>JAOTQP010000870.1:36567026-36604279 GCA_026413545.1 Cichladusa arquata
ACGTGGAAAAACCCAGGAAAAACTCTGCCTTAAAAACAGGAAAAATCCTTTACAATTTGATAGTGCTCCTGGAAAACTAAGTCAGTGATCATTGATGCTAAAAAAGGCACTAATACATTTAACTGGCTTAAATTCACTTAGAGAAGCCTTGAAATATTGAGAAGAAAAAAAAATCTGGAGAGAAAACTTAATATCTGCAAGGTGCTTGACATAGTACAATCAAGTTTTAGTGCTTTTCAAGCCCACTTAATGATTTTCCTATGAGCCCTGAAAAAACCCAACAGTTTGACTTTATAACTTAGTGGGAACATCAATACTAAAAGGAAGAATTTATTAGAATATTCAAATACACTTGCATAACTCCAGCATTTGTCTAGTAAAGGATACAACACAGTACAGAAAAAAAAATAACCAAAGTTCTTTCAACATAATAAAAATTACAAACAAGTTATATTTATATTACACAGAAAATATTTTCAGACTAAGCTTGACACAAGCCAGAGGACATCAAGTGCTGTTCCAGTGAGATAACACCATGAATTAGACAATATATCCGAGCTAGCTATGTGTAGTACCAAAAATACTACCATAATAACTTTAAAAGACACTAAAACACTATCAGATTCAGCACAGCAACAACTGTCTTTGTTTCAAAGTTTTTTTCTTATCTAGTAGAACTGAATGGGAAAACCAGGATAGAATTCAAAGTTACCTAAGACACTGCCTTTATTACTCTGAAACACTGGTAACATTACTTAAGACAAAGCAAGCTATAAGCAGGGAGACTCATACCAAAAACATTTAAAAATAAGACCATGTCAGGAACACTACTCATAACAAAAACTAAAGGAAGCATGAATGACTAGTATGGCTGCCAACACTAAAAGGGAAGAGAACACTAATTTTAGAAGCCTGAAGTTTTCACTAGGAACTGCACACACCCCAAGAAAGATGTCCAATGATTTCCTAAGCAATAAATGCAAGTAGTTTCAAATGCAAATAGCCACAAGGAGAGGAACTATTGCTTGTTTTCTTGTTTCTTGAATGGTCTATCAGTATGTTAGGTCTACTCATGAGTCAGTTCTCATGGATCCACAGAATTTGTTTTCAACAGGTTTAGCAAGGCAGAGGAACCACTTGAAAGCTGACATAAAATAGTGTTGAGACTTTTTGTTTTCTTTTTCTAAAGAGAATGATCTTTCAGTAGAAGTAATTGCTGAAGTATCTTTCCACAAAAGTTCCACCTGTGGTACATCATAACACTGCTGCATAAAGACAACTTGAATACTGAGAAAAGAATGTTACCGTGGGTTTTACAGGACTACACACAAATAATCATTTATCATCATGTGGACTGTTCTCCTATCAAACAAATCATAGCATGCATTAACAAACTAGTGCATCACATAATGCATTTTTTCCTGTTTCAGATTAACACATAAAGATACAAATAATCACATAAAAAATTTCAGTATGCTTTCCTACTTACCTCTTTATTGTAAAAGGCAGTGGTTTTGAACCAATATTTGGAATAGATAATTAATGTCAGAATTAAAGTACTTTAAAACATCTGTAAAAATAACTTTGTCTTACCATGACTATGGGCAGTTCCTGGACTGAGACATGGTTGGAGTAACTCTTTGGTTGGAGTAAAATAGGCTTCTTTCCCCTGGTGCTGGTTCATTTTTCCTGGAGTTACAGGCTGTTCATCACTGTTTGTTACAACTGCTGAAATACAAAATGGATGCTCATTCAGTGATGTTCTTTGCTTGTACATAGATTTCTGTTAAGAACTTCACTGCTATTTATGAAACTGGTATTCAACTGCTCTGTCGCAAAACATTTCATTCTAAAAACTGAGGTTTTCAAACCAGATAGTTGCTTTGGAGAGGATGGCAGAAAGGAGCCAGTAAGACTGGTCTAAGACATAAGGCAAAAGATGAAAACAAAAATTACCATAAGCTTGGAAAGACTGATACTCAACAGATCAACACTGAGCTTTATCTTCCGAAATATTTTTTTCTTTGCGACTTTTGTGATAGCTTTTGGTTTAATTAGCCACAACTTAGCCAACCCATGAAACAGCTTGCCAGATCAAGCTGTACCAACAAGAGTTAATCTCCTTGAACCTCATCAGTCTGAAAGACTTGTCTGGTGTCTTCTTACCTATTTCTAGGATCACCTGGCCAGCCATCCTGTTTTACAGTTTCTGTACATTTTGCTAAGCTGCACACAACAAAACTGTACCTTTTTCATAGTCAAAGAATGACTGTCTCTGTAACACCTGTCCTGTGAAAGCAGATATACTGACAACGGGTTCAAAGAGGGAAACAAGCAACATTTACTAAAGAAAAGACTGGAACTTACAACATGGATGATTTTAAGAGTTCCCAAGCTTTCCTTAAAAGTTCAGCAGAAGATTTGAGTCAAACCAAACAAGTTCTATTCTCTGGATGGACTCTGCAAAGTACAAAGGCCTTCCTTTAGCTTTATCACTACTCTTATTACAGTAGTGGAAACATTTTGTAGCAAAACCTGGAATGAACACAAAGTAGTATGAAAAAATAAAAAGGTGCTTGAGTGTCCAGAGAAGGGCAAGGAAGAGGAATATAGTGAAGGCTCTGGAGCACAAGTCTGATGAGGATGGCTAAGGGAGCTGGGGTTGTTTAGCCTGGAGAAAAGGGGATCCAGGGTAGACTTCACTGCTTTCTACATCTACTTGAAATAGATTCACAGACCCAAATAACTTCTCACACATAACAAGTGATAGGACAAGAGGAAACAACCTCAAGTTGTAGCATGAGAGGTTTAGATTGGATATTAGAAAAAATTCTTCACCACAAGGCTTCTCAAGCATTGGAAGAGGCTGCCCAGGGAAGTGGCACCAATCCTGGAGGTATTTAAAAGATGTATAGATGTAGCACTTGGGGACATGGTTTAGTGGTGGACTTGGCAATGCTGGGTTAACAGCTGGACTTGATTCTGATGTGTTTTCCATCCTAAATGATTCTATGAAGAATGCAAGTATTGCAGTACACTCACCTGCATTATTTTTCTACATCAATTAAGCTATCTAAAGCTCTGCTCCAGACAAATTATGCTCTATGTGAACTGCTGCTGAGGAAAAGTATGTGAGGAAATGGACAAGGTGAGCAATGAGCTCATTTTACCAGCTGTTTAAGTCTATCAGTGCCAGAAGGCTGGTATTGCAAAGTAGTATCGGATTTTGCTCTTCCTGTTGTACCAAACTAGCCGTTTATTGCTCAGCAACAAGTAAGGGAAAGAGGGGAGCAGGGCAGCTGCTGAAGTCTTGGGAAGGGATTGTACCACAGAAGGTCTTGTAAGTGAAAATAAAAGGGGGGTAAGGAAATAGCTGCTTCACAGGTTTGCACAAAATGGGTTGCTGCAAGGAGAGTGAGCTATACTTGTTTTAAAGATTTAAGGTGTACAGTGCACTGAAGGAGGACCAACTTTCAGCCAACTAGCTGAAAACTCCTTGTGATGAGCTGCTGGCCACTTAGCTTCTGCAGGGACAGGATTTCTCAACCTACTGTGCTCTACAGGTGCCCCCACCAGCCCCTGTGCCACCGCAGCAGCTGACACTGTGGGCTCCACAGCAGGAGGTGCACTAGCAACCCTCTCCTGAGTGACCTTTGTAGGCTGGTTGGTGAATGGGCAGCACGCAGCACTGCTAGCTCTTTGAGCTTTAAGCTTTGGGAATTCCAAAGGTTTCTTTAAGTTGTCACAACGCAGCAATTTCTCAGGCAGCACTTGCCAGTAACCCAGAGCACAAGCAAGCTCTGCACACAAGTGTTACTAAAGCATGAGCTACGTTCAGCAGTGGTGACTCAGTCTCACTAACGGGACTATAAGCTTCAAGCTCACTGTAAAATTCATATTTCCTCATAAGGAGTCAATTAGGTCCTGCAACAACTCCTAGAACTGTCAGAAAAACACTGTTTGGTAGGAAAAGAGCCTATGTATCACCTAAAATAGAATACCATGTGGCAAGCACTTCACGTGCCTGCGGATTCAAGGTGAACTTCTTAAACCAAGTGGGTTTTTGAGAAATTCCACCTATAAAGGTGAAGAATGATTGAGAGGAGAGTTTTTAAATCTCCTTATTTATAGAAAGCATCATAAAAGTACTAAACAAATGGAAATAAATCAGTTAAGAACATAACTATTTATCCACACCATAGCAGCCACCAGAAGAAAGTTGTCCTCTCTCCTGCAAAATGCCTCATCCTAATGCTCAGGTGTTAGCTCGGAGGTGAGGGAGAAGACGAGGCATTATTTTAGAGAAGAAACAACAAACAGTAAATATCAAAGCCTCCATGTGACTCTTTAGAGGCTGCTGAGAGTTAAGAATACGTACTTTGTTCATGCTCATCATACTGCTCATCACATTACTAATATAAAAGTTTGTCAGCACAATTCATACTTAGAAGGCACATAACTTGGGGTCTTTACAGCCATTTTATTTCAGGTAAAGCTATAAAAATAATCTGAAGTGTCAGATTCCCACTTCTGTTTCTATAATGAGCCCATGAAAGTGCCTACACCACTGAAAATAGCACAAAGACACCGTATACAGGAAGAGGTTTATTACAACTCAATTCAACGTTGTTTCTTAATGTCTATAATAAGCCATATCAGCTACAACTACAGCTTCTGCACAGACTTCTCACAGAAAAAAAGAAACAATTTGTGCCTTCACCTTTCTTTTTCCCACATACACAAGCTCTAAATCCCAGGGAAAATTACTCTGCCAATCATACTAATGCCCACAAACCAAGGGACCCAGTAAGTCTTGGGCTGTGTGTAAGCACATACATATATCTGAAGATTTCCCCAGCACCTCACCAGATCCAGTCATGAAGAATTACAGTATATGTGCACCTGTTCAATACTGAATATGTAAAATTATTGAAATTAAGTGAGCCACACATAGCACTAGAAATTGACAAACTCAAATATAAAAAACCTGTTTCTGAACCATTATTTCCATATCTTTACTATCTATACTACAATAGCATTTGAAAGTTTCGTACCAAACTGAAAAAAAATAGCTTTTTCTCTTCCATCTAAATAATGTAAAAGATTTTTTTTCCTGGCCATGACTAGGAGAGGTGAAGAATAAACTTTTCCCCCCCAAAAAATAAAGGCTACAGTAGGGAACATTTGGATGAGTGGTATATGCCAGGCAAAATACTTTTCCAACTGCAAATTTTCATCACACTTCAACTTCTCAATTATGATACAGAATAAAACCTAGTATTTATGCCAGCAACTATATGCAAGGATATATGCTAACTACTATGAACATACGTGCAAACACAATGTAGGAGAGAGGAGTCACTTACTTGATGGTCCAGGAGAGTCTTTGTTCTCACCATGATGCTGTGTACACATACAATTGAGGAATGAAGAACAGCAAACATAAAAATCCAGGCCAGGAAGAAGCAAGTGCACAAAAAGCAGCAGCAGCAGCGGGAAAGAAGGACAATGAAAACAGTGTTAGTTCATAACTAAAATACAACATGCACCTCAATGCCAAAGGCAAGATCTCAAGGGACTCCACAGTTCAGAAAAGTTGAAGCAACAAATCTGACAAATATGCTTATAGAAAAGCCATTATTAGAAGCCATCATTAGTAAACAGCAACTGCCTCAACCACTGCTTCTGAGTGGAAACTCTCCAGCAGCAATTTAGCTCTTGTATGACTTGATACACAGCATTTTTAAAGAAATTTTAAGCTGGAGTGGTTTCAAAAGACTGAAGCCCTGAAGAAAGCTCGAATAACACAAAATGTTTCCAAAACCACTCCACTTTCAGAAAAGTGTTTTGGAAGAGAAAAAATACCTTTAAAGCCGTAAGTAATGTGCAAGCACCTACTAATGCTAGATCCTAAAAGCCTAACTGCTTTTGCCTACAAACACAAACTTAAAAGCCACATTCTGTTCATCTACAAGCACAGATAATATTTGAAATTGCTTAGGATGCAAGACAAGCAGTGCAGTTTTAAATTTAAGAGGATATTTTATATCTAGGTATTTCCATAGAACCAAGTCACATAAAATTTCTCTCCCACTGAATGCATCAATTACAGGCACTAAAGCAGGCTAACTACACAGTAATAGCCTATAGGCTTTTCTGATACTTGATGTGGAATCTTTTTTAAATCCTTGCTAACCAAGACCACAGTCAAGACTACGATCCCACTGTGCTCAGCCATGTACAGATAAAAGGCAAATTCCAGTCTTTAAAGATTTACTGCACCTGAAACCTGTGAGTAATAGAAAAGAACAGAACACTTATCAGCATGAACATTTCCTCCTTAAAAATAAAAAAATCCAAACATGACATATCTATCTATATCTCAAATAAAAAACTTCTGCTCCATAAAGTAGCAAAATCCTTGCTCTGCATTAAAGAAGATCCAATCTTGCCTCTCTTATCAGGATTCAACAGCAGGAAATATAAAAAAGAAAAAATCATAATCAAAATCTTTGCAAGCAGGAATCTTGTCTTGCACTCCTAACCTCAAAACATGATTTTTTTTTTATCCCTCACATCTGCCTAAGGGTGTTAAATTGTAAATTGACAGTGCAATGTACAAATGTGAAATACTGCAATGAATATACAGCAATTGCAGTACACATCATTGGAAAGGTAAAGGAACCCTTCTTTCGTAATCTTGCACTTTCTGGAACAGGACCTTACTGAACAGGAAAAACTGAAATAAAATATAAGCACAGTTGGCAAATAAACTTCTATTCCTGTCAGAGACTAAATTCAGGTCCAAGAGTGAAACCCATGAACCTACCAGACAGGTTTGGGTAGTAGTACATGAAATGTATTCAAGAATTCAATGGTTTTCAAGGCAAAGTGTTTATTCTTAATGTACAGATAACATACAGCAGACTAGGAAACAGTTTATGTTCAGACTGGAATCGTCCTACCCTCTGCTGATTTTAGATTCAAGAGAAGAGTGGCTGGTAAGGACAAGCCCGCAGAAACCATACAGAGATCCAGCAAGCGACTGAAGGACTGGGAGCACCTATTCAGCACTGGGCTGCTTTATTTGTCACTGGGAGTTGGAAAGCAAGAGAATGGGACTGGAGAAATGCACTGTAAACAGACACACGGCATCAGAGGTACCTGAGGCTCGGCCCTGCTCACTGGCAGTGCATTACTGACGTGTGGAAGGAGTAAGAGTGAAAGACACCCCAGCAGGCCCTGTCTCACCACCTGCCCTGCAAGCAGCCCTGGCCGAGATACAACATGACACCAGAGAGCAGGGCAACCCGTCACCTGAGCTGGTGCAGGGGCTTTTCATGTAAATATTTCAGCATTGCATGGTTAATCCTATGAACTGGTACAAACAGCTCCTATGCCAGAGGCTGAAACACAAACCTGTCTAACTTTGTCCTTGATCTTCTGTTTAATTGGCATTCTGTTTACACACCAAACTCCCTCTGTTGCTGGTCAACCCCCTCTCTCCATCAGAGGTATTTGGGTCTGTGTATTTACCTAAAACCTGCAGAATATATATTTCTAAACATTGGTGCAAGATGTTAAGGTACTGAAATGAAACTATTTTGACCAAAAAGACCTTTTCATTTTCCAATGGCTTACTGCACCTCCATCATCTGCAATTCATATCACTGTAGACTGGGGTTCCAAACAACTAAGGGAAAAAGCCATGACAGTTTCCCTACTTCAGGGCTTTCTCTAGAAAGAATGCTTTCAGGACATTCCTGTCCATCACCACCCACAACTCTTATTCTAAATATACAAAATTAAAAGAAACATACACATATTCCCAGAGGCACAGCCTACCCTTATTTTTACATTATATAATTAATGACTTTGATTACAGATTACAGAAAAGTCCTTTGACAGTTCTCCACAATATGTGATCAATTTAATTTCTACAGAGGCACAATTACTTTAAATTGTTGCTACCAAAATAGATGAAGCCTAGTCCTTCTTCCAGTAAAGTTTTTGACTAAGACTTAGAAGCAAGACCAGCAATATAAATCCAGCAATATAAAGCATCATATGAGACAGCAGGTGCAACTGTTTGTACACAAAGGCAGCACTATTTTTAGATGTTCCTTTCTCAGAAACAAAGTTTATAACAACTGCTACTAAACTTTAAAGTTGTATCTGCCAAGCTCTTCTAAAAAACAAAATCCTTTTCCTGTTGAATATTAGGGTAAAAGCAAAAGCATATGTCATGCTAGCATGTCTGAATCTGATATTACAAAAGTTTTCTAAAAACACTGGTTTTACAATCAAAACATACAGCTAAATTTTTAATAGTTTAAATGAACATTCTAAAGCCAAGTTTGAGTTTTCACCTTGCTGAAGACACACCGTCCCTGAAGGCAGTCTCTGATACATGCAAACCATTAAAATTAACCCTGTTAGATTTAAATTCAGAATAACTGACCCAACCTACAAATCTGATCAATATAAAGGACCTCTATTCAATGGTTCAAGGAAAAAAGGTATTTTTATGTCTGTTGATGTATTAAGTAGCAAGGACTGACACTGACTGTACAAGTTATATCACAGGCAAATAATAAATTAAATATTGGTCTTAGCAAAAATTAGAAGTGACTAAAAATGACTAAAAATATATTTCAAAAAAGAATGGTTTGTACTGTATGTTTCCATGTAATGTTCTAAGTTCTGGGGCAATGAGACTTGATTAAATTATTTCATAGAAAAGTAGAAAAAAAACTGTTCTCAAACAAGAACTCAAAGCATCTATTATTTCGCACTGTTTTAATGGTGCCAGACTACAAAAAGTGTTCGCTGAGCTGTCACAGTCTTTGTCTTCAAATTTATATTCAAAACATATCAACCTAATTGCTAGACAGGAAGAGCATTTAATATAAGACTTTTCTCCATATACTGATTCTGCAAAGAGCATAGCATTAAGGTCTGTGATTTCCTCATCTCGTTCTTTTACAAGCAAGCCAAAAAAACAAATTAGAAAGCTGACACCTCCAAAAAAGGTTTTTTCAGATACCTCCTAGAAACATCCCAAATGACTTAAAATCAGAGAAAAAAGGTGATCAAGGTGATCAGTACTCCTCATGCACGTTGCAACACATTTCATGAATTTTATGACGACGATGGAACTTAAAAAAAAAAAAAAAAAAACAAACAAAAAAAACCACCCAAACAAACAGATTGCACCTCCAAGTCTGGAATACTGAAAAATTTTAAACATGATTTTAAAAAATTTAGATTTCTGGCAAGTGTCAGGATTTGCACTGACTAAAGGTTTTCAAAATTACTTGGTCAATCTCTCTTAAAATACATATGGTATTTTTAATATTTAATTTTCACTTTTTTTTACTATGATATACACTAGGCTGTATATTACCAAATAAGCTTTCAAAAACGTTTTTAACACCTATAGTGCAACACACAAAACTTGACACTGTAACTGCAATTTAGACAATTACTCCACTAGCTGATATTCTGATAAGAAATGCTTAGAGTAGCCTACAACAATACATCATCAGTTAAAAAAAATTATTCTGAGATGACACTTCAGAAGCATATCAGATGAAAGGCAACCTATCCTTTCACTGAGCATTCTTCCAAAGGAGTCTTGGTAAAACAGACTCATTTGAGGTACCTTCTTAAGATCATGCTATTCTGAAGGCATGTTGCAAAAAGAAAAGCAGCATATTTTATGTTACTTTGAAGTGCTTTGTAAAATGGTACTTTTAAATCTCTTTTGAGGAAACAAGGAGCACAGCAACTGAAGTGACAGTGTTTCTTTTTAAAAATGAAAATCCCTACTGCACAGTTGACAGCTGATATTCATAGCATGCTGAATCTGGGATATAAATGCATGGGCCACACAGCAAACCAATGAATTCATTCATTACAAAAAAAAAAAAAGAAAAGCCAAAAATTTTCTTAATGTACTGCAAAACAGTTTGTCTCGAAACTCACCACTTAAGATAAAAACAGTAATAAAACACTTGATCAAATTAGTAGCTCCATGTAGTAGTTGACTATTACAAATTAAGTTTGTCAGTAATGAGGTGCTAAATTTGACCTTCACCTCAGTTACAGAAAAACACATCCTATTTTGCCTTTGGGAGGCAGTGCTTTGGAAACTATAAAACATTTCCTGCTTCAGCTATTGAAGTGCTTCTACATGACACAGCTTGTGGAAAAACCAAGCTCTTAAATAATTTCAACACTTATTATGATGATGAAGCACAATAGTACCCACTAGCCTTTCCTGCTTTTAAATTGTGCTTAGAAAGAGATTCATTGCCTCAAATTTTATAATCAGTACAGATTATCAACTCTTACATGTCAGATTACTCTGAAAACATAATTATCACTCCTTCTGTCTTTTCTGCTCCTCATTCCACCAAGAACTACATTATTTTTTCTATTGTCCATAGTCACTAACTAGCAAAGTGCCAATTAGACAGAGAAATACCTTTTTCCTTTGGGACTCTGAGACAAAATCCCAAAATCAAACCCAAAATCCAGAAGTATTTTGACATTCAGCCCTCCTGCCATGAGAACCTAGTAAATGATACATGATACTACATGATATTCCAAACGCATTCACCAGAAAAGTATAAATTCAAACCCAAAGTGAACAGATTCAAGTCATTTAACCCTCTCCCTGCAAAAGCATCTTCACATTCATCTCACTACACAAAGGCACGCTTAAGTTACTCACTGAATTTCTATCCAGTTCCCCATCAACTGGAACGTTCTCCATGTTGAAAAGGCCTGTTCTCTGTCTCTACCACTTAGAGTTCTTCCATCCTGCTACTCGAGATCCTAGAGAGGAAAAAAAAAAGCAATAATGTAATTCCAAGGGCTGAAATCCAGTAGAGATCTACACTTTCTCTTCCCTCTGTTTTAAGAGGCTAAGTAGTCTTATATGGTAACCCTGCATTTGACCTTGGAAAACATGAACATTTACACAGAGAAATCACCTTAGGAATGGAGAGAAGAGTTTCAGCTAAAATGGCCAAACAAAAACTACTCACAGAGGCAAGCACTTACTTCTACAAATAAGGAAGAGTTATGCAAAAAAAAAAAAGAAAGCCACAGGTTTTGCCCTGTATTTCCCGTTGTTCCAGAGTTCCCAGCAGAACACTGCTCCCGCCCCACAGGCATGTGCACGCCAGCTGTTTGGGTACAAAACAAAGCTGTCCTGGGGCAGCCAAAGTTGGGGGCTTCCCAGCATAACTCCAGAAACAGCCATGTATTGCTTTGTGGAACCAAAACACAGAAATTAAATAATATGTGCGAGCCAGCACCTTGTGGCACAGCAGGCACTCATCTGGGAGTCACCACACACAGACAGAAAGCAATGCCTCATTCTCTAAGCATTTCCTATTTAGTTTTGTTTGCAAGAGAATGAACCCTACAATGAATCTTAGTACTCACAGCATATTTAAAGTCATTAGTGAGACAAGCACACACCCCGGGATCAAGCAAAACTCAGTGGGGAAAAAAGCCGTTGAACCATTGATTTGTTAAGCAATTTTCAAGAGAGGCGCAGATCAAACTGGGATGCCTATTGAGATGTCCAGCCACTGCCCATCACTCTCTCTCTCTCTCCAAGACCCCCATCAAACACGACAGCAGTGGATGAGCAGCTGTGTGCTTACCTGTTCAAAACAGTAGTGTCAGTGTGGAGCAGGGAAAAAACCCTGTGGTCCCACCCTGCACAAAGCTGCACTCACTCTGCCCTTCCTGCCAGCCACAGCAAACGTTTGATCAGAGAATTAGCCCAAGGACAATCTTCTTCTTTCCTTTTGTCTTGGGTGGGGTGAGGGGGCAGGAAGCAGCTAAATTACAAACTCAATTGCTAAACCAACACTTGTGCAACAACAGAGGTAGCATGGAGACAGTGATTATTTTTTACACTATAATGCTAGCATATTGTGCTTAATCTATGCATCGAGCCAATGGCAAGGTTTGGTAAAAGCAGATTAAATGAAGACATAAGGGTGAGGTGGGCAGACACATCATAGTCCCTCCAGGGAACCTGAGGAACATCTTCAATGCAGGAAGATGGGAGAAAGGCAAACAGAACCAGAATACGCAGGATCTTCTGGTTCAAGGTCTGTCTCAGGAAATAGGCACTCATGAAACTAAATCTCACTAAAAAGAATAACCATTCATTCAGCTGCTTTCCATGTTTTATTATAATTGTTTTTTGGTTTTGTATTATGTAAAGCAAGTTAGAATTTTCCTTCAGGAAAAAACATATAGTATTAATACACTCTCACTAATTACTATAACATATGCCAGTAAACCACAAAAGAAATCATTAACAAATAGTTAAACAAAATGACTGTGTGCTAAAAAATTGCAGAGTTAGAAGTTTTCTATGACTTAGTCCAATGAACTGAGGAGGACCTTGCTCAAGCACCTGAGTGATTAACTGAAGTGGCACGTAACTGGGTAGCATGGCTAGATGTTCTCATGTAAATTAGAAACTGTAGGCATCTGAAAGGAGATAATCAAGCTATTAATTTTCATTTCATAAAAGGAAAGATGCCATTACCACAGAAAGAGGAACTCACCCTAAAGCTCTGCTTCCCAGAGCAGCAGACACTGCGACCCTTACCTTCCACACCCAAACATGAGATGCAGAACTGGGGGATGATTTTTGATGTCTGTTCCCTGTCATCTCTCCCCCACACACCCATTTTAGGTTCTCTTATTAGCAGAAAATTCAGCAACACCAGACTATATGCATATTCAATTTGCAGAAACACTAAACTCTTTTAAATAGGACGAAAAATGAGTGGCATTACAAACAGATGCAAGCACTGGTTTTAAAACAGTTTTTCAGCTTTTTTAGCTACACAAACTTGTAACCATACTCAAGTTATCCAAAGGAACAGATCTTTGCTGAAAGGAACATTCAGCCTAAAACACTTTTAACCCATTTTTATATTTAAGGTTTTTTAAACTCTTAATTTTTATTGTCAATGGTCCTGGTGTAGTCTGCTCCTCCATCTGCTCATATAACCACTGCCTTCCTTATGTTAGTCTCAAGGGCAGTACCATCAGACAGGTACCCTAAGGTCTAATTCTTAGCATTCATGATCACTCGTGGTCCCAAAGACTCCTAATCCAGCATGCTACCAAAGGCTGCAGAGAAGTTTTTTGGAAAAAGGAAGGAAAAAATTCTACCTGGTCATGTTTAAACAGTAAAGCAGATGTAGAAACGGTTAAGAACTACCTTCCCCCAAGCTGTTTAGCTTATGAGTAGATAGCCAGCTTGCCGTATTTTTCTTGGCAAAATGAAGGCTGAAAGTGAACAATATTGCTTCTGTTACATGCCAAGATAAATACAAAGGAAGGAAAAGGGCTCTCTCAGCAAAATGATATTGCCAAAGAGTCAAATAAGTATGAAACTGGAGAACAGATTTATTTTGAAAATTACAGAATGCTTCTAACCATCTGAGCCCCAAGGCTTTGAAACAATTTTCCAACCAATGTAGGGAAGGGGAATTTTCTTATTTGTAAATGCAGCCAGGTTATTATGAAGGCTGTTTCTACAAGCAAGCAAGCAAGCTATTTTCTACTTTAGCTAATCCAATAATTAAATTTGAAGATAGCACCCCAAATGCATAATTTTATTGTTCTGGGGTTTTTTTCAGCTTTTGGGGAATGTTCATTACATGCTTTTGCTGCTCTCTGTTGCATTAACAAGTGTTTACAGTTTGGTCAGCCTGAGGTTTTAATTAACAAATACTCCTTCACAATCTTAATTCTTAAAAGCTTAGGTGTTCGGGAGGGCACACACAAAGCAAAATTATTTGAAAATAACTCCATAATGGCATCCAGCTATTTTTCTTTATAGACAATGGATACAATCAGGCATTCACAAAGGTATTACTTGCTTTAAAACACTTGACCAATTGGACAAATGCTGCCACAAACTGTCAAGAAGGTTGAACTAGTCAAAAACATGTATTTAAAGCTGAAGGGAAATGTTTTCCTCTTATCACACAATCTATAACATGTCCTGTTAACACCTGTATTCCATCTTATGATGACACCAAACTGTGTCAGCTGGCAAGCTGAAGGGAAGGGGTGCCATCCAGGGGGACCTCGGCATACTTCAGAGTCTGTGTGAACATCAGGATGCCAGTTCAACAAATCCAGGTGCAAGGTCCTGTACCTGGGCTGGGGCTATCCCCAGGACAAATACCTGCAAGCACAAATACCCAAGGCTGGGTGGAGAGTAAGTTGAGAACAGTCCTGAGGAAAAGGAACTGGGGATACTGGTGGATGAAAAGTAGACATGACCTGGCAACACGTGCTTGCAGCTCAGAAAGCCAACTTCATCCTGGGCTGCATCAAAAGAAGTGTGGTTAGCAGGTCAGTCCACTAGGTCACTGACAGACCTCCTCCACTTTTGCAATGTTTATATTTGATATCAGGTATTAGAAAGAAATTCTTTACTGTGAGGGTGGTGAGACACTGGAACAGGCTGCCCAGAGCAGCTGTGGATGCCCCATGCCTGAAAGTGTTCAAGGTCAGGCTGGATAGGGCTCTGAGCAATCTGGTCCAGTGGAAGGTATCCCTGCTCATGACAGGAAAATTAGAGCTAGACCGTTTTTAGGGTCCTTTCCAACCCAAACCATTCTGTAGTTCCATGGTTTTAACAGATTGCTTCAGCCACTCGTAGTTTTTCTAACAATTTGGTTTTCAGTTCATTGCACCTTGAGAATAGGAAAATCCTCCTTAGGTGTTCCACAGAAGGAAAGAAAAATATGCATCAATGAAAGCTACTACTCTGCATGAACTGGATCTTTTCTAACTATCTACACATATGCATGCTGAAAAGTCCTATGGGAACTCAAAAATACAACTCCTGCCCATTAAAAAAATATTTCAAAAGCCATAAAATGGATGTCTCAGTACTATACTGTTACCCAATATTCTCTTAGACATAGTTACATAGACCACAGATCAAAAGTAGCACAACTTAGGTGCTTTGGCCATGAGAGAAACTGTGGCAGCACACTTTTGTTCAGTCCTACAGAGATCAGTGGATATGGCAGTGTTCTGCATTGACTTACATATTATCTATGTTAACCAGATTACATAAGCTTTTATTGCAGAGTATGTTTAACTAAATAAAGGGGGTCACTAGGCAATGCAAGGCTCTTTTTCTGCCAGCATAACACGAGCTCATCACCAAACATGATATTTGTTCCAGGCACAAGAGTTTAGCCCTGACATAGTAGCAGTAATACCCTCTTGGTGATATATTTATAATGTTAAATCATAATTCAATTCACAAAAGGTCTCTTCCTCCCCTTTTCCCACACAACGTTAGGTTCAGTTCAAACACTTCACTAAATTTGGAGAGTTTCATCAAGAGTCCCCTCTGTCCCCACACAAATTCCTGAATTTCAGCCAAGGTGTAGTCACAAAGTGCAAGAGGTAGAGATGACCCCTGAATCTAATACAATTTCTTTTTAGTCAATGGACCAAGTTACTTGAACACCTGTATACTGTACTATATAGGCAGGTTTTAGCTTTCTTCCTAAGGACTATCACCTGCAATTATTAGATAGGGCACTTGCACTGCAATACCTTCTGTGATCTGTTATAGTATCACAGTGCCTTCCTGCACTCCAGCACCAAACCTCAGAGGCAGGGCCCAGCCTCACCCCAGCCTGCCACTGGGCTGTATGCTGAAATGGCTGCTGCCTTCTGACCCAGCCTTTCCAGAGGGGAAGTGCTCTCCTGGGCTCTCCAAATTGTCCTAAGTTCTGCTGGATGCCTGCCTGCCTTCTTTCCCTAAAGCCTGAAAGAAGTAGAAGCATTTAAATTGCCTGAGATGAGTATCTCATAAGAATATACTGTACTTTTTTTTAAGATGACACAAGCATAATAATACATTGACTTTAAAGATGAATGTGGCAGCAAGCAAAGGCAAGGCACATCAGGAGAAAAGAAAACTAGTTGTTTACTAGTTGTTTCTTGAGCTCAAGAAGGGTAAAAATTCACCTAGGTCTTTGCTGGAAAGCAGAGTCACAACAGTACCAAAGAAATGCTATTTCACAGGGAATCAGAGAACGGTTGAGGTAGGAAAAGACCTCTGAAGGCCATCTTGCCCAAGCCCCCTTTTGCAGAAGGATGTCTAGACAGATTTTGAATATCTATCTCCAAGGATGAAGACTACACAAACCCCCTGGCCAACCTGTGCCAGTGCTTGGTCGCCCTTCAAGTCAAGAAGTGCTCCTGATGTTGGGATGGAACTTCCATGTTTCTGTTCATGCCCATTGCCTCTTGTATCATCACTGAGCACCACTGGAAAGAATCTGCATCTGCCACATTTATACCCTCCCTTCAGGTATTTATACACATTGATGAGGTCCCCCTGAGCCTTGTCTCCTCTCCAAGCTAAACAGGGCCAGCTCTTTCATCCTTTCCTCACACAAGAGATGATCCAGACCTTTGATCATCTTCACAGCCCTTCACTGGGCTCTCTCCAGTACATCCACATCCCTCTTGTACTCAGGAGCCCTGAGCTGTACCCAGCACCCCAGATGTGAACTCAACAGTGCTGAGTAGAGAGGAAGGATCACTATTCTCAACCTGCTGGCAATGCTTTGTCTACAGGATTCAGGAACACCATGCATCTTCTTCACAGCAAGGGCATGTTACTGACTCATATTGAACTACCTGTCAGGATAACCAGGTGAACTCCAGGTAAGCAGTTCTATTAGGTCCACAAGGAAGTCTAAGGGTATCTAAGTGCTAAAACAAACCAAAAAGAAGGCATTTCCTAGATATTAAGAGCTAACTACAACATTATATCTACCTGTAACTCCTAAGAGGCATAGGATCAGTTTTAAAGAGATTAACGGAATCTACACCCTAAAACTAACCAGGGTGATCAAACCAAGGCTCTGAAACAATCTAAGTGTCTTTCAGGCTGTCGTATGAGTGCTGAAGGCACTTTCACTTTGCTCTATGCAGTGGAGGAGCAGCAATAGCCCAGAAGGTAGCACAGGTAACGTCTTACTCTCAAGGTTCTTTGAATACAGTGCACCAGAGGAAGAGCAGCCTCCTGGTTGTAGCACAAGGCCACAGATCATCTTTCTCAGCTAACATGTCTGCACACCAAGTACACTTCACTATCGAGCTACAGATCAGGCCAGCTTCTTGCACATGACACAGGGCCTCTGCATGCCAAGTACCCCGTGTTTGTTGGGTTCCAAGAAAGCAGGAAATGAAACAGAGTTACTGGTAAAATAGAGGAGGGGCAACAGGGTCAAAAAAATCAGCAAAAGATCCAGTAAACAAAGAAATCACAATTTTTTTCTCAACTCTCAAACTAAGCATCTTAGACTAACAAGAACTCAGAGCTAGGAACTGGTTGTATTCTGCAATTCTAGAAGAAAAATCTGAGGGTTGTGTAAATCTCTAGGTTCTATTCCTTCTAATGTGAAGTCAGACTAAACAGGAGAGCTTGACAAAACTAGGAATTATATAGATGTCATAGATGACAATCTGCATAGTTGCATCACCTCTGAATTGCAATATCTGAATGCTCAAAAGTCTGCTAAAGTATAAACACACCAGAATCAACAACTGCCTCAGGCTCCCCAAGTACACTGTGATCACTTAATGCTATCAGCCACCAAATCTACCCTTATGAAACACTTCCTTCCATCCTGAGTTTCATCACCTGCCTTCTCATTTCCTGAATAAACAGTCCACATGCAGAGCAAGCTGTTTCCTCTGTTTCTGTATTGCTGTTTTCAGAAGGGAAAAAATATCAAATAACAAACCACCAAAAAAAACCCAGGAAAGTTGAAATGTTTAAGAACAGGACTTGAAAACATCTCTCATCTGGAAAAAACCTGGCATAGTCCAGATACCTCAGCTATCTTTTAAGAGAGTTAGATGGCAATGAAGGCCAAGGAAAGTATAACAGACTTCTGAATGCCCACTGCAACTTTAATAATTACTACCTTAAACTGGGTTCCACAAACAAAACTTGTCCTGAAAAAAATGAAGGAGTATGGAAAATATAGTAAGAGTTACCTACAGGTACTAAATCTCAATATTCTCTCCAAAAGCTCGAGTTCCTAGGGTTCTGGAGCCCTTTGGCCATTGAAATATGCTTCAAAGCTCCCAAAACGTATCCACCCAGTCTTCATAAGTATTCTGCAAGATTGTTCCATGACTCAAGGAGTTTTTTGTCTTAATGGCAAAAATGTCTACTTCTTCACTTAAAGGTATCTATTTACCTGCACCATTATACACTTTGCCTCCACCACTGTTACCTAGGGCTCAGTCTAACTCTGGAGCATAAAAATGAGAGGCAATAAACCATTGATTTTGTTCATTTAAGAGAGAACCTATGAAGCTTCATAAAATATTCAGATGATTTTTTGTTTGTTCCATTGTGAAGTAGGGAAAGAAGATTTATTCAAACCTTACAACACCAAATCTAGCATTTTATTTTCACATACTTTTTTTGTTACTTTGCTGCAGTACTAACCAGCAAAATAACTAAGTGGGTGGCATAACACAACCTTAACACAAGGTTAAATTAGCCAATGACAGTCTTGATTTTGAAGAAAAAAATATGGACTAAAACTAAGTGGTTAGAGACATTGCAAACTATATTCCTTCCAGAATTGCACCCTGTGATTTTCTTCCACATCTGTAAAGTTACTAATAACAGTCTCTCACATGGTACTCTCTGTCTTCCTCATCTCCATTTTGGTAGCTGTATGAAGAGGCAGTGTGACAGTCTGCTAGAGACAGCTGGAAGGGATTAGGAGATTACCAGTCCTCTACACCTGGTCCTCACCACCTCTTTCCCACTGTGGCTGAGGTTTTTCTGAACTGCCTGTGGACCTCTCTGTGCAGGTGCTCCCTAACCCTCTTCTGTCAAGAGGAATCCCCACTACTGCAAATTATTTTAAACAGAAACTCACAAAGTGTGTATAATTTCAATTGAGCTTGGTCATGGGACTTCTGCAGGCCCCTCCAACAGCTGAGGGACACCACTTCCCTCACCTCCATTCCAGCCATAACAGCCTGGGTAAGGAGAGACTGTGTTTACAGCTACAGACTCCCCCAACACCAACTGGCAACTACTTCAGGAAATAAAGGTAATCAAGCCAAGGCAAAAGGAAAAGCAATGCTGTTGATGGAGGTTTTTCTGAAATGAAAAAGTAAGATAAGTCAGCAGAGATGTTTCCACAGACAAGATGGATAGGGGGCAGAACAAATCTTTCTGATGCCAAAATGGAATCAGTTGCCCTACTGAGAGAGCAAATAGACCTGGATTTCTTCTGCATGGAAAACATAGGATTACAAAAAACATTTTAAGAATATAAGAAATTCATTGTACTGAAAAAGCCTCAGTAAGAGGATCTTAAAAGTCTAATACATCAAATTATGTAGCTAAACATTTCAGTTATAGTAAGATCATGGATAAGAAATATTTTAAGTCTCATCTGCAGGTCAAGAATACAATCTATTTCATAAGGAATAAAGTTTCAGAAAGCTATTATGAGAGTATTTATAAACTATTGCAAGTAACCATACTATTACAGATCAATGAATTATTAACTGCTAGATAAACTATATGTGACTTGTTGAGTACTTTTTACCTACTGCAAATAAAGTAAAAGAGTTAGTTTAAACTACCATAAAGTTTCTGTATCTCAGAAGTTGCAGTGATTTTGCTTGGACAAATAGGCACCAACATGCAGACAGCTCACTGCTGCATCAGATGCTACTGCAGCCAACTTCCTAAATGAACCCATAAGATTTTCCATTAAATTAATAATATACCTCCAAAACTCAGCCAGTGCAAAGACCAATTTTTGAATGGCAATTCTAATAGGTTTTTAGTCCTTCCTTTACACTATGTATTTTGCCACCTCTGAGAACTGAAAAGAATGTCCAACCTATTTTCAAGGGTAAAAGAGACCTTAGGGCCTCATTTAAATTTTCATAGTTATTGAAAGGACACCCTAAGTGTCAGATCTCCCAAAGACCTACCAGTACAGAACCATTTTCCTGTACCCCAGTGGCTGTTTCAGCAAAGTAAGAACTGAGATTATCACTCTAATGAGCATCATGAATACACTTCAGAGGAACTCAGTTAAGAGAGTAACTACAGTCCTCATTTCTGCTCAAAACTGAAATAAATAAAATAGAAAAATCGATTCAAGTTCCAAGATTAAAAATATGAAAGAATTCTTAACACTGACAAACAAGTTTCAGTTGAGCTTTGCTGGCTGCAATACAATCATGTTGTGTGAGAGGTTTCTAAAAAAATGGGCTTTCTGCAGGTTTAAACGCAGATATTTCAGACAGGAACCTTATGTTTATTCTCATGTACAATTTAAATTTCTTATTTTAGCAGCAGTGTCTCTTCTTGATATTAAAACAGAGTTGATGACATAATAACTGGCCTTAATTTCCATTTCTTTTGGCAAGAGCTTGAAGATAGTTTATAGAAGTTTAAGATACAGGATATCTATATAAAAAAATTAAGAACAAAAGGTCAGAGTAGCCTACTGCATAGGAAAAACCCTAGAAATCCTAACTTGAACAGCAGCAGGTTCAAACAGGCAACAATAGTATCTGGTTTACACATCATGGTTTATTAAAAAGCTTTAGAAAGTCTAATTTAGATTTCCATTGGTTATGCCAAGTTTGTTTTTTTTTTCACTCTAACACTAAAGTAAAATGGGTTGATGAACCAAACTTTGCTTTTTAGATGCTAGTGCTGTTCTACATGATCACAATTCAAGATCTTTCATAGTTTTTTTGGCAGGGTTGTTTTTTTATTTGTTTGTTTATAGTTTGCAAGGATTTTGAGGGAATCCTAGGGAAGAAAAGTTGGGGTTTTTTAGGGAAGTTTTTCATTGTTGTTCTGTGTTTTTTTTTTTTTTTTTTTTAAATACAGGAGAAAAATAGTACAAATAGACTTCATATAGGCTTAACAAGAACTAGTGTTTTTAGCACCAAACATCCAAGTTTGTCTTCTGCAAGCTACTGAGTAACTGCTGATCAACTTTGATTTGGAACTGCTGTAACAATCTTGCACAGCTTTTAGTTTAATAGCATGAACCAACAATACTTAAACAATATAGCCTGATGCACAGGAACCGTATAATATTATTGCATTGCAAATTTGCAAGAGACCTAACAATAAACCTCATGTCTACCTATCCATTTCTATTTAACAAATTACAAGCTCCTCTATGACATTTCTTTGGGCACTGAGAAGCACCTGGCCTGCCACAACAAACAGCTATTGATGAGTTACAAGAAGCATCAAGTGACAACTTACCTGCAATTCACAGCCTTTGAAATCAGGTCAATATCACTGTCTAATGTAAGTAAGGCCACTGCTCACACTATTTGCAACAAACAAGCAATTTGCATAAAAATTATTTTTGATAGAGATGAAAATAGAAGTCAAGCCTTTCACAGATCAAAGCCAGCCCTCAAGAATAGAAATTAAACATATTTTTTTCCCAAAGCTATCCCATTTCTGAAGAACAGAATACTTTTTGCTCCCAGTGCTGCAAGGAGACACTAAGACTTTTCATAGCAAGAACCAGATGTTATGAGGGTACTTTTAATGTTCTGCTTCAGAGACCAAAGTAGAAGATGGTATTTTTTCTGCTTCAATCAATAGAGAACATGTCATTGCTGGGATAAAGGGCTCTGCTCCTTGACAACCAGGGAGTGGTGGTAAGCACAGACAGGAAAACAAAGCCTTGTCACTTCCTTGGAAGATCTTTGAAATGCTTCAGAGAAGAAAACAAAGAGAGAAAAAAATTTACAACCTAGGCAAAGTATTATTCTGTTCCAGGCTAAACAAATTTTTAATGCACAAGGAACCTACTCCTGCTCTTCCACCCAGTCTGCTCAAGTACTGGGAATTCTCTTTCCCATAAAATGGATTAATGGGACCATCAGATAGCTTGAGCACCTGATTTAAAATGAATTCAATCCTCTCAGCTGTGCAATCCCATAGGACTGTGTGATATGAACTTTTGAATCCTGCCTCCCTACCAGCCTCTATCCAGCCCTCTTAATAATCAGCTAGTTAAAGGAGGTAGGAAAGAGGCAAGAGCCATTACATAGTTCAGGAATGCAGAAGACACACACAAATGCTGGGAAGGAAGGATGCAATACTTGTAAGCTCAAACAAATTCAATTGCTGTTTTTACAACAAATAAGGGAAAGAATAATTCCAAGAGGGAATGTATTTCTTTTTTGAAAGGAATAAACCTTCCCAATAATAGCATTACAGTACTCCAATATTGTCCCCCAAACCAACAAGAATTATCAGTTAACAGCATTTTATAATTTACTTTCATATTTAAAATCACACACAATACCAAGATAACACAAGCTTAACTACCAAGATAATACTAGCATAATGCAATTCAATACCCTCTATCTCTGCCAAAGCAGTTTACTACACCTCCATGTATAATGTTACACAATTTATTCCCTTGAAGACAGCTCACACATGCATTTCCAAGTCTAATGTGTAGGAAAAGAATGAAATGCTAATCTCCATGCTTCACAAAGTAAATGGAGCCAGGCGGCCATAGCTCAGAAGCTGTAACTGAACAAAAAAGTATGTCCCAACCTACCCAGAGAGGAAGAGTAGATTCCTGGGGTACATTCCATCTGTGACACTCACTTTCAAGCACTGCACTAGGAGGTCAGGAGGAAGAAAAACTGCAGGTTTTCCCATTTAAATTCCCTGCAGGAGCAGCTGTAAGAGCAACTGCCAGTACATGCTTCCAGCCATGAGCAATGCTAAAGGGGGCAACTGGAGGAACCTAGTGTCCTGCACTTCCAAGCCATTACTGAGTATCCAAAAACAGCTGTCACAGATAAAACCAGTCAACTTCAGCAGGTATAGTGTAGTTACAACTAGAGTCCTTAACAACTATGATTTGTCCAAGGAATCTTATAATGAACATGTAGGAGAGTAAAAATTTATCAGTTTTGGGGTTTCTTTTCCAAAACTGTAAAGCAAAAGCCCATGTAATACTGATTTTAATGACACCAACAAGCATCCAGAGCCTCTAATCTCAAAACCAGCTTGGCATAAGAAAGATTTGGTAATCTTTCCCATAAGAAACTACTTCGTTCCTTCATTTTGCAGCCCTCAACAGAATTCAGAGAAGGATGAGCTGTCCTCTTTCTGATGATCACAACCTGAGAAAAAATACCATATGCCAGTAGTTCTTAATACAGTGGCACATTTTACACTTCCATGACAGCTTCTAGGAAGTATGTGAAATTCAAAACTTCAGCTTTTTCATATCCAAATTGTCTGCAACAGATATGGAATATGAAATTAGTATTTTTAACTCCAGAAGTGCTATTAACTTTATAAAATCCAGATTAAAGTGAATAGCCAGTTAGGTATTTCAAAGCCATTTATAAGCACCAAACTGTAAAGTAACTGAGACACCCATCAAAACAACCTAACCAAGATGAGCACACAAACATTCCAGTTACAGCATGAAGCAATAAGCAATTTCCCCCCCAAGAGAAAAGCACTATGCCAACCCTTCACATACAATGAGAATTGACTGTTCCCAAAATGTTGATAAGTATAATTAACCTTCTAACCCTGTCTTTGGCCTTGAACATTAAACCTGAATTCATCTTGAAAACCAATTAAAATGCTAAGCAGTTTGTCTACTTTGGGATGGGAGAATAGCATTCAGTCAAAAAAAAAAAAAAAAAAAAAAAGCATAGCACAATTGTCTCCTTAAGACATCTTCAAGGATCTGCTAGCTGTTTCAGTAACAAATGTAATTCATAAATAAATCCCATTTTAACAAGAACTGAAAAATTCTTCAATTCTTCATGAAGATCCTGAAACATTTAAGGTTTATGAAGGCAAAATTGAAGGTTTAACAGAAAAAAATAGCCACAGAGAAGAAAGATAAAGATGATCTAGGTAAGCTATGAAGTTTGATTTTGCCTTTTCATGCTATCTTTAACAACATATATTAATTGTATAGTTCCCATTCAAAGAGCTTAACTTCTCTCTCATTCATTCTGCCTTTTAGATTGACTACTGACAAGGGAATTTACTTATAATTTATGTCATCCAACCTGCTTTTTTTTGTCTGCCCTTTTGAAATTAGCAGAACAACTAGACAGGCAGAAGGAGCTAGAACTCTCATTTTTCTAACTTCTTCTTTCCTACATCATAGATATTTCCTCTTACAAAAAAAACCCACATGCCTACTTGCTAAGAAATTTAGACGCATGTGATTCTGTGATTATCACATTTCTTCTCATAACTTTGCTTGTTCAACAGAAGGAAAAGCAAGTAAAGTGATTTCTGATTCTCTAGTGAACCTGAGCTGATGAGTACCATTTTATAGTTACTACTCAGTTTTAACATCAAATATTTTTTTCCAGTGATATATTCCAGTATTATATTTTAGTATAACTTCATTCACTATTGGAGTTCAGAGTGGCATTAATTACTTGTTCTTCCCTATTTTTAGAATTTATTTTTAAATATACACAATATATCTGCTTAAGAGGCATCTGTTCCAGTATTTCAACAAGCTTAAATTAGCTCTTCATTTTGAAACCAGGTCCTTTGTGAAGTGGCTGAAAGTCAGAATCATCTTCATGTCACATTTCGTGCCTTGTAACTCCCAAGGAGTTCTCTCGATGCTGTTCTGTTGTCCTTGGCAGTGCTGTAGATGGCAGTATTTCACAGAGCTCACCTCCCCGCCCTAACCTGGGGCTAAGGACTGAAATACAGGGAAAAAACTCTAAGGGTGCTTTGAGAATTTTCGGTTCAGGCACTTCCACAACATACCATACACAGTAAGAAAGTATACAAACTGCTTTAATTTGAAAAGCAACCTACTCAGATGACTAAAGAAATGTACCATAATCCCAGTCAAACAAAAATGTTTAAGTTACCACAGTTGAGATCATCCTTAAAACAGAGATCCACAAAAAACTGTTCCCATGCATGGGATTTGAGCACACTCAGACATTTTGTTTCAGATTACCTAAAGAAAAATCAATTTTTCCATAGTAACCTCATATTTCTGACTAGAAAGTGCTATTCTGCAGGTGTACATCTGGATCACCTGGGCTTTCACTTTACTTGAAATTGAGGCACTTTCAGAAGCAGACTGAAGCAAGCTGTGCAAATCCAATGCCACCATTATGGCAGGCTCACATTATTTAATAATGTAATTAATAATTAATAATTATGAAATATGTAATTTCAAAATTACTCTATCACTAGCAAGTCAGTAGCTTTAGGAACAACCTCAACAGCAATTTCAATGCTTCCCCCAGATAAAAATCTATCTCCTAGCTGTCAGCCTCATTATGCATCTCAAGAAAAGTATGTAACACTAACTCCCAGACTCTGAGCATACAAGCTTGGTTTTGTAATGCTCACAAATTAGAATTCATAGGAGTCTAGCATTTCTACTCCTTATGAGGAAGGACAGCCTGCTGAAGATGAAAATTACTGTCTTTGCTACTCAGCAAAACATTTGCTGGGAACTAGAAGATGCATGATACACCAGAAACAGCGATGAAGGAAGAGCAGAAGCCAAGACAATAATATGTCATCCTCATTAACTCAGGAAACAACGTCCAAGGCTGTAATGGAGAGACTGATACCACTGCATTCCACCAGAGCATCAGCAGCAGGGCTCCTACAAGTGCTGGTCAGAGCAAATAAATTTGTGCTGACAACAACCTATCTGGACTCAGTATAGGGAGGAGTGGAGTGTTACTAATTTTGCTTTATAGCTTATGCTTGCTGTAATTTGTTTGAGGAGGGAGGAGACGTTGACATAGGCACCTGAACTGCAGCTTCTCCCACACTGTTATAATAGCATGATCTTTGCAAGGTAAGCAGCAGTCTGTCATGTATGGGATTCAAGTAGAGATATCTAAAATTTTACAGCTGCAGAATATTCATGCATCATGCAAGCTTCCATCAGTGAACACCTGTATTTTTCTCCAGAGAAAGTGAATCAAAGCACAAAAACACAGAAGAATGCTGTTAGTTTTCTGAATTGCTAAGACAGGCAGGACAGCAGCAAAGAGGAAAAAACAAATATGCTACTATATACTGAAATAAAAGGAGAGAGGTACATAAGGCTAAAGATAAAACTTTCACAGACATAAAGTTAGGATGGAGAAAAGATGTTGAGAAGTGTCAAACAATTATAACCAAAACAGTTAATGACACAAGACCGTCACATAAAAGAGGACTACAGCAAGACAAATACAGAGATAAATGTATTTTTTAAAATCGCAGAACAAATTCCAAGCAAACGTGACCCTGCAACAGGATGGCAACTAAGGCTGCCAGAGCTCAAGTGGGCTTTTGTTCAGTACTGATGGCAACAGCAGCATTGTGTCACAAGACGAGAACAGATGCTACGTGAGGTTGGAAAATTGTACCTATTGTATCTGTGAGTGGTGGTAAAAAAGCTTCATCACTTCTTTTCTTCTCCCTCACCACTCAACTCTTGGGACCCTTGACACTGGAGAAGGGAGTGAGGATTCAGTGAGAGCTTTCAGACCGAAAGGTAAAACCCTGACAACACACACACACATTCGTTCACTCAGGTCTTTTTTAAGACTTCACATGAAACATGTTTAGCAATTACTTTTTGCTTCTCCACAATTTCCCTTATCTGGGCTGCCCTGCTGCAGAACACACTGTGCAGATTGCAGGTGGTCAGCTATAGCAAGTTACAAGTCATTAAAACACCATCTGCTCCCTGACAAAAGCAACAAATAAAAAAGACACCAAAAACCCCTCACAAATCTTTCTTCCTTCCCTCCATCCAAAAGTTTACAGACAGAGGTGCAAAATCAAATACCATCTCCATGAAGGCACTAAACTGTATTCAGAAAACTATTCCATGAGCCAAGAGCTTGCTTCCATAACATTTCCCCCAACACCTTAAAGCCAAACGAATCACAACATATGCTGCTCATTTGGCAAGAAAGACAACTCAAGCTTCTTAAAATCTGCATTTGTAAGATGGAAATATCTGCTAAGCAAGCAGTTTGTTTTAGTCACTTACAAGAAACTAACAGTCAAAAAACCCCAACCAAACCGTTTAAATGAAATTGTTAGCTAACAGTGGAAACTAATGCATTTTTTAAACCCATAGAAATGTCTACAAAGTGCCTACAATGAATCACAATTCAAATTTGCCTGCGATACCACACCATCACTTTTGAACATCATACATTGAAATCAACACCACGTCTCTCTCACTCTTAATTTCCCCCTCCTCTTCCTGGGTTGCCAGCACAAATGCTTTTTTACATATTAAATTCACAAAAAGTCAACTGCCAGGCAATATTATGCATACAGAATTAAAAAGAAAAACAAATTCAAATCCATTGTCATCAGTTTTTAAGAGCAATACACAATGAAATTACCCTTAAAACTGTTCTCTTAAAATGCAACAAGCCTTACCTTCCTGAAGTTTAAAATTAAACCCAAAACCCAGAAGAGCCAGCAGTTTGAGAAGCCTGAGCCTCCTGTTGCTACACAGCAATACCAAGTTGTAACAGAAAAATTACTTGTTTCTTCTCCCAAAAGCAGACTAAGCCATCTAATTTTTCTGCTGGATCTTCATTAGCCTGATGCATAATACACTGTTCCAAGTTCTGATGAAGAAGACAGGACGATATGATTTTTAACTATTCTCAGCATGAGAAACATCATGCTGGTAAGTATTTCAGATGCATAATGAATTCTTGTACCTGTTATAAGAGGAAGAAGGAGTCCACAAGTCATTATCCAGAATAATTAAGGATCAGAGTTCAGAAATAAATCCATGTAAGGGAACAAAATGAACGACAGGGAAAGCTGCTTCTGCAATATATTTGTCTGAGATTCCTACTGGCAATTATTAATCTATAGAGGATATAAAGATAAATAATCTCTTCTCTTTTTGAATAAAAGACTACAGGTGATACTTTGAAGCATTCACAGAATGCAGCAACTGAAACAGTACAGCTCAATGTTGACTTTTGCCTTATTCTGTTCATGCTTCAATTCCATCTATGCAGCTAATACGGCAATTAATAAGATGGAGATTATTTAAGTATATTTACACTAAGAGATAACACAAGTCCTGTTCATAAGTAGGTTATATTTATAAAAACAATCTATCAATCACAGAGGGAAGTGACTTAAGATAAGCAAAAAAAGCCAGTTTTCTTCATTTCACAAAGAAGGATGAAATACAATTCGATATTTGAAAAAAATGAACAGCAAAAATGTGTGTATTGAAGTTCTTTTCTGGTCAATTAGTAACAAAAAAAAAATATTTAAACTCAATCAATGTTACAACATGCAGCCATCGATTTGTTACACTTCAAAAATAACCATCTACCAGATCTTTAATCTTCTTTTTGATATAAATCAAGCTCTGTTTAGGAAGGTGGTAGAAATCAACAAAGACAGATATTGTTTATAAGCCAAAAACAGGGGGAAAGTACAAAAGCTTGTTTTAATTCAACAAGGATGGTCTCTGAACACCAAACCAGCACAACCTGTAACATGTGATCTGACACTGAGCAAATCAGAGGTCTCGACAAATTTAAAAAGAAAGCAAAGCAAAATCACCAAAAACCAAGCCCCCTCAGACCACAGGCCTCATTTCCTTACACCAGTTCTTAGCTTACTTAAGAAGAAAGCATGTTTCCCTGCTCCAAGCTGACAGCCAAACAGAGCTGATGACACTGAAAAAAACTGATTATTAAGCTTCAAAGAAAAATATCCTTGTTAGTGCATGGAGAGGAATATTGAGCGGTGTTCTTTGAAGTACTGACAGTAAGTGGGTAGAGTTAATATTTAATTGAAGTAGCTGACATGGTACAGATCCATCTGTACACTCTCTCAGGTTTATTTTTTGTCAGTTTCTCCTTTACTTTACAGGGCAGCTCACTGCTGTCTGTTCTGCATTCTATCTTGATTAGAATGTATAAGCTTTCTGCTCAGTGCTCCTTTGCCTTGGCAGACTTCTTTTTTTTTAATCAAAGGAGAACTTTTTTCATGAAGGAAGAACATTTATACTTGTTGATGATTTCAGAATTGTGTCTTAATTCTGTTTATGCTCAGTAATTTTGTGAGTTATTTAAATAGACGGAATTGTCATTTCTGTAGAGGAAATGCTTTCTGCTTGTCAGTATCACAGGCCTCAAGTCCATGCTTTCCTCTGACGACTTTCTATGCCAGGTATTTTAATGTAGCTGTTTGCATTAAAGTTTATCCTGACCATTTTCAAGGTCTGTAACAGTTAACTACAATCCTGTTTTCAAGCTGGAATCAAGGCACAGTTTTTAAAAACAGCAAGCAGTAAATCTTTATAGGTAGCTTAGTGTGGGGTCCTTAAATCTGTGTACAAAACAAGATCCAAATACTAGCTTATTGGCTTCTCTGCACAAAGAGTACATTTGAATTACTGATGAGAAATTACAGAATTGTGATTCCAGCAGAGGAAATATGTATTATAACATAAATGTTCCAGCCTCTAAGAGATCACAGCAGACAGACCAGCAAGACCCTTAGTGTTAGAATTTTAAGTTGTAATGGTCATATTCAATTTAGATTTTTTTTTTAAGACACTAATTGAAGCAGAGATACCTTCAAAGTCTGCAATTTCCATCATACAGATAAGCAAAGCTGCTTTACTTACCCATACCAAAAACTTCTTTTTTTTTCTAAAGGAGTCTGCAAATAAAATGAAGGACTGCAGGTCACAGCTACCCTGACTTGTTAGGCTGAAGACCCAGCTGGGAGCCTTGCATTGAGAAGTGCCAGCTCACAGTTTACAGGAGGTTATCTCCTTCTAATCTATTGCTAGGACACTCTTTCCTATGCAAATATATACATGCACACATGCAAATTATATTCTACAGGTTCAGCAAGTCCTTGCAGCAAAGCAGATACTACAGAGGCCCTGTATCACATCCAGACAGCACACAACACTAAGTAACACAGGCAAGCATATCACAAGGAAGAAAAAAATAACCCCTCCTCCAGCTAGTATTCCTCCACAGTGTCCGATCTATCTGGAGAGAATATAAGGGTATCATCATGCCCTCTTCTATAATTATGATCTCCTGAAGAACAGATAAAGCCACAGTTAGTCAGATGGTGACTAGAGCTACAAGAAATCAGACAGAAAACTCCCTTCAGCACTTTAATGGTGATTTTTGTAGAAGACCAAGGCAGAAGACAGATGGTAAGAATCCAGTGAAATTGGAACAGGTAATGTAGCTGGAACTGCAAACGAAGTAGACAGGATATATCTCACAAGAAAAAGCAGCAATCCCAGATGTAGCTTTATGGAGCCAGTGTTCCGTACAGCACACAAATGCAGTTTCATGTTCAGCAGCCATGTAGGTGGCAAGGAGTCAGCACGACTGACATGTTCCTACACAGGAAGCACAAAGACTATCTGTGCCTGTCTACAAAGCAGGAGATGCACCAATGGTAAAGTGCCTAAGAACAAATAAATACCTCCATCAAGAAGATGAGCTGCCTCATTTCCTTACTGTACATGTGAGGGTGGGCATAAGGAAGAAGAAAAAGCTAAGTGGCTCACTCTTAAAAGTCAGGCCCAAGTAACATAGACTGCATTATATGCATTGCCATAATACATCTGTTCAGACCAAAACATTTTCCTTGCATTATGTAATCAATTGCACTGCTCTAAATAGAGATCTAAACTGGCTCAGTTCCGTTCAGAGACACAAATAAACTTGTACTTGTGATTGCTTTCCACTGGAAAAAGTACTGAAAGAAATATCACAAGAGCTAAGATTACATCAAAAGCCTTATAACAGAGCTCTTATTAGACAAAGGTAAAGTTATGCAAGGAAAGAGACTGGTGACCTTCTACAGCTGTGCTAAATATTTGTTTTCATATCTGTTATGTATTTAGAGCCTCAGACTGAAACTCTAGTATGTTTCAGTCCTTCTCTCAGACTAGTTCTCCAGTGAAGAACAATAGGAAACCCACTCTCCTGGTACAGTATGGTGTTGCTGTATGTGAGTCCCACAGTTGACAAACAATGAACTGCAGTTTATGCAGATCCACTGCTTTAATGCCTAAACAATATCCTAGCTATCTCTTCTGTGCTAAAGAACAGTATTTGACTAATGCAACATTAAAGTTCACAAGTTATGCCAAAACCTCCGCTGCAAATAAACTGCCTCCTCTTCTCCTGGCAGCACCAGCATCCCACCACACAAAGAACAATCCCCACCCTGCTGCTCTCCACCACCCATTCCCACACACATCGCAGGCCTCTTGGGCAGCCACCTCTGAGATGAGACTGCAAGGAACAGCTTGCACAGGGAGTGGCAAACTTGGGATTCATTCTGAAAGCTTCATGCGGCTGTGAACGGTATTTTCCCCTAAATCCAGTCATACACTCTGCAGTATCTTCGCGCCCTGCAGAAGCAAACCATGATATGGTCTGCTTCAAAGAAAAAACAGTGACCCGTAAGAAGTTATTTACATATAAATAAATGTGCAAGAATAAAAAAAAATATGCTATTTAGTACTGAAACAAGCTTATATCCGTCACTATCCTCATACCAAGCGATCTTTTCTACCACACTGCAACCATAGAAAACTAATGTTTCATGTTTCTCAATTCAGTGCCATTTAAGGAGTATCTATTCACAGATTCACAGCACTGTCACGCTAATTTTTAAAACCAGCAAAGATTGCAAGATCGTAAAATATTAATATATTAGCTAAAAAATTAGGTCAATGCAATATTGAAGCAAATGCCATCCATATTTTACCTAAAAAGAGTATTCATTTTGCCCATCAAGGATGCTTTTTATTACACGTCTTAAAAATAATTAGAAAAAAATTCACATGAAATTTCAAGCAAATAAACTTGCTGTGTACCTGGCCAAATGTTTCACGAATCTTAATACATCATATTTCACCTTTAGAATAAAGCCAGGAATCTTTTATAATTTGTGAACTTGACACCAACTAAATCTATAATTTACTTTCACTAATCTTGTATCAACAATATGACTCTCTTTTTAAGTACCATCATCCAGTTATAAGTAATAAATTGCTTGCCTTAACTCTCCAAATCATCTGTAAGAAATACAACATCTAAAGAACATTTTTGAGGAAAAATATGTCAATCACTGAGATGTGGCCCTGTTAGATAGATAGAAAAAGATCCGTACATGAGACAAAGCCAGGTTTGGAATGATGATGGTGCTACTTGAAGAGTCACGTAAACCATTCATGGATGTTATTCATTACTTTGGGGTGCAACGAGAGATGAAAAGTATCCTTCAATTTATTAAGCCTTGGGAATGCTTAGGAATAGATAAATAATAGCCAAGCCACAATTAAGCACCCAACTCTGTTTACTAGACCACCTGCTTACTATCAGCTTTAAATGTGTGAATTCTAAAAAAAACCACTTATTTTCTCATGTGTAATTCCTTAAATAGCTAAAACTGTCAACCAAAAAAAGTCTCCCTACAACACACATGCTTCCCTAAGTTAAGCAAGAACACTCAATTAAGTAATTTTTTTCACATGCTTAAATGACCAGTATTATACCTGCACTTCCAAGCCCAAGCCTATACAAAAGAAACTCACTGGTCTTTTGAGACAACCTTCAAAATACCATGGTTTCTGTTTGCAGGCAAGAAAAAGATAACTCTGGAAGGAAACATGCTGGTTTTTCTTATCGCAACTGAATAGTCCCATTAACAGCTTCTGCAGTACTGCAACACAAACACTGGGTGACAGGATTAATGCACTGCAAAACGGCTGAACATACAGATAGCATATGAACTAGCTCAAGCTTAGATGCAATGAGAACTCTTTCAAATGGATGAAAGAATGGTTAAATGGAAAAAAAAAAAAAAAGGAAGATCAGATAAACACATTTCCATATGGTGTCAAAGTCTCTGTAACCTTAAGAACTTCTTGAGAGACAGATGTAGCAGTTTTAGTGGATGAATGGTAAGTGCTGTACCCTGTACCGAGGGAACAAGCTGAAATAAAACCTCACATCCACAATTAAGAATGTGAAGAAAATGAGGTTTATTTATTCCTCTCCTAGCACCAGAAGTCCAAGCTATTTCCTCAAAGTGAAAATCTTACTTCCCAAATGCCTCCCACCATCTGTCAAACAGTTTTAGCTACTCTCAAGAAGCTTCTTATGCTACTATACACATTACATCTGCAACAGATTTCCTTCTTGTAGAGTACAGATGGGATTAAACACTGTTTTATAACAAATACAGCAAAATACTGCTCCAAATTTCAACTGTGTACAATCCAGAACCAGTTACTCTGAATAAAACAGTTCTAATATATCTGCTCCTAATCAGTGGCCTATTATGAGCATGGTTTCCCAAACTTCACTTGCTGCATTTATTCAATTCAACATTCTATACAGGCCTTCCTTTCAAAAGCCAATGTCAGTCCTCACAACATCAAGCTCCACCATGGCCTGAAATTACCAAAATGAGACAAATCACCAGAAAAACATGCAATTTGCTGTTCCCACAAGCTGGACAAGCATATGTTTTAAGACAAAGCTACACAGAGCTGCTTCTACTGCATCTAAACTGATGGAGTTCCTTAGGCAGAGAAACTACCTCCATCAGCAGCTGATTTATAAAAACATCCCCAAAACAACACAGACATTTGAAGTCCAGGGTCTGAATTAGTCCACAAAGGAGCAACAATATATCTCCTCTACTAGTTATCAATATCATGAAATATTTTTCCAAGTCAGTAACTCATTTTTTCTAATTTCTGATTACTAGACCACCCAACATCTAGAAAACTTGTGCAAGCCACACCGGTCTCGAGAGAAGCAAGAGCCTTACAAAGCCCTCCACATTGCTCCACCTTTAAACTCAGAGCATGACACTCCACACTGCATTTGTGGGAGAGGTATAGGCAGCAGAGGGAAGGAAGGGAACTATGTACCAGCTGAAGCTAAACACAGAAGATACCAACTTTACCTAAGGGCAAGAGAACAGCAAACAAAATCACTCAAGCAAAATTCAGAGACAGTCCTCTGAAATGAGGCAAAGGCTTTGGGAAAAACATTTTTTTGTTGCTGCTGCATTTTCTGTTGGGCTGGGATTTTTTTTAAACAAAACAAATGACCAAGACTGTGCCCATCATTTCTTCTATGTTAAACAAGATTTATTTCTTAACTATATTACCATCAACCACCAGTTCTAATAAAAGATAATTGTAACTGCTGTCTAACAAACCAGAAAAGATTGATTAATTCAACATCATTATGACCACATCAGAATACTGAGAGAGGGGAAAAAAGAAAGCTAAACGGTAAATGCAGTTCACTCAGGAAATCATCTACAGAATCATTTCACACTTAGAAGCAGTATTTTTAACTTCCACACCAATTCACCAAAACAGCCTAGGCGAAGAACTACGCTGTTTCATTCTTCCTGTGAAAACAGTGACTGTACAAATAGCTCCCTCAAAAAGCTTTCTGCTACTGCTCCTCCACTTCCCAACTGTACATCTGCCATAGAAGCAAGATCTTCATGAACACCATAGTCTATTATGAAACACAATGTACCTGACCAAGATGTTCACCCTACAGTTCAGAGAACAGGATCAGCAACTTCCGTGTTTGTGCTGCTTTAATTACATTGCATAGACGGGGGAAAAAACCCACACTTATTGAGAGTAAGACTATGCTGTTTTCTACAGCTATCACTATTTCTTCCCAGAAGGTCCTTTTTTTTGTTTTCCTTCACAATTCTCCATTTTGTTGAACAATAAAAATTGTTCTTCTGTGTTTAATCATAAATTCGAGTAATGTAGAGTTTGATGCATGTTCATTAAAAAGAAACTAACAACTAAAACGAACCACATTGCTTGGCCCATTAGGGAGTTTTAAGCATATGACATTACGTATATTCTCCAACAAATCTATTTCCTGTTCTGAAGACCAAGAGACTAAGGGATAACTTAGCTGACAGACAGCCTAAAGCAACAGGAATTACACAGCACGAGAAAGGAAAAGGAAGAAAAGGCCCTTAGAAAACTCTCCTGCATGCTCTAGGAAGCAGAATTTGTGAGAAATGCAGTGGGGAAGCAGGTGGTAAAACAGTAATCAGAGAAGAGATGAAAGCCTAATAACTGACTCGACACAGTTCATTAAAACTTGGCTGAGTGTTCTACGCCAAGATTTACTGGACGGAGAGGAGGCTAGAACACAACTTCACAGAATACAAAGTATTCATAGTTTTTCTACTAGGGAGTTGCACAACCATTTATTTCAAAGTGTAACAGCAGACCAGACAAAAGAAAATGGGTAAGTGCTGCATCGCTTCAGACCCTTCTTGATCACTTCAACAGAAGAAAAGGCAATCTAAAAATGAGCTGTCTTCAATAAACTTCCCTTCCCCCTAAATTATTTTCCTTTCATTTTTGCATTTTATTTCCCTTTGGAGAAAAACCTGAGATAATGCAGTAAGCACTATTAAAAGCACAGGAGCATAGAAGTCTGACTTTCTGTCCCAGTTTATGTACACATAAAAAGTGTACAAGTCCAACACTGTTTCCTGTGACATCAGAAAATTCCTCGTGTTGTAAAAGTTAACAAACATCAACAAGCATTTATAGAACAGAGTTTGAGGTACTCTGGGGGTTTACACATGCAGCAGAGATATGAGCTAGATAGCCCTTTACTAAAAAGTAATTTTTTAACTAATTTGACAAAGCAGCATGTCTAAAAGGAGTTCTTTCCCTGACCCATCATTAAAGCAGAAAAAGGATTATGCATTGCTAGGTCTAAGCTACATCAGCCTCAAAATATTTGGTCTACTTATGACATGATTTTTAGGGTCTTTTCCAAGCTAAATGATTCTAAGATCTTCACAACTCTACGATAAAAAAAAAAAAAAAAATTAAAAATAAAGGAGAGCCAAAGGGTTCATGAGTGACCACAATCACACATCTCTTTTTCCCACAACTAGTTTCAGTTCTGAAGTAGACACATCAAATCAGCATCTGGAAAGGAGGGCTCTATGGTCAGGTTTTGGAAAGTTACATAATCACAAAACAGATTATTTCAAAGCTCAGGAATTTTGACTAAAAACTAGTACTTGGCTAAAACAACAAATTACCTCTGAAGTTTGCAAGGAATTCTAAAACAAAACAACACACAGAAAATTTCAGCAGCCCATTCTACAGTTACTTGACAGCCAACAATGCAACTGTGTTCTTCTCATATTTTCCGCATCATTTAAAACCAGAACTGTATCAAACTCTAAACTCTCACTCAACAGATCTGACAAAGACAACGGGAAGCATTGCTCCTTACACAGTTCTGTTACTGCCCATTATCCTCACGGCGGACTAACAACTCAGTACTAACTCCTGTCTTTTCAAAACTTCAAAACTGAGGTTGATAACGAGAATTAGCAGGGCTCTGATTGCATTAACACTTAACAGATCAAACAGATTTATATTTCCTATGATTAAGTTGAAACGATAGAAGTTATGAAAGTTGCCAGATGAAAATCAACTCTTTTTAAAAGGTGTCCTGACCTCAGTCCCAAGAACTCTGTTTAGGACAGTGGCAGAACCAAACACGTTAGAAACATCCTCAGTAACACACTGAACTGATGGCTTTCCTCCTCTCAGGAGGAGTTCTACAGCTATAACACACAATTCGTGCACACTACTATTTCAAGCAAGCGTGTGAACCCCATGTGAACGACCACCGGGCTCGCTGAGCCAAACCCCCCGGAGCCCAGCAGGCTCTTTCGGCACCGAGCCACTGGCAAGGCCTGCTAATAGAGATGCAGCAGCGCGCCACGAGACTGGGGACAGCAACCAGGCTTCGCTCCCCAGGGCACGGCACAGCGCAAGGTTATTTTCCCCGAGCGAGGGGAAGGAGGTTACCGGCAGGCACTGGAGCTACATTCTAACTGCATTTAACGCGACCGGCTCCAACGGCGGCTTGCGGCCGGGCGGGCCCGCGGTGCGCGCACGGCACCGGCCCGTGGCTCCGGAGCCCCTGGCCGCGGTGGTCAGTTTCCCCGTACTCCCTTAGGCTGACTGTGGAAGACATTGCAAATCTGATGATCTCATGGGTATTCTTGTTAC
>JAOTQP010000870.1:36605107-36617680 GCA_026413545.1 Cichladusa arquata
GGAGCTGCGCGTGGGCGGTGGGGCGCGGGGCGCGCCTCAGCGCGGGGAGCGGGCCCCGGGGCTGGCGGGGGGAGTGCTGTGTGTGCCCGGAGAAATCAGCTCTGTTCCGAGAGAAATGGCCCCTGTTCCGCCCTAGTGCTGCCGCTGGGATCCGCCAGCTGCGCACAGTGCAGGGAAAAGGACGGGCAGAGGCGGCACGGCAGCAGCGCTGTAACATCACCCAGCGTGTGCCGCGGGATGACTTAGGCAGCGGAGAAGTAGTAACAGTGGAAATAAAATGCGGTCTGAAGCATTTCACGCCCGAGAAACTGCAGACGTGGTCTCAGATGGACATCACAACAGGAACCCCGCATTGCTGTTTTTTCTTTAACACCTCAAAATGTGACTTCTCAGAATCAGTTAGGTTGAAAAAGACCTCTGAGATCATCGAACCCAGCCTCTGACCCAACAGCCAAGTGCCAGACCCAGCCTTTTCTTAAACGTCCAGGGGCGGACGGTGGCCCCACCACCTCCCTGGCCAGCTCACTCCGTGACCAATCACCCGTTCTAGGGAGAAATCCTTCCTAATGTCCCACTTAAACCTATCGTGCTGCAGCTTAAGGCTGTGTCCTGTCTTGCTGGCTGGCTGGGAGGACAGACTGTCCCTCATCTGGCTACACCCTCCTTTCAGGGAGTTGGAGAGAGCAATCGCGTTACCCCTGAGCCTCCTCCTAGCCCTTCTAGACACGGTAATAAGACCCACCATGAGCAATTTACATATATACATATATTTACATATATTACTGTATTTCAAGTAAGAACAGCGTGTACCTCACATTATTGGCAGTTGACAGTGCTGAAAACAGTTGCAAAGTGCAGAACATCTTCACTTATTTCAAAGGAAAGAACTGTCAGTGCATTCAGAAGATATCTGGCACCTTCAGTACTGACCCCCAACGAATGACGCAGAAAAGTTGACACAGGATTAATGTTTCCAACTCCAAAAATGAGTCTTTTTGCTCCATCCAATTTTCATAAAATCATCTGCTGTATCTCAATTATGTAGCAGTGCAACTAGGGGTCCATTATCTTGGGCTAATGTTCCACTCACAATCTTTTCATTCCATTCCTTGGAATCAGAGTTAATTAAAAGGCTGGCTATTCTTTCCTCAGTACTTTTTAATGCTTCCGTAGAAAGATGTGTATATATTCCTGGCTGTGGAAGATTGCTTTGTCTTCTCAGCACTGAGGTATAAAATGTTGAATAATACAGAGAACGTACCTAATGATAAAAACAAAATTGAAGCTTCTTTGTACAAAGCTTTTTATAATTAAACAGTACTTCTTCCCAAAGGAGAGCTCTGGAATGAGATAATTCACTCTGACAAGAGCTGCTCACCCAGGCTTTCTTACTGTGGAACTTTAATTCACAAGGGTGGTTGCAGCCTACAGAACAGACTGGGTCTGGCTTTGGGAAGCAGTCCTGCGCATGTGTGCAGTTCATGACTCATTTATGTCTTGCCTTGTGACAGAGCAATGCTTTAAAAGCTATTTTCAAGGACACCATATTTCACACGTTAACACTTTGAGAGCTCCATAAAAAACATGGAGTTCTTCAAGTCATGCTAAACACCCATGGAGGGGTCACAGTTTCAGATATACAAATGTACGTGATATCAGGCTGTTGTGTGCATATGCCAGCTGAATCCACACCATGCTTCTTGCTTCTGCTGGAGGGCACTGGTAAACTCCTGTTACTTATTCCTCAGAGTGCCTTCCTAGATTTAGAGAGTTCTTGTATTCTTGTCTGAGACAGAAGGGGGAGGCTGGCAGCACACCAAAGTAGCAAGAGTTTATGGAGAGCTCAGGCCCCTCCTCACAGGGCTTACGCTGAATCATATGCATGCTGATGCTTTCATGGGTTGCACCACGCTGAATTATGCCTCCAATATTTTTCATTAAAGGGTCTCCTACAGGATAAATGGGGGTGAAATGCCCTTAAAGTATCACAGCTTCAGATCTGAGAACACAGAGAACTGATGAGTAGTGGGAGTTTGCACCTCACTCCTTAGCAGATTGTCAGGTGGAAAAAATACTTAGCTATCACCACAAATACAGGGAATCATAGATGGTTTGGGCTGGAAGGGACCTTTAAAAGTCCTCTAGTCCAAACTCCTGCCAAGTGCAGGGATGCTTCCACCTAGACCAGGTTGCTCACAGCCCTATCCAATGTGGTCTTAGATACTTACAGGGATGAGACATCAGCCACCTCTTTAGACAACCTGTTCCAGTCTTTTACCACCCTTCACAGTAAAGGATTCCTTCCTTATATCTAGTCTGATTCTGCCCTCATTCAGTTTAAATCCATTCCCCCTTATCCTATCACTACACACTCTGTAAAAAGTCTTTTCCCTGCTTTCTTGTTGGTCCCCTTTAGGTACTGGAAGGTGCCATAAGGTTTCCAGAGACTTTTCTTCTCCGTGCTGAACAGCTCCAGCTCTCACAGCCTCATAAGAGATGTGCTGAATGCCTCTGATCCTTTTCATAGCCTTCCTCCGGACTTTTTTCAGCAGGTCCAGATCCTTCTTATGTTGGAGATCCCAGAGCTGGATGCTCTGGACTAAGGAAAGCATTTGCCTGCACTGTGCACATCTGTGACCAGGAATAAACAAGCAGGAATCCCACAGCTAGCAGAAATAAATAACTATCTCTTTTTTTTTTTTTTTTTTTTTACTGTAGAAGTACCAGAACTACCAATCTACCAATCCTGTTAATATGAGGGTCAGAAAAAGGATGGGAAAACTGCTCCATGAAAGGGGAGAAGCTGCTTTCCATCTTTGACACAGGCTTTTAACTAGGGCCTGTTTCCAACCCATTTAAAATAGCAGGGATCTTAAAGAAGGACCTGATGTTTGAGATTGTCAGGGAATGGCAAGCACAGGACTGTTCCCTAAGGGAAATGTGAGTGGGGGACTGAAATTGGTAACATACCTGTCAGGGCAGGTGCCTCACCATCAAGGACCCACTGTCACTTCACTTGAGCCAGACAGACCTAGAGACAGTCACAGTCAGCCAGAAGCCCAGATCCTAAGGCAGTATCAAAATGAAGAGAGAGATGTGAGGTGAAGCCAGGAGAAAAATCCCTTAGTTGTGTTTAGGATGAGGTCCAGCAACCACCAAGGCAATGAGACTAGGCTGATATCAAGCCAGAAAAGCAGACCAGAGGCTGAAGCTTGAATCAAAACCTACTATCTCACAGACTTAATACTCTTCTGACACAGCTCCAGTAAGGAGCAAGGGCCCAGGGCTATGTTAAATAGAGCTCTTGGGCCTATGGGTGCAAGTAGATGCTGCAGATGAGGCTTCTTAGAGCCATTAAGGCTTATTAGTGCACTCAGGACCACAAAGAGTTCATCTGGTACCTTTTTTCCTTACAGGATAAATTTTGCAATAATAGATTGAAGCAATCTTTTCACCTCAGCTACCCACAGCTGCTCCTTTGTGACTCAACTCTTGCAAAAGGAGGGTGCAATGGTGACAGAAGAACTGTGTGCTAGACATGAAGAGGAGCCACAGAAAGAACAACTTCCACCTGAAGTGTGGGAGCTTCTGACAGTGCCGCCATCTCAAGGTTCATTCCCAAGTGCATCTGTTCTCAGGAAACAAGATAAAATACTTCAGAGTTGAAGGTGAACAACAAAAAGGCAGAGTGTTTTGTTTTGTGGTCGTGCATATCTTTGATTATGCTATGCACATGATTAGGGCTGCTAGGTGCTATAGGAACACAAACAAGCTCTGTTCAAAAAGAAGATAGGAAAATTTGCACTCTTCTCAGATAACAAGCTTGCAGAGTCTCTAGAGGATATTCATTGTAATCCTACTGGGTGTTGTCTTATTATCTAGTGTTAATACACACCACAGGGGGTTTTACTGGTAAAGGAAAACAGAAAGACTAAAAGCAACAGCAGAGTCTGAAATAAAGGGAGAATTCTGCAGTCCTGGCATGGGAGACTTCTGCACATACTCACTTTATTTTTTTGGTTTTTTTTGGAAGTGGATAGTAGTTTCCTGCTACATCTACAGGTGTAGAGGACTCTGACAACATGAGGTAAAATAACAAAACCAGGAAAAAAAACCAGAAATTATTTATTAAAAATTTTAAGAGTAAAAATACAGCAGTTTTGTGTTTACAGGGAAGCTGTCTTCCTTGCTCTTCCTGGAAGTTTCAACATCTGTCATAGAGAACAGAGGCTTTAGTTCTTAGCTTAAAAATAAAATAATTTTTAGTAAAAGTTAAAATTGGGACCTTCGTTCTAATTAACAAAACTTGGTTTTAATTAAAAAGCAGCAGGGATTTGGCAGAGAAGCAAAAATTTTCACAGGTAAATGCTCGCTTAGAGTGGTTTTAGCCCGTTCTATTGGAAAGAAGCTCAGTTTTGGGTCCCTCCTTTGTGGGAGAGCCTTAGTGCTGGTGATAGAGCCATCAGCTCTGTGGCCTCTGAGCTCTTATGGCCTCACTGCACAGCTTCGTGTTTTGGAGCAATTATCTGCATTCTGACATTAGTGAAATTAGAATTTTAATTAAAATTAGTACGGATTATTATTATTGGGTGGTAAGTACACAGTACGTGGTAGGAAACAATGTTTAGTAGTAGCCTTTTTATCACTGAGTTTGGTAATGCACAGTTGGTTTAGAGCAAATGTTCTGAAGCTTTAAAACACTGGCATTGCTAATGATTTGAGTCTCTAATTTATAGTTAGTAGGTTTATGCTAATTAAAAATGAGATTAAAATATTTCCACTTTGATTCTAAAAGCTGTATAGCAGGTATCTGAAGTATTTCTTATTTACAGTGCAGTAATTCTCACTGTCTTCAATTTTTTCACAGTTATGAATGCTATCCTTAGGAAATTACTTTTGCTGCCGTAATCCATCATTTACCCCAGTCATTCATGGGGCTACATAAAAGAAGTCAAACTTAGTTTTCCACTGTTAGATAACATTTTAATTTTATTAGATGCAGAACTACTCATTCTGTCACAGACCTTGGCACTGCAGAGTGTTCCTCTCTCCTTTAGATCTAAGATTGTCTCTATGAGATATGTCAGTCCTGATTTTCTGCATTATATTTAGTTATTTAGGACATGATGTTACAGGATTTTTAATTCAACTCAGGCATTTTTCAAGTACACTCATATTTTTATTCTTTTGCATCACCAGTTCAAGTATTCTTAGCCCTGATCTGGTTTGTCATTTCTGCAGCTTTCAGTATGCACTTGTCTGACAAGTCCTCTTTAAATATCTGCTGTATCAGCTCTTCTTCTGTCTTAGAGAAGCTCCTTCCCCCCATCTGTCTGTTTTTAGCCTCCAACTTTCATGTAGAGAACTTCACATTTCTCCTGTACAGTGAACGGAGCTTGATAGGATTATATTTAGCTGTATCAGTAGGATTTTAATCCAATAATCCTGTTGAGAGGGAGTTCTTCCAGCAAGGAGACCTAATGCACCTGTTTCACCTGCCACTTCTCTTACACACCTTTGCAGTCAGTTTTCTCAGAACTCTGTATTAGTTTTGGTATTGTGAAAAAAATAGAAAACAGCAATGCATCAATTCTTGCACTAAATTGTAAACATGAAGGGTGTAAAACATTCACATTGTACAGAATGTCAATTCTTTCTCCCTGCTGGTGGGATGTAGTGAATGAATTCCTTATTTTGCTTTGTTTATAGGTGTGGCTCTTGTTTTCCTTGCTAAAATCTCTTTATCTCAACCCACAAGTTTTCTCATTTTCACCTTTTGTTGGATGCTCTCCCCATCCCGTGGAGGATGTGGGGGTTGAGGTATGGAGTGAGCAGTTGCATGGGGCCAAGTTGCTGCCTGAGGATAGCCCATTGGCACAATTCCTTTACCACATGAGAATTTTCTTAATAAAGAAGGAAGGCAGGCATACATACATTAAGATCAGTATGCTCCAAGTTGAACCTTTTTTTCCAGAATTTCCTGCTGGTATGTCATGTTTTCCTCTGTTACAGAATGGAATAAATATACTTAAAGCCAGAAGCCTGTCTTTCAAAAGGACAGAGCCTACTTGTGGAAGAAGGAAGGGACCTCCATAGCTGTGAGGCTTCTTTCTGTTCCCTTGTCAAGTCAGTGGGTGATATCTGCTGGTTCCTCCATTACAGGCTTTCTATCAAGGCCCTCTTCTCAGTTTCCTTTTGAGAGTCTTTTTGTTCCCTGGGATGATTCTTGCACTTTTTTTATTTTTTTTAATATCTTCTGCATTGGATGCAATACCATTCTATAGCCTAAATTGGGAAAAAGAAAGTTTATTTAACTCAGAGTGAGTCCAGACCCTCTCTTTTCTCAGACCTATTTTGGATTGCTGGCTATGCAAGCCCGTTCAGCTGGACCATGACATGTTCAAATGTGGTCCCCCTGTGATTAGCTGTTGAGATTCATGGCTCAGTTAAGGCAGCAACTGCAATTGGTCCTTAGCAGATGCTGTCTCTGTAAGCTTTCTTCCTGACCCTTGGCTGCCAGCTTGACTCATACACTTAATGTATGTAGGTTTTATGTCTTTCTATTGTATGTCTTTAATGCATAATCCCCAAAACCTATTCTATTTCCAGTCCTCACCTTAACCTTAAGCAATACTGATCATGTCTCATTCATTTTTTTTTTGGCAGATAACTCTGTTCAGTTAGCTTGTAAATGCTTGGTCTCCAGCACATCATTACCGAAAACAAAACACGCATTCACCATTCAGGGTAGTTAAATAGTCAGTGCTTGAGGGATTTTGTCAAAGAAAGTGTACTGTCACATTTGATTTCCTCTCACAGACAAACATTCATTAATTCAGTGTAAAGCGCAGACATCTCTCAGAGTCTTGTTTGGATTTTTATTTAGCAGTAGGGCAATTGAATCAAGACTCCATCCACCTCTGCAAATGTGTGTTGTGATTACATGGTCTCCAGCCTGTCAGAAGCTTATGAAACATTTTCTAATCAGGGAAAGGCAACTCAAGCAATTGTCTCTCTTTCAGCTCTTGTACCACACAGCTCCTGTGTTATCTGACACTTCATTTATATCATAAGAAAGCCTGATACAGAGAAAACTATGTAAAAGTAACACACTCCATGTTTTTTAAGGTCCCTTCCATATCATTCAATTCTGTTTTGCATCCTTCATCATATTTTTCTTATCTTCTTAATATAAAAGGCCAGTGTCTCACATCTGGTCCTTGGCAGGCTGATGTTGATATGCTGAGAGCTGTGTTTATAGATGTAAACATCACAAATGAAATACGATGTGTATGCTCACCATTGCCCCAGCTACAGGAAACTTCTTGTCGTTCCTCTCTGCTTGTAGCCTCTGCAAATCTAGTTGGAAGTTGCCTAGATGGCTCTGCATTTCTGTCTTATGAAATATCTGAGCTGTCTTTTCCTCTTAGGTTGTATTAGTGTGTGTACAGTTGTCATGAAACTTGTCCATCAGCAACAGCCTGAGTCCTGAGCCCTTTATTTATTTGCAAAAGAGAGTATACATTATCAAGGATAAGGAAATTTTAGAGGTCTAGGAAATGGAAATCACAGTGGCCACCTTTGAAATGGTGGAAAGGGAGAAGAAAACAACCAAGGAAAATACACTTAGCCACTTTTCCCTTCCTATAAATAGCCCAGCATAAGTTATCTGTGTGTGACTCCTAGAAGATTACAAGGTAATGAGCCACAGCTGGCATTAATAAATCAGAACAAATCACGTGGAATTACCCTCCTTTTCTCCACCCAAGGAATTTTCTGAACGGGACAAAGTCAATGTGATCTATTTTAAATTTGGTAATACCTTAGTAAGTACAACGATACAGTCTACATACAACATCTGTAAAGTGAGAATATAATGTATTTTCATTTTCTGGTTTGAAAAACAGAAAAGTTGAGAGTGGCTCCTGTGGATTTTAGAAACTGGTTAAAGGTGTTAGAATAGTATCCTTAATTCCATGTATTTTATTGAAATAAATGTGACAATTCATGAAGTCCAGCCAGTCCATAGCATTTATTTGCTGAAGAAAAGCATTCCCACAGTGTAAGTTTTCTTCAATAACCATGAACGCATATGAGTGAAAAAAACCCACTGCAATTAAATTATTCTCCCCTTTATTAAATTATTCTCCAGTGTGCATTTCTGACCTGATTCTGCGTTGTGGGACTTTTATACTACAGAAATGAATCTACCTCTTCCTAATGAGCTTCACCAGATGGATTGGGTGTAGATTCAAGCTTATTGCATCTGAAAATTGTAAAACATAGTTTCAAGGTCTGATTTTTTTAATGAACATTTTAACTGAGCAAATAGCTCCATTAAATAATACTTCTCATAACTAAAAATGGCTGAGTCTAAACCTAGATGATTATTTCTAATAAATTGTAATAAATTGTAGTGATTCTGAATTCAATCCTGCCTTCATGGGTAGGGTTCTGTAAAGTCAATGGAGTGATCACAGTAGCATGACTGTTAATATGACTAAAACCACCTGCTTCCCCAGCACACCTCAGAAAAGCTCTGCTTGTTGGGAGAATGTGTTCTGAACTGCTGTACTTCATACAAGTGATACAACTGTGAAGTCTAGAATAAAAATAAAAACAGCAGAGGGAGGCATATGAATATGGACAGGAGAAAAAATGTGGGCTTGAGACCTGAAAGCAAATGAGATGAAAAGAGAGATCCTGAGGTGCAGTGGGACAGTGAAGGGCACGGCTGCACAAGTGGGAGGTGGGAGAGTGACTGCTGGTAGGTACCCAGCCTGTGAGCCTCTGAGAAACCAGCCCATTGCTAGGATTAATAAAAAAGTGGGGACAGGCAATTTTAAATTTCCTGGAATTCCAAGGAGGGGGGATAGCTGGGTTTGGGTTTTTTTTCCTCTTTGTCCTGTTTTAGGTGAAACACTCTGAACACAGAGAATTTTTACTTTATTTACTTCCAGGTAGCACCAGCTGCTGATCACTGATTCAGATATTGGGTAATGCTGTAACAGGTCTTAAACACCTTTTCTTTCTGGTAAATCCATGGTTTTCTCTGGTACTGCAAAAATGGCTAGGCAAGCCATAGGACTGTTAATACTATTCATATACATGCAAAAAATATAGAAAGAAAATACTGCTTTTAAACAATTTTAAACTGAAAAATTCTAAAATGCTACTGATTAAATCCAAACCAAATCTAGGTGAAATTGCCCCAAAATACTCTCCATCAGGTACAATTTTTGTGTCTACTAAAAGCAGCCATCAGCCTATTGATGATGGAGAGAGAGTGCCTCTTACTAAACCTATCTGCAGTGTGGCCCTATGTGGTAAAAACTAAAAACAAGGCAAAATACTTCCAGGTACTCCATCCCTGCTAGTGCAAACACTTGTGAACAATAACATAATCAAGTTGTAACTAAGTTATTTTTGTCCCCATAAGTCCAGGTTTTTTCTTGAAAAAGAGAGAAAGTTCTCACATACACAGTTTTTTCTATCTCTGCAAATCATGTACTGCTGCAAACATTAGTTGTGATACCAGCCTGTGAGGATGGTGATGGGTTGTGAAAATGCCTTGCCTTCTTAAGCTATCTTAATCTAAAACTCAGAGGCATGAAGTTTTTTCCTTCTATTCCTGTATTTGCAGAGACCTTAGGTGAAAAGCAGTCTCAGAAATATTTCTCCCAAAAGTATATTCTTAGAGTGTTACTCAGGGTTTGGTGATGGGAATTTTTTCCCTTTGCTAAGCTGGTACCTTATTGTCACAGTGTTTGTATTTTCTCATTTCCTCAATGTCAGGACTGTCCCAGCTTGCTCAGAATTATTCAAGAATATTTGTCTCATTAATGAAGATGTGCTTTACATCTGGGCCCTCCCTTTGTGTTTGAATTATGGGACAAACTGTCTCTGTTAAATTTCCACATTTCTTTCAGTGTTTTCCAGCCTGTAGTTTTCAAGAGCTATAGGGATACACTTCAATAGTCCTCTTGCTGATTTGAGTCCCAAACTTGATATTGCTTACCCAGATCCACGAACCAGGGGCTCAGGGATAACAAAAAGGTGTCAAACTTTTCATCTTGAAGGGCTAAAATAGGATCCCTGTCAAACTTCTGATTAAATTCCATGGGGCCAGGATTTTACCCTTATCTGAAAGCCATGGTATTTCTCCTTCATGATCAGTGTCTGACCCTGAACTCCAAGTCTAAACAACTAAGTCAAATGTTTCAGTACAGTGTGAGTCTTATCTGAGTTACTACAATTTGGACTCATCTCTCCTGTGCATAAGAAAAACAGTTTTGAAACACATGCTTTGTGTGTTCCAAAACATGGGCTAGCAGCCTTTCAGAAGCAATATGCATTGTATTTCACTGTAGAGTGCATTTGCATGTTAATAGCAATATAACAATATAGAAATATATATAAATATATATAAATATTTTCAGGAGCTAAGTAAAGTATCCTGTTTTCTTTTTCATAGATTGAAATATTGAAGGAGAAAGTCAAAGCATTTGACCTAAGTTCCAAAGAATAAGCATGTCAGGATTTATGGCTGTTTCTCAAACAGAGGAAAACTTTACCCCAAAAAGGCTGTTATGTCTGTGAGTGATGCCCTGAGGGTACCTTCAGCAGGAGCATCCTGCCTCAGCAAACCAGAGGTAAACTACTCTTCCCAAGGAGCTCAAAATCTTCATTAGAACTGATCTTAGTGCACTTCCACTGTAGCTCACAGCCACCTGTGTACTGAAGGCTGCTCTTGCTGGTGTCGAGCCCAAATATAATGAATGGACTGTGGGATCAGTGTATGGAGTAGCAGATGGCTCCTATAGGCACTCTCACTTATCCTCTGTGCCCGATGTGCATAAATCACTAGCACCATCTGCCTGCTATTTCTTTCAGTGCCTTGGGCATTTTAACTCATTAGGAGGTGGCAGGGAAATTCATCTCAAACAACAAGGAGTTTGCCAAAATCACGAGACTTTAAACTCACAGGAAGACCAATGCTTTATCATTTTGCTAGCACACTGTTGCAGGAAGAAGTACCTGCTTCATTTTGTACTTTTATTGAGATAGAGAATGGGTTATTCAAAAGCCTGAGGTATCAGGCAGGAAATCCTCATTCCCTATTTTTCTGTGTTTTACAGTGAAAGTGATCACAGGTTCATATCCTGGCAAATCTCACCATCATTCTTTTTTGGCCTGGAGTCACTTGCAGTCACCCTTGTGCTTGCCTGCTTACTATAAATAACAAATAGTCAGAAAAAAAAAGAATTCACAGGTTCTTACTTTGTTGCTGGCAATAGGAAGCTATTTTCACGATGCATGTTAAGTATTTTGGGCTTCAGCTTGGATTTCTACAATCATGTCTATAATAAATCACATTAAAAACAGACTACTTGTGCTATACATTGAGTTTAGTTCAAGGAAGTTTTTACTTGAGAGGGCAAATGAGGGAGCAAGACACCAGATGAGGGGAGTATTCAAAAGCAGTGTGGGAGGATGCAGTCTGAGAGAGAAAAGGCTATAGGAAAAACTATGATGAACAGAAACCCTTAGGGTTCGTGAGGAAAAGAACTCATAGGTGAGAGGAAGACATCTGTAGCTGGAGCATGACTAAACTGAGTGGCTGTGGGAGACGGGCTTTAAGCTGCCGATTTGGTAAGGGCGGGCTCAGGTGAGAATTCTCATTTCTACTGGTGAGTGCAGGGGTTTCTTTCTAATTAAAAGTATTTCTAAATTTTTCATGATGGTGATCTTAACATGATTTGGAAATGGAATGAACATTTTCAGTGTCTGAGTGTTTTACTAGCATTTGTTACCTTTAAAATTCTCCCTGTTCTGATATCTGAAGGCACCTTTTGTTCACTTACTGCTTTTCCCCAGTGCAGGTACATTCCTGTGCTGTGTTCAGGGAGCAGTCCTGGTTTAGATGAGTAACTGCACTGGGTGAGGACTGCATGTGGCCAGGCACCAAAACAACTAGCAAAGGCACCCTTCTCTTGCTCATGTCGTGCCTCTGACCGCATTTCTCAATGAAGTGTTCTTCCAAACCCAGTTTTTGGGGATGTGTGGCCATGCAAGCCATGAGTGGTGTTGAGGTTCATAGGTGTCTAAGGAGCAAGAGTGATCAAAGAGCTGTAAAACAAGGATGTGCTTAGTCATTTCACTCATAGACCTATGAGACAGAATGCATTTTTCTCTAACCTTGGTTTCTAGAATGATGGAAACATTAGCAATTAATTCCTCAAAAGACATTTTTGCTGTTTTGAGCACTACCCAGTAAAACATTTCAAGTCTTGTCGGTAAACAGAATTCAATGACATTTTTAGAAATTGTTTAATGATACCAGTCCTGGTCAATATGTATATAGCCTTAAGTTGTTTTATGTTGATTTTTAACAAGTTTGATGATCTAAACAAATAGCTGATAAAATCTGTGGGTGTCTGTGTAGGGGTGTTACATCAGATAAACCAATTTCAGTCCTAATTTATCTGGAGTAATATAGGTGTGTCTGCAAGCAAGATGCTAGTGTGGATTTTTGCTCCTTACTTAAATGTCATAAGAATTACCTGTTCTGCT
>JAOTQP010000870.1:36617780-36652065 GCA_026413545.1 Cichladusa arquata
CAGTTTTTTGGGTTGGGTTTTTTTTTTTTTTTTTTTTTTTTTTTTTTTAATCTTTCCTGCATTTTCTTGCATATATGCATTTTAAATTATTTACAATATTTCTTTCTGATACTCCCTGAGAAAATCAACAGTGTTCTTGTTTAGAATACCCTAGGCACGCCAAGGGACTTATTTTGGTGCAAGCTATTTTTCTAGCATTTTTTTTTCAATTCTGTATGTGGCTTTAGATCAGAAGAACCTATTGCCTTTAAAAAGTAAAGCATCATGAGACTCCAGCATTATATTCTTACCTAGCTGTACAATGAAAAGAAATTCTAATCTGCAGCAGTATCATAAGATAAAGAAAATATCCTGCCTAACGCCAATACATTTTAGTCAGGCAGAAGTTTTATGGTAACTACTGGATTGCTGCAAGTACATGGAATAGAAATCAGTGGAGGCACATCTTGCAACTACCACTCCAGGCTGTAACTTTGTAATAAAATCTCCCAGAGCCCTCATTCCCTGCCAGTGTGTTCTTGATTTCCATTTTGCAGAAAATTCCCTAGAACTCAATGATCTGCCAGAGTTAGATTATCCCAGCTTGGATACATTGCAGAATGCATATTTTTCTTTCCTTCTTTCTCCTTTTTTCTTTCTTTTTTTTTTTTTTTTCCCCAGCTGTCCAGGAAGGAACAAGCAATGGGCTGGAAGGATTTTCACCTTTTCAAATAAAGGATTTTGGATTGTTAGACAAATGTCCTTTAACATTATTCTGTTTTATGGTTCTAGGTATAAGATGCACAGAATGCAGAGGGAAACCTATTGTTTTCATTTATGTACTTGAGGAGAGAAATAATATATGAGATCAAAGATACTTTAGCTACCTTCCTGGTTTTTCATGTGCTGCTTTTTTCTTTACTGTTTGATAATGCAGACAGCTATATATTAGGCTATAAATCATTCTGCTTCTTTTGGTGATGTTACTGCAGATGACTAAAGCAGAATAACCATGTACAAAGTAGGGGTTACATTGCTTTTGGTTTTCTTGCTTTACACATTTTAGAAAGAGTAAAATAGTATTTTTTAAACCTGTGACTTGGAGAGTTATGGAAGAGTTTGGCTCCTATATTGTACATGATTATAAATACTTTGTTTAAAAACTGGCAGTCTAGATAGGTATATGTTGGACATTGGGGTTACATTTGGGGCTTAAATAGTGAAACTGAGGAAGAACAGAGGAAAGCAACTTCTGTCTGCCTAGTTTGCTGCAGATTTTTTAAAGCTATAAGGTATTTTAAAGCATAGCAAAAAAGCTCAGGTTACCTGCAAGAGAAATACCACTGGTATTTATATGTGTAAAAGGTGAGTTGCAGTGTCCGTGATACAGCCAAGCTCTGTGAGACCCCAGCAGACCCATCCAAGAATGCATTCCTGGTGTCTTTGCCCTTGGGCTTGCTGCAGGAGGCAGGGTGGTGCTGCTGGAGGAGCAGCACAAGGGAGAGCCATAACTGTTGCTTTGCCTCCAACCAATGCATCCATCAAAGCCTTGGCAGATGGAGCCAGGATGCAAGGTTGAGCTTGTGGGCAGGTATGTGTGCCTGCTTTTAAGAGCTGGTGTCCTGTGTTTACCACAGGGCACAAACACCATGTGGCAGGGATGGCAAATGTGCCAGCCTTCTGTCTTCTTGAATCAGGGTCTGCCATTGAATGCACTCTCACAGACCAGAGTGTCACCATAACGGTGTCCAATAATAATTGTGTTGAAACAGATGCCAGGCTGGCAAGATGGACAAAGAGAAACCATTACCACCCTTTAAATATGTAATGGGCACATGCTCTGTACTGGTTTGGGATCTTGAAGAAGGCTGGCTGTGAAAAGAATCCAAAGAATCCAGTCTTGAAAAGGATCCAATTCTTGGTGAGATATCTTGTCCCCAACACAGCCAGCCCATGTTAGTCCTGCACAGCATTCCTTTCACTGCAAGGGACAGGTAGAGCATGGGTCAGTGTTGCATTTACTGTGTACTTTAAGATAAAATGGAGTTCAGGGGTTTCTCCTAGTTTGCAGTCTCAGATGGCCTCTAAAGTGTGAAGAACATCTGCTGTGCAAAGTGCTTTGTTCAAGTGGCTCAGTTCACCTGCAGTACTGACCAGGATTTGAAGATCTGACTAAAGCCATTTCTGTTCCCAGACAAAGGGCACGGGGAGATTTGCTGGTCTTGCTTCCTAGGAACAAGCCAGTGGGAAGTTGCAAAGTGATAAGTAATGAACTCTACTGGATTGGAGTACTGCTATTGAGTTAATTTGCTTCTATTCTGTTCTGTCAGCATGAAAATCCTGCTTTCCAGAAATGTCCTAGACCAAGTCACCTTATACCTCAAGAAGTAATAAACTACTCTGAAGTAAACTTTTCTCCTTGCGTGCAGCTTCTAATTAGTATAAATGATGTTAGACAACATTTGCCTCACTGTGAAACAGAAGTGGGAATTAAAAAACAGAGTTAACACCTGAGATATTAATGTATGTATGCACACAAATGACTTAGACAAATTCTTGTGTGCACAGGATCACAGGATAATAAAACGGCCTTAAGCTTTTAAATGGAAAAAAAAAAAAAAAAAAAAAAAAAAAAAAAAAAGTACTTAAACAACAAGACAAGAGAACATGAGATGCAGAACGAGGAGGAGTTACAGCTGCAGGAACCAGAGCTGATTTTCTTATCTCCAGCAGATGGCAGAGTTTTCTTAGCTACAAACAGGCAACAGCTAGTTCAATCACCCAAAACCTGATCTGTAAAGAAGCGACGTCCAGCCTTTTTTGATCTAATGGAGTAAGGAGTTCAATAGATAGCAAAATAAATAATCTCTTCTGATGGAAGAGATGTGTAAGTCACCTGGCAGCACAGCTAGCAATAATCCATGTAGCTCAGATTTGTTCTACAGCTGAATACTTTATCCACAATACACATGAAAATCCACAATACATATGAAAGCCCACAGAGCTTTACCACATAACTTTGACATGCATTTGAGGAAGTTCAGACAAGCAAATGTGCTGAGTAGAAGGGTGGTAGAAGGATATTCCAGCTTTTGTGACAGCTCTCAACATCTATTTTCAGCCATTGATGAGGGTAGGATGCTGGGCTAGATAGACCTTTGATATGACATCATGTGGCTACTCTTATGATATTCACTATGCTACTTACTCTAGAAAATTGTTTAAATATGTGAGAAAATAATATTTTGCTATAGATGTTTTTTAAGTCCTTATTCACCACTATGTGGTAAAGCAAATGTTGGGTTTAAACTCCAGGCATCAATACCTTATTCTCTGCACATCTTTAGGCAAGTCACTCATCAGTGAGTTTTCTGAAAATGCCGTCAAGAGGTAAGGTTACACTATTGGTATGAATTTGTCTTTATTAGGTGCTCAGATACAATACAGAAGAGTTAGATTGATGACTAGGAAGATGGATTGTAAGCATGAACTCTAGATCCAAAAACATCCTTTTAGCTAAACTTTGAAAAAGCTCCTGAGATCTTGTCTTCTAGCAAACCCTGTATTTTAGATTTTTTAATTATAAGAATTAATTCTTGTTTTGTTGTTGAAATTGTTGTTTGAGGGTTTAGAAACTTCTTTTAATAGCCCAAGTATGAAGGGTTTACCTCCACTGGGAACAGCAACTAGTTATCAGGTACTCATTCAGCTTGTGCCAAAATTGTCTTTTATTGTGTTGCTTGATTTTTTTTATGATAAATATATGGAATGTTTTTCAGCTACAGAAATACGTGGTCAAATAATCTTTTTTTTCGGAGTCCAATTCTGGCACATTTGTCATCTGATGTCTTATTCTTCGAGTCAATCCATTAGAATTGATGGTCAGAGGGCTGTTCCCTGTTCTGCTACCAGATTCTATCTTCCTCAGATTGTAACCCAGCCGTGAAACCTTACAATTAAAGTTAATTCTTCTGCCTGTGCTCTCTTAATACAAGCAGAGTTTTAAATAGATGAGGATTCAAGAACTTTTCCCCCTCTCTTTGAGAAGGTAGAAGGAGAGGACTGAATGCAGTGTGGCTCTGTATTAATTCATACATTCTATTCAAAATCAAGGTCAGTGGAGCAGACAGAATGTCACTTAAAAATTGGCAGTCATATATTTCTTGTTCTTTAAATGTGCCACATTAAATAAGAGTAAGGAAGTACTAATCCATGCTTTCAGATGTGTAGGTTTTATTTATGTTGTTTGGCTTCTGAGTTAACCTTACCTTTTGTGCAGGTTAAAATTTGTGGATTAGCAGAATTCAAGGTTTGTCATAATACTTCTATTAGCAACCTCTGAATAGATAGATATTCAACCATCTGTCACAGGCATTGTTTACAAGGGGGCCAAATCACTCCTTCAGCTCTAGGATGGTGAGAGATCTCAAATAATTTTGCTGCAGCTTTTATTGTGTTCATTCCCAGCCATCTGCAGTCCCTGGAGCATCATGGATGTCCCCAGAGCATTTAAACCTATTTTCCATCTGTTTCCTTCCCACCTATCAGCAGTACTAACATGCCCCAGAAGATTTTGCTGCTCTCACTGACAGTGAGAGCAACATTTGGAGCCTTCTGTTGTGTGCTGGTGCTGCTGGGAGCTGGCAGGCAAGCATCAGGAATTAACAGCTTCAGAGACGTGCAGATTAGGGTTAGACTCAGAATTAGACCATGGTCAAGGCCATGTACTGGTCCTGGCAATTGAGAAGTTCACCTACAACCTTAAGAGTGCTACTGGGACCTGACACCTGAATGTTCAGGGCAGTTAATATGATTCCCCTCACCATGGGTAGCCAGGCAGAGGGCAGAGCCTTGATTCCATTTTGCTGTACTTGCTGGTCAGGCCAGCTGAGGCAAATCAAAAGTGATTTACTGCCCTGAGATCTGGGAAGAAGGAGAAGGAGGAAGGGTGAAGGTGAATTTGATGAGTCTTCTGGGCATAAGTATCTGCAAGATATCCCCTCAGTTGCTCAGACCTAAAGCCACAAGCACAGCTGACCTCTCTGCATGGTGCAGAGGGAGTGGAGAATGGAGGCAGATAGTTTCTCATGCTTTGGGGGATGGGATAATACTGGAGATGGGAAGAAGATCTCAGAGCTAGTAGAGAGAGTGACTTGGGAATAATATGCAAAAAAAAAAAAAATCTATTGATTTAGTGATCTTACCTCAGGCCTGGGACAGAGTCCTAGAATTTATTAATCTTTCAGCTGTGTGTGCACTTTGGTCATTCATGGTTTCCATATAGGCTCTCCTTTCCTTGGTGCTTCACCTTGTAAGTTCTATATTAGCCACATGGGAGGAGGACTAGAGAATGTTTCCATATGTCCTTCTCACACCAGCCTCCCTGCCACAGCTACACTCACATATCCATGTTTCATAGAGAAATTATTGGTGATTCACAGAAAACAGTATTGGAGTACTCATTTTTCCCTAGGTACTATGGTGCATCAATAAACAGCCAAACCATTATTTTGTAATGCTACTTTCATCTGTAAATGACTGCAGGAATTGGGATATTACATGATTGTGTTGAAATGATGGGATGGGATGGCATTAGGAGCCATATCTCTGAAGCAGAAAGATTCTTTATGAGCGAGTCAGAGGCTGAGTAAGCCTAATGATAGGAAGAAAAGATAGATAAAAGGTTAGGGAGACACACATCCCAGAAGCCAAAAAGGTGAAAAAGCAAGAATAGAGTAGAGCAGAACAAAACTCTTCAGAGAGCAGAGCTGAAAGTGGTTTGGTAAAGAGGTGTTGTGGACCTTGTGCTGTAGCGATGCAGCAGTGAGTGCTGGGTGATAATCTAACCCTTTGTGGTGACCTTCAGAGCCTCTTTTGGGTAATGTGAACACCCAGGTTAGGAGGGGTTATGACCAGCCCCTAAAGGTCAGGGTAACTCAGGTTGTTGTTGACAGATCCATAGATCCTGCTTCTCCTTGGGCAGCGGTGCAAACCCAACCCCAGCAAAGCACCCTGCAGCCTCTGCAAATGGCTGATGGCTTTGAGTCATGAACCTCTAGCATTCCAGGCTCTCACAGGAGGTACTTCACTGGAAGGAACCCTTTCATTCAGCTGAACTTCAGAGCAGCTACCAGAACCAGCAAGGCATGGAGGCTCTTCTGCTGCCACCTTGCTGGTCACAAGAAGTTTCCCCATCCTGGCAGCTTCACTTGACTCTTGGCATAAGCCACTGCTTCTCCATATTAAAACAAGTTCTCTGCTGCCTTCCTGCTTTAGAGATGGAAGTTGATATTTGCAGGGGAATGACCTCATGTCAGATATTTGCTATTTTCTTGTTTCCTGGCAACAGACCATTTTTGAAAAGGTTATAAAGCACTCTGGTAGCTCAGTTATTCTGAACTGCAGAAATACTTGCCACAGTTTGGTACCCATTTGCCCAAGAATTCTGACCTGCAGTAAGCACAGTTCTTGCCCAAGCTGAGACACAGCAAGTAAGAGTCCTGCAGATGCTGCTTCTGGCTGATGAACACTTCGTGGTCCTTGATAAAACAGCTGAGAGCAAAGACCTGGCCTATTTGGGATTTTCAGGGCTCCTTCTACTGCATCAATCCTGGCATCAGCAGGACAAGAAGTGGAGTACAGCAGGGAGTGATAGGGAGGTGGAATAGGGTGGTGAAAAGGGGCAAGGTGCCTAGAAAGAAGACTGGAGAAGGGAGTTTTTGGAAGAGAACAAATGCTAGAACCTGCATAAAACTGGATAAGGGATTTGATTGTTTCATGTACTTTGACAAAGGAGTCTGGGATGCAAGAAAAAGGAGTTTCTCCTAAGGAAAACAAACCACACTGTGAAAGCATGAAAGACCAACAATCCATTTCTAAATAAGATAGAAACAAGATTCACAATAATTAACTGATAATGGAAATTAGGAAGTACAGGAGACAAGAAAGAAAGAGGGATTAGCAATAAAATAGACCTGCAAAGATATTGCTTGAAACATTTGGATACTGAGGGGGCAGAGGGAAGTGAAAAAGAAGGTAATTTAAAATATGTTTATCCAGCATATTTTATGATGGATAAACAAAATAAATATGAAGATGACAAGAGCTGTTGTGAAGCTTTACAGAACAGCTTTAAAACCAGAAACAGCAACTTCCTATGGATCTACAGGACTTTACCACATAGATACCTCATTCAACTGTTCTTTCTAAAAGAGTTTACACTCCAGCTTCCTACACTAATTGTTGAAACACTGTTATGCCAGTGATTTATTTTATACTGTTGAAAATTTAGAGGAACTGGTAATGTTTGGTCATCAACAAAATCGTAAAAATTCTACCTTCACTTCTGAGTGTTCTTGGCATAATTAATAAAAGGAGGGAATTTAATTAACAGCATACTGGTAACTTCATTATTTTTCCTCTGTAGAGCTCCTGCAGAAAGGCTGAACAGGATTAACTGCAGAAATGGAAGAGGAGAATAAAAGAAGAAGAACAAAGAGAAAAGTGAAAATGGACTCCTTAGCAAACAGCTGTCTAATTTGGCACTGTCTTGCACCGTGAATTAGATCAAGAGAAATTTCATCCCTGCTGCCCATCCATTGACTCCACCAGAGACAGAGCAGTACAGAAGAAAGCCTTGGCATTCTCAAATGTTTCCTTTGTAGTGAACATCTTTATTAATTGTGCCTATGTGGCAGAAAAGTGGAAGAAAAATGAGATTCTCTTTCTAGTTTTGCTACTGACTTGCCAGAAAGATGCTGTTTATATGGTTAACTTCTGTGTAGGATTGTTTTTCTGCACAGCTTCTGAGCATCAGGAGTGAGACTTTCTTCCTTGTGCCAGATCCAACTCTTAGACCACACTAAGGACACACCTGTCCTTCAGGGCTTAAGGAGCAGATTGCCTGGGATTGAGAAAAACAGGGATGAATAGAGCTCTCCATACAGCCCAAAACAGAGTGAGGTTCCCCATTCCTGTTGTGTGCAGCACCTCCTTCTGCAGCCATTATATTTTGCTTGCTGCTAATAAAAGCCTCTCTAAGAAACCACAAATGGACACACAGCTCCACCACACCTCTCAAAGCAAGCAGAAACTCTGAGAGTCCTTTTTGCTGCTGCTCCTGTGTTTCATCTTTGCAAAGCTTGTTTCAGTGGAATACCGTATGGTCTCATTCACTAATGACTCTGAAGCTCTTTTATCTTTGGAGGAAAGGCTTTATAATGACAACTATAATATTGCAATCCTGTATTAATCTCTGGATGTCCTGCACAGATGGGACTAGAATTTGTGTGTGTTATCCAGTTCAGTAAAGAGTAATGTAGTGTTCTCAGCAGACCCCTGAATGACCTTTCTAGGCTTAAAAAAATTACATATCCAAGTTTGTTTTGCAGCATTGTCTTCTACTAATATTTTCTCCTTGACTGGAAACCAATACCAAATTACACAAGTAAAAGAAGCTCTATGTGTTTAATAACCCTAGTCATCCCTGTCTAGCCCATCACTCTGTAATCAAAATGTCATTTCAGACTGTAGAACTATGTGAAAATGCTTTTCTTTTTTGTTGTTGTTCTTGTTTTTGTTCTTATTTTTAAAAGTGCTTATTCATTTGGTTTTTATTATAGCTGTATATTTCCACTTGGCACTAAATGTCTTGCAGCAGTTATAGTATCTACCATGAACCTAACACCACAGAAAACAGTTTAAATCAACGTAATCCACTGGGTGATGTTGTTACATTGCTCTCTAAACAGAGAGGTCCCCTTGGTCTCTACAAATCTGCATATGCAGATTTCCTGATAAACCTCCAGAGGTGTCCAAGGAGTACCAAAAAGTAAGTACCTTAGAAAGGAGTACCTTAGAAAAGTAAGTAAGAGGCATGGACCTCTGAAAAGAGCAATTATTTCTAAACTAGCAATTTTTTGCAAGAGGTAGTCAGTAAAGAAAGGCCACATCTTTCAAAAGGATTCCTCCACAGGGCACAAGTTTGGGTGGGTAATAACCAGACCAATAACCTAATGTGGCACTGATGGATAGCTGCTACCCTCCTGGCAGAGATGAGGAGCAATCCATGCTCATTTCAACTTACAGACACGCGAGTAAAACTGACATGCACAAGAAAGTGTAATGTCAGTACAGAAAATCAATGAAAAAATTAATTATGACCTACAAAAGTATCTCTCTCAGTAACTTTTAACCCTTTTTTCTTTTTTTGTGTTTCCATAGACAGATCAAGGATTTAGAGAGCAAGGATCAATTAAAAGACACTTCAAATTGTAGTCTAACAAAAGGACCTGCACTTTTCATTCTTTTCTTTGCCTTATGTTTGTGATTCTCAGCTGGGAGCGGGGGAGAGAGGGAAGGACTTATCACCTCCAATGCTTTCATTGTACTTCTGAGTTTATTTTTTGAGCCCTGCAGTCAGCAAGTGTGTCTGCAGTGTGCCACGGGGAGCTGCACTTCCCCAAAGCAGACCAAGAGAAGCGTGTCCCTCGGGGAAAGAGGCTGACTACATTTCACAGTGAAGGAAGCCAGAGAATGATTCCACTAATGTAATCAAGACATTTAAATTCTCCTAAAGGGGAGTGCACCTTTGGGTCAGAACTGCAGGATAGGGATATATTAGTGGAAACTGTAAGAAGCTGTCAGGCACCGAGACACTGACACTGTCAAGGAAAAGCAAATTAGAAGAATGTAATTGGTCCAAGTAAAATAGCACTGGCTGAAAGTATGGATAGTGAGACCAGCTACTGGAGTGGATTTATACTAGTAATTTGACCCTTTCCACTCATTAAGAAGTGAAAAATAAGGCAGAGAACAGCCAAGATGTTGAATAAGACTCCTCATTATTCCAGTCAGTTCAAGCAGGGCAAGGAGCTGGACTGTATTTCAGAAGAGTGACAAAGAAAAAGGAAGAAGCACGAGAGCAGATATGCTAAGCTGTTGCCTCCTTTATGCGTGCAATATGGATATATTCACAGAAAGGAAAAGAAATGTGGGGAAATAGAAGAGACCAGGAAGGTTTGAAATGACTCTCTGCTCTCAGGTGGGTGAGTGGCTGTCAGTAGTTGCTGGATGTTGAGGGCCTTGATGCAGTGTTACTTTTGGCAGATGAGTAAAGAGCATGAAAATGGCCTCTGATACCCCAGTAACTAAACAGTATGTCCTCTTTGATGTGCTATTTCTTACTGATTTGGATGCACAAAACTTTAGTGCTGAAGCCCGATCCTAAAATCCATATGTGGAAGTTAGCAACTTCTTCTCTCTTTGTGGTGAGTCAGAAATGGGATGAAAGCAAGCCTATCTGCTGATAAGATGGGCTGAGGGAAACACAGCCATGAAGAAAGCATACTGCATGGGATGTTCCCAAATTCAGCTCTCTAATACCAGGATGAGCTCCCTTTTATTCTTAGGCACCTAACCTGACTTTTGGGTGCCCTCCCTCCCTACTCTGCCTTCTAGAGGGGCATAGCAGAGAAGGAATTTTATATTTTTGGGACAAGGGAGAGCTTCCTTAGTGAGGACAGAAAGGCAAATCAAATCAAGTTCTCTTTTCACTGGGCTGCAGGTTCATGCTGCCTCTTGCTCCCTGGTTTCCCTGCCTTGGAAATCTTATTTGCTGCATGCTGGCCCAGCTTTAAGAGGCAGAATATATTATATTTTCTTTTTTCTTATCTTCTTTGCTGTCAGTATCGTGATAGGTAATAGAAAAAAATTTTACTGTTAGGTTGGTCAGGCATTGGAATGGGTTGCCCAGGGAGGTTCTGGAGTCACGATACCTGGAGATGTTTAAAAGGATCTGGTGTTGGGTGATTTGGTTTAGTGGTTCAGTGGTTACAGTGGCAGTGCAGGGTGGGTGGTTGGACTTGATGATATTAAAAGCATTTTCCAACCTTGATGATCCTCTGATTCTGTGTGGGAACACCAAGACAGACACTTGAAGTTGCATACATCCTCTTCTGCTGCCCCAGCAACTGAATTGCAGAAACCACTTCATTAGGCATGTCCTAAACATTTGAGAAGTTGATTTCACTCTTGCAAAGCTTCTGCTGACTGATGTACAAAGATAAAACTCATATTTAAATAAATTTTCTTTGAAAAGCACATCTATGGAATTCTAATACACAAGATTGATTTGTTTTTAACTTGATATCTGGAACAGTTAAAGTACCACTAGAAACTAATAATAATAAAATAAAGTGTTAATAAAATCATTGAAATACCACCTTATTGGTGAATCCATCTGTATTAGTGCACATTGTTGTTTTAGTAACTAGCTCATGACATATGTTCTACCCTCTGCTTGAAAGGAAACACTCCTTTTCTGCAGAATCATTTATTTTAGCAGGACCTCTAGAGATAAAATCAGTTGGGCAATGTTTCATGAAGAAGTAACTGCTTCTCAGCATGGCAACCAGTAGCTGACTTGGGGTTTTAATAAAATGCACATTTAACCAGACAAGAGCTTGGAAAAACTTCCCCAAATCCCAACTATCCTGGGCTAGAGCAGCAGAAGCATTTGTTAGAATTACACAACCCTTTGGGACATGCAAGAAAAGCCTTGAGATGTGTAAAGAGTAGCCACTGCATTTATAAGGGATGGTAAATGAATCCCTTTCCAGAGTCACCATCTGTAATAATGTCACTTCAGAAGGATTACACGATCTTCCTCTTGCTTTTTACCAGCATCGTTTAGCCATGGAGGCTGTACAGCATGCACTTTCATCAGAGCCTAAAGAAAAGGAGCTCTTGAAGGTCCTTGGGTTTCATCTCTTTCACATTCCCTCTGCAGACCTGACTGAGAGTTTTCTTTGAGTTTCTCTGTGTAAGAAAGCACAGTGCCTTGGCTTTGTAATCCATTGTTCACACAGATTCCACCTGCCACAAGCAGTGCTGTGCTGATCTGCTGGGACACCTTCATCCTTCAGAGGGGAGGGATGTTTCTCCATGCCTTGGCTGGGGGTGCCTGGCAGGCCCTTGGGTTAAAAGACCAGAACAGTGAGGCATAAGTGACAGCAGAACCACTGTCACAGCGATTCAGAGAGCTCAGTCTTGCACACTAAAGAGTGAAGTTAACCCACTGTTGAGAAAAATCCGCCTGTTACATCTTTGGCAGACACTTTTCTGTGCTCTTCCACTATGCTTCCCTGATGGGAACAGAATTTCTTGCAGAGCAGGGTATTTTTCATAGAACCAAAGCTGAAAAATTTGTTTTCTGCAACAATAATGTAGTCTATCTATTATGCTACAGGCTATTCTCAGTCACATTTACACCACTGCTGCTTTTCTGCATCCCTTTCTGCCACCTGAAAGCAGAAAATTCCAAGAGAAGGTCATAAAAAACTGACGCAATATTGCAGGCCATTGTACTTAATTGTGTGAACATAATTGAATGAATTTAAAAACATTAGCCTAGCCCCCACACTTTTTTTGAATGGAAAATTCTCCTTCCCTACTGATCAAAGAAAATCCAATTTAATTTTGTCTTTACAGCTTGTGTGATCGATTCTTGCTTCTTAATGGGTGAAAAGCAATTCTGGTCTTGCAGAAGCAGTTTACCAGCATTCATATGTCCAGAAATAATTGGTGAAAGCAACTTCTGTTGAAAGACAGAGAAGAGAGATTTTCAGGAAGACTCTTTGTAACACAGAAAAAAAGAGAGAATATTTGATGTGATTGGCAGGTAAGGTTTTGTGTCACCAGGCCGCCACCATAATGGAAATGAATTGGCAGGTTTTTTTTTCCATGGTTGTGGTTAAATCAATGCAATGATACCTAACATCATTAATTCAAATAAAATGTTGAAAAGAAATGCAAAAAATGGAGAACAATCTTTTGAAGGTGGCTATAATATTGCTCTTTTATACACATCTGTAATGGTAAATTGTTATAAAAGATTTTGGTGGAAACTTTTTTGTTTTTTTTTCAGGCCCGGCATTGAGCATCTGCTGCCCTAATTGCACTAGAATACAATTCTTTATCATAAAATGAGATTTCTCCTATGCACAGCATGTAATTTTTACTGCCTTTTATAAGTCCAGCACTTACTGTGTATTTATATTTTTGATTATTCTATTCAGCAATTAACAATCTCATAGTAAATGAATGAACTTTTTTTTTTCCCCACTGGGTATCTGTGGCTAAAAGAAGAACTAATCTCGATATGTTGATCATGTTACACGTGAATGAGACCAACATGCAGAATGCTCAGAAATACCCAGACACGTTTAACACTGGCAGCCACTAACGAGACTGTCAAGTGCCTGTCGAATTTCAGATGTTTTCCTTGCAAGGCTTGGTACTGCCTATGAGCACTGCCAACAGATTGTTAAAATAACCCCAGGAACACACCCTTTCTAGGTCAAAACCAACTGTGAAGCTGAGTGCACTGTAATTATAGTGCACTAAATGAGTTACAGCTTGAGCTAATCACACCCCACTGAACTAAAAAGCTGTAATTACACAGGGAGATAATGTGAGCTTGGCAGGATCTCCTATGGCAGCCTATGGCTTTGAGGGAAGGAAGATCATAGCTGATTTGTTGGTCATTACAAGCTGGGGCTCAACTGGGCAAGTTTGTAATTCAAGAGGTAGAATCAAGTTTGTGGTCAACAGAGGGCAAAACTTAGTAGTATTTACCCAGCTAATACAAAAATGTTTCCATTGAATGTTTACTTGGAATTAGTGATTTTTATCAAACCAACAAATATGATACTGGATTTATGACAGCATTGTGCTGTTTGAAGGAAGCTAATAAAATTTCTTGATGTAACTAAATAAGGAACTCGGGCCTCTATATTTTTCTAGTGTTACATCTGCTCCCCTTACGTTCCACTTATGAAAAAGATGTCTGGATGAGTAATTAAATTTATGGCTTCACATTTACCTCTTGATTTCCTGATTTTCTGAAGGTATCAATTTTACCTTATATTCCTGAAAAGGCACTACTATTTAGGCAAATTTAGCTTTATGCTACTAAATATTTAATTACTGGTTAGATCTTAATGAGTGGATGGGTTTGGTTCTGTTTGTCATGCATATGGGCTGTGTTACAAGCAGAACATTTGACATACAGGGCCTCCTTAGCACCACAGAAGTCCCACAGAGAACAGTTCACAGAAATAACTATATTAATCTTCAGTGAAATGCTAGACTTCTGTATTTGAGAACCTCATGGTGACCTCCTCTTTACAGAGGAGCAAAGCTGTGATAAAAACAAGAGCGTGTAGGGTAGGAGAAGAGATTACAGGCGACCTCTGGATTGCCTGTAAGGAGAGGGCTTGGGACTGGAATGCTACATCAGTCAGCCTCAGGAGTAACCAGGGGACAGAACCATGCTCAAATCCTTGGGCTAGGAGCTGAGTTATTTTTCACAATCAGTGAACTTTCTTGTCAGCAGCCCGGCCCAAGAGGAAAAAGGCTGCTGTGTGAAGCCTTACAACGATCGACTATTATCAGCTGGTGAAAAGCAGTTTTTGAGTCAACAGGTTTGCTGTAGGCATAAGGGAGTGAAGACTCTAGAAGCCCCTCCACTGGCCCTCAGTCCTTGCACGATCAGTGTCTGCATGTTTCTGGTGAAATGTATACCAGAAGAGAAAGGGCTATGGTAACTATTGACATTTTCATGGAAATGAGTGCCCATGAATTCACATCCTTAGCAGAAGAGATCAGTTAGGACTTTGGTTCATTTTATAAAAGTTTCACTTGTTTATATGTATGAAGGCAAAAGAGTCAAGCTGAAAATTTAAAGAATGGGGAGTACTATATAAATATTCAACATAATTAGATATTTATATTTCACGTGTTGTGTTTATAAACCCTATGTTTTTATCTTGGCATTAAGGCACTGCATTAATGTAAATATTAAGCTAGTTCCAAAACTTATAAAAGGTATTTTTTATGCTACAAAGAAAGTTGCAAAGCGGAGTTTTCTTTTTAAAAATCTCCATTTCATTTTTATATTCTTAATTTTGTTAGCAAAGCGATCAATATGTGAACAATGGTGGTTCTGCACTTGCCTTCCCCAGGAATAGTCTCTCATTAACCTAAACTATAGCAGTTCCCTGGGGCCTCAAAGTGTTAGAGCAGCATGAGAGCACTGCTGAGACAGGTGATGCAGGATTAAGCCACCTCCACCCACAGCATCCCTGGAGACCTCTCTGGTTTTGTAGAGACCACTGTGTGTAAGATGCCTTTCAAACCATCATTGTAACACAGGAAGGCCATGGTCACTCAGAGGCTTTGAAAAGCTTGATTTTTTGGCTGGGGGTCAAGGTGGTCAGGCACTGGAAAATGGATCTTCAGAGATTGCAGACTCTCCTTCCTTGGAGATGTTTAACTGACTCTTGATGAGATTCTGAACAATCTGTTCTATCCAGGCTTTCTTTGAGCAAATGGTCTAGGTGACCTCCAGAGGGCCCTTCTAGCTTGAATTATTCTATGACTCTATGATCTTGGCAGAAAATCCCTCTCTGCTGGGTCATATATAGGAATTTGCATTATTTGTAGATAGCTAATAAAAGATGCTTTTATTGCCTTACTTGTTGGAAATACGTTTGGTTTCTTGTTACTGTAACTCTCAACAGTGTCTGTACTTGTTTGACCCCACTGAGAAGGTAATAGAGGTCTCTGAGGGACACTATCCATATATATTGTTTAATTTAAACTCTGTGCTGCAGGATGGTGCTAGCCTTTCAAATTTTCCCCTTTACCAGGGCCTGTAAGTGTTTATGTCCTAAGCTATATAACATAATAAGGAAAATAGCAAATTAGTTTCTTTAGGAAATTGTGGGCATTTTAATGACAGTACTCAGGCTGGAAATGCTTTAGAGCATACAGTGAAAGTTATTTGGAGTCCAAGGCCATCATGACAATCAATGACACAGGTTTGAAAGCATGGAAGACTTGCATATTGTTTAGATCATTTTCAGGAATTATTTCCAATTCCCTGAAATGCATGGAAGAATAAGGTATTTGTGGTGTATCACTTCAGTGGGGTTACATCTAGGATAATGTTGTCTATCTTTCACTGTCAGCTGGCGGATATTTCAAGCCAAGACCCCAATTAAGTATACAGTATTCATGAGCTATGCCTGAGTTATTTACAGGATTGCACTTCATAATAAACACTATTCTGTATTACATGGTAAGTGACAATCAACATAATTACTGTAACCTGGGTAGAAAATTGCTTCTGAGTTATAATGAAGCATTTTACAAAAAAAATAGAATTACTCCAAGACTTGAGATAACAGCTTTAATGGAACATTACTCTTTTTTTTTCCTCTCCTCCCTGCTTTTTTCCCCCAACTTCAGTACTTTTAAGGCAATTCACCTCAAATGTGCAATTTAGAAGGCCATAATCAGCAAAGTGGAGGACTGGAAGACTGGAATTTATTAAGATGCTATCCTTAATATACTCACATGTCTCTATGGTTTGTCCTTACTACAGCAGTAAAATCATTATCAAAATATAGGGAATTCTGTGCGTGTATGTAAGTGTGCATGTATGTACACAATCACCCAGACTTATACATGCAACAGCGTGACCAAATCCCTGTGTTGTGTGCTTTAAGGAAGAAAAAAAGTGAACCATTTGGTCAAGCTATTACTAGAGGTCCTCCAGTATCAACCCAGGGGGCATTTGATAGCTGCAGCCTGGCTTTTTGACAGGAAAGGGAAAACTAAAGGTAAATGACTGGCTATTGCATTCAGTTACATGGTCATGCAAGATTTGGGTAGCATAAAACGGTGTAGCCTCACCAATACAAAGAGCACTTCCTCTCCTTGGTCATGTTGTGCAGCCAAAGGACAGCAGCAGCAGTGTAATTCCCTCAGCCAGCAATTCCCAGCATATGGAGATGTCACCACTTGCAGCTGGGCCCTGCAGCTGCCCTGTGCTCATACAGCTTCTCTCTCTGCTTTTGTGTCTCATATCACCATCCAATTTTTGGATGGTTTAACCCAATCAATTTTTCCAGAACTATTAATGGGTTTTAACCTCAATTGCTAGGTTATTTTCCAAACTATATACCAACAGACATGTTTAATTTTAGCTACCAAGATCCTAAGTTTATAAAAATTGTTCAATCCTTGTTTCAATTTACAAAGCAGATGATCTTTCCTGAAATCCATTTCTCTTCCTTTCCCCCTCCTAAAAAAGTTAATATTCATGCCTCCCCAATTATTCCTTGTTGCAAGGAAGCAACCCTTAATCGCTGAGACCTCCTGTACCAGTATTAAGCATTTACCACTGCCAAACATAAAAGTTCTAGGCACCTCTAAAAAAATTATTTTATGGAAATTTGGGCTAGATTCCTCTTTTTGCTTTAGTCAGCATAGGGCTTACTCATTTATATGTTTTCAGGATATATCATGAATGGCAAGCTAAAAATCTTTCATCCCTTGTTTGTACATAGTTACTGCAGGCTTGTCAATAAGCAATTTGGATTTTGCCCAATTCTTGCAATGAAAGGCTGCAACTTCTTGTTTAATAGAAAAATATTTACCCTGTATGAATAATGGTATATTAATTACATATGGATTCTGAGCATGCCCATTTTGATTACATTGATTTTCTTCCACAGCCTAAGGATTATTTTTTTATCTTATCTAGATATCATACATCTACTATCATTTCTTTTTTACTGAGTCACCACTAAACAAAGCTATCTTAGGAGCAGGAAAGTCAAACTAGATGGTTCTACCAGTTGATGAGGAAAAAGAAATGCAAGCAAGATACAGCTTTTCCAGTCTAATTAAGCACCCTGTTGATTAGAGAAAAATTATGGGAGTGATGATACCAGTCCTGTAGATAAAGAAGAGTACAGACTTGGACACTGCTTTATTAGCTGCTGCTTTGTACCAGGAGGTGCTAGATTTTTAAGACCCAGTAAGAAAGGCATTCAGACTTTGACTGCTATTTATTAGCATCAGTGTTATAGAGAAAGACAGGTAGAATAGATAATCTTTTGTCCTTCCAGATGCTACTAATGCTGTGTTGTGCAGCTTCAGATTGACCTCCAGATCACATCCATGTAGAAGTTTACACTACCTTATATTTTTGTTAATTCCTGCTCCTTCAGGATTCTCTTGAAGCAAAACTGTCCATGGCTTGTGCAGTCAGATAGAAAGGATGTTTACAGAAGAGCTTGCTGCTGCAGTTTCAGATAAAGGTGAGGAGATGCAGGTGGTGTGTGTGCTGATACCAAGCACCTTGCAGGCTCCTCTGTTACAAGCAAGCACCCAAGTCTACCCTGCAGCAAAGGGACCTGAGCAGCACAGCACAGGTCAGAAAGCCAGGCTGGAGCAGGGCACATGTGCTCGGGTTAGGTGCTGTGTGCATCACTCATGCCTCGATGTATAGTGACCTTCTGATCATGAGCTCAGCATCTGCTTGTTACATCTGCTAAATCAATAGTCATGTTTAGCATTTCTGTTACCATATCTTTATATAATTAGGCAAGTTTTAGGAGCAAATCATAAAAAAATTTACCACAAATAAGAAGGAATGCAATTGCATATTAAATAGAGAAGGTAATTGCCTATGTCAATCTTACAGTTCACTTGGCAGAATGATGTATTTGGCACGTGTGAAGGAAGAACTTTAACTGAACCATAAAGGTTAGAGAGGTTAAACCTTTGAAACATGTTTGCTGGCAGGTTTGGATGCTTTTCTCTGGAGACCCTTTAATAAAAAGCCCTGTATATTGGTCTACTTGTGCTGTGACAGTCATAAATATGTCAAGTGAAATGCAAGCTAATTAGAAAGCACTTATTCAAGTCCTCCAGAGTGTATTAAGATGGCAAGTTTCACTTTCAGTCTACAGCTTACTCCTTTCTTATTCAGTCCTATTTTCCTGTTGTGTTGCTAATATTGTCATCTCCATTCAATGACAGGTCCATATATCTAGCAGGCTTTTCAATGTAGATTCCTTTCTGTGGTCCTATTGAGCACAAGTCATTGTCTGGGGAGAGTCAGTCACAAAAGTCCTTGAGGAAGTGTGGCATCAGCTCTTTTTGTCTATCTGAGATTGATTACTCCTTCCCCCCCTTCCCAAATCAAACACACACGTCTCTTTGAAACTCAGAACTGGAGGAACTGGGCTATCTCCTACTGGGGCTATGGGATTTATTAGACTTGCAAATGGTATTAAGTTCCTGCTGGTGCTATGTGCTGCTCCCCAATGGGATGACATGGTACTGACTCCCCTATGGCTACATTAAGACTATTCAGTAAATTTACTTGGTGAATTCGGTAAAGCAAACAATCTAATGAGACCAGGAATGTTTATTTAATGGCAAGCAAGTTAGTTGGAGATAGGATGGTGAAATTACTCAAAACTGAACATTTAACTGAAGTTAAATAAAATTGTATCTTTACATTACTGATATTTTTGAGATAAAATATAAACCTCTAGAGTCCTTATAATTAAACCACCCCCTCTTCTAAAGCATTATCCTTTCCTGTGGATAAGTCACTTGAGTAATACTTAAACTTTGGTTCTGTTTGCAAATTCATTCTAAGACAGACTTGCTTGAGCTATTCCTTACAAGTGAAAATATTGGCTCTATTGAAGAGGGCTGGCATTTCACTGCAGGTGCAGTTGGAAAACGGGTTGTTTGTGCACTGATCCTATTTCTCTTTATCTATAACTGTGACCAATAACCTCATCTCACTTGGCCTTGTTTGAACACCACCAGTTAGAGAAGCAGAAAGTAGCCTAGATTGGGCTGGAGTGTTCGAGTCTTAAACTTTTGCATTTTCAAATTTAGGGAAATGGAAAGGGACTCTGGCCCTTTTTGCTACTGTTGAAGGTTATCTGGCTAGAATTTGACTGGAGCTGGATCTGTTGGAAGAGGGGTGTTGCCAGTAAGAGAAGAGAGAAGCCTTTGAGATGGATGGTCTTCAGACTGGCTTTTGGGTGAATATGAGGATGGGCTGCTTGGATGAATTTGAGTCCTCAACTGTCTGGGTGTGGTAGGGTAAGTGAACACAGAGATTAAGTTTATTATTTCAGTTTTACACACTGAAGGCCTCACAGAAGAGGATCTACAGAGGTAGTCTCCTTCTGGACTGGGTCAGGTGTAGGGACAGCACAGTGGTCACTGCATTGATCATATGACTGAGTCAGGTTTTTGGGGCTGATGCACAAATCTCCCAGTCACTTGGGAGGCTTCTGGGAGAAGCAGCTCAGAGATCTGACCTTGAGCACGTAAGCAGAGGACAAATGAGGGAAAATGCTATCTCATATATGCCACAAAATTTGAGCTTCTTATTCCTGATATCCTCTGTTCTAGGGGATATTTGGCAATGCTACCACCAGGTATTGGCACAGAGAAAGGTCTGTGATCCACTTTCTCTGACATGTAATAGGATTGACCACAACAAGGGCTAGGTCAGGACCACAGTCTGACAAATCTCTCAGGTTGCTGCCTGCAATGTCTCGTTCACATTCCCAGGGCCAAGCTAATTGTCAGTTTTGGTGTTTATTTGAGGGTTAAATTTCTCCCTCATGTCAGATTGGCAGAGACTCAGCAGCTTTTCGTTTCCTATAGGGCATAGTGCTGGGTCCATCTGCTAGAAATTCTCCAGGGATGTTTCACTAATGGCAGGGCTGTGCCTCTCTTATATTCTCTTCTCAGTGATGCTTTGGTGTAATTTTCGAGGCTTTTTGCCTTTTGCACTAATGGTCTTGCAACTGTTACATAGTCTCAGAGATTTCTTTGTGATATGAGGTTTAGGTGAGGGAGAAGATATACCAGGATCTAGCTGATCCTAATGTCTATGCCATGACAGTGTGATTGCAGGGAGTTGAACTCAGTGATGCAGAGGCTCTTTCCCACCTGCTGCCTCACCCACTGTGAACTCACAGATACTGTGTCCCCCTTTCTGTTTAATTTTCCTATTTATCTGCTGCTCTTCAATTTTTCCTTCTTTACATATATGCTGCTCTGTCTAGTTAGAAGACTACCTAACAGTCTCAACAGAACATTTCTGAGGTAATTGCATATGGTTAATAATAGCGACCTTGGAAATTGTACTATTGTAACAATTCTCACCCCTATCTTTAAATTCCTGATTTAGCTTTGGAGCCAGTATTTCCACAAAGTGCTGGAGTTGGAGGTGAATCTTTATATAGCTTGGAAGCTGTGACTACATGTTTTCAGATGAAACATGGCATTTTTTCCAACATAAATCACTTGGAGGCAGCAGCCACTTAAATTGGGTCAGAACCAGTGAATCAATGCAAGCAGAGAGGATGTTAGTGAAAGTAATGTGATTTTTATCTTCAAACTCTCATGAACCACTGAGCCTAGAAAACAAACTGCTGTACATCTTTGGAAGGCTGGACTGAATGATTAGACTTCTAGTGGCATACGGCATTGATTTTTGTTCTTAAAGATATCCTGAGTCATCAATAGTCAATGAATTTTCAAATCAGGCAAACACACAGGCCTTTTTCTGGGAACAACAGGATGTTCTCTGCATCTTGAGTGTTTGAACCACTTACCGGCTATCATCCAGCCCTGGTGAAATAAGGACTACCCAGCAGGAGTAAACTGATCTTTAAATAAATAGGTTTTGTTCTCACAGTGTGGGAAAGTAAGAAAAGCAGACTTAGATCTATCTATATCTATCTATATCTATCTATATCTATCTATATCTATATCTATATCTATATATCTATATCTATATCTATATCTATATCTATATCTATATCTATATCATCTATATCTATATCTATATCTATATCTATATATCTTGTAAGGTCACAGAAGGTCAGTGGGTACTTCAAATTCACGTGGAAGGTAAATATTTAACAAAATAATGGCAAGGTTCACCTGATTATTTCAGCTTGGATTTTGAGACGTGCTGTCTTTCACCATTATTCATGTATTTTTTTCCCAGACAGATGCTGTCAGCGCCACAATTTTTTATGCTGGTGCCAGCACTCAGCTTCTGGGCCGGCCCAGCACCCTAAGATTGAGACTGTGGCAACTGTTATGCTGACTGACCCTTCACAAACAGGAAAAGGGACAAAAGGCAGAGCCACATCACTTGATCAAGCTGTGAACTTTGCAAGTTTATCTTCTCATTCTCCCTGCCTGTCTGAGCGTGCCAACACAAAAATGCTGTAAGCAACACTGCGAGCAAATGAAACGCTGTTTGCAATTCATCTCTGACAAATACCAACATCATATTACACCAGTGGAATCAAACTTTAATTTCACATTCAGATAGCTTTTAAACCAGCCAGCTGGTAATGTGCTTTGATGAGTTATTAACACTTTTGAGAAAACCGATCTTCTGTCAATAGCATCGATTTAGCAGTAATGGCTTTTTAAAATATCACCTCTTTCCAAACTGAGGTGCAGAGAATTTGTCTAGGTTGCAGAAAGCCGGGTTATGTGAACTGCACCACTGCTGCTACAGGATTTGTGTTGTTCCCTGTCTCTCTGACACCTGCGTTTACTAATTGATAAGGATTTGAGACCACATCAAAGTGCTTGTCTCTCTCCAGTTCACCTAGCAGCTAATAAATGTTTCCAGGATTCCATCCTTTCATTACTGAGTCAATTGAGGGGAAAATAGGTTTGCTCCTGTGAACACCTCATAGAGAAACTTCCCTGGCTATTCATTTGACTAAAGATAATGGTGTGAGATGTGCAGAACAATTCTGAGAGAAAACAGGAGAAAACCAGTTCAGCTAGATTTAGGCGGGGGGGAAATACCCTTCTAAAATTCAATGGAGAAACACCACTTTTATGTAAGCTTGTATTTATGGTAAAAAAATCAGAAAATTGCTTAAAAGGAAATAGGATTATTATATTTCCCTACGACTAATGTTTGTTGTTTTTTCTTCCAAAATCCCCCAACATTTTTGTTTGCTTCTCTTTGAACAAGTATGTTTTTCCACAACCATACACATGTAGCAACGTTCTGAGGTAATTTACACTTGTTGCAGATACCTGATTAATCTTAATGATTTAGGGTTTAGCGCTTTTGTCTTTGTTTATGCCCTCACATATTACTGCTCTAGAGATAGTCAGATGTCTTCCATTCACAGGTCTCATGTGAGTATGATTCCATAGTTACATGGTGAATTCTCTAGAAACTAAAGTAGCTATTTACCCTGATCATTAAAAAAAAAACAACCAGAATTTGGGCTTTCATGTCCAGGGACTGCAAAGCTGTTGCTCTTCAGAATTGAGACTGGATGTTGTGTTATGTCATTTGACTTGATTAGCTTCCTCCCATGCCTTAGCATGAAACCAAAAGCACATAGCTGATGCTTTAAATTCTTCTATTTTTCTAATTTTCAAAAGATAAAGTTTTAGGATTGCTGCTTTCTTTGTGGGAATTTTAGCTCCTTAGAAAAAGAAATTACAGAGATTTCAGAAATAAAGTAAATAAGCAGGGGAAAGCATGCATGTTGTAAAGCAAAACTTGTGTCCCTCTGGAATTCTGAGGGGAAGAAAAACATAGAAGACAAGGATACTGATGTCTGAAACAGGGAAGCCAGAAGAAAAGTAGATGAATTTTGGTTTCACTGACCAGAACATGTACAGAAGGTTGAAAAGGAAGAAGAAAAACTCAGGAGAAATACCAAGAGCCCTGGGAAGCAGAAAGATGAAGCATGTAACCAGGATTATGTGATCTGGCAGGTACTAGAAAGTAAATCAATGGAAAATTGCAAAAATGAGAGTGCTGCCTTTTAATCAGATTTTTGAACACTGACAGAGATTTCCTCTGGCATGGAGCAAGGGAATTTCTAGGATCTTAATAAACAATTTTGGAGATACAAAACCAAACTTCTCCTATTAAAATAGTTTTCTTGAGGCCTTTTGAGACTTCTGCTTTGAGCGCTATTAAAGTTTGAGAACTCTGATCCTTTTTTCAAGTCCTTCTCCCTGCTTCTCCTGTCCATAAGGGAGAGGTGGAAAAGGTTTCTTAAAAATTAAGGAGGCAGGTAGAAACAGAGAGCTTTTCCCATGGGATATTATAGCATTCATGCATTCCCATGAAAAAATTTTTCTTGATTGTTTCTCCTCCTAAAAGTAGCAGTGCAAAAAAGATTTCACCAGAGATTACAAATTAAACTCAGTGTAGCACTTGAGGGAGTCTTTAATGTTTGTGCAAGCTGGGACTTCTAACAATGAGTAGCACAGGCAAGATCTGGACTGTTTTCCTCCAGCTCCCTGAATCTATCTTTACTGATCATCCTTGCCTCAGGCTGCTCTTCTTGGATCAGATCCAAAGCCTGTTCCAAACAGAAAGGTCCTCTAAATCTAATGAGGCTTAGGAGGAAACTCCAGGCACTGCAGGCTTGCTTTGGGACACCCCTCTGTCCTCCCACCCCCGCAATAGGAGATGCTTTGTTGCAACCATTGCTGTGCAATTAATGCCAGACTGATTTTGTGACATACACTGATAGGAAATATGATGAAGTACTCACCTCCTTTTCACTAGGGAATTCAGCCAGGACAGCTTGTTTCCTAATGGATATATGCCAAGGACTGACAGAAGATGTTGATCAGAGTCAAACATAAATTATTTCCACTGTTTGCTTTGCTACCTCAGAGGAATGAGAAATCACCAAGAAACAGCACTATCAAGCAGCCTATCTGCAAAAGCCAGGGCTGCACTTTAACAAACCTTGGTCCCTGGAGCTCGAGATCTCAACAGCTGCTGCCACAAAAATATTGACACCGGCTCACAGAAAAGTCCCTAAAACTTCTGCAAGAGAGATGAAACACTAAGTAGGCATGCAGAGAATTAGTCTTTCATTTTCAGCACACAGTAAGCAGAAAGGAGCCCATGAGCTAGCCAGTTTGAGAGAACTCCCAAACTCTTGGAAATAAGGAGCCTTTTTATAGGTGAGTACTAGCCAGCAACAACCTGACCCATTCTCTTGGACACCTGTGAGAGGAATGTTGGATTTGTCTTTACAAACGAGCTGTGGATCTACTGGTAGATAAATCTAGCACTGAGAGATAAAGGAAACAATGGGATGGATTCCCCTGATTGATGAATGGAAAAAGATATTTGCCTTTACAAACAAACTGTAGGTTTGCTGATAAATGAAAATGAATATTGGAAGATGGAAGAAGCAATGGGAAAAACCTATGAATTCTATAAGAATTAAAAATTAAAAGGGAGGGTTATACATTAGAGGGGAATCTCTGGTATCAGGCATTCTGGGAAGTCTGTGCCTCTCAAGTACCTCAGCCAATGGGGAAAGAGAGAGGGGAATGCGGCCAGGAAAATAGGATAAAAAGGGAGGCTGTGTCCTCCAAAAATCTGAGAGATTCCAGGGGAATGCCCCATGGGCTCTCCTTTTACTCAAATAAAGCAAGAAGGACTCCTCTGTCTCCTTTTTGGATGTAAACCTCTGGTGTTTGTGGATTAATTTTCCTGACACCTGGGAAGCCTTCAGCACCAAGAGAACTTGATCACCTCCCCCAGAAAGTCCTAATTACACCGACTAGCCTGTTCCATGCTTAGATACAGGAGTAGAGATAGCCCAGCTGCCACAGACTACTTTACTTCACTACTCTTCTGCTGACACTCCAAAGCTGCCATAAATGAATGGCAGCTCTGTGTTTCCAGCTAGATTTTCATGTCTCCCACCAAAATTTCTCTTCCAAGCATTTTCATTGTATTAACTGTTGGTTTTCAAAATCCTATACTAGATTGCTCTCTTCTTCTCTGCCTTTTTATTTAAGGTTTCCAACACAGTACCTTTCTACTGTACACATGTGCTAATTTCCTACATGGAAGCAACTCTAAAGCTATTTAAATCCTAAATTCTAAGAAGAGAAGGAGAATTATCCCTGTTTTCCACGAAGTTCTTCAACCAAACAATCGGCTCTGCAGCCTTCAGAGAACAAGGAGACATGGCTGCAATATTTCAGTCTGGAAAGCTTGCTGGTGGAGAAGAGGTTTTTCCCTAGTTAACCTTCACAGGGAGAGTCAAACTACCAAAAAAATAAGAAGGAACCAAAAACCCAGGCCCGAGGGCTCCCGCTGTTATTAGTCATATCCATCTCATGCTGCTTTTCTGTTCCCTTTCTCTAATAAAGCGATACAATGCCTTCTGGCATGCCAGAGACCTCATGGCTGTAGGGAAATCTATTTTCCTACTTCTTCCTGACAGAAAAGCCCTGTGTCCTGAGCAAAGATCCCCTCTCAGGCAGAGCTACAAGACCCTGCTTTCCTCAGCCACCCAGAGGCCATGAAGCTGTAATCAGCACTCACTTGCACTAGAAAAGAGTAATCACACCCTGAGGCAAGAAGGGTGAAGGGTCTTGGCAGTGCTCTGGACATGCCATTTGCTGTTATCACGTCCCCCAAAAATGTCTTTGTGCACGAGTATGGTTTTGTTTCAGGTTTTGCACCACTCAGCACTGTATCTGGCAAGTGAAACTCTTGTTTGCAGTAGCAGGCAATTAGCAGAGGCGGGTCATTAGGTAAGGATTCTTGGCAGGGGTTTTTTCCTGTAGTGTACGTTTCACTCCTAAGCTAACGAGGCATCTGCCAGCAATTACAGCCAAACCAGGCAACCCATCTAGTGTAGACAGACTAATGAAAAAAAGTAACTAAAATGCTTTCAAGGGTGTCTAAAAGGCAAATCTCCACGAGAAGGAGAGTTGAACTGACAGGATGAAAGGTGTTAATTGTGGGAACAGCCACCATAGGCTTTGGTAGCAGCCATGGTAACATTCCTACATATTTGCTCTCCAGTTTTGCATCTGGGAGTTCTCAGAAGGAAGAATAGGGGCAGAGTGGAGAAGATTCACTGATTGCTTCACTGACAGCAAATGGAGAGTCAGTCCCTTAAGACATTTTTCAAGGTACAATTAGTTTCTGCATCTGGACTATACACCAAGCTCACATGTGACCTCAGATTTTCTCTTTTCTACAGTCTGGGCAGTGTCCACACAATGAGGACAGAATGTTTAAAAGTGTTAACTTGCCACTGAATAATTAGTGAGTGAAAGAGCTGGCATCAGGGGGGATGCTGATGTCAGGAGAGATGACTCCTATGATTCAAAAGTGGTTTATGCTAACAAAAACAACTGCTAATTTTCTCTAACAGAGAATTACAAAAGCAAAATTATAATATGTGCATAAAGGTCTCTTATTCAACAAGGCAGCTCATATCCTCTGTGCTGGCTTCAGTGCTGTAGGTAACTAAAGCCAAGCCTACTCTGATAGCACGTGCCTGGAGAATATTTCACACACACAGTGAAACCCATCCACATGCATACGTGTTTGAGCACAAAAGAATACATTTTTAACTAAAAAAAGTTTTGAAAGGATATCAGGGTTCCACTGTGCAGGAAATGAAAACATATGCCATTGCTTAGGCTCCATTCCTTATGTATCTGTACATTGTGTCCTACCTAATCCTGCAGTGTCCATTCCCTTGTGAGTGATGGCTACTAAAACGAGGGAAGAAACAAAACTATCGGGCAGAGCCATGCAGGCAGCCTTTGTGCAGCTCCAGTTGCCAGGGAGATGCTGTCCACTGTGTCCAAATCAGAACAGCTGTCTCATTTGCAAACTGACCCGCAGGCAACAATGAGCATGCTGTGGCCAGTGGTGAAAAAATGAGAGAACCAGGGAAAAATTATTATGGGCACCAATAAAAAGGCAAAAATAACTCAGCCCCCCACCTTGTTGCTGAAATAAAATATCTGAGCTATCAAGATACTTCTAATGTAAGCTAATGAAGGACATGGTTCCTTTTTATGGGTGTTAAAAAGTTCAGTTACTATAATTTCTACTTTGTACATAAAAAATGCCCATCCAAACATTGCCACAGCTCAGTGACTTTTTGGAGGGGACTTATTAAAAACATTAAGTCAGTGTTTGAGAGTAACATTGTGCAACAAGCTGCTGGACCTGTGCAGATTCAAGACTGAATTCCTGCCCAGGGTTCCTTTGGGACAAAGCCAGAGCTGCCACCACCCTTGAGCTGCTCACACAGGTTATGGCTCTTCCTGCCTCTGCTCTCTTAGGATCACCATTGCAAAGTCTATGAGGGACCAGTGCTGGCTGCTTTGGCTGATGTTTAAGCTAAACACTGGTGACACTGGGAAGAGTCCACCACATCTGATTTAGATTCAGTATTTTAAAAGGTGAAGTGATAAAGTGAGTTAAGAAACTGAATAAATCACTGTACACGTGAAAGGCAGAATGTTTATGCACTAAAATTTAGTTGTCCCTGTTCATTTCAGGAGTCACTGTAAGATGGAAATACCACCTTATAAGCACTCCTAACAACATTTTAAAACTAATGCACCTTCTGTTTTTTATCTTTCAGTCAAACAAGTCAATGCACTTGCCCTTAAATCTCCTGCATCCTTTGTCTGACAGACATTCAAGCCTGATCCAGCCTGAGCTTCTTTCCTTCTTTGCCACCAATCGAATTAAAGATCTTCTACCATTTCAGATATAAATATCTACATGCACTGGGCAAAATTTCAAAATAATATGTGTGTTTTCTGAACTCAAGGTAACTAAGCACGCACAAAAACAAAGAGAAATTGTTATTTTGAAAATGACATTGCACCCTTCTGTATATTGTCAGTAATGTCTAAGTTCAATAAGCTTTTTCATATGGCATCCTTGAAATTGCACTCAGAATTAGTCAGCTTGATTCTTCTTTCCCCCGACAGGTAATATGTTCTGACTGCAGCGAAGGAGTTTGGGAGGGAGCCTGCCAATTTCAGTGAAGCTAACAGAGAAATTCCAAAGACGAGAGAGGACATTCTGTTCCAGCTTTCTCAGGTTCTATTAGGTGGATTACTTTATGTGAGCACAGACACACAAACTATACAAGCACACACAAAGCATACTGGCAGCATGTGTTGCATTAATTTCAGTATTATCAGAAAGACAGATTTTGATGAATTCACTTATGTGTTTGCATACCCTAAAAAATCAGAATTTATGTAATAGATATTACATAAATATATGTAAAATATGTAATTTTTCCAATTTTCCATCTTTCTTAAACAGGATTTCACATTCTTTATTTCTCCAGGTTTTTCTTTCAAAATTATTTCTTCAGAATTTCTTTATCATATATCACACTAAAACAAGGGTGATGTTTTCTCTACCCTACAATAAACAAATGGACTACATTTAACAGAGAGAAGTAACCATTTAAAAAATAACAAAAGTCACGACAGTTTTGAACTTCAAGATCCTCAGGGTATTGTTATATAACGAATAGCCTGAGGGGAGATGTTTTACAGATGATGGGAAAGTATCTTGACAGGTTCCTTTAAACTGAGATCCTGTTTTAAATTTATCTTTATCCTTAACAATCTGAATTTTAAGGGTCAAAAGCCATGCACTTTACTAGCAAGTATTCCACCTTCCTATGCTTGTTTAAACTCCCAAACTATATTCTTAATGGTTTAGATGCTATAAAATATTAGAAATGTACTAAAGAGGCCAATGCCTTGGGAGTTTTTTTTTGGTTGTGTTTGTTGAGGGGGGTTGCTTTATTTTTTTTTAAGCACTCCTTTCCTTTACAAGGTTCACTGGACTGAAACAACAAAGTGGATTATTAATACTATGTAATCCCAAAGAGTCTAAAAAATCTCTTGACCCTTGAAACTCACTGGTTTGTGAATCTGAAACCTGGATGTGTCTGACAAGAGCAGAAGCAGAGGTGGAGGAGAGAGGAAAGGAGGCTGGCAAAATCATATCACAAGTGGGCCTTTTCTGATGCTTTCTAGTACCAGAGCATCTTGAGGATCTCTGCATTTGGGCTTAGCTAGAAATTCAGTATCTGGAATGATATTCCTGACATCTTCCTTGGCCTTATGTGTTGTTTTAATTTAATATTGTTGCTGTTTTCAATATTAGCCAAGGCGCTTCAGTTATTTCTGAAAAGAAGACAAAGCTTTATCCATGTATACATTCTGCTTTTCAAAAATACCTGCTGTGTCTCTGAAAAACTTTTCCTCTCCCACCAAACAAGGAAAAGGTTAGTGATCTCCACAAATCTTGATTATTAATCAAGCAAATTGCTGTTTATAATTCCATAAGCCATTAGTAGCATCCTAGAGTGGTTTGGGTTGGAAGGACCACACAAAGTGCATCTGTGACTTACTATGTTTAGACTGCTCCTTTCTTGCCAACTATTCTAAACATATATGCATACCTGAAAAACTTATGTTTTTACTTCATATTTACCTTGAAGAAGCAGCTAGGTGAGTCATTTCTGCCCTAAAAAAACTACTCTCAAACAAAATAGTGGTACAAGAATCCAGAAAGGTAGTAGTACAGGATAACATGATTAAGTCCGGAAGTCTTGCCAAAAGTAAAGTTCAAATTGTTTCTCAAATGTGCAGTTGTAATAGTTTTGAAAGCAAAACCAGTCAGAGACTCCTAGTCAGAAATACAATTTAATAGGAAAAAAAAAAAACACGAAAATAAAATACATGCAACAGTACAAAAAAAAAACCACTGCCAGAGTCAGAATATAACCTGACACCCTGTCAGTCAGGGTGTTTGTAGCTGTCCAGTTAAATGGTGGCTGCATCCCCCTGCAGTGGCAGATGTGGTTCAGCTGAAGCAGTGCTCCTGTAGAAGGTGCAGTTTTCCTCTGAAGATCCAGTGATGATGTGGAAAGGTCCAGTTTTCCTCTGGAATCCAGTGGAAAAAGACTGTTTTGGTGTTCCAAATCTCAGTTTTTATCTAGGTAAGAAAGGCTTGGTTTCTCCCCCTGGCTGGAGCGTCTCCCAATGGGATGATGGAATTTTATCAGTCGTGCAGTGGGACTCAATGGCCCACTAAGGATGGGTCATGGGAAGGATAAAGGACATTGCCCCACCTGGTTTTTAACAGATGGCCCATTAGCAGAGGATATCTCCCACAGAGATAAGAATCACTGCCTCACCTAGTTTCAGCAGATGGTGATAGAATACCTAGTTTTGGGCACATCTTTACATGGTAACCAAGGACAACAGTTCTGCACCTCTGTGACTCATGAGACAAAAAGAAAAGAAACCTGTGGACCTGGACAAATGGGAATCAGCCAGGCTGCAGCTTTGAATTATGGCAGGATTTCACAAACTGTGTGAGGCCCCTGTGTCTCTTACCTCCTGAAACTTGCTTTGTGTCTAGCAAGTACAAGGCAACCTGAACAGTGAGCTGTAGATTCAACTAATAAGTAACATTCCTTACATACTGATCACTATACTACACAGCGTGGCACTAAAGAAAGTCTTGCAGCATTTTTGACTGTCTGCTGGCTGGACAATGGAGAATTGAGCTGCTGGGCAAGATGGAAACCTCTTTGTTTAATGCCTTCCAGAATATTTGACTAAGTGGCAGCAGTAGTTGCTCCCCTCAGCTGAGTAGAACATAATAGAACATATTAGGTCCATTTCCACCCCAAAGGTGGAGTTGTTGATGTGCTGGACAGTGACCTGCAGTGTGACAGAGCAGTTACATGTCCCGTTCAGCAGTGCTTTCTGCAGCACCAGTAACATCCAGCAGAAGCACAGCTCAGAGCAGAAGCTGTTTCAGTTGCTTGACAGTCCAATACATGCTGGTATCTTCAACATTTCTTCAAGAAAGCAGTGTCTTCCTTTTCAGCTAAGCTTAGAAGAGAATCCAGAAAGGTCTGGATAGCAGGTGGTTTCTTTCAAAAAAATAGATAATCTGAAACTAATGCTGCATATTCAGAAACTTCTATGTAAATAATTCTCACTAAATAGGAGACTGTCACTGCAGATGATGGACACGGTAGTTGTGTAGAGTTCATCAAGTAATGACAGCTCAAGACTGAAACTGACTGACCCTTGGCTTTGGCTGGGTCAATTTAAAGCTATTTCTCACTCACAAGTCCTTTGACCAGCATTTGACAGTTCCTGGCATGTCACACCTCCCTATCTAGAGCTGACAACACAAAGCAGGAAAAATGCTTTTAAAGCTGTGAATTACAGACTCTGGAAATTTCATATTTACAACTAGCAAGGTGTCACTGTAGAAAGCAAATATACCTTTTTTAAATTTTTTTTTGCCCATGTAGAGGAGGCAAAGGACAACATCTCCTCTGGTGATATTTCAAACTGCTGTTTGATGAAGTTGTCAGATTGCACCGAGGAACCATTCTCTGCAGAGGCATGTTCTGGGGATTTCATCGCCTGCCTGTCACTCCACAGGACAGCATGTTCCCATGTGTTTAGGTTTCTGTATAAATCACTGGCTTATCTCAAAATGAATGCTCAGATTGGTAGATTTAGGAGGCAGAGAAGCAAGAGTGCATCACCTCATGTATTCCATCCATTTCTACCACACATGATGGAGAATATGCTGAGTTTTTTAATTTGCTGTGGATCAGAACTATTTCTTGCTAAACCACTGGCATTCTTCACAGCTCCTGTGCTTCAAAAAGTAAGGCAGAGGGGAGAGGGGTGTAGCATGAAGGGAAGCAATTTCTCTGTCATTTACTGCCAAATGCACACAGTGCATGTGTTTGCTGGATGAACTCTTCCTCAATGAACTGCTCTCCTACTATGCTTAATGGCCTGTAAGGTTTGGAGTGTGTTTCACTCTTTTTAGATCTTGATTTGAGAAACTCTTCTTACATCGATGCAAATCTAGGCTCTTTGACTGATCAAGCTCTTTGGTACTCCAGCACTCCCACTTGGACAGAGAGAAAAGAGACAAACTGGGGGCAGCCCTGTGCTCACAGCAGCAATAATGCACATTATGAAGAGGATGTGTGTGTGTGCTCCCAGGAACAATACCTGCTTGTGACCAGCACACCTGTGTTGGCCCACTCTTCCTGTCACATTTGATTCATTTTAGGCACCAGTCCAAGGTAGTCTACACCTTGGAGACAGTCAGACAGGGTGAGACATCAGATGAAAAGGTACACATGCATCCCTGGCTACTCAGCTAAACCTTCAATTTAAAGAAATCAGCAACGGTTATAAATAAGGAAAAATAGGCACAACTTCATTGCAAATATCTTCTGAAAACACACTTTTTTTTCAGGCCATTTGCTATTTTTCCTCTTGCCTTTGACTTTGTGACCAGAATGGATCAAAGTCTTGAGATACCTGTTAAAATGAGGTGGTGGGAACACACAGCAAGTTCAGTTTACAAAAACCATTAAATACATGAGTGGGGTTTGCCTCTGAGGACATTTTAATATGTCTCTCACAACTTTATTGCCATATAAATCTCCTTGGAGCTTTCATTTCATGTCAGAGACCAAGAAGGTCCATTTACAGTAGCCTCCAGACATATTTTCTGTTTCTCTAGAGTCCAACTAGAAAAACTTCACCCATACCATCTCAGCAAGGAACTCAATGTTCTTCCAGCAACAGCTTCTGCAGATACACATTCACCTCCAGGAGGAAGGCAGGGTGACATTTTGGTTGTCCTGCTACATGGCTAAATAACTACTTTAATCCTGAAAAGCCACTTTTATATTTAATACATTGAATTGTAGCTCTTGCCCTTCACAAGCAGCAAAGCACAGAGTAGTCCTGGAGGGAATCAGCACCAGCAAGGGGCTGAGCACACAGGAGTTTTGCCCTCCACCTCTGCACCCATTGTATCCCATCTGTCTTCCTGAGCATTCCCAGGATTCCTTACAAAGGACACTTTCTCATCAAGATAAAGCAAAATGGTGCTGTCACAGTAGCTGTGACAGCACACTAAGCTCTGCTGGCTGAAGACACAAATCAGTGTTTATTAAACAGGAAAAAGGACAACTTGGAGGAGAGAAAAGCTGTCAAGCACCTTGTAACTCACACCAGAATGCCAATAAAAGCACTGTAAACATGACTTGATTGTGCTTTCTGAATAACTCATTATGGTGTCAAAGCTTTCATATGAATGTGAATTGAAATATTACAATCTATTTAGCATCTGAAGAACCCTTCTTGTAAATAATTTTTTAGGAAAGGGTGCAGAATGTGGCAAAAATACTTGGGGGTAATTAAGCTACTTCTGCTGATGCTTTCACTTCAGAAATGTCTAGACCTACCCTCTCTATGTAACCAGGATATCCTTCTTCCTTTAAATAAATGTGGAGGTTTGCATAAACTGTGCAAACAGCAGCCACCCTACGTGTGGAGGACAAATCCTCTGCTTACCTATAATGCTATTACATTAAAATCCCCATATGGTGGACTGGAAATTAGCAGGCTGGGAAACCAAACTGCTGTTTCTACCCTTTCACATACTCAGCAGACTTTTACTTACTAGAATAAGAAATTCTTCACAGAGTAGCTTGATCTGGCTTTCTTTAGCTACATTGTGTAG
>JAOTQP010000870.1:36666630-36694142 GCA_026413545.1 Cichladusa arquata
GGGGTCCGCTGGCGGCACTCCGTGCGCACTCGCCGGCGGTCCCGCCGCTGGGGCGGGGGGCGCAGCAGCGGCGGGGGCAGAGGCGCCCCGGGAGGTGCCGCCGCACCGGCCCCGAGCGAAAGCGCTCCGGGCTCGGCGCCCGGCCCGGCCCGGCTGCCCGGGGAAAGCGGCTCGGGGGAATAGGTGTTTCCCTTGGGTTTGGATGGCACTGTGTGCAGCTCCCGCTCCCCATCCAGCCCAGCGCTCCCTGTGTGGCGTGAGAGCAAGCGCTCTGTTTTTTCCAGTGTGTTGACGATGGGAGAAATGTTTGCAGGTAACATGTAGAGGTCGTTTCGTGCCATTTTTGTTACCCTTCTGTTGGGCCGCCCACCGTCAGCAGCATGTGTCTATTCTTGAGGACTAGTATGATTGTTTTGAAACGTATTTTAAATAGCTTAGAAAAGCTTTTACATATGGACTTGTCACCTGATACGTTAAGGACTGTAAGAATTGATTTTTCAGCCTACAAAACGGATAAGTGCATATGTCAGGCTCCAGTTCTTGCTAAACAGATGGTATCTGTTCCTTAAACAGTATCTTAAAAGACTGTTAGTTTAATTGGTGACTGAAAGACTTTGTAGGCCCCTATATGCTAGGTCGTGTACCTAACTAACCTACTCTACCTCTCTGAACTGTGCTTAAGACTTTAGAATAGACCAGTCTTTTCTGAAAGATAATTAGCTAGTAATAAACTCCAAGTAAGTGTCTCGATTTTGTTTTTTTTTTTTTTGGTTTGTTTTTGATTTTTTTTGAGGTTTTGGGTTTTTTTGTTCATTTTTTGTTGTTTTTTGGGGAATTTATTTTAATGAATGTGTATAGACTGTTGCTGCGCGCTTTTTCAGCCTAACTGGAGTCAAACTAAATGCAGTACCCTCAGTAGCAGGGTCTGATGATTTTCAGAAGTGACACTAGTTTTCAGTAGTGATCCAGATGGTAGGATGTTGATGTTCTTTCCAAGAAAGTGTTCTTAACTTGTGGAAACTTTAGATAGTCAATCTAAGACTGGAAAATGGTATAAAAAGCGTTTACAGCTTGTCAGAAATCTATTGTGTTTTAAAGATTGAAGACTAATGTTTGTTAACTTTGAGTAATTACTGTGTAGCAAGCTAAAATCTCTCATTGGTAGTCTAGCTAGTTAATCTGGTAGAATTTTATACTGTTCCTTAGATGCATAAAGTTGAATGTGTGCACAAAAGATGGGAAAGGAAGTTAATATATATTATGTGCTGTAACATCAACTGGAATCGTTTAATATGCAATAAATATCACTAGTTTGGAGGGAGTTTCATTAGATTTTTCCAGAAATGCTGTGTGTCCAACTAGATCTTGCTCACAAGATAGTTTCTACATGGATTTCAGTGAGTGTTTCCTTATTCCCTGAAGTCTGTGTACAGATAAGCTTTAAAAGAAAAGGATGTTTTTCATGTTGGTGCTGAGACAGACTCTGCAGACTCTCTTAAAATCTTAAGGATTGTGTGCCATAGCCCAGCTGTATTGTGACAGACCTACCCACTGAACAATGCAGTGCATCTGAGTTCAGTTGTTTTTGAGGGTCAGGGGCCTTAATACATGGTGATTTCCACTTTTTAAGGAAATAGCACTACGTCCTTATGTAAGTAGTGATGTTGGAGCATGTAATCAGTTTCAATATTTGTGTACATTTAAAACTGATGCTTTTTATAGGACTGTCAAAATCTTAACCACTTTTTTCATGGCGCTGTTGTTTATTTTGGTATCTTTCAGGTATTTTTGTATGCTTTTTTAATGAGACTTTTGCTTCTTACTGTCTTTTTGTATTGACGAATTTGGATTACTTTCAAATTGCTTGAAGTTTTGGGGGGTTTTTTGTTTGGTTGGTTTTGGGTTTTTTTAAGGGATGTGTTTGTTTTTATCTGGTCTCTAAGACTTTGCATTTTGCCATGAAATAATATGAATACAATATTAATGTTGTAGGAAAGAAGTTCTAAGGAATAGTAAGATATTACTTAAATACTTGTCATGAAAGACTGTTTAAAGTGATTCATTAATTTTAGTAAGAAGAGGTAGAAACTAATGGAAATGTGAATGCTTTAAGAAACTTATGGTGGGAGTGCTGTTTGTGTGGTACCTTGCTGACTGAGTTCTTGGGCCTCTCTTGCTCCCTCCCTCGTGAATGCAAGCTGAACTTAAGTAATAGACTCTTCTTTCCAAGGATATTTTTTCTGCCTTATGACAAGTTCAGTTTAGTATGACAGTATAGATTCCAGTTTTGTAGCTCTTAGATTGCTAGGGGAACAACAAGCTTCTGAAGAAAATTTTAGTGGTGAAGTACAACAAATAATATTAATTGCATGTGTGATACTTGTAGAATGATCTTATAGTATGTGATAAATGCTTGGAGAGCTGCTGGCTAACTGATACATCTGGGTAATAGTTGTTAGGATTATTCCTGAATTTCATTGTTCTTAAAAGTCTTGGAGGAGTTAGTCTACTAGACTCGGAATTTTTCTTTAATGATTTGGATGTAATATCAAAATTGTCAATAATAAAACTTGCAGACAAACAAGATGGATGGGTGCTAAGCAGGGAGGATGGAACTGTACAAAACCATCTAGAATTCACATGAAATTAGGCTGGTAAAGCAAGGCACACCTTGAAGCAGCTATATTCAAAGCAGTGCACTGAAGGTAAGGAGCATATGCATGGGATTGTATCCCAAAAGTTATTGACTGATAGGATACAAATATGAACAAGCAGTTCAGCAGAAGTTCTCGGTATAATGCTTTGTTTAAAAATGTATAAGAACAAGGAGACGGTTTTTGCTTGAACATGTGGTAATGCTAATGATGAAGTTTTGTCTTTTAAAGTTATTTTTAAATATTGTATGGGAAAGAATTAAAATTTATTTAAATAATGCAGAAACCCTGTTCACATTATCTGAAGAAGTGAGAGGTATCTTCTTTTTTCCCCTATGTGAATATTTTCTTGCTTAAATCCAGTGCTTTATTCAGCTTATGCTTAACAAGATCCAGTGACTGGAAAGTGAAGTTGAATGGGGTCAAATTGAAAAGCACAAGTGGTAAATGAGGATGAGTAATCATTGTAATGAAGGAAGGAGGGCAGTGGTGGATTATCCAGCTGTTGATGTTTTCAGCTGGAGTTCAGCAGTCTTTCTGTAGACCAAATTCAAGTTTTTTAATTCCACAAATGGATAACTGAGTGTCATGTCAAATATGTGACTATGGAAGAGTGTAGACTGTGTTGTAGTGACTCAGATTCATATACATGAATTCTTCAGCAGGACTGGGAAGTGCCTGGTCGACCAAAGGGAGCCCCGTGGGTGTAGGTCTTGGAGTAGACATGGCACTGGTTGACCTGCAGTGGGATATGGTAGTTCCATTATGAGGGATGCAGAGCATCCTGCAATGGCAGAGTAACACTGGGCTGAGTGGTCCCTGCTGGTTTGTTTCCTTCTCACAGCTTTCAGGTTTCTGAGTGTGACAGAATAGCAAGCTCTGCTTCCTTTTATACAGTGTAGCCCTGATATGGGAATGCTACTTGTGGTGATTATATTTGTTATCTTTGATTAAATTATTTTAATAGGCCAACAGACCTTCTGACTTTAAATTCCTTGGATCTTCTAAATAAAAGTAAATTCCTGGCTCTCCTGTGGTAGATGATGATAGGTTTGGATGTTTTATTTTGAAATTCAAGGGGCAGGGAGGCAGCACAATCTTAGAAAATGTATTTTTCTTGTGATACTCCTTTGTATCTGAAAAATATTCTTGATGTGTGCCTAGTATGACTGAACTGCCAAAGGTATTGCAGCTGTTGAGAGCTGCATCTCTTCCTAAATGGTAAGAACTATTACTGGGGAGGAAGATCTGGATTGTTACTTCAGTGTAGTGCATTTAGCAGTGTCAGATGGTGTGGAATATATTTGAGAAAGATGAAAATTACTGTTTATTACAGACATCTCTTGACCTTTAAAAAATCTTGTCCAAGAACAATCTTCCTGCAAAGTTGAAAAGCATTTTTAACTGTTACGGGCTCTGTTTGACAGGAATTTTTCCAGATGGAAGCCATCATTCTTATCTTTTTTCCTTTCCTCTCCTTGTGGTTCAGTTTGTAACTACCTAGGAAGTTAGAAGCATATATATTTGTATTCCTTGTTGGTGATTTGAAGAAAACAAGTAAAATTTTTTTCTGGGTTGTTTTTTTTTTTTTTTTTAGTTCTTTTCTGTTCAATATTTCAGTGAAAGGCGTGCCTTTACCATCCAGCTCTATTCTCCATGGAGTTCTGTAGATATTGTTGATGTTGTACTGGAGATCAGATTGTTCTTAGTTGTCCTGTGCAGATACAGGAATTACTGTGTTGTTTAGTCAGAATCACTCTGGAGACTAGGCTTGCATTTGTGAGCTCATTCAAAGATCAGGTATCACTTATTATACTGCTTAGAAAGGACAACAGAACTGTGAAGTCTCAGACAAATTAACATACTTGATATTGAAGGTTGAGCCTTGCTTTGTGTATCTTGGGTAGTTTTAGAGGTTGAGGATGGAGAGGACTGCAGTTCTAATCCAACCCTACATCACAGGCTGAAGTTTTTTAAACTAATTCTTTTTATTGCCAGAGTACTAACTATAAAGTAAAAAAAAAAAAAAATCCTACAGTAGTAGGTCATATTGCTTAACTGGGGAAGTTGCCCTCAAATATAATTAGTCTGTCTAAGACTTAAACATGTTTCTAGTCTGAATTTAATTTATTTCTGTTCATTACATCTTGTGAGATATCTATCCAAATATAGGTCTCTCTGTATATATTTAATATGTGGATGGTTATCAGATCCCTACACTACTGTTATGGTCTGCAGTCCTCCTGACCCTTTTGAATCTCTCATGTTCATTTGTTCTTTCTGTGTTTTGATGGCTTTGCTCTCAGTGCAGTAGCTGTAGCAGGAACTTGGGAGCAGAGCACAATTCTGGCACTCACATAGCTGTGGCAGTAAATACCCTCTGGCTGACCCATCCCTGGAAGTCAAGGCCAGGCTGGATGGGGTTCTGAACTCTCGTGACAGGTGTCCTTGCCCACAGCAGAGGGGTTGGAACTAGATGGGCTTCAAGGTCCCTTCCACCCAAGGCCATCCTGTGATTCCTGCTCATCATTCCCCATACATATTTTTGTACAGGTTTTATTGGGAGCTGTGTCACACTGGAAACTTGTACTCAGATAATGACCATCCCTTCGAGGTAGTTTCTAGGATGGGTCTTTATTTTAGATAGAACTTTGCTTTTGTTGATATTTAAAAAACCCTAATTTTGTCTTGTCCCAACATTCCCTAAGTTGTATTAGAGAGTATTAGTTACTCCCCTTTTTCTCTCTCCACACACTCCCTGCCCTCTCCTCCCAGTAAGAATTATCTCTGTTGTTTACTTCTAGGTTGGATCCAATGGTAAAAGAGGGTGGGTCAAGGTACAGCCTCTGAAGGACGCTCAGTGTTATCATATTGACACTTCTCTGGGGGTTTCAAATGGGAGCTACTGAAAAAACCAAGATGGGGTTTTTTTGGAGCATATTCCTTAACTAGGAGAGTATGTATAATAGTCACAAAGCAAATCATAAAAATAAAGCTTGCTCACCTGTAGTTCTTAGTACATGCGAAATAGACCACATTAACATCCATTATATTCTAATTTCCTAGTCAAAATATCAGACACTACTAACCCAAACACTTTGGACATTAACTGTGTTTGACCATTGCTACTAATTTATCAAATGAAAGTGACAGGTTTAATTTCCTGTGAAGCCATGGTACTAGTCTTTGCTAGTCTGCTATATTATTAGTATTTGCTTTTTTGTCAGTTTTATATCAAAGCATAGAAAAGCCAGCAATAATTTAAAATGGCAACCATTTATAACCCATATCATCTTGTATCCAGACTGCAGGAGTTTCTTCTGGCTTAATGAATAGCAATATTCACATCTTTTGGACTATATGGTTGGCCCAAACAACCTGTATTTTACACAAGTTTAATACTTGTTGTCCTTTAGAAAGCATTTTATTGGGGCAATTAAAATTTTCTGGCCAGACTTTAGTCTGCATTTACTGAACATTTTCAAATTTTGTGGTTTTGTGTTTTTATTGACAGTTCTATCATTCTTTGTAATCTTGACAGCTTTTGTTAATTTATTTTATTGCTAGGGTTCCTTCTAGTGATAAGGAGGTATTGTATCCTTTTGCTAGCGTTTTAATTTTTTGTATTTGTTTAATTTGTCATGGTCATTGCTAATGCTTCACTTGCCATTCTTGCAAGGTTTTTTTAAATAGTTGTTTTGGTACAATTGCCTTTGAAACAGTGCAGTTTTTCGGCATCTGGTCTTTTTCTCAGTGGTAAAATTGTGGCTTCTTGGGCATCTGGTAAGACACTTAAACTAGTTTCCAGCTATTTACATTTTTTGTTCTACATATCTTCTTCTGATTTGGGCAGTAATTGATTTTAAAGTTAAAAATTTGTTTTGAGACATCTCTTAATTTATTAATTTATCTCTTAATGCATAAGAGATAAATGTCTGGTTTTACCCAAATTTGTGTTGATTCAGTTTGCTTTTGCTTATTAAGCACAGGCCTTATTTCTCTCAGATTTCACAGAAAATATGTCTTTCAACAGTGCTTGTTTCACTGTGTTTGCCTGTTTGCTTAGGAAATAATGACACTTTATGAATGTGGAAGAAAGTTTACAGAATTAAGGAGGAAAATGTTTGTTTGCCGTTTGCTTGAGAACTGAACATTGCCATTGGTACTGACATGTTTAGATAGGAGCAGTCTCAGTAACTGGTATTTCAGCATGCACACTGTCCTCTGGCTTTTCAGAGACAGTATGAGATAAAGATTTGACTTTCATGGTGTCCTTGTAGCTGAGAGAAACACTGGGGTATATTACAAATGAGACTGTGGAGCAGAGTAGAAAGCTTTTTCTGAAGTCAAAGAGAGTCTGGCTGAATGGAAGCTTTGGGCCTGTTATGCCCAGTACATGGTGTAGCATTAGACTACAATTTGTCTTGTGCAATTTTGAAATCTAGTAATTTCTTTCTATGCTTGTAGGATGCCCTGAGGTATGTGGAAGTGTTTCCTTGATTCTCTCTATAAGGGAGGAGGTACCAAAAGTGGAGGGTAGTGGGCATGCTGTGGTCAGAGCTTGGAAAGCTGCTTAAGATCAGAAGATGTCTCAAGAAGGAGGGAGTGCAGTATCAAGAGGGAGGACATCAGAGTGTGCTCTGAGAACACTTGCACTGCTGGCTCTGAAGGATGTAATTTTTATGATTGGGTTTAAACAGCTCTCAAGCTATGGTGGAACCCTGACTCAGCTCCTCACCCTTCTTGGAGTGAGCTCTTGCAATTGTGTGGCCAGTGGGTGACTTGGGGTGGTAGTTGCTTGGTGAATCTGTGACCTAATCTGACATCTTTACTGTGCTGTTGTGAGAAAGGGGAGGAGGTAATGGAGAAGGTGCAGCCAGGACCAGGAGTGTGATCACCTGCCTGATTGCAGGTCACTTTTAGCTTGTCTTAAGCTGATTGCGATTTAGGTGCTTCCAGGTACACTCCCATGCCAGTGATGCTTGTCTGCTTCCAGGACGAGCCAGTTCAGGGAAGTAAATCAGTAGAAAATGCATCCAGTAAAAAAACTGCTGTGAATAACCTTCTGCCAGTTCACTAAGCCTACTCTTGGGAGGGTCAAGTGCACTAAAGCACAGACAGAAGGTAGATGGTGAGCTGGCAGTCCTGGTTTGAAAAGTGAGGAGTGGGGAGAATGGGACTCTTCTGCAGTGTTAGACCATGGGTTCGCTGAGCTGTCTCATTTGCTGCAGAAGATTGTCTGTTAGTGTGACTAGAAACACCTTTCATGCACTTCCTAATTGTGGTGGGTTAACCAGCCTGTGTTTATTAAAAGTGGGAATGGGAGTTTGCTCTGCTGGCTGTTGATGTGAGGCTCCATTGGCTACTTCAAAGCTGAGATGGGAATCGTCAATTGAATTTTTTTTTAAGGATTGAACAGAACTTCTACTAACTTTTTTTCTCTGTATCATCCAAGGAGAAAAGAGCATCTGTAGCTAGGCTGACTGCTTATTCTATCGTGTGTGCTTGCAGGTGATCTAATTCTTGATGGGTGGAAAAAGCATTTACCTTTGTAAAGGACTTTTAAGAATATCCTTTTCTGTGTATTTTAAAAAGAGGACTGTTTTTTCTCCAAGTAGCTGAGCATCAGTATTTAGCTAGACGCATACTAGAGTGCATTTTTGAAGTTTAGTGGTTTAAAAGAATGAAATATGTAAACTTATCTCATGACTGACTCTCTTAATGCTAGGTCTTTCAGGTATATTTTTTTTAAGGGTGATGGCTCTGTAAGCTTGTGTATTGTGAAACCCAGACCTGTGTAAATCACTTGGAAAAGAGTAGTTTCATTTTTGCCAAAGACCTGAGATTTTTGGCTGAGAACATAATGCACCACTCCTTGAACAGAAAGCCAGAAAGATACGTGTACGTGTTAATGTAAGTTGCTGACTAAACAAAAGCTTTGTAGTGAGCTTTACACCATAGCATTTTAAACTTTTAATTTTTTTAACCTTTAAAAATGCTAGTAAATGTAGCTCTTTCAAACAGCACTTACTTTTGATGCTGTGTTTGCAAATACAAAGCCTCTTGAAAAGTCTATTTGTGAAGCTATGGCTTCCTAAAGTATAACTGTACAATTTAGGAGCATCTTCAAGGAAATTACTAGAAAACAATTGACTGGTTGTGGGTGCTTATTTTGAAGAAACAGAATTTATCATTATCAGCTGTGCTTTAAATCACATGATCTCTAACCTCTGCATAGAGTGGTTGGATTAAGGGCTCTAGTTGAGCATCTCTAACTCGTTATGTAAAAAATGAGATCTGTGTTGGAGAGTGTGCAGGATTATGCTCTCAGTGTGATGCCTGACTTGCGTGTGGGTGGAATTCTGTAGCAGCAAAAGGACTGATTTATGGTGTTTGAGGTGAGGCTTTTCTCAATCTTATTTCATCACTTTTTAAAGAAAACATTGTCAATTTAAACTATAGATAGATTAAAAAATATATTATTAGGCACAGATTTATTTCCATTGTTTATGTATTCTATAATTAGCTTCTCTAGGGATTTTCATAAAGGCGTCTTTTCTTCTACTTCATGAAGAAACTGTGCAATTAGACCAAAATTGTAGGAGGTAAACTGAACAGACTTCACAAAATGCAGTAAAATGTAGAAAGTAATGGAAAATAGCAACAGAAATACTATTGAATGGAAGTTTATTTCATCATTTTGTGTAATTTAGTGCTATAATAGAGGCAGAGAGAGTCCTAATGTTAATGGTTAAGGATTAACCATTAAGGCAAGTCTGATGGTATATATTTGCAAGCCAAACACTGAACTTTTTTTTTAAATGCATAGTTTGATCAGTTCATAAAATAAATGGTATGGCATGCTTTTTTCGCATGGAGAATGTAGCCTGGTTTAGGCAGAAATTTTCTGGCATGGATTAGCTAAACTGAAGGTGTATATGAATCATCCTGATCCAGACAATCTAACAGCTCATAGCTGCTGAACAGTCTGGCTCCTCAAAGTTATGAACCTACATAGCCCTAGAGAATTCTTAACTTTCTGGGCTAGGTGTTTGTGTGAGTATGAGAAGGATCAGACAGTTCCCACTTGATGACAGTCAACAGTTAGATTAACTGTTGCAGCAGTAAATGTTGGGAGAAACTGGTTTCTAGAGAGGAAAAAGCTACTCTTCTTATGCCTGTAAAAGTAACAAATTTTAGCCTCTGTTTCTGTGACACTGTGGATTGCAGAGTTAGCTAAAGAGGTAGGGGAAGGAAAGTTACCATAAACTTTAGAAGAGGATCTTTCATTAAAAAAAGTAAAATACCATCAGTATCTCTTTGTTGTTGTTGTTTGTGTTTGATTGATTTGCTTGTGTTTATTTTGTGAGCATTTTTCTATTAATGTTAGTTCGTGACTAGTTTTTGTGTATATAAATGAATGTGGGTGTTTATAATATGCAAATAACTATATATAAATTTGTTAGAGATTCTTGCACCTTTTTAAAAGTAGGAGGAAAACTGGGAGAGCAAATTAGAAAGCACTATATTATAGTAAATGAAGAGCAGGGAAATTGAACACCCAAATATGGGGGAAGGAATTCTTTAATACTAACCTCCAGTAGTCCCTGCTAAATGTAACACACATACATGAGAATTATTATTTAGCTTCCCTGAAACAGTTGCAGTCACTTCCAATTTTATGATGATTCTCTGACTGCAGCCAGATATGGAAATAGTGTAGTCATCAATTAAAAAGGAAATGCTTTCTTTTCTATTAAGAAACAGGTGCAATAGTATGGAATATTTTCTTTCTAAATTTTTATTTTAAAATCTGTTAGTATTTTCTCTGTAAGTCTCAATGATCTTGGTCACCATTCAGAATTTGAGTGTCTGATTTTGATCATGGTATCGCTTCCTTGCAGCAACATTGCATAATGTTGAAGGAGAAGCAGACCTAGCCATCTGTTAATGCCTACCAGAGCCATGTGTGGCAGCTGTAAGCAGCAGTTCTTTCCTCCCTTCCTTATGCCCAAGCAGGCATATTAACCTATTCATATCCTCCTGCTGTGTATAATTGTGAATTATGAAATTGCTATCTCAGAATAATTCAGTCTTGGTCATCTTATTCTTCTTTTTTCTGCTTATTTTTTTCTGTAAATACTGTTCTAAGAATCCTTCTTAAGCTTGTTTCATTTAGTCTTTTTTTAATTGGAAAAAATTAAAAGCTTTGAGTACGGAGGGGAAATGAGCATACCTTTATTATGTGTTTGGTTGTGAGGAGGACTGATTGGAAATGCCGATATTAGCAGAGCTTCCAAGAATAAACGCTTTTCCTCTCCTCTCTGTTGTGCTTCATGCTTTTTCCTTTGGAGTTATCTTTTGTATTTTGCATTGTCTTCTCTCTCCCCGTCTTACTGGTCCTGTTTTCCAGAGGAGGTTTGCTTTTTTCTGTGTTGTTTCTTTTTTTACCAAAATATGTCTTCTTTTGTTGTTGTTTTTAAAGCATTATTCTCTTTTGTGTTTTGTTTTTGTTTTTTTCTATGCTGCATTACTTGTGCATCTGTGCAAGCAGTCTGCACATTTTCTGACTAATGAGTAATGACAAAATAGTCATAGATGCATGTGAGTGATTAGGGCCTTGTCAAAGGATAGTCACTGAAGTGGGAAGCTCATCTAGAAGAAGTGATCCTTGGTAGGAATGGGGGAACTAAATAATGCTCTGATGAGCAAAATTTGTCTTTCTTGTAACCTTCCATACCAGCCAACTCTACCAGTTTCTAAGTAGAATAATTTCCTTCAACCTATCAGCTCAACTTCTTGGTTGTTTAAAAGCTGAAGTGTGTTGTCCATGATTACTTAGTCAAATTAACAATTAGCAGGTGCAGAAATGTTCCTGCTGCCTTCTGTTGGCTTGCTTTCTCTGTCAGTGGCTCTGGAGCCTGTGTTTTCACAGGAGAAACAGGTTCAGCTTTCTGTGCTGCTGAAAGATTGAGTTTTATCTGTTTCTCGTTAATCCCCCCTCCCCTGTCCTGTAATGAGAGGAGTGGGCGTGGTGTGACCACAGCTCCCAGTCGCAAAGCTGGCTTGAGTTAGGCAGCAGGAGCACGGAACCAAGAGCAGTGGGTGAGAGTGGGCAGAGGAATGAACTTTCTATTTCAGCGAAGGTAACAGTGTTGGCTCAAGTCCTGCTTGAAAATGGCTCCTTGGAACAGAATGAAACAACTAGAAATCTAGTGTTTCCAACTTGCCTATTTTAAATCAGTGACATCAGGCCTCTGCCCTACTGTCTTCTTCCTGGTTTTCCTGACTCAGCTGGGGAATAGCCATTGTCACTAAAGATCAAGATAGCAGAAAACAAATGCACTTGGGTTTCAATTAGCTTTTCATCTTTTAATTGGCTGTTAAGATTTTTTAACAGTGGATCATCATTGAAAAATTAAATTTTCCTGGAATAAATATTTTCATCAAAAAACGGAAATGTTGGGAAATGCTGTTGAAGCCATTTGTGAATGCAGTTTATACTCTAGGCTCAAAATGTTATGTTGCTACTTTATTATCAATCTGTCGTATCATATGTTTAAAAGAGTTGTAGTTTCAAGAATTTCAAGTGTATTTCTAAAATTTGTGCGAGGGTGTATGAATTTAGGGGAGGTGCATTCTTTTAAGTGGGAACTTAAAAGCCTATACTCACAATTTTTCACTTTTTTATGCTTCTGTGCCTTTACTAATGGAAGGCAGGTAATCTAGATCATTGTAGAATTTAGAAGTTGAGCTTTCTCTTCTGTCTAGCAAGATGGAGGAAGTAATCTCTATTTTGTGTGTTACTATTTTTGTTAACTCTGAAAAGAGATACTGTGTAAGTGTCCTAGGTGTGATTTCTTTCTAGTTTAGCTGCTGATGACCCACACTGGGCAAATTCCCCCAGGTGTAGCACCACTGCAGTTGGTCCTGCTGGGGCTGGGCAGGCTGTATGATGCCTGGGCAGAGGGAGCTTTGTTCAGGCAGCCTGCTGTCCAGTTAGGGAGGTGCCTGGTGTGTTACAGCAGTATCTGATGGTTGTGCCTGCTGAAACTGTTGTCTGTGGTAGCAATGCATATAAAAAGAGATTGTGTTTAATATCAACAGGTTTTTTAATGGCAGTCTTTTAAATTGCTATGCTAAAAGTTTAGAAATGGGAAATGTGCCCCCTTGAGCAGATACCTGGTTTGCATTCAGTCTTTGCAGGTCTTCTAAGGGTCTTCTACTCCGGGCTGTCAGTTGTTTTCCTGTTTTTGGTAACTTGCCCACTTAGTGCTATAAACCTGTGTTGCATTGTCTTAGTATTAGTCTTTGGTTATTTCTCTCTAAATTATTCTTTCTAGAATAATTAGGAAAAACAATTCTTCTGCATTTATATTCCAGTGCCCTAGCCCTGCACGGGAATTTCAGAACCCTGAAACAATTATTTTCAATTCTTAGTTGCTACTTTGCTTTTTTTATTTTTGCCTTGTCAGCCAAGCATAGTGTGTAAGCATTATTTGCACTGACTTGGTCCAAATCAGGTATCACCAGGTGAATCAAGTATTACTGTGATTCACAAAATCCAAGTTTTCTTTTCTCCTGATTCCTGATAGCTTTTTGGCTTAGGAACCCAGAGGTTACTGTGCAAATTACAGCCATAAACCAGGCACTCACAATGCCAGGTAAGAGTTACCCCTGTAGAATGGCACTTAAAGTAGCCAGCATGCTACTGTGAGCCAGCATGCAGCTGTCAAGTTGCAGAGATAATAATGAGTAAAAGTTTCGTGTCTAAGATTGGGAATCTGTGTCCATGCTGCAGAGAATTGACTATATTGGCTGAGAATTCAGATTTTATATGCTTTGCTGTGATCTACTGTTAGAGATGTACTTCCAAAATGAGCAGTGTCTGCATATTCTTCTCAGGCACATCTAAAGTAATCTTTTTTTCCACAGTTTGCGCTGTGGTATAGAAGACTCCATGGTATGATTTTGGAGGCTGTGATGTTCATAAAACTTTGGGGATTTTTTGGAGTTGTTCCAATTATTCCTATACATAAAATATGAGCTCAATTCTCTCTATAAATTATCTATCTTTGGCTTATCTAGTAGCTGGGGAAAAAAAACCGGTTTGGTTAAGCCGTTGCCTTTTTCAGATACAAAGCAAAGCTATGTTTCTGAGTTGTAAGAGGTTTGGTTGTAACATGCAATTTGGATGATAGCAGATGCCCTGTTACATTTTTAGGTTGTCTCTCCTGTGGAGATGGAACAGAGCAATCTTCCTGCTGGGCTGGCAATGCTTAATTGGTTCATCTAGGTAATTTTTCAGGCTAGGGAAGAAAAATTAAATGCTGCAGAATAACATTGTGGTAAAAAAAAAAAAAGATATAATCTATTGATCACTTAGGTACTGTGTGAAATGGAAAAAATTGTTTTTTTGAAGAAAAGTCATGCATAGGAATAAGTCCGTTTTGAAAACGGAGACTTGCTGCGCTAGTCATCAGTGTTAACTGTGTTTTGGTTTTAAAGCTCCAAGTGCTTCAGTTTCTTGAAAGTTTTTTTTTTAATATATAAATTTTCATAATTTTTCCAACTATATAAATTACTATATTAATTTAGTGCAACAAAATGCATTTAATGCATAAGAAATTCTTACTTGAATTTGTTTTCCTCCTATCTGGAATAGTTATATTGTGTGTAATGAATATAAACGTGCTCAACTGAAGTTACTCAGTTTATAAATAAATATAAAGAGTTTTCAGATTTGCAACTAGACTAATTTCTTGATAGTTTACTCTGAAGTTATAACTGTTTTTAGACTTCAACCTAAGTGTTACTTCAGCATGTTGAAATCTAGAAATACTTAAAATGTGGGTTTCAGACTTATTTTTTTTTAGCCTGTTTGAAAGAGATTATGTATGTAATATTGTTAAAGTAGAAATAGTTATTTTAAAACAGCGGCCAAGATGAGTAACATCTAAGGGTTAGAGGGCAGTTCACTTAAACTTCCATCCATTCAATGGAGAGCTGGTTAATGCCCCAGGAAGCAAGAAAACACTTTGGCTCACTAGCCACAGCTGGGCACAGTAAGAAGTTATTTCTCATTGTGCCCAACATCACCTTTTGCAGAAATTACTGCCCCTCTGAGAGAACCTGAGAAATAGGAAGGCCTGCTTCTGCTGGCAATTGGAACTGTCCCTATCTGTAAGACATCTCTTAGTCAGTTGAGCTAACAGGGCAGCATACACCTTTAGAGAGAGGTGGTAGTGGAATTAGTGAATATGAGTCCTTGTTAAGGTTAGGTGCACTGCATGATCACTGTCTTGACTCATTTATCTTTATTTTAAAGAAATTAAAAAATCTGTATAGTATAATAATGAACAAGTTGATTGTTTATTTCAGTAACTAAGTGGAAGTTGGAATCGTTTTAATTAAACACCTTTAATGAGGTGTTTAAAAGTTTTTCCAGGTTTTCATTAAAGGTAATAATTCTTCTCATGGCAGTATATGTTTGGGAAAATGGAAAGTAACCAATACATTTTAATGAAATCAACTGAAATGCATTTTTAGAACTTACAGAGAGCTTGCTTCTTTCTTTTTTTTTTTTGCTTTTTCACCCATGTTGCAGTTTTCATGCTTTTTTATGTAGCTATGCTGAATTGCATGGCTATAGCATCTGCAACACGTAGAAAATTGTCCAGAAGATGTATAAAATTAATTGTTCAATTTCAGCTTGCTGAGCTTTCATGTGTTTATAAAGAAAAAATGGTGTGTTGCTGCCCTAGAGATGTGTTAATGCAGTGTTTGAATATAGATTCCACCAAGGGAAACACTGAGGCTGGAAGTGTTTCCATTCATCAACAGAATTAAGTCAGGGAGCTGTATCTGCCAAAAAGCACGTCATGGTCATGCCATTCACTTTTGAGACCCACAGCTTAAGCATCCACAGATAACCTCTGCTATTTGAAATGCAACATTTATTTGTAGTAACAGAGAGAAACTTCGTCAGTTTATGGCAAATAGCTTTTCTACCTATGTTATGTTGCCTTTATAAAAGCAAAGTAAAGCAAACCAAAAAATAAAAATCCAAACCTAATACTACGTAAAGAAATGTGTTCTTAGTTTTTGTTAGCCTTCTGTAAAAATACAAGGAAAAGAGCATAGGATTTGGCAGAGTCCTGTGATTGCCAGTCGTGTTTTCTGTGAAGTGTTTGAAAAGTATACTGGGAAATATGGTGGCCTGCTTTCCAAAATGTAGAAATGTAACCACTCTTACATTTGGATGGCTTTATAGTGCATTGAACTGTGTACTGGTTCTACTTTTGCTTATATATTTTTTTTTCCTCAGAAACTTGGTGATTTGCATGTTCTAAAAGCAGGTTTATCTCTTTTAGGAAATAAAACCTCAAAGCCATTACAACCATGGATACAGTGAATCTCTTGGACGGAAAAGCCACATTGATGATTACAGCACTTGGGACATTGTCAAAGCCACACAGTAAGTTTATTTTTGAATGTTAGATTTGTCTGTGTATCAGTTAGAAACAGTAAAACAGGTTATTTGTATTAAGTGGAAGTTAAACTGTATTTTTCAATCTAATAGTGGGAGATTTCAGAAATAACCTCTACAAAATTACTGTTACAACAAATTTATGATCATGGTATAAGAAATATAGGAGGAATTGTGCTAAGTTGTAAATAGAGGTGGTTACTGGACAGATTGTTGCAAAAGAGAATGGTACTGATGTTTATTTTCCATAGGTGATAATAGGTAAATTTATATGCAAACATAAGGGGTTTGATCAATTTCTAGGTTAGAAAGAATGTGTCTCTAACTTCCCTTATCTCTGATCCTGCAGTCTCCATCCTACAATGAAACTAAGTTTAGTACTGAAGAAGGACTGTAGGGGTGAACTGAGTACAGATTTAATTGCTCTTCTTTATGAAGATGTGTTATACAAATTTGTTTGTTCCACAGTCCTCAGACACTAATTTACACGATTTTTGAGAAAGTTGTGATGAGACTATTTTTTAGTTTGCTACTGTTTGCCATTCAGAAACCATCACTACCATCACTTCTTCGATGAACTGAAATAGTTCTGTAAGATTTTTATTTTTATTATTGTATTGTTAATTTGTATGTTTAACTTTGCAGAGCTATTTGACTTTTTCTTCTCAAGAGAAGATTTTTCTTGCATTTTTTTCTTGAAAAAAAACCTGCCTAAACTGAAAGCAGCTTTGCAGCTCTGCATGTGACACAGGCCCAATTTAGGCGTAGAAAGTATGTACTTTCCTTCACTTTTTGTTTTGAGCTGTAAGGAGTTTAGCTTCCTGAAACAGATGTCTGACTCTGCTGTTGTTGCTTTAAATACTGAACAGTAGCACTACAACCTATAATATTCACATTAGGGTATTTCTAGAAATTAAAATATTGGCATGATATCAAACTAGCTGCTTCTTACAAAAGTTCGGAAGCATGTTTTTCAGCAAAAGTGGTTTTAGAAGTTACCTATTTCTATTCTTGTATGCTCATTGCATGTTTGAAAACCTAAAATATCTTTGTCCCTCTTAACCCTCAGATTCAGGCTGATCTGTGCTTTCAGCTGAGTTGTTGCACTTGTTTTCTGGTCTCCTCATACAAGAACCAACAGCTCTGAGTTGGCGTCTCACCACAAGGACTGCAGTTTCACATTGTAGCCCTAATGGTTACTATTGCACGGAAGGGGAACTGTCAACATGATCTGGTTATGGTATCCAGTCAGCACTTCCCTGACTAGAGGGGGGATGCACAGAATCAGCTGGGTTGTAAAAGACCTTTGAGATCATCGTGTCCAAGCTGTGACCCAGCATCACTATATCAGCTTGGCACTGAGTGCCTCATCAAGTCTTTTTTAAACACCTCTAGGGATGGTGACTCAACCACCTCCCTGTGCAGCCCATTCCAATGATGAACCACTCTTTCTGGGAAGAATTTTTTTCCAAAAAAAACCATAAACTTCCCCTGGTGCAGCTTGAGGCTGTGTCTTCTCAGACACACCTTCATTTAAGCATTTACTAGGTTTTGAAGGCCATGGTAGAAAAGACGTCTGTTATAAAGAGAAAGATCTCTAAAATTTAAGGTAGAAAATAAACCCACCAGATATCATAAGACTTGCAGTAAAATAAATAATGCTGCTGTTATATTAATTCAGTGTTTTTGAAAAGATACACCTTTTTCTACTAAAATGATGTAGCTATTTCCATTTATAGAAGCATAACCTATTGCATCCATGTAGAAAAATAGATTATCTTATCATCTTCCTTTTGTCCTCAAATGTTAGTGTTCATTAAGATTAGACTCTCTACTGATTTTCCCTTACTTTGTAATTCAGTGCTAGTGTAAGAATGTTGTCACAAAATTTTTATTTTAAAAAAGGGCCACTCATCAGTCTCCTAGAACTCTTCCCCCAAGCAGGTCAGTAAGTTGAAGCAAGATATAGCAAAATATAATAAGAATTACTTTCAGTCTCTTGGTTTGGGTGGGTTTTTTTTCCCAAGTCCAGTTTCTTCTAGAAAAAATTAGTTGTGTTATTGTTCCAACATACATGAAAATTGAGAGCATAGTTCCTTCAACCTTAAAGATGTTGCTGAGAAGAATGTGATGAAAACATTTAAAACTCATCTATATTTCATCTATGCTGTTTGAGTTTAATTCTATTTTGACATGTTTTTATTTTGACACTAGATTGCACAGAAATAAAACAATGTTAGTAAAATACTGTGCTTTATTTTGTTTTTCAGCGAGGAGAGATAAGAGCTTGCAAATTCTACACATGCTTCCATGAGTACTTACTTGTATGTTGCTTCATATCTTAGTGAACTGTTTTCAGTGCTTTATTTTCTTAATCTGTAGATTGGGCACAAATTAACATGATCATATGGTACAAGCTACAAATATAATAACTTCTTATCACATTAAGATTTTGTATAGAAAACAGTGGTTTGGCTCATTGAAAAGAATTTATTGGTATTTGTATTTTTTTGTCCATTATGCTCCTCATAAGTTCTCTCAAAGAGCTCGGGCCCTAGGCATATTTTGTATCCAAAAAAGTTAGTCTCCATTTTTTATTTTGCAGAAACTTCTGCTGGGATAAAATTCACAGTGTTTGGTGTTAGTACCTATACATACAAGGAACACTTTTCACTGACTTTGTTGTAAACATGTCCAAGAGCATCTAGGTAGCTTTAAAAGTTGCACTGTCTAGTCCCTTCATGTTGCAGATGTTAGAATGTGTGTGCAACTTTTTGCCATCTTATATTTGGTTATAGCAAAATTGTTTGGTTCATAGAAAGTCTCCTCTGTGTTACTGAATGCTGAGGCAGGCCACTCATCTCTATTTGAAAAACTGTTTTCAGAGGAATAGTAAAAAAATCATCCATGCTCGCCTTTGGTTTTGTTCCTCTGTGATATTCAGAGTTCTCACTGGAGCTCCAGGGAGGGAATGTAGTGTTGTTTAAAAAAAAAAAACAAAAAACAAATCAACAAAACCATCACAAGTGATTTAAAAGTGAAATTTAATGATGGTGTGTTGAGTACATCTGTTTCTATTGTCGGACAGCAGTAGCCCACTGTCATCCAAGGCAGCAGTCATAACTTTTAATATGATGTCTTAGAAAGTGTCTGGTGTTAACCTGACCAAGTTGCTGCCTTTGTTTTGTGTTGAATCTTTTAAGCTGAGAAACTGAGAAGTAGCTGAAGTTCTCAGGTAGAGAAGCGTGTGATGGGCTGTCACTCGGAAAACAAAGTCTGAGACACATTAATGCTCAGATTGTGTTCTTCTGTTCTGTTGAGAGTGAATAGACACTCTGGGCTTGTAGGGACTTTGATCAAATTCCAACTTTGTTGAAAGTAAGTTAAATGACTGTTATGAACATGGGTATTAAACATTAATGGTATTAATAAGTGCTTTTGTGACTCTGGAAGATTGATTCCTTGTGCTCAAGTGTTATGATTTCATTATCACAAGATTAACTTGTCTCTTAAGTTTTATTCAATGAGATCATTCAAAATGAAGTTGTGTGCATTGTGAAATAGTGCAGCATAAAATATGAATTATGTTGAATCTCACCAAGGAAAGAAATTGTTGGATACATGCTTTTTTCTCATCAGTTATAGGGGAACTGATAAAAAAAGGTATATATAGAATAGATCAAACTCATAAGGGTTGGCCAAAGGGACAATTACTCCTGGCTCTTTTCAGCTACTCACAGGAGAGAGGGGACAGACTGTGACACAGGTACACATCCATTATTCCTGATAATTTGTGCCCCCAGGGCTGATTTTGTTGCTGACGGTGAAATGTACCTGACCACATTAGTAATATGGCCACAACTGTCTAGACAATTCAGGGCTTTGGAACAATATTTAAGAGCTGAATTTCTTTTGTCTGTCGACACTGCTGTTAATAGTCTATTAAGCAGCTCTTGAGTTAAACCCTTTCTGTTGAAAACAAAACTGTCTTACTGTTAACACAAAAACCTTGAGAATGTGTAAAAGGCTTTCTTAGTATTTACTACCATTATTCATGGCAATGAGATTTCCAAAGAGAAAAAAAGATTGTTTTTCTGTTAATTGCATTTCCAGTTCAAACAGCTTTAATTTGAGTTACAATGATAGCAAGATGAGGGAGTGAGCTCCTGGTTTACCTACTCTTTGTTGGCATGGTGATGTGCTCACTGTAGAGAGATTCCTTCCTATTATTCTGGCCAAATTTAGTGTTAATTGTGCTACAAAGCTGGCAGTATCTATTTTAAAGAGTCTATGTGTTTGTAGACAAACAGCAGTAGGGTACTGGTTTTGAAAGTATTAAGGTCAGAATATCTTTAACCTGCGATGACAAATGAAATATTACTGGTTAGTTACTGAAATGGCTTAGAGATTGTGGTAGCATAATGAGCTTGCACAATGGTATTTTGTCCTGGACTAATCTCATTTCTTTCAGAACAAGATATGCTCAATAATATGCTTTAATTATGCTCCATATTGATATTTACAGCATCACCCCTCTAGAATTCACTCAGATGCTGAATATTTGTTAGAGTAATATATCAGTCTCCTGTGAGGATTTCCATCATACTCTCCATTACCCTTCAAGGGCATAGAGCCCTTTATAACAACATTACAAGCGTGATTATGCTGAAGTGTCTGAAATAGGTGACTTTGTCATTTTCTAACCTAACAGTGCGTTATGAACCTTTGGAGAAGGCAAGGTGAGGTCAGTTGCAGCAAATTGATGGAACAAGACTGTAGGTTGTATGTGAGAGAAGAATGCTGCACTTCTGAGACAGAGCTGAAGAAACCATAGCTGCAGCAAATTCAGTGTTTTATTTAATTGTAGAGAGCCTGTTGTTTCCAGGAAGAGGAGCAAATTGTTGTAAATTCCTGATGTTTTTGTCAGGCAGATTTTGTCTGTCAAGATCCTTAAGACCTCTTCTGACAATCTAATAAATTGAAGATGCAGAAAATTGTATCTTGTGTGCTGCATCTTTTGTAAACAGTTATGATTGAGTTCAAAATACCAAACGTAACTTGCTAGGAACAGACAAACTGAGGGTGACTTAAATTTAAAAATTGCTGTATACCTCATTCTCAGTATCACTTTTGGGAAGAGCTTTGTTTTCCTTTAAAGGCTGTTCTGATTTATTGCAGAATTTCATGTTCTGTTTTGTGACCACGTACTGTGACGTGTAGATTGCCTTCTAGTGGGAAGAACGGGAAGTCTATGATGCTGAGCCCAGAAGAGGGAATCCATTCCTACTATTCCTTCTTATATCTTATATTAAGCCATGCCAGCAGTCTTTGCCCAGGGCCTCATGGCAGTGTGTGGGTGAATTCTAGAAGGAGGTACTTGTAAACATCAGTGGAGCATAATTGGAGCACTCTATGGGAACTGGCAACAGCATTCTGCCTCAGCAGGCAGCAGAGTTATCACAGCTTTCCTTTGCTTTCATACCTCTTGAGCCAAGTTCTTCAGAAGGTAGCATCACATTTTCTGTTAGACTACAGTTTTGCTTTTAATTGAATAACCTTACAAATAACCCCTCCAACCTCCTCCCCACAAAATCCCCCAAAGAATAATCACCCCTCCCCAAGACTTGGGGGAATAATTCCCTCAAGACTGTCACAGTGCTTCTTGGTTATACCTATCTTGGCAGCATGGTCTGACAAAAACTTGGGTAGCAATCAAAGGATATTTTCAAGCAGGTTTGTTTTGTGTTGTGTAGTCACTCATCTTAAAGCCTATGTGCAGTTTGCCATAGCTGGCCAATAGTGATGTAGTGGTTTCACTGCAGAACAACTGAGCCCTGCACAGCTGCTCCCTTGTTTCCCTCTGCTGGGATGGAGAAATTGACCAAAAGTGTAGAGATAAATGAAGGTTAATAGATAAAGCAAAAGCTCCACACACAAGCAGAGCAAAAAAAGGAATTCATTCACTGCTTTCCATGGGTAGGCGGGTGTTCCACCATGTCCATGTAATGGTTACTTGGGAGGACAAGCACCGTCATTCCAGGTGTCCTTCCTTTTTCCCTCAGCTTTTATTGCTGAGCACACTGACATGCAGTATTGGATCTCTCTTTAGTCAGTTGGCATCAGCTGTCCCTGCTGTGTCCCCACTCAACTTCTTCTGCACCCCCAGCCTGGTCACTGGCAGGGCAGCCTGAGGAACAGCAAAGGTCTTGACCCTGTGTCAGCACTGCTCAGCAATAGCTAAAATATTGGTGTGTTAATGAACACTGTTTTCCTCACAAACACTAAACATAGCCTTATAGGAACCACTCTGAAGAACAATAACTTAATCCTGCCCAAAACAGATACATGTAAGGAAAATCCTCATCCATTGCATGAAAGCTTTACATGATTGCCTCTTGTGTTTTATCGGAAGTTAACATTATTGTATCCTTGTGTTCTTTGTATCTTTCCAATAACTTAGAATATTTTATTTTAAAACTTCCTACTTGTTGTTTTGTACTGCTTACTTAAGCAGGATGAGAGTCCGCTAAACTCAGCCTTAGGCAATCCATTTTTTTTTAGCTGATGGCTGTTAAACCTGATAGCAGGGCTTAGGAGAATTATTTCTTACATTATGGTTTCAGTTTGTAGTTTAAGTGAAGGCAGCAGGCTATCTCCAGCAGAAAGGAGTGTCATAACAGTTGACTGGAGTAGAACAGGTTGTCAACAAATGGTTGCATTGCCATTCTATATGAATCCAGGCTGCCTTCAGACACTGTAATATGGCAGTGTGATAACTGTGCTGTAGGAAGATAAGAATTTGCTGTCCTGGTTTCAGAAGTCCTTCCTTCCCTCATCTCTTCTCCTTTCTCTTGACTCCTTGTTCTTGCCTGACCTGTTTCTTGTCTTAACCTGTTTCAGTGGCCCTTCTGGCTGACATGAGAAGTCAGGAATGGTATGTATGTGTTAAGCTGGTTGTACAGGCACTCGTCAGGCCACACTACTGATGTAGACTAGGACTTGGAAGGTGATGTGCTTTCAAGGCTGGATTGACTTAGAACCTTACCAGTTTTCTTAGCAGTTGTGTTTGTCTGAGTATGTGTATCTTGTCTGTCTGGTTTCATATTTGTAAGGGATCGTAACACAAACATCTTTTTCCTATCTGCCCCAATGTATTAAAAAAAAAGCTTTGTTGTCAAAGTGGTTGCTGCTATTTTACTCAGTCTGAAGGACCACATTTTACCAGTGCATTGCCAGTTGGTATATACTGCATGCAGTAGTCTTTGCTCTGATCTCTTGTAATGTTTGAAAAGATAATAAGTATGACAACAATTTCCAGCATTTTTCATAGTTCTTGTGCAACTTTCCTAAGAAATTGAAAACAACATTATCTAAGTGGGCTGTTATGTCTAGTACTTTTTTAATAGTGTCCAACTAATTTCTGTGCTTCAAATCTGTGATAGGCTTGGAAAGCGTTCTGAGTTTTGTTGGCTTGAGTAATTTGATCATTCATTATGGAAGCGCCATCTAGATTGAGGTTCCATTCAAATATGTGAAAGAAAAAGTAAGAATGGTAACTACCCTAGGAAGAAGGTCTCTGCATCAGTTATACAGGCTGCTCAGGTGGAACAGAACAGCCTTTTCTAAGGCTGTCTCTTCTGCAGAAAGTAGAACATAGAAGCAGCATATGAGAAACTTAGTTAAGTCACTTTGAGAGGCTTTTAAAATTCTGTTTTAGCAGAAGTCATATATCACAAGGCATTGGCCTTGATTTCAATTTTCCTCCTTGACATCTGAGAAATCCCTGTGGGATGTACAGATTTTTGAAATGTAGTCTTTACTTTCTTTTCTGCATTGCATTTTTGACACTAAAAATAGATGGTAAAACAGTGTAAACATAAAGGCAAAAATTTAATGTTGGAGTTACTCCTACATTAAATGCTTAAGTCATATTTATGCTTCCTGATTTGTTTGAACTTTCAAATATTTGCAGAATTTTTTTCAAATGGCAGTACATCACATTTCCTAGTTCTCTTTAATAAAAGAATAAATTTTGTATTAATGTACAGAATTTCAAAGTGCCCTAATAAAGAAAATTATACTAACTTGTATCAGAAAGATTGCTATTTGTTGTCTTGAGAAGAATGGGAAATACTTGAGCGAGCTGCTAGTGTTTGTAATTGGTTTGATGATCTTCTGAATTTTAGGAAGATACTGCTAAATCAGCTGGCTAAGTTTTATTTGATCTTCAAGAGCTGGAAAGGAAGGAGAACCAAAGTGGGAGAAACAAATGCAGTGGAGTCCCTGGGAAGTGAACAGTTACTTAAATTTAGTATACTGCTGGCAGATATTTTTCCTTGCTCTGCAGTACAGTTTTCTGTGGACAAAAGTTTTCCATAATATCTTGGTTAATGTAACTTTTGCCATTTGAAGTTTCTTGTTGCAAGACATTTGTAATCATATAGAAAAGGAAAGTTTCTTCTTTTCTGTTGAAGATTTTGTATTATGACCAAAAGTATGGTGTTTACTGAATGCATTTTAATCTAAGGTAAGCATTTTGACAAATGCTTGTTTTATTCTTCAAGATACGGAATATACGAACGATGTAGAGAGTTGGTGGAAGCTGGTTATGATGTTCGACAACCAGACAAAGAGAACGTAACGCTTCTGCACTGGGCTGCAATCAACAACAGGATAGATCTGGTGAAGTATGTATTACGCTTTAAGTTTAACAAAAATTAATTATGTCATGAAAAATGTTGATTTCTTTTTTTAACTGAATGTCTTTAAATTTCGTGTGTCTAATTTGTCCTTTTTTCCTTGACAGTATGTCAAAGCTCTTGTCTATTAATCATCTCTACCACTGTGATGTGCAACATTGCATTTTCTTCTATTCTTCTGCTATTTACTAGAGTGCATGGTAACTACTGATGTGTCTAACTATATCTAAAATTCCCTTCTCTTGATGCAGTTCTTGCACTTCAGATTCCTCTGTCTTTAGGGGAACTTGATTTATTTTTGTTTATATCACTTTATTGTGTGTTCTCTCACTCTCTTTTTGCAAGGCATTAGTTAATTTTATTTCTTCAGAATGAAATTATTTAGTGTTTTCTCTTTTTGTTCAAGCCTATCACATCTTTCCCCAAGTGTTCTCAATTTTCTCATTATGTCCAGTGGAAAATTTCATTAAATACGTTGGCTATTAAGCTTGGTAGTACAGAGATAAAGTTGTCTACTCTTGTGATACTAGATTTCAGTGTCTTGCTTAGTGGGTATTGCTAAGTTCACTATGTAAGTTCTTTGCAGTGAAGCAGCTTAGCAGCTTGTCTGTCAGGAGTGCAGGCTTGGAATTAGACTTCTCTTATCTTAGTATTTCTTCATCCCATCTATTTTGAGACTTGAGATTCAGTGTAGATAACAGTGAAACCAATTGATGAGGAAAACTACAGAACCTTTTCATATTTCTGTAAATCAGGATAAGTGTCTGCAACACCATTCTGTTTTCATCATGGCACTGGTATCTCCTCAACTCCGTTTTATAAAAATGCAAAAAATGGCCTTATGTCTCTGCAGCTACTTCCTACATTTCCCCATCCCCAGTGTAGGGCTTTTTCCAGACTAGGATTTCTTTTCTACTTTTCCTTCTTTTAATAACAGTGACTTTAATAACATGTACTTTTTAATAACATGTGCTTTTTAATAACATGTACTTTGATTCGTGAAGCACTGAATGCAAGCTGAGGTAGTTTTCAAATGCCTGCCAAAGACTTAATGATCCTAATGTGGAGATCAGTGGAAGTATTTTCTTCTTAAGGCAACCTCTTATGAGATCTGCTTGCTTTGAGTGTAAGTAGTTTGCTTAAATAGGGCTTGTATGCCTGGCATCTTCTAGTGGAAGCTTAGATGACTCACTGAGAGTGGGATTGCCCAGTTCTTTCTTCAGAGACCTTCTCACCTAGCACATCTTCCCTTCTGCAAGATCTGCTTAGACAAGGAGATTTCTTTCTCAGTCTGGTTTTGCAGAAAAGTCTTACCATTTTTGTGTACTGAAACTGAAATGCAGTGATAAATCTCAACCGTTAAGTCTAAAAACACTCTTAAAAAAACATAAAATGTTATTTCAATGCACCATCTGGCAGCAGATTGTCGCCTTGTCTTTTCCCAGTTGTCAAACTGAAGTTCTTCCTTCTAAATAAAACCTACTAACCAGTAAGCAGTTCTGCTGTCAGAATCTGAATGTATTCTGCATTTCTGCAAGGACTAGTGTTTGAATGAAGACAATCTGTTTAGTGTTCACCTCCCCATGAGCGGCTGTCACATCAGAGCTGAATCCAGGCTTTGGCTGTGAATTTCTGTGCTTTTTATCTAGACAAGATTTCCTTTGGAGCTTCTTCCCAAGGGGGAATAAATAGCTCCTCAGTTAGTAGTTGATACTTTACTGTAACAAAATCACTTCATTTCTTTACCATATAATGTGCTTTGTGTTTTCACCTAGGTGGGACCAAGACTTTCACAAAATCTTTGTTTTTTCTTGTGGAAAAATTAAAAAAACATAACTTCTGCAGAAAGATGTCAAAGTTTTGTTCTTTTAGTGTTGGAGATGAGTGGACTGTTGTGCATTGATCAGAGTAGATCTTGTTTGTACTTCACACTGTGTTTTTTACTTTGGCAAATCTGTCGATCACATATCTGTTGTCAGTCTGTTTGACACATTTCATTGTGTCCGGTGGCTCTAAAGCAACTGTATAAAACCTTTTTCTTTACATGTGTTTAGTCTGACATGCATTTTTCAGTTTCTGTTCCTAAAGGTTCCTAAAAAGGCTGTTTTTGAAATTGCATCCTCTAAATCAATAAGCACTCTAGAAAATTAAGGTAGTTACTTAAAAGTATTGGTTTTCAAGTTGTTCCGTTCGTTGCCCTTCTTCTTGCCCTGTCTTGAAATGCTTATCAGAGTTTGAGATGCCAGAAATTCAATGCTGAGGATTTGAAAGACCACTCGTGTGGGTGGGAGAGCAGTGTTCATGTGTACCTGACAGGTGTTTTCAAAGTGAAAAGTCTGTAGGCACAGGTACTTGAAATGTGTAAACACAAATCTGTAGCTAGGTGGTACTTTTCAAAGGTTAGATGGTGGTGAATGAAAACCTAGAAGCCTTCCGGGAAGGCCTGTATTTAGAAACATTAATTTCTTTCTAAAGCATGCATTTTCTTTCACAAAGGGAAAGTAATATTGCCAGTTTAGTGTCCCAGATAAAACAGCAGTGAGAACAGTTCACAGAAACATTACAAATGACTATGAACATGAATTGTTGCAGTTAAAAATAGTTAACTTCTTTTGTTCTTACAGATAACTCATCTTTTTATAAATGTTCTTAAAGGAAAAATAATTTATA
>JAOTQP010000870.1:36694152-36725613 GCA_026413545.1 Cichladusa arquata
TATATCCCATCATTTAGAAATATTTTAAATACTCAGATGATTTTTGTCCTTTGATTAACACCAGTTAAAAAGTATGTAAAAATCTCAGTCTTGCACTAAATGTTTAACTTAAATGTGATCTCTGGGATCAAAGACTTCAGCAGGATTATTCCAGTGGTGATATAAGCTGTAGGTCTAACGGTATGTAATTTTACTATTTAGCCAAAATTCTCTAAAACTGATAGTTTTCTAGTACCATAATCTTTTACCAGTAATTCAGAATTCCAACAGCCCCATAATATTTAAGAATAGTTTATTAAATACTTCTGTGGTAGCACAGTTTGTACTATTGCATGTAGCGATTATTCTGTTTTACCTTAGAATGAAATTAGGAAACATCATAATGTTTAAGAAACAGTAGGAGGCATCTCTTGTCTCCCAACCCATGTCAGAAATGCAACAAAATCTGAAGTATCTGCATGACCTCTAAAAGGGAAGGTTGTATGAAGGTAAGAAAAGGTTCTGGTCTGATCTCTAACTGCCTATTTAGCATAACATCAAACATGCTCAGTTGTGTCCTTTCTATTTAACCAAAAAAAGCAATAATGTTTACTATTTCTTTTATTCCAGATACTATATATCTAAAGGTGCTATTGTTGATCAGCTTGGGGGAGATTTAAATTCTACCCCACTTCACTGGGCAACAAGGTAGGAAAAAGTCTTCTGAAATTTTCTTCTCTGTTCTTTGCTTAACATGGAGTACGGATAGTTTTATGAAATTGTTGTATTTTATGGGAATTAATAGAATTCTAGAATTAATTCAGTCTTTGATAACTGAGCACACTGTGAATGTGGTATGTTTGAACTAAAGGAGCTTTCAGCATATGGTTTTTTCTGGTATAGAGGAAGATGATTGCTACAATAGGAAAACAGGTAAAGTATAGTCGGCTTACTCTTACTTCTGAGATCTTATTTTTGTCAAGTCATCTGAAGTTCAGTGGCACTTTTGCAGATGGGTTGTGGGATGATTTTGTGTGCCATTGTCCTTACAGTGTTCTATTGCATATGTGGATTTTTTAAAAATCTTTTCTTATGTAGAAGATGGTCAGAGAATGATAAAGGGCTGGAAAAATTGAAGACAGCCTTCAAGCAGTACCTGCTCCTTCAGACAACCACCTAGAAAGAGATGGGAAAGAAATAGTGTCCATATTAATATTTTAACTGTAGATGACAAAAGGAGATTTGGAAAATTAGCTTTTAGAAGATTTAATGTATCAAAATAATCTGTTTGCTAAAGGTGAGGACTTGCTTGTTAGCCTCTCTTGAAGATTTTAGCTTCTAGATTTCTTTTTGTTACAAAGCACAGTCTGTGATTCTGTGTTAATAGCACATAATCTTGACTAAATTTCCTGGTATTCATTCATGCCTGTAATCAGTTCTGTGAAGCATTGTCTGAAGTGGCTCCTGCAAAATTGAAAAGATCTTTTTGCTTGTGTCAGAAACTGTACTGACACTTAGGCACTGTATCTAAAACAAAGATATGCCTATGCTCATTATGCCAAAAAGATGCATAAGCTTTAAGATAGTGTGGAGGAAGTGTAGACCTTCAGTTTTCCTTTTTTCCCCTAATTTTGTTTTACTACAGTTTTTAAGCCCCACAAAAAGTGAGAGTATCTAGCCAGTTTGACATCTCTTAAAATAGCAGGTTTCATATGTGGTTTGTAAAAAGTCACAATAGACTAGATTTCTCAGCTATAACCTGTTTTTTTTGTTGACCGTCTTTTTTGCTATGCAGTACAGTTAAGCAAATTGCATGTGATGAGTGCACTATATGCATAGAATTTCTCATATGAATGAGTTTGCTTACCCACTTGGAGAATCAAATCATGGCAGTTGCCATTTTTCAAGTATGAGTTATTGTGGGAGTTCTGATAGTGTAATTAACTGCTGAACATATTTGTTGTATTTCATTATTCAAATTTTAAGAGTTTTACTGCATATAGTTATTCAGTTGTTTGTTTTTGTGTTTTGTTACATTTAGACAGGGTCACTTATCCATGGTTGTACAGCTGATGAAATATGGGGCAGATCCGTCGCTAATTGATGGAGAAGGATGTAGCTGTATTCATTTGGCTGCCCAGTTTGGACATACTTCGATTGTTGCTTACCTGATAGCAAAGGGACAGGTAAATTTTAAGTAATACCATATTTAAATAGATTCTACTAAAGTTTAGAGTAGGAACACAATTGAAACTTACACCTGCCATTAAGGAAATGCAAAATATTTGCTTGAATAAATATAAAAATAATTCCATGTCTTTTTTGTAGACTACAGTGTTGATGTGCCACCTATTAAATTAATTTTCTGTAACAGTTGTCTGAGTGCTTTGGCTTTAGTTAACACCTCGCTAGTATATGGAAATTCTAATTCTTTATTTCTAATGAACTTAATCTTTTAGTGTAACTGTGATAATGGTAGCAAGTGTTACAGAATTCTTCATAGAATCATCAGTTATACATGGATAAAGAATCTAGTGGCACATCAGTCAACAACTTTTAATTTATTGCTGTTCCTAATTACTTCCATGTGCAAATAGAAAACGAAACACTCGCAAATCTTCTGGCAGTAGTATAAGGGGCTAACAAGATCTGTAAAGTGTGTATGTAATGTGTATTCATTACTGTTCCTGTTTGTCCCATCTGTTGTTCTGCCTGCTCAAAATCTTGATCCTGTTTGCTATGCACCCTGCTCTATAATTTGTAGATTTACTCACCCATAGGCATGTGCCTGAAGCACAAATTTGATTTACTCTATAAACCATAGAGAAAAGTCAAAGCCTCCCTGTTGTATGACAGTCCTACTGATGCTGTTCACATTTCTGTATTTTGCTTATTCTTTCAAATACCAAGTGAGATTTGATCCAATGAGTCATGTAGAATATGAAATCAGTGAGTTTGGTCTGTGTAAAACAAATACGAAATTTGCTGCAGAAAATTACTTACACCTGTACATGTGGAAAACCCCAAGCTATTGCTCCAGGCAGTATTCAATTTGTATCTGTTTGGTAAAACAGTACTTAGTGTATGATAAAGAATAAGCTAGGCAAAAGAAGAGTCTGATCCTATTTTTTATAATTGCTGTTTTGTAGGAAATAATGATTGGAGAGGAGTGTGTATTTATGAGGAGCAAGTTTTGTATTTTCTTCTCAAATTATGCTTAATTGTTTGTGGGTTTTATGTTACCAGAGAAAATCTTATACAAAAAAAAACTGATATTATGCAAGTGTGAACTTGTTTGAAGCATAGCATTAATAAAATACCAATAGCCTTTAAAGTATTATACTATGATCATAAAGTCTCCCTGTGTTTGTTTTCATGTTTGTATGCAGATTTGTCCTGTTTGTTTGAACATATAATGCTTCAATTCAAAAGAAGCTATGTGTCTTTACATGAGTACATACATAAAGACACAAAATTGCCTTAAGGTTTACTGTTACTTTGAAAACAGCTCTTCTTATCCATAGTTTTAAAATTTCTGATTTTTATTAAATCCATCAAATATTTTCAAGTATGATTTTGGTATTCTTTCCGTGATATAAATTTAAATTAATTTTAACAGTAATTTTTCACAGCACTTCCAAACGTTTGACTTTAAAAATGATGTATTGATCTGTATGTTTAAAATCTAGTAATATCAATAGAATTATAATAACAATTCTTAAAATGATAGTTCTCTAGTTACATTATATACAACTACAGAAACTACATCATTTCTCTAGAAGCTATGGGAGTTACATGATTCTATTTTTTAATTTTCCTTTAATTAGTACTGAGGTCATTAATCTCTTCCCTTTATTTCTTTCCCCACCTTCTTTGTGGTACTGAGATTTGGAAACTTGAACTACTTTTGCTTCTGTGGGCTTACCCTATATGCTGCTATTTATTTTCCTTTTGTCTTTACAGAGACCAGATAACCCTTATATCCAAAGAGTAGGCTAGCCCTTGTTCTGTACCTGATTCTAGTACCTGTGTGGTAAAGGGCAGCTAAATAAATGTCAAGGGTCAGTGTAGGCTGTTGTGCTGTGTTAGTTCAGATCCTGATGCCTTTGTGGCTGAATGTTGTCCAGGAAAGCCAGTTTTCATAACTGAATAGAAGACTGACATGACAGGTGGATTAAGAAATTGCTCCTACTGGAACTTAGCTTCAGTATTGCTGTTTCACTTTCTTCTGGGCTGCAGCAGCCAATGGTAAAATTTTCAATCTGAGACTCGAGTCCAGCCCTCCAGCTTCCAGAGTATAACTGAATCTGTAGCACAGTTCGAGCTTAGGTAAGATCTTTGTTAAAAAATGCAAGAGAAAAACTGAAAAAAAACTTGAAGGCACTTAAAAATATTCAATGTATAGTTTGACTGCTTGATATTGTGCTTGTGCTGCTTAAAATGCCAGAGGCATATTGGGACCTTGCATACACAAACATTTGCATGGATTAAGTTAAGATATGGATGTGGTATATGAATGATTGAATAATGTGTTCTCATCCTGTGCGTGTGTGTGAGGTAACTTAATCACAGATAATGAGTGACTATAAAGTTACTCATATTGTAATATAATGTAAGAAATATTCTAGCTCTAAAGTTATTGTTTAACTATTTCATGCTCATAGTTCAACTATCACTTTCATGGTTTAACTAGCACTTACTCATGAAGTACATTATTTTTTATTCCCAGAGTTGCAATTTTGTATGTTAACTAATGTCTTGAGCTGTGTAGGGTTACCTGCTGAGCTGTAGCCTAGAAGTAGGTGGCATCTAGGTTGGGAGATGCCAGAGTGGTGCCAGCAGCCTTGGTTACTTGGTGCTGTGATCCATGAGCAGTGCTCCTAAGCAGTGTCACCTCACTTGCCACTGAGGCTCCTTCACTCCAGCAAGCTCAGGCCAGTGTTATGGCACTGAACCAACTGTTTTATTTCCTAGGCCAACTCAGAGTACATTACTTAGAGACTTTTAAGTCCAGTTGTGTTCTTTCTTTTGACTCTCAAGACTGACTGTGTGCTTGATGGACTAAGGTATTCAGAACAGAACTTTTGTTTGAAGAAATGAGGTAGGTTTAGTTCTGTGTGTCATCTTCCTTGTTGGTCTGTGCCCCATTCTATGGGAATCTTACAAAATCTCTGCTTCTAGTCAGTAACTAGCATGTCTTTTCTAAATTAAGAAATATTGTCAGACTTACATCAGCCTTACTGATAAATCTTCTTTACTAAATGCTTTTAAAGCCTTTTTTCCTTTCCCTGGCCAACAGTTCATGTGAAAGGCATCTTTTCCTTATGGATAATAGGATTCTGAACAAGGATGTGATGGGTCTTTTCTATGAAGGTCTGTGTTTTGTGAAATAAGCCATAATGGTTCTAAAGAGGATCAAACTCCTGGTTCCTTTCTGTGTGATTTAATGTAATTCTGAGTGGGATCTCTTGATGCATTATATGCTTTTGGAAAGGCTGTATTGTATCACAGTACTGGTTTGATGATTGCTTGTTAAATGTCCTGGTAAGCCTAATGCTGCTCCAATCTCTGACTGCTCTTCAGAATCCTTCCTTGTCAAGGCTTGCTTTCAGAAAGTAGTATCAAGCAGCAGAAGAGTTGCTGCAACTCCTTTTCATGCAGAAAGGTCTTTCTCCCCAGTATTTTTGTCTCTGAAAGCTTTTTGTGCAATCTTGTATTAGTGTCCTAGGATTAAGTCTGGTTATCTTTGCATGTGCAAAGCTTTTTCTCTTTCAGAACCAGAGTTGTTGTACTTTAGAAACAAGAGGAAACTTTGCCAGTTGTGGTCCACAGAATTCATACTTGAACCAGATGCACAGGGCAGCAGTATGTGCAATTTTTGATCATTGCATCACTTATTGTTGGAATTTTTGGTTCTTGTAGTGCTTGCACCGTGTCCTAACAGCACAGGCACACTCCTCCATGAGCACTGATCAGTCACTGAGAATTAAACAAGAAAGTAATGCTAAAGTACCTGTTGGGATATACCAGAATGGAAGAACAGTCTCTTAATATGAACCACCTGCTGAAGGTTTACTTTTTTGCCTCTGCCCTCTCTTTGGTAAAAAACAGGAACAGAGCTTCCTTTCTAAAATGTCTCACTTTTGGAGAGTGGAGAAATAAGAAGGAATTTTTTATGAGAGGTTTGTTAGAGCGTGTGTCTGCGATCCACAGCCTCATCTTTATGTCTGTACAACAGTGTTCAAGTCAGTCTTAGCTGCTTTGCCTCTCGTTAAAGTTCCTTTGAAAAGAGATTTGTCTCAGCCAACATAGTAGCTTAATATGAGTAGTAGCTGTAGCCTGCCTAGGTAACTTATGTGCAGGGACTACTCTGGAGATCATGGGTTTGGGTTTTTTCTTTTAGCTGAGTGTCACCTAGTGTGCAAAGCTTGCTTTGGATTTGTCAGGTGGAATTGTTCTACTTGTATCCAAACACATTCCTGCTGTCACAAAGAGGTGCTTTTCTAGAAGAGATCTAAAGATGAAAGAGTGATTGTTCACACTGCAGTAATTTGTACAATCCTCCAAGTGTGTTGTTCACACAGTATGAACTGTGAATCAGTCATGCTTTTCAAAGGTGAATGAACTTGAGATTGGGCTGTGGTTCTAGTTTCCTTCGTGATTTCAACCACAGGGGATTAAAGGCAATGCCAGCAGTTGCATGGTCTTAGTAGGCTCTAAAGGATCTAACCTATGCTAGTATTGTGGATAAACAGAGTTGGATCCTGATCTCAAACCTTGTCACTCTTCTGAACAAACAGTACAAGCAAGTAAATAAAGTAACTGTTCTCCTTCTCCTCCATCAACTGTGTTTTTTAATTTTTCTTAAATTAAGCAACAGAGTAAAAACTTAGCAACATTAAGTTACCTGTAGGCTAGAGGTGTTTTAAAAGCAATTGTTTGGAGGAACTAAGTTGGATTTTCTGGGAAAAAAGGGCTAGCAGCAGCATGAGTGGGGATACCAGGATGCTGGGCATTCATAGACTAGTGGAGCAGATGAGGTTCTGGGGGTAATGGAAAGCAGCATCAATCACTTTCTGGGTTTTTGGCAGGAGTTTCTGTAACAGAAGACTGTATTCAATCTAATTTTCTTGGTAAGAACTGAGGAAAGTGGTATAGGAGGTGATGTCATAGCTCTGTTGCCTCTAAGGAAAACTCTTCATGTTCTGCATTACATTAATTTGCAGTGATTTTGTTAGTACTGGTCTGTGAAACCTGCCCTAAATGTGCTTGAGAGTCTAATCTGCCTTGAGGCATGTAGGAATTACCGACTTCCCTAGGCAGGAAAAAGGAAAAAATGCTTAGATTTTTGATCCTTTCAGATGGGTCTAAAGGAATTGTCTGGGTGGTGCCTTTTTGTCATTCTGTGGCTACCTTCTGTTAAGTGTAATAACTTTTTTAATTTTAAATTTATTTTTAGTCATCACTCAATTGTAGATCAGTTTTATTTCTGAGCAGATTGTTTTTATTAATGGTTTTTTTTTTCAACCTTAAAATTCTCTGGCTTCCATTAACTACATTTCCAGATCCATAAATACCTTTGGAACTCAGTGAACTAAAGAAAATTGCTTTGCAAGTGGAAAAATAGGTGCAACTAGCATTTGATAGGATATAGGATTCAGACAGTAGTATTTATAGTAATTTATCAGGTATCCTTTCAAATATTGGTGCATTATTTTAATTTTCTTCTCCTTTTTAATGCAATAATGTACCATCTATATATATATATATATCTCTCTTTAATGTTTAAGATTAATAGTAAGTTAGAAATTACTGGTCTTACACAGCATGACTGTTTCATAGTTTCCAAGATAGATTGGAACAGTTATATTTTGGCAGTGGTGGCATTAATGTTTATTTTCATTTTTTAAATACTATTTGAGTGCTAAAAGCTTGCCAGTTTTTCTTCCAATTTAGATGATTAGTCTTAGAACACTGCTTCTCATTGCAAATGTTGCATCCGCTGGATCTTGAGTGTGCTTACTTACCTCACCAATTTCTTTTCTTTTCTTTTTTTTTTAGGATGTTGATATGATGGATCAAAATGGAATGACGCCTTTAATGTGGGCAGCTTACAGAACACATAGGTAATACATGCAGTTTTGACTTTATCTTAGTGTTAGCCAAGTGGCACAGAGTAGTGACTGGTTTGGGGGGTTTTTGGGAAGATTTTTTTCTTGTTCTTTCCACAATTGCCATTTTTTTTTTCATTTAGGGTTTTGTGAATTGGTAGCTCAGCTGCTTCCTCACTCCTGCCAAGTGGGATGAGGAGGAGAATCAGGAGGGTAAAAATGAATAAACTCATGTGTTGCAATAAGGACAATTGAATAGATTAAGCAAAATAAGGCATTAATTAGTTACTTGCCATCAATAGGCAGAAGTTCAGCCATTTCCACGTTAGCAAGGCTCTGTCACCTGTAACAGTTACTTGGCAAGGCAGATGCTGTAACTCTGAATGTCCTCTGGTTTGTACTTCTCTTCCCCAGCTTTTATTGCTGAGCACACTTCATGCAGTATTGGCTATCTCTTTGGTCAGTTTGGGTCAGCTGTCCCAGCTGTGTCCTCTCCCAGCTCTTTGTGCACCCCCAGCCTGCTCATTGTGGGGCAGCATGAGGAACAGCAGAGGCCTTGACCCTCTGTAAGCACTGTGTAAGCAATAGCTAAAACATCCCTATCCCTATCAATACTGCTTTAGTCTCAAATCCAAAACATAGCACCATAGCAGCTACCGTGGAGAAGATTAACTTGATTTCAGCCAAACCCAGTACAATGACTTTTTCAAGGGAGAAGGTACTGTGAAGAAGTGCCTTCCTGTGGTGATGATTGGAGAAAATTGATGAAAAATAACACTTCTCCAAAGAGCAAATGTTTGAATTAGATTCCTATTTGGAAGGGCCTATCTTCATTGGTTGTTGGGAGGAAGACAAACTAGCTCTTACTGATACCTGCCATTATCAATATTCTCATCCTGTTTTATTTTCATCTTCTGGGTTGAGAAGTGGAAACATGTTTTGAACTTTCATTGTTTAAGAATATAATCATGGGCATATTTTTACAAATCTGTTAGGTTTTGGTAAGCACAAAAGTAGAGTTGTAGAACAAATATGTTTCTTGATACCCCAGAATGAGCTGTCTTAGGGAGATCCTTTAAAGTCAACAGAATGGTGGGAAGAAATTTTGAGTCATTCATAATTGGCAGCAAAAAAGTCACTTTGTTGTTACATAGTGTACCTGATCAATGATCTTCATAGAAATTGAATGCATCAACAAGAAGTTGGGATGTATTTGAGTTCATCTGTAGATCTAACAAGAATTTTCTTTTCTAGTGTGGATCCAACACGATTACTACTTACATTTAACGTTTCAGTTAATCTGGGAGACAAGTATCACAAAAACACAGCATTGCACTGGGCTGTGCTAGCAGGAAACACTACAGTTATTAGTCTTCTGTTAGAAGCTGGAGCTAATGTTGATGCTCAAAATATTAAGGTAAATGTTTGGTCTGTTTTAATTGTAAGTGGTTTGAGGCAGAAATAACAGAGCCTGTGATAAATCTCAAGAATAGGTTATTATTGTGGATGTAATGGGATTGCAGAGATGGAGCACAAGCAATGCCACTCATGTGTCATTTGGCAATTTTTTCCTAACAGTGATGCATAACCACTAGATTTGTGCCATAAAAGATACTCTAGTAAGTAGTGTAACAATGATTGTGTAAATATAAGGGAGTGGGGTGTGCAGTTAGACTGCATGTGAAGACCGGTGTATTTGGATGCAGAATTGGAAACCTGACTGAATGTCTTGTAGTGAAAGTCTGGGGTGACTCTTTGTTGGAGTGAGATGTGAGACAGTCATATGCAGAGAGCTTACAAATGCTCTGGTTGGTCTCCCAGTGCCACTAAGCAAATTGGAGGCCTGAAAATGCCAGTTGAAGTAAAATAAGCAAATGGACTCTTTTTTTGCATGTGAACTTAACTTGCCTGATTGCCAGAATTTCTTAACAATGAATCTACGTTCTGTACTAACAGAGCCCATCTCCAGTATATGTTAGACCAGCGAAACAGCTCTTAGAATTTCTGCCATAGACTTGGAGCTTTTCCAGCCTTGGAATCCTTTGCAATGTGTTTTTGTCCATTACTTCCAGATACTCTGGATAATCAAATTAGATGCATTTTGTTACCCAAGCTGTTTCATCTGTGATGTCAGAGAAGAATTCACTTCTGGAAAAAGAATTCTCTTACTCAGTTTCTCTTCAAATATTTGTATTTTCCACTTAGAGTGTTAAAGGCAGAGTGGTTATGCTTGAAACACAGTTGTAGCTTAATTTATTTGTCCTTTTGCCATTTTTCGTACTGATTAAGACAGCCAGTGCCTATTTTGCTTGGCCACAAGGGATAGAAATATATATATATGTATATATGTTAAAAAAAAGTACACATCAGGTTCCTTGAAAAGCATGTAACGGCCTTTTTAAGGGAGCAGCCAAATTTTGCTGGCAGGTTTTTAGGTCCTACATCCACTTCAGAATATCAGAAATGTTCATAATCATGAATGAAAAATCATTCAAAGGAATCACTTTTATATATGTTTAAAACAGGTCATCTAGCCTCTTGCATGCATTGAGGTGAATATATGTTAATTATTCCTGATCTGTAAGATCAGTTGTGTGGAGGAATTATGCTTCTAGTCTCACTTCTTGTGTTGAAAAGCTATTTTCCTATGCTATCTATGGTGAAAAATTAAGGTATTTTTATGGAGAAAAAAATCAGTATGTCATACCTTGCTTGTCTTGACAGATTGATTAGTGTGGCAAGAGTTCTAAAGTCATCAGCTTACCTACATTTCTGGGCTGTTACAAAATTGAAACAAAAACTTCTGTGTTTGGCTATATGAAAAGGTATCTGCTAGCCTGAAGTTAGTTCATGGTCTTGCCTTCTTTATTGACAGACAGCAGCAGTCAGTAGAAAAACAGGTTTTTGAACCTGCTGGATCATGGTATCTTTCCAGTCGTGCCAGAAGACATGTCTGGTTTCACTGACCACTGCCTGTCTTCTGCAGTGAAGTCCAGGTTTCTTGCATGCCTTCCCAGGTTTTTAGGATCTTCAGAGGATCAAAATTATTTGAGCAATGGCAGTTTTGCCATCTAGCCAGTGACTTTATTACAGATGCTGATTTAAGTGGTAGGAAATACAAAAATTTGGTTGATTAAAGGTCAATAGAAACTCAGTTTGGTGCGCCTCCTTTGGCTGTTCAGCAAAAAAAAGTTTTTCTTTGAGCCAAAAACTAATTAAGTGTTTGGCTCATGTTTCCTCATAAATAAAAGGAATTGTGAAAGGCTTCTTTCTGATGCAGTCAATTCCAGATTTCTGCAGCACTATCTAGTGAAGTCCTTTTCTCAGATAGCCCATGGAATTGACCAAGAATGGTGGTAAGACAGCTGAGATTAAAGAAATACATTGGCCGAAAGCTGTTCACCTTCTTCAGATGATGAAGTGACTGAAGTATTAGACGTGAGCTTTGACTTTATTGTTATCAGCTCTAGTCTGTCTGTGTTAGAAAGGCACGGTGCTGCTGGCTGCCTAGGCTTGGAGCAAATTGGGACCAGTGATCTATCTCAATAAGGTGTTCTTTGCTTTGCATGACAGTTTGTGAAGTATTCTAACAATAGCACTGCTATTCTGGAGCAAAGCTCGATACAAGCAGTGTGTTAGTCCTATTTTGTTATTTACCCTCTTTTTATTATGCTGTAACAAGAAATTCGTCTTTTCCTTTTGGAAGTAAGATACTTCTTTTTTCGTTTTTGAGATCTAGATTAATGTTAGACTTGGAAGCTGCTTTTCAGTAATGAAAGTAGAGTGATTTTCTTTGTTTGGTTGATTTTTTTTCTTAAGGAAATTGTCTTGTCACACCAGTAGATAGATTGGGCAGATAAGGACAGGATATCCCAGGGAGCCAGGTCATCACTGGGGACTTGGGGAGAACTTGTAAATTTTATTGAAGTGAGCAGAAACTCTTTTTTTTTAGTAGAAAGATATAGAGACCTAAAAGAGCTCTTACGGTCTATTGAAAGAACTTTTAAAAAAATCTGTAAGTGAATCATTTATTGAACCTTAAATATAGTTTCTTGATTATGCAGTGTATCTTAGGCTTGTCCGTGGAAGTCTACATGTGCAGTTCCCTATCATAATGACTCTTCAGATTATTTTTTCTATCTAAATACTTGAAATATATATTATTGAAGGCTTATTGCTTGCTGACAATCTTAAATGTATTTCTAGATTAAGTTCCCCAATATATTTTTTTTTTAATTTTTAAGCAAGTCAGCCATCCACTACTTCCGTAAAGATAAGGAAAATATTAAAATGGCCAGATGACAAGAAGCATAGTCAAAGACTTCTTTAAAGCTCCCTCAATTTTTTTATCTAGGCAGTTCCTAGGTGTCTCATGGCCCTCTAGTGGAAGGGATTCTCAGCTGGACCCCAAGACAACTTCAGGATTTACTTGGGAGATCAACTCCCAGAGGGGATTGCTTGTCCACAGGTAATCTTTACAGTCTGGATATATAAGGTGATACTAAAACAGCAGCATCTCGAGTTTCCCAGATATTAGCAATTCAAGGTGCTATTAAACCTGTGATGAAACAGGCAGCAATAGTTTGATTTCAGGCATTTCTATTGAGAATGGAGTTAATTTAATCTGTTTTTTTAAACATCTGGCTAAATAACTTTGAAGCCAAGTTAAGTCATAAGGTTATTCTTTTCTAACTGATTTTGCTAGTTAAACTCCTCACACAGAAGGTGTGAAAGGTCCTGTTAAGTAGCAAAAAGTTTTACCTCCTAATTTATATTCTATGCTATTTACTCTCCTAAAGATTTGGAGCAAGATTTCAAAGGCAGAGATGACAGTTAAGTACTCAGTTCCCATTGTCTTTCTGTGGGATATAGGTAGCTAACTGTAGTTTTTAATCTTTGGAATCGCTTCTGTCTATAGTAATTATTGCCCTTTCTGGGTAGTTTCAGTTTCTAGTACCTGTCTCACTTTTTTTTTAGGAGGGGGCCGAGCGATGGAGGATTCAGCCATTTTTCAAGCCTCCATGAATGATTTGTTTAGGAGGGGAGTTAACTCCAATAGAAGAGAGGAAGAGTCAAATGCAAAACTGAAGCTGGAGGTACCTGCAATTGGTTGTCTCTTGCCTCCTCTATAATTTTAAACCAAACCAATAACTTTTTCATTTAGCTCTCTTCCTAAATGTTTAAAAAGCAATAAAGTCAAATCAGTTTGGTAGGCACCTTTGGTCCCTGTATCTTTTGCTCTGTTTCTCTTTTGCTTCATCTGCTAGTCTTTTCTGAAATTATGGAAATAAAAACAAGAGCCATTGCTGGCTTAGCATCCAAAATACAGGAAACACAAGCTCAGAGTTGTGAAATAAGTTGGACGTGAGCACTCAGTTTGTTGTTTTATGTTTTCTTCCTAGGACTTCCATAACTGCAATGAACCTAAGAACATGAGACTTGTTGGGAAAAAAAAAAAATCCTAGAAGTATTCCATGATATTAGAAACTTCAGTCTGCCAAAAGGCAGAGAATTAACTAAGAAGTCAGGCTTTAGACTTGGGAGAGTTTCCATGATCCAGTGGGTCACGAGTTCTTATTCTTTGCTTGATTTCTGCTGCCTGTCAATAGCTGAGGGGGAAGCACAGTCTTTTATTTACAGACTAGTAGACTGTGTGTAGAATTGTGGAACATAGATTTGTTCTCTGCCAAAGGCAACTATTACTGCTGTCAGGACATACGTCTTGTCAGGATCATACACTTAATATGCGACTTGTCCACATTTGTATAGTTATGAGAGAGTGAAAAACCAAAAGAAATGAATGATGTTTGGTGTCAAGTAAGGTGCAGAGCAAAAAGTATGCCAGAATGTAGTTAAACTGATTTAAAATATGTTGGCTTTAACAGCCAGTCTTCTGTTTCAAAAGTGCTCCAAATGCATTTTATTTTTAAATCGTTTGTTTCCCACATTTATACTCTTGACAGGGAGAATCACCACTTGATCTTGCAAAGCAGAGGAAGAATGTTTGGATGATCAATCATCTGCAAGAAGCAAGACAGGCAAAAGGGTATGATAGTCCATCCTTTCTGAGAAAACTAAAAGCAGATAAGGTAAGTAGTACCGTAACACTTTTATAAATCAATCTTACGGCTGCTCTTGGTTTAGGGACCTGTGTGTTTGTTTAAACGAAGTTCAGGACTGTGGCTTCCCCGCATTTCAGCTTTAAGGAGTGTTCTTTTTATTATGAGTAAAATAATTGCAAAAGAAAAAAAAAGTGTTTTATTTAGGGCAGGAGGAAATAAAACCCTAAGCTTCCAATCACTAGCTTTTAGTTTTTGTGCTAACTAGAAGCAAGTGTTAGGAAAGTATCGTTTGGTCTCATATTGTGGGGGCTAGCTGAGATGTTCCAAAGCTGACTCTCAGGTAGCTGAGGAAAGAAGTATTTTGGGTATCTTGAGCTCTGATCTCCTTTCTAATTGTGTATTGTTTATTGTTATTGTGTTGAATGAAAGAAACAGTCAGTCTTAGCAATATAAAGTAATACATAAACCTCTAATGTGGAGGCCTTTTGCTTTTCTGAGTATTGTTTAATACTGCAGATAGGAAGAGACTGTAAATGAGCATGTAAGGGTTCACATACTGCTCTAGCATGTAGAACTATGCCTATTGTTTGATACTTTTTAAAGAGTAAATGTTTTCATCTTGGTATCCATCAACAGGCAGAGTGTGCTGGATATTAAGTGTTGCTACCACTGATTTGTTACAATTTTTTGAATTAAAGATATATTGCATCAAGATGCTCCAAGTACTGCTACACCCTGTGGCACTGTAGCAATGATTATTGACCTGAAGTGGTTTGTACATTTCATGTCACTGTGCTTTAGTCATTTGGAAAGAGTTCAGTGCTCTCATCAGGATTTGTATCCACACAATGTAAGACAAAAAACATCCTATGTTTGTTCATAGATGCTTCAGTATGACTTAAAAACTGCAGCTGCATGAGTAATAAAAACTTACTGACGTTGTTATGTGCTGTACAGCAGTTCAAACACGAATTCTTTAGAAACAGCTAATGTTACCTTGATTCTGGATTAGCACCAAAGTCTCTAAAAGACAGTTCTAAAGCAAAGTTACTGATTCGTAATACAATTTTAGGAAGGTTTATTTTCCTTGCAAATTCATTGGAGGTGTGTAAAGACAGGAAATGAGAAAAATTTATGAAGATTTATCTCCCACTGTCAGTCTTCCTGAAAATCTAAGTTTTGGTGACTGTCCTGTTTATTATACAGTCTGTTCCTGAAAATAGAGTTACTTACCTGTGTTTGTTTCTATACAGGAATTCCGTCAGAAGGTGATGCTGGGAACTCCTTTCCTAGTTATTTGGCTGGTTGGGTTTATAGCAGACCTAGACATTGATTCTTGGCTCATTAAAGGGCTGATGTATGGTGGCGTTTGGGCTATGGTACAGTTTCTTTCCAAGTAAGTGTTTTACTGGGAGACTGTTTAGTGTGCGTGCAAAAAGTATTTTACTGGCATCTTTATTGAATAGATAACCTTAAATTTCCATTTGCTGGAATTGGTCTTTATTTCTGCAAAAGATCTTGTGCAGCTATAGCTCCTGTAATACTCTGTTGTCTTGTGAAGCATGGAATTACCTTGGGTGAATACCACTGAGCTGAAAGAAGCTAACAGCAGAACAGAAATTCAGTCCTTATCCAGAGGAGGGTGCTGAATATCTGTCTACAAACAGTTATCAGCATGAATATTGCAGAAAGCAGGCAATGGAAAGGTTACTATAAGGTAAAAAAGACAATGTGCAAGTGTACTATTAAAACTGTTTTAATAATTTAAATGCACAAAGACATCTAAGGAGATTTATAGAGAGAAATTAAGTTAGAATCAGGTTTGGTAGCTTTTGTTGTTGTGGAAATAGGTGACTAAAGAAAAAGGCTGCTTTCTCATAGTGTCTTTTGTACATCTTGTTACCCAATCATAAAGACCTTAGTTTTTAGTTTGTTTACTTTAAATATCTGTAAATGAACCTACGAATATACATAGACACACACATATGTGTAGTCATGCTCCACTGGATTTTCTGGATCTGTAGACTACATCATCTCTCCTTGGCTTTTCATTATCATGTGTGGCCAAGATAGGAGAACTTGTTGTATCCCCATGCTTAGGAGCTTTCTGATTTTCTGGGGTGGGATGACATGAATATTTAGAACCACTTACTTCTCTTTTCTTTCTCTATAAAGAGGAAAATATATCTACTCCTTAAACCAAGTTCAGAAGATTTTAGTGAACGTAGTAGACCAGGAGGGAAGTGGAAAGTTATCAAGTTTTTGCAGGATCTTGGTGATGATCTGTTTAATCTTTTTGTCACCTCTGAGACTGCAATTTGCTGGCCTCTTCCCATGAAAAAATTATTTATTAAACCTATTAAACCTATTTGCCAGTGCAAATCCTCAACTGTGCCTCCTACAGAAAGGAAGGACAAGATTTTTTCCAATCTCTCTAGATCTATGGTTTGTTAAGTTTTATTTTTTTTGGCCTAACTGAAATGAGTTCAAGATAAACATTTTTATTTTCTCTTATCTGTTGCTTAATATTTAGCATAAATCCTTTTTGAAGTGTTTTTCACAAAGTCCAGGTTTGAATTAAAATTGTGCAGTTTTTCTAATAGTGCTTTCTTTCCCTACAAAATTTTAGCTGATCTGCTTAGCTGTATTTTCCTCCCTACTTCCACACACGCAAAAATGCACTAAAGTCACTGAAAGAAAGATTAGTGCAGAGTAACTACTGTGTTTCTAAATGTATATTCGCTTATTATTCATCAAATGAGCTCATGTTCCTTACAGGGTTTTTCTCCAAAGACTTAAGGTACTTCCACTAGAGAAGAGAGAGATACTGTAAGGGAATAAAGAAGTGAAATGGAAACTACTTCCTGCACATATTTGTCTGTGGCAGCCCTGAGGGAACCACCAGCACAAAAAACAAAATGGATCAATATCAGGATGTTTAGGCAGATGGCGCAGAAATTTTATTTCAGGGAGGTTAGTTGTTTAGAGTGTCACTTTCCATAGGTTTCATAGCAATTTCTTCTTGGATGTGGAGTAGCCTAGTCATTCACCTGGTTTGTCTCGCTATATTCAGCTTTATTCAGAAGAGTCTTTAAAATGCAACAGTGTGAGGAAGTGAAAATAATTCTGACATCTTAATTTTTTTTATATTAATGAAGCAGCATTTAATCTTAGAACTGGGCAAATGTAGTGGTATATGGGAAATTAATTAGTCTGGATTTTTTTTCAATGTTCTATTGGCAACGGTAGCAGAAGCAAAATATTGAATAATCTGAAATATTTCAAGTATATAGGCTGATAACACCATCTCTTAAGGTTTTTTCTTAGTGACGTAATTTTAACATGCAGTTTTCATTGTATGAGTTTCCAAAATGTCTTTAGCACTGGAATCTCAAAACTTGATATAGTTTGCAACCATTGTCCATGTTGCTAAGGTTCCTAACTACTTTCACAGTGTAGTTTTGCATGAGTATTTACTCCTTCTGCCTGTCTTGGCAGGTTGAAAAAGAGCATTTCTCATGAACTTTGAACAGAAAAGTTAGGGAAATGTATTTATGGCATATTTTGCAATATCCTATATAGTGTATATTTTAATAGGAAGTTTTTTCCCGAAGCAGTAGTTCAGGATTTACATTTTAAAAATCAAAACTTACCATGTGACATTGTTCCTACATTACAGATCATTCTTTGATCACTCCATGCACAGTGCACTGCCTCTTGGAATATATTTGGCAACGAAATTCTGGATGTATGTGACGTGGTTCTTCTGGTTTTGGAATGATATCCTTTTTTATGTACAGTCATATTTTTTTCATGTTCATATTATGAGGACTTACACAGTTATATCCTACATATAACAGTAAGTAATCTAATAAAGTTTTTTAAAAGGGAATCACCACTAAACATTGCTTTCTATATTAATGTTAACTGTTTTATTGCTTTAAAAATGTGCACGTTATTGCTGTGCTTCGGTAAGTAGAAGATTTTTCTCAAAATTTACTTACAGTAGTCTGCAGGATTTCCTGTGCTTTACCAACTTCTTATGTGGAGGTAAATGTTAGCATAAAATATTCTCTGGCTATGAGGTGACACAATGTAATTGACTGCATTTTTTAGACACTATTCTGAAGAGTAGTAGGCTCTTCATGCTCTGTATCAATTCCAGTGGAATTGGTTTCATAGTTAGATCTTTCTAAAGATTTTGGAAATTCCATTTTATACAAACTTTAGATACATTTGATAACTATATTTTCAGTTATTTTGAAAATACGTGTATTAACAATACTAGATTATAGAGATTCACCATATTGCCACATTTTTGTGGTTTTGATTGTCTGTCTAGATATGAATTTCCCTTACTCATGGAGGTAGAAATTGATTCAGAGTTCAGTGAGGAATGTTAGTTTTCCATGGCAAGGAAATAGATTCAAAATTCTAAACAACTTTCTTGGGTACTCTAGTTTCAGTAACCAAGAAAACAAAGCAGAAATTCGGTGTTTAGTACAGTTCTTATAGTTGTAAATAATTGAAGTGAATTTTATGGTGATACTGGTTTGGCTTTTTTGGAAACTGGTTTTCTTTTCATCCTGGAAGGAATTGCCATGAAATAGGATAGTAGCAGTGCTTTTGTTTTGGTGTCTTCTTGATACGTTCTGGAAGCTTAACTAAATCAGCTGTGTGTTTTTGGGTTGAGAACAGAGAGGAGACCCTGCTTCCATGCTACCTTTGGCTTTTGTTCTGCCGGTGTTTGCAAAGATACTGCTATGAATAGCAGTCCCATGCAACTGGAAATGGCTCTTATGGCATGTTTAAAAAAAACCAAAACCCAACAGCTTGAGAATTAAAAAAATAGTGATATTTTTATAAGTATGTCTTGAAACAGGTTTTTAGAAATGCTGATCCTACTACCAGTCTTTCTGCCTGGCCTGATTTTTTATGTTTTTACTCAAATTTAATAGAAACTGCAGAATGAGAAAAGTGAGTACAAAATGAATATGAGAAAGATTTTAAAAAACAGTAGTTAAAAATAGAAGCTCGTGTTAGCCAATGCTGTTATGTGATTTGGGTTGCAGATGTTGAGGTACTGTGAAATGCTTTCTTGTGCTGATATAACATCAGCTTGGACCTAATCTAAGAATGTGTGCAATTTTGATTTAAAGTCCGTGATCACATGAAAATGGCTGCACAATGAATACAACTTGATGGTGGCTTGTATCTTAAGCTGTCCCTTAAAGCTGGCAAATTGTGAGGTTTTTATCCTGAAGCTCATATTTCATTCCTATTTCTACCAATTCCTTAGATTTTTATTTCTGTTAGTCATTCTGATTAAATAGCTTGAAGTTTGGCTTTTTTTTTTTCTTTTTTGTCATAGAATAATCTTAGATTTTCACTAGAAGTATAGACAATTACCCTAATAAAACCTGACTTCAGAATGTCAATAAAATACTGTTCTGCTTCTGTCCCAAGGTGGTATCTCTCAACCTTTGCAAGTCTTTTTGTACATGGAAGTAGTGGTCTAAGACCTTCAGTTACTAATTACTTTCATTAGACCTGATACAGTTCTCTGACGAGCAGTTTTAGAGACCAAGTGCTTGAGGCCATCTTCCTTTAATTGGTGATTTTTAATTGGAAGTCTTTGTAATAAGATTCCAAATTCATTCTTCTGGAAAATAGCCCTGAAGCTTTATTGCAAAAATGAAATTGCATGCCTCCTCTATTTTTATAGCATAAGGCACAGCATTGTGGTTGGATGAAGAATTCCTGTATTTTTACAGCTTTAGATGATTGCTTGCAGCAGACTAGAGTACTGCTTTATACTTTGTAGTGTTCAAGTGATAAAACCCGTCCTGGTAATTTGCACAAATTCTGTCTGTCTTTTACTTGGAGAAGAGAATTTTTGACGTTAAACAACTACCAGGAATTGCCTTATTGGAATTTTATATTATGAATAACATAAAGATCTTAATGGCTGCAAGTGCAACTTTAATATTTAGGTGTTTGGTAAGAGTTTTATTTTTTAGATATGTTGAAAGTATCTTGGAGATGATCAACTCTTGTGAGGTTAATCCTAATGGGACAGAAAAGGGCAGTTAATGCAATGTATCATAAAGAAAAAGAAAACCAAGTATTTGCAGTGCATTTTCTTGAATTTCAGTGTGGTTACATGAAAAATACATCTCTAAATTCTAATGTTTAATGATGTGTCTTACAAAAAGCCAATATTGAAAATGCACTGATTTTTTTGTAAATGTTCCCATACTATTGGATTTTTCTCAGCAGCTTCCGAGTCTAGTGTATTTGATAAAGTAGAAATCCTATTCTTGCAGGGAATGAGGAATATGATCTCTGTATTTTTGAGTCTATATATGAGTTTATGGTCCTATGCCTCCCTACCACTGTTTTGCTACATTCCTGTAAATATATTTTGCTTTAACAAAGTATAGTTATGTCTTGCTCCATTAGTGTGTTCTAGTTTTCTAGTGTTTGCAGAGTAGGAACGAAAATACCCTCGAAAATCCTACACGCTAAGTCACTGTTTTAATTTAGTTTTATTTTTAAAAGAAAAAAAACTTATTTAAAATTACACTTTTAATAATGTGAGACTAGAGTTCCACATTTCGTTATTTTTCATTAGTATTTATAGGTAGAACATTCTCTTGTGACCTGTAAATGTCCTACCAAGATTATATCTCGATTGTTCATGCAGTCTTTTCAGTTCCAGCTGAACAAATACTGCTTGTTATGTCAAAAGGTTCTTACACTGCTCTGTTTTTCTAAGATGTCAAGAGTTTACTGTAACCCGAAATATTAACTTTTTTTCCTGGTTTCTTCTGCTTCCATTTGGTGCAAATGAGAGTGTATAGTTTTAATTAAGCAAGCTGTTATGGCCATTGCATCCTATTTGGAATGCTGAGATTAAGATTATATAAGGCAATTTGTATTTTTAAAAATAATTTCTCATTGACTAATACTGTATTGATTATCTTATCTCAAATATACTTCACCAATTGATGTGGTCTAGGTTTAAGGAAACAAACATTGCCCACTTTTTCAATGAGGGATCATTTTAAAAATAGATGTGAGAGAATTTGTAATGATTTTCATTCTTTCATAAAGCTGATACAATTGTATAGGATTTAAAAAACTGTAACAAGCTAATTGGTACAGTTAAGCAGTTATTACCAAAGTTACTTTCAGGAGAAGAGCCAAGTGCCTTCATGCAGGAAAAAAGAAGTCAGCAGCCATGTTTCTACAGGAACCAAAGACCCCAAAAATCCAAACTCTGGGCCCAGCTGTCCAGAACATCTGTTCCCATGTCTGAATACATTTTCTGAAGTGAAAAAAAAAAAAAAAAAAAAAAGTTTTTAAAAAAATTCTGGAGTGGAAGAGATAGAATAACTGAATTTATTTGCAAGGTAAGGGATACTTTTATATCACATAGAAATGGAGGTAGAGGGCTTTTGCAGAGCTTCAGTTAATTACAAACTGATTTTGTCTAATAAATGCCTAGTCAAGTGAGGCTTCTCATGTAGCTATCTGCTGTTACCTGCCTGGACTCTTAGATCCAGATGTACAGCTGTTACAAGTTGGGGATTTGGAGCATCTTTCTTACAAGGAAAGGCTGAGGGGGCTGAGCCTGTTGAGATTCAAGAAGAGATGACTGAGGGGGGACTCCATCAATGTGTATAAGAATCTGAGGGGAGGGTGTCAGAGGATGTTTCCAGGCTCTTCCTAATTGTGCTAAGCAATAGGACAAGAGGCAGTGGGCTGAAACTGATAAACAGGAAGTTCCAGCTGAATCTGAAAAGGAGCTTCTTTACTATGAGGGAGAGCGTGCACTGTGACAGATTGCCCAGGAGGTTCTGGAGTCTCCCCTCACTGGAGATATTCTAGAAGTCTCTAGACACACTCATGTGTGGTGTGCTCTGGTGTGACCCTGCTTCAGCAGGAAGGTTGGACCAGATGACCCACTGTGGTCTCTTCCAGCCTGACCCATTCTGTGATGCTGTGATTATGTGAATTGGCAGGTTTATTAGCATATATTTGATCTCTGACAGCTTACACTGGCTGCAGATTTTTCTGTGTAGGAGAAAAGGATTTTTGGTTAGTGAAAGGGCACATCTGGGTCATAATGTGCATTTTGGCTTGATTTCAGCCTTGTATGATGCCTGATAGCAGGAAGCTGCATGTATTTGGGGCCTTTTAAATCGACTACAGCTCACAATGAAAAATTAACTTATCCCATGTGTACCTGACTTAGGGGTTGTGTGGTGCTTATTTGGTTTTAATTTTCTTTTTGGTGAAATTACCTTTTTCGTTCCAATTCCTGAATAATTTTCAGCATCTTGTACTTGTTCTAATAATTAAAGGATATTGTTCAGGACTAAAAGTAGGAAGTAGTTTCTTGGGTGTTTCTGCTTTGTCTCTCAATGAAGACTGGGGAAACTGCATAAAAGAGGAGCAAATTAGTGGCAAGGCAGGAGGTGTGAATGCCTGGTATATGATCCATTTTGCAGCCCTTAATAATATAGTAATGTACATTTTCCTTGTGTAGCTGTAAATGAGGATGTTAACACAAAGTGAGACACTATCTAGAGAACCAATTCCCTACTCTGAAGCTATTGCAAAACTACAAGGGTTTCTTACATGTGAAGAGTTTTGAGAGATGTCTGTGATGCAAGTTGCTAAGATCTCTTTCAAAGTAAACTTCAGAGAGGGGAGTTTGGCATGATTTTAGGTACCTCTACAGTGGGCATTTGTATTGAAGTTTAAACACTTCATAGCCAGTGACAAGAAATAGCCACTTGTAAGGGCTCTGCTTCTTATATATAATTTAAGTATCTTGATACTGCGGATAGATTGGACATGGCTTTTTTTCCTCCTTGATGTCTGTGAAAGTGTACTGAGTGATTTCAAGTGGGTGGGATGAATCCTACAGCTGACGTTGTTTATCTACATCACATACTGGAAATACCCTGGAGAGGAAAACTTCTAAATTATCATGTAGTCTCCCAGCTGCAGCAGAGAAGTCCCTTATCTGCCACAATTTACACTGTCAGCATTGTACTCATCGGACACCACCATGATAAAAGGACAGGGAAAATGGGCTCTGTGGGGCTTCTCTTATGTTTTCTCTGTATTTGAGGGAGTAAAATGGGGGAGGAGTAAGTTGAAACAATGGACAGCTGCTTTTTTGCAGGTTTAAGTTAGTAGAATAAAAATTCCAAAGCATTAAGGTTATAAAATCCCTCTTAGTCTTTTTGCACATCTTCCTTAAAAGTGTAGACATGACATATGGTATTTGGAAATGGGTCATAAAATTGGTTCCAGTTGTACCTTTTAAGGTACATTTAATGGAAAACCAGTTTCCACTGTTGTAAAAAACCCAGCGATTATTTTAGTATTCTAAAGAAAATGTAATCTCTCTCTAGCCAAGGAATTCAGTTGCACCAGCTTATTCTTGGCAGCAGGTAGCTTTAGAAAAAAAATAGGAAGAAGTTGGATTCTGTAAATTTTGAAGTCAGAGCTTTTCATCTCTAATGTATAAAATAGAACTGTGAGTGTTTAGGTTATAGTAGAGCTGATGCTTTTTCCCTTCTGTTATAAACTTGCAGGAAACGTTTTGTTACTGCAACGATTAATTGCCTTTAGTGAGCTGATACTAACTTTCTACTATGTAAGATATATTACTGAAATTTTAATTTAACTTGCCAGTATTTTTTTAATTAGAAATTCACAGCCAATTCCTTGCCCCAACAGAGAAAAACAAAAATTATTTTGGATATGGGATATGCTTCACATGAACAATGAGACTTCCTTAACATTTCAGAAGTCAAAAAAGAGGCCTACTTGTATTTGTTTGCATTTCAGGGTTCTTTTGCATCACAAGCTATTTAGATCTCAATGTATTTAAGTTACTCAAAATATAGCATAATTTGGGTGTTTTCGTAGTGTTTTCTGCCTGAATACTAGGTGTCCTTTTTGTTTGAGTAATGCTGTAGAGGCTTCTGCCACCATAGATTTGTCAAGTAGGGCATCTTCTTGCAGTTATAACTGGCAGCTGGCAGCAAGTGTCTTTAGTCAGTTTTGTCAGGTCTTTTGTAGATTTATGAGAATAAATAATTATTCTTGTGGGAAAGAAACATCTGAAGTATTTGGTTTTTCCACATCACTGCTAAAATGTTTTAATTCTCTGAAGAAATGTCAAGTGCTGTAAGACTAGCATGTTACATGGCAAGGCATTGAATGCAGGAAATGAATTTTAAAACAAATGGTTATTTTCTGCCTTTATGGTAAGTGATTTTATAAACACTTCAGAGAATAATAAATCCTGTGGTTTTTTTATGTATTACACATTAGTATGTTAAAAATAACTTCCAGTGATGCAAAATACGTGTATTGCCTTATTACAGGACCAGGTTTCAGACACTACCTTTCTTGGCAGTAAGTGTTGTTGGGACATGATTGCCATGCAATGGTGGCCATTGCAGCAAAATTCCTTCTATGGCTAGAAACAGCCCGTCCTGTGATATCACAGGAATGTCAAGCCACTGAAGACATAGGCAGTCAAATGTCTGTCTTATAAATAGAGCTCCAAAATGTTTATTCTGAAAACAGGAAATAGTTATTAAGAAGATAAATTTCATGGGATTTAATTTAATTAAAAGGAAGAACAGTTACAAAAACTGAACGATTGTTATTCATCCTTTAGAAGGATAAATGCCTTAGAAATACCTTTTGGAATAGACCATTCTCAAAAGTGAGTTTTGAAGGTCGAGCAATGGGAAATGCCGAGTGCCAAGCTAGTTCTTACAGCAGTGCTGAATTTTGTCAATTATGAAGACAGTGGCTCAAGGGCATTAGTAAAATTTAAGTTTAGTTAAATTTTATTTCAGAATTATCAGTGAGAATGTTCAAGAGGAAATTCAGTTTTACACTTGATACTCCTTGACTGTAAACACATCTCAATTTCTTCTTTATACATCTTCCGTTCCTTGCTAATAGTGTTGCACTTTTCTACAATTTTGGAAAATCCTGGAAATCTGATCCAGGAATCATCAAAGCCACAGAAGAACAAAAGAAAAAGGTAAAGCCAAGAGATACGAACTTGTTCTTCAACAGCCTTCCATCAACTGATCAGAGTAGTTTACTTTTCAGTACATTACATTTCAATAAGTTGTGTAACAAAAGGTTTAAAATGTTGAAAATTCTCCCAAATTTATTTTTCTGACATGTGGAATGCATTTCAAGTCTTTACGTGCAAAATTGCATATTGGTAATTTTGAGTAGCAAAATAAAATTGTAACTTCAGTTTTCAATTTTAAAAGTTTGAAAAGCAGTTAAGTGAAAAAGAAAATGTGACGTTTCAGATTTTTGCTGTACTGGAGCAAATAGCCCATTATGGGAAAAGTGTTGGTTAATTTTATGAAAACTTTCCAGACTTTTAAGCGCCTCTAATTTTCTTTATCTTTGTATCTAAAAATACTAAACTGACAAACATTTTGTAGCTAAAACACCAAAACCCCAGGCAGTTTGGGGTAGTCTTTTATTTTGGCATAAATGTCAGAGAAAATATGGGTGAACTAATGATACCTAAGACATTGTATCATTATTAGCATCTCATATTTTGAATTAAGTGCATTGTTCTCAGCAGCCAAACTGAGCATTGAATATGCCAAATTTATACAAGCAGCAAAAGCATTTTGTTTTGTTTAAGCTTCCTAGAAGCCAACATTCCACCTAAAATGAACTTGGAGCTTCTACTTCATGGTTATTTGTGAAAAGACCTATGTGGGTCAAGATTAGACCACTTGGAATTATGTCCTTATGTAGGAATGAAAATATAATAGCCATTAAAAGGATGGTGTAGATGAAATTATTTTTGTATTTTGCAGTAGCTTATAGCTAAGTTCTTATTCAAGGTGCAGATTTGGATTTACTCTGAAAATTCCTTTTCTGTTATTGCCAGTTTGCCAAAGTAAATTTCCAACTAAATTCTCAACTATGATAGTTTGGATTGGATTCAGCATACTTGCTTAAGTAGGCAAGTGTGGTTCCAAAAGCCTTGTTGAACTGGGTAGGAATTGCAAAATGCAACTTCTTGAGGCAGATGCATATGGCTGTGAATGTTCTGGGTTTCTTACCTTGCAGCTTACCACATGGCAAAATGTTCTGTTACTAGGGGTATGAACTACTCTAGGACATGTGTGTTACCTTCATGCAGTGTAGCACTTCCTAACATTTTTGTAATTTGTCTTCAAGTATTTAATGCTGAGTTAGCCTTTTGCTTTGAAATAACTAAGAAAATTCGTTTCAGGTGACTGTATTAAATACGTGTAGAAATGTGGAGTAAGCAACAATTTCAGATGTTGGGTTTTTTAATATGTCCCGCCCTTCTGTGTTACAGAATAATCCATGTCAGTCTTAAAGCAAGTGAAGGAATAAATAAATAAAATTTTCCTATAGTTCAAAAGCATAGAAGGTACACAGAAGTTTACAAAACACAGTGATGTGGATGTAACTGAAGTGGTCCTGGATCTGCACAAGACTTATGTTTAAAAGCTATTTATCTGCCCTTGTTCAGTTCTGTTCTCCTGAGGTTTTGGGATTTTGCTTGTGGACAATACTGAACTCCAGTGTGCATTCACTCCATGCACGTTCCTTTTTGCATCCTTTCATTAGTTTGTAGTATAGTGTTACACTCACACTGAAGTCAGAAGGGCTAATTATGAAATTGTTTCAATTGTATCAGGGTATCAAAAGTCACACCAGCGGCATTGAAATCACAGTAGGTGACTATGAATAGGTATAAACTAGACTTAATTTAGAAGTAAATATGCATATTGGTTTAATAAAGTAGTTTCAAAATCAGTTTCATCTAAATTGGATCTGTGTAGGAAGTACCCAAAATGAAGGGCTCACAGGCACCTGTCTGGAAATGCTTGTCACCATTTGTTTATATGCTAAATTCTAATTTTTATTTTTCTTGCAGACAATAGTAGAACTTGCAGAGACAGGAAGTCTGGACCTCAGTATATTCTGCAGTACCTGTTTGGTTAGTATATTTTTTAATCAATTTCACAATTGTTGTTTTTTTTCCCTTAATGCTAAGCCAAAATTAGTGTTCCTGTAATGAACACATATTTGATCTTATTCTTTTAGTTTCAAAGGCAGAATTTATTTGTACTATTTAGTCTAAGTGTTTTCAATGCATAACATGTACAGAAAAAAAAGCAACAGTGAGAGGGGGAAAAAAAAATCACTCTGGAAATAACTTGCCAGTGTCACAATTCAGGTATCCAGTATGTTTGCCACGTTGGTTGGTTATACACCTAGCAAGTTATAAAAATCACACATGACATTCCACTACCTTCATAACTCACAGTGAAATTATGTTGTGCTTCTAGTAAAATATGTTTTTTCAAAAATCAAGTGTGTTTCTCTATCTGGCAGTAGTCAGGAGGGGGAAAAAAATCTTAATTTTTCTAAAGCAAGTATAATGTGCTTTTTCTTTGGAAGTTAACTAGCAAATACAAAATGCAGAGTTCTGATGTATGTGGAACATGAATGATGTTTTTATCTCCAAATTTGAAGCTGGAAAATTATATACAGATGTGGAACTTAAAAATGTGTGTGTATGTACATATATCTCAGACCACTTCTTTCAAGACATAATCTTTCAAGAAAAAGTTTTGGGAGTAATTTAGCATTTTAAGTTCCATTGAGTTCTGCTTGTTGAGTCGTATTTCTGTCTTTAGAAAATAACCTGAAAAGTTTGTTAGAGCTTGCTTTTGAATGATACAGAGTCATGGAACTCAAGCTCATTCTGTATTTTCATCATTAAAAGCTGAAATGAAGCTGGTTGCTATACAAAGCTCAGTAGCTGGAGGTGATAGAAGAACTTTGAAAAAAGTCTTTGTATAAGAAAAATAATGTGAAAATCATTTCAGTGCAGTTTTAAGGATGTTTGTGTTAAGCAGTGTGTAGATTAAGCTAAATAGTTAGGATTGCCTTAAGAATTAACTTCAAGTTTGAAGTTCTCTGAGGAATTAGCAATAGCACAATCAATTTACATTTAAATGGATGGTTTTTGTTTTTTTCTATTTAAAGTGTATCAGGGTAACTTGCATTTCTAAGGAAATGTTTGTTGTCTGTTACAGATACGGAAGCCAGTGAGGTCCAAACACTGTGGTGTTTGCAATCGATGTATAGCGAAGTTCGATCACCACTGCCCGTGGGTGGGGAACTGTGTAGGTGAGTAATTCACTTAAATGCCCTGCAAGGTTTTGCCTGTTCTCATTTCACAGTAGACATGACTTGGCTTCTTAAGATAAGCTTTTCAATACTGAGCTTAATTCTTCTTCTACATGTGATTCTCTGCATTATTCTCATTTGTATTTGCCTGTTACATACCTGTCCTCAAAATTGTTCTATGTCTAATTTAGATTGTTACATATGTATTTTTATTGCGATAAAGTTTAGTAATGGAAAGATGCAAAGCTTAACTGCTGAAAAGGCACGTGACAATTCCACAACTGATTATTATCCGTTACATAATACGAAAATTTTCATTTTGACCAATAATATTCAGTAATTCATTGGTAAAGGGTGCATATTTAAATTCGTTATGATTATAGACATTAGATACAGAATGACTTCCTGTTGAGATATTCTCCTTTTTTCGACCATTCAAACTGTCTTGTTCTCCCCAGTGATTATGAAATGAATGGATATAGAACAGATATAAAGTCTCTACATGCTGCCATTCCCAGTCATACTTTCTGGGAAACTTATTTAAAGACCATTATTATGCAGGGAGCACTGAAGACCTCTCAGCTAGGAAATGAGTGCAGCATGCTTCATGTGTTTAATTTTTTAGGACACAAGCAGAGGTAACTTTAATCTTGGGAAAGAATTAACACCTGGGTTCACAGACAGTTGACAGTTCATAAAAGCTTAGTTGTAGTCCTTTCAAATAATGTCATAATCAATATCAGAGTGGTTTGGTCTGAAAATCAAAAGTAAAATAGTGGATTCGGGCATTTAAAAATAGTGGGTCCTGGCATTTAAATTGTAATAGAACATCTCTAAAGTCTCATTGAGATCAACTTATATTACCCCCTTCTGTTTTATGTTTCCTCCAGATGTTACTGTCTGAGATATTTTTGGTCTATATTTTAGATGTTTTACAACAAAAAACTAAGAAATTTTTCATTGGGACAGGCTGGGGAGCATGGGCTCAGGTTTTGCAAGAATACTGAAGGGTATGTGTCAGTGAGACAAAAAGATCCAGTATTTTAATCAGTAACTGGAAAAAACCCAAAAAACAAATGGGGGAGGAAAGACCTTAGTTTGTGTGTATTGGGAGAGTCTGCGAGTGATGGGGTTAGGGTAGGTGTAGGAAATTATTTTAAGTAACAGTGATAATGGAAAAGTAGAATCTGTCTTTCAGTGGTGGTATACAGAGTGGGGAACTGAAGGTGAAAGTAAACACTAGGGCCCTTGAAAGTATGCTGGGAAAAAGCATTAGAAATCATGGTGTGGGAGCTGGAGCTGAGCTGGAGGGAGTGATGGTCTGAACAACCTTATATGGCTTCTCTGTCTCAGATTGGTACGTGGTCACTCTAAGCATGGGATTGCAAAACAGAATCCATTCTTAAAACAGCATGTGTGGTATGTTTGCCAAAAAGGGAAACATGAATCATGCCTTTCTGGAAAGGTGGAATTTGGATGTGTGTGGAATGTGTTAAAAGGATAAGAATGTTGCTAAAGATAGGACTGAGAAATCTTGTAAGAGTGTTTAGAGACATTCTAAAATAAATCCTTTGGGGATAAAACTTGGCACATAAAGAGAGCTAGAATATTTTTACCATTTTGAAGAGGTTAACAAAAAGTGGAGACTATTTGAAAAATAAATGAATTGGCATCTAGGGCAAATTGTTTTCTTCAAGATTTTAGTTAAAATACAGCAAGCAAATCTCTAGAAGTGGTTATATTTATCTTCTAAATGGAGTATCAAAATAGCATTACATTTTTTTCAGTGATTTTCCTTTATTTTAACTGCAGAGGATGATTCTATTCCTGCCAGTCCAGGAGGCGACTGTAGAGCACAGTACTGTGTTTTGCCTAATCTTATTCAAAATACAGTTTCTCCAGTTTCTTTTTCACAGATTTTTTTTTCTTTTTAAACTGATCAAGATTGTGCTATTTCATTTATAGTTTTAAATGCTACACCCATCTTTTTATCTCACACATATGGATTTCCTGTTAGGCAGAATTTGGTTTAGTATCATTAAAGATATTGCTGAAAGAAACATCCCATCAGATGCCTCTCAGATGGACTTCTAGGCCACTGTTTAACTTCTGTGTTCTTTATAGAATGTCTTGTATGAAACTGAACAGTTCTGAAAATTAGAATGCAAATGAAAGTGATACCTTAGGGGCATTCCCAGCACTTTCTCATATGCCCTTACGTGATTGAAGGCAATATTACAACATAATTTTGTGTTTTCAGGAACTTGTTTGATTTTCAAGGAAGTGTCTTATGTTTAGTCTAGCTTGTGTTGTCTGTATGTTTTTCCTCATTTCTTATTTATGCAGTCTTTCAGCTCACTTGCGAAAGCACTTGATTATTTTCTACCTCCAGAGGATGCTCTTGTTTTAGCAGGGAGAACATTTGACATAATAAAGAAGTAAATGCTGTGCTGGTAAATGATGACAGCCAAATCTTTTGTAGTCCATTATCATCTCTGTGGGTTTAGTTTACAGCCTGGAGCTGTTGGAAGGTTGCAACACTGGACATATTTTACAAACAGAAGGAAGGCTGAGTACTTCAGAATTATGATGTACTCTCATAAGAGGCATATTTTTAGCTCTACTACTGTTAAAAATAGATCTGTCTTTTAGTAACTGAATTTTCTTGCATTAGAATTCTGTTTAAAGCAGAGTTGTTTGTATCCCATTCATTGTTATAACTAGGCTCTTAGGCCTTGTCTGTTCAGTTACAGGACTTTGTTCTACAAGTTTTACTAGATATTTTATTTTTAACTAGCTTCATCAAACATCCAGACATAAGATGGGCATTAGCTTAGTTTCAAGGAAGCTTGTGTATTTACTCATATTTGTTACTTTTAAGAAAATGAGCTCTGCAATTTGATGGTTTTTCAGTGGCTTTCAAAAAATACTTATTAATATGTAATTGTTGTCTTTCTACTGCTGAAGGTGTAGTAATTTGGTCTCTGTTGTGCAACTCTAGGAGCAGGGAACCATCGTTATTTTATGGGATACCTGTTCTTCCTGCTTTTTATGAT
>JAOTQP010000870.1:36725713-36750940 GCA_026413545.1 Cichladusa arquata
CAGTAATTTTATTCGTTCATGAAAGATTACAAATGAATTAGTGAGTTGCAGTGGTAATGTGACAGAAAATTAAAGGAAAGTTGCTTTGTTGTCTGAGAAATAAAAGAAAAATCATAAGTAAAACAGTTAATTTCACTGTCTTGAAGTTATAGTGGCTTAATATTGTACAGTAATGTTTCTATGTACCATAATAAGCAGTACTTCCAAGCAAGCAATTAAACTTTCTGGTGTAATGTTGTCTTTCTACTGCTGAAAGTGTAGTAATTTGGTCTCTTGTTGTGCAACTCTAGGAGCAGGGAACCATCGTTATTTTATGGGATACCTGTTCTTCCTGCTTTTTATGATCTGCTGGATGATCTATGGATGTATCTCTTGTGAGTAAATGTGATTTCTTTGGCTTTTTTTAAAATTGCTTCTAAGTACTTTATCTCCTCATCTGGATTTTTATAGATCTTTGCCCTATCAGAGTTTTGGATATTTTTATCCTGGAATTGAACTGCACATTAATATTTGACTATATTGGGTATTTTAACTTAGAAGATGATGTTTTTCCTGTCCTAGATCTTTTTTTCTTCATCACAGACAAGTATGTGCATATGTCATATATTCAAGGAGCTGGGAAAGGAAGAGAGAGCAAGTAAAGCTCTTCTGGCACTTGTCATTTTCTTATTTAATTTAACACATTCTAATGTGGCCATTATATATTGCTGTACAATAAACATACCTTAAATCTTCCATATATTTTTTGACTTTTTTCTCTAGACTGGGGTTTCCACTGTGAGACAAGTTACACAAAGGATGGATTTTGGACCTATGTTACACAGATTGCTACCTGTTCTCCATGGATGTTTTGGATGTTTCTAAACAGTGTGTTTCACTTCATGTGGGTGGCTGTGTTACTCATGTGTCAGATGTATCAGGTATGAAAGAGCACTTCACTCATAATGCTGTGTCTTGGGGGTGACATAAGAATATCAAATAGTTCTGTCATTTAAATTTTCATGTTCATTGTTCTTGAGTAAGTGTTCAGTCTCTCACTTCAGGAGGCAAGTATCTGCTGTCTCTCAGTATTAGGCATCATTCATTTCTAATTCACATGGCCTTTTTTTTGTGCAAGAGGTTAAAATGTCTACCTCCTGCTTTTCATTCTCAGAATGACAAGATAAAACAGACCAGAAAAAGACAATAAAGACTTATAGAGGATAAGAGCTGTGGGGCCAACTTATAATAATGCTGTATGTTATTAACAGAAAGGGAGTGGTAGCTTGAAAGAGGGTGCAATAATTTCTTACACTGCTTCACTGTGAGTTGAGGCCATATTATTGTACTCTAATCTGACCAAACCCAAGTCTTCTTTATCTTTTCTAAGGAAAGAAAAGTCATACTGAAAGCCTTGAAGTATGACTTGTCATTAATGAACCATGAGACTTAATCTTTCCAGAAAGATTTCCTGGAAATAGAAATTATCCTCTAAGGCTAAGGTAAAACTTTTCAGTGAGTTTAAGTTTTGTCCATTTTTACCATACTCATTACTTACAATGTATATCAATTTCAAAATCTTATGCTTTATGTTTGCTCCTGATAATTTCCCCAGTCAAAAACTCGTTTGTCAAAAGAAGGACTTTAAACCAGTAAATTTGGTCTTTTTTCAGTCTGTCTCGTGCAGTACTTGGTTGCATGTTTTTATGTGAGCTAAATTACTTATTCTTCCTCTTAAGATATCTTGCTTGGGTATCACTACAAATGAAAGGATGAATGCAAGAAGATATAAGCACTTTAAAGTTACAACCACATCTATTGAAAGCCCATTCAAGTAAGTTTTGAAGCATATACAAATATCTCATCTGTGTAGCCTTGCATACATTTGAATCGTGTTGCTTGTTGAAACAAAACACACCTAAATACTTTCAGAGTATTTTCTCTACTTGGAGTGCTGAATCTTGTCAGCTATTTTCACAGTCACACATTCTGTCCAGTTAAAGGAAATGATTAATGCTTTGTAGTGTGGGGTGCATAAACACAGAAAATAATGCTTTCCAGCAGTGGTTGTATTTCACTGTAGAGTTGATGGGGAAATAAATATCCTCTTTATAAAGCAGATGCTCAAACCAGAGGTAGTTGCTTACTGCAGCATATTGACCTGGACATTCATTTCCACACAGGGCATCTCCTGAGTAACACTTACTGTGCTGTTGAATTTCCTCTGTTCAGTAGCTCCCCTTTCCCTCTACTCTGAGAAAAGAGGCTTCACTTTCTTCCTATTCATGAGGAAGAGCATGGCCAAAGCTATTTGTGGGGAAGGGAGCAGGTTGTCCCAGGAACTGAAGTGGGTGTTGCATGGGTGAGAGCAAGCTGTTGCATACAGGTTTTGGGCATCCGTATGTAAAAGGGTAGGTTGGGATTCTGGTTTCTGTAGTGATGAGGGTGCAAGATGAAAGATGAGGTTCAGGGATGAAATAGCACTGAGCTAGGAATACAGGGTCATGGAGCAGCCTGTGGAGCCAAAGCAGGACATAAATGAAGGCATGAAGGTGGTATATTGCTGGGTTGACAGCGTGTTACAAAAGGAGCTGGAAAAAGAAAAAAGAACATCTTATCCTGCTGCATATGCTGTCTCCCCTCTGGGAGCTCCTGCTCTTTCAGGTGCCACACAGGGAGAAGGAGATAGGGCATGGGAATTGTGATCAGGAACAGTCAGCATGGGTTTACACAATCCTGTGCAGTGTGCTCTAGGATGACCCTGGTTGAACCAGGGATCCACTGTGGTCTCTTTCAGTCTTGCCCATTCTGTGATTCTGTTATGTAGCAGATGGATTTCTGTGCTGAAATTTTTCTGAAATTTGTGTGGTCTTTTTTGATATCTCTTCGTACAAAACTTGTAGTGAAAGCAGACAAGCATCTCTGTGTAGTTGCAGTGTTCCTACAGATTGGAGTTGTAACAAATCCAGATGATGGCTTTGCCTGGGAAACACAGGGTGGTGCACAGGATAGTTCAAAAGTGCTAGTTTGATTTCAAGTTACTGTCACATTCACAAACCATTTTAACTAAAATAGCTGCTATTATAAAAATTATGCCTGAAAATAACACCAGATGTCTGAAATAACTGACTTAGCATCACCTGTCACATGAAGCATTGACATGAATTTAATCTCCTCTTTGCTTAGACCTGCTCTCACACATATTATTACATAAGCTTCTCTTCCAGAAAACTGTGATCTATTCAGCACATGTCTAATTAAGTTAAAAACTCCTTGTTGGGAGTTTTTATGTAGGTTTCTTAAATATATGACAGTTAATTTATTCAGCCACAGAAAGTGGCTTGAATAGTTTATTTAATTCACATAACGCGTTCTTAATTTTGTGTTGTCAAGGGACCTGATTGATCCTAGACCTGCAGCTGGTGAACCAGTATGTGTGCAGAAATAGATATCAGGAAAGATGGAAATTATTCTAGGAAGACATTCACTTCATGCCATTTTGTTTTGCATCCATCTGTACAATGCAACTGTCCTCTTAGAGCAGGATCTGAATTAGCAGGTTGTGCTACATGGTGGTGGACTGCTAAGAACATTTTTGGTAGACAGTGGAAGAAAGTTGGTGTCTTGATTATGCCTAAGGATCAAACATTCACCAGTCTATGACCACTTCTTATTTCAGAACTTGCTCATCAACTTGCTTATTAAGTGTGAGAATAATTCTGAACAGAGTTGGTTTTCTAAAGCTAGAAACTTTAAGGGTGAAGAATCAAAATTTGTAGGTAGGCAAAAGATGATGTACTTTGTTAGATGAGCTATGATATTGCTTGCTAACATGTGTTTTTCTTTTGTTTTTAGCCATGGATGTATAAGGAACATTATAGACTTCTTTGAATTCAGATGCTGTGGTCTTTTTCGGCCTGTTATTGTGGACTGGACAAGGCAGTATACAATAGAATATGACCAGACTTCAGGATCAGGCTACCAGCTGGTGTAGCACCACCTTCATCCTGTGAGCATATCATACTGAGTGGTGCCTGAAAAATTTTCTCTCTCTCTCTCTCTCGACTCCGCATCCCTTGAAGAGTAGCATGCTATGTGTAGGGCTGATGATGAATCATAAAGGTACCTTCTCTTCATCAGAATTTTATTAACAAAAGTAAAAATGGACAGAATAAACTGCCAAACCTGATAAGGAAGAGGAGGAAGATCAAAAAGGGATTTTAACAGTTCTTAACATGAGAATTATTCATGACAACATATTCACAGTATTTGTTATTGGGTTTTTTATTTAAGGTCTTTCACAATGGAGCATGAGATTATTGACATAAGTAGTTATATTGTGCTGAGCAGAAAAGTTTGTATCCCAATATCAATAATTCCACTGAAACAAGAATCTAGAATCTAAAGCTAAATTTCATGATACAGAGTTCACTGATCGCTATGTTGTAGTTCCTGTAATGTGATTTTTTTAATACAGATTTTCTGTAGTAAGATGTACATGGAAAAATGTGCTTTTCAGTACTGTTAAAAACATCCTATGGTGGGGTTCCCCTGTAACATGTTAAGTTATAGTAGTAGGGCACGTCAGATAATGTTGAGTAAAAATATGTTGCCCACGTTTTTTGGTGATTGTTTTTGCCACCATTTAGTGGTACAACTCAATATTTGTAATAACCCTGATCTGAAATAATGTAGTCTGAAATAAACAACTGCGCCAATAAGGAAAGCTTTTCTGTCAAAGTTAAAGCCCTGCTTAAATGCATGATACACCTGTAAAATTAGTTTACAGTAGATAATGTTCAGGGAAAAAAGTGGGGAAAAATAATTATCTTTGAAGTAATTGTATAAGCGACTTACAAACTAGCAATGTTTTAGTATTAGGGTTGGTCCTCATGCAGTACAGTGTAGTTTATTTGGAGACACGTTGCAAGGGAAATTACATGGGGGATACCTCAGATGTAAAAGCAAATGTCTCAGTTATAAAAAAGCAAGATAGATCTAAATTGAATGCAATTGCAGAAGAAGAATCCAAAGTTGCCTGAAATGCTTATTTCATTTGGATGTGAAATAATGGAACCCAGACTTTAACAAAAACAAAAAAATTAAGAATCCCCCATAGCAGCATGTGCACACAGAAAATGCAGAGCAGTGTTCTGAAGATGGTGTATTGGCACGTGGAAATGGTCCTTAATTTCTGTTTTTAAGTTCTCATGCTACAGATATGTTTGGAAGGTAAGGAATGATCTGAAATTGCATTCCAAAGGGGCTTTTCTTGAATGTGATGCACTGATTTTTGTTATGTTGTTTCCATATACTCATAGTGAATTGTTCACTGCTTCCTTAACTATTGTTTACAGAGAGACTGAGAATCAGTTTAGTTCTCTTCTAAGTGCTGTAGCAACCCAGTGGTTCGAGGAAACCTGTGAGGGGAGTTTGGGGAGGGACCTGAAAGCAGATGTCTGAGACCAGTGTAAAGAATGTGTATCTGTATATAAATAATTTATCAAATAGTTTTCTCTCTGTGAGTGTGTGTTTAGTGTATTTAAAGCTGCTCATTTTCATTTTATTCAACCAAAAAAGTGTAGGAAGATATCTAATGAGCTTTTAGTGATGTTAAATATTGCTGTTAATAGGCATTATACCCTGCAAATTCACTGCATGTTTGATGCTTGGCAAAATTAGCGTTTTCTGTAATACGCAGATTACAGGTAATAAAGCAATCTAGTGGTATTCCCGGCCCTTGCCTTAGTAAGAAGAGCAGTGAAACTGTAAATAGTTGATGTTCAGTATTTGCAAGTAAACATTTTTTCTGTAGTTGTTCATTGATCTCAAGACACACACTTAGTTTGCAAGTACCAGATATCAGGATTTACAGAAGTGCAGCATTAGAGACCTTGAATGTTTAATACTGGAAAAATCAACGTTGTCTTGGACACTTCTAACAGGAGAGGTTTGGGTATAAAGGTGTCAAGAAGCTTTGGCTACTGTTGTCAGACAAAATTTGTAATCTTAACAAAAACATGCTCTATTTCTGTGAAAACAGTTTATTTCAGTTATTCATATTTGTTCTAATCAGAAAAAAAAGCATGAAAGCTTTACACTATGGTTTGTTTTAATCACCAATGATCCTCTGCATATTTGTTCATTAATTTCTTTTTTCGCATTTTAGTTAGGGGTCGGTTGACTTGAGGAGCTTTAATACACGTTATTAAATATCACCCAGCCACCAGAAGAGCAGTTCAGTGCATGATGCAAGTTTTGGTCATGTTTGCCCAGTAGCATTAACTGCCATGAATTGCATCATGCACTCCATGTCAAAAATGTTTGCAAAAGAAGAGGTGATCCTTGGTAGCAAGTTCTGCACTATTTACATGTCAGTAACTCTCTGGTGACAGATTTGTTGAGACCTGCAGAATCTGAGCGATAGTAGCTAGCTGTGAAAATGAACATGCATTATGGATTTGGGATCTATGACGTTTCCAGTGCAAAATAAAAAAAGTAATTTGTCTTGAGTAACACTTGATGTGAAATCATAAAGCAAGCAGGGGGGAGCCAACTATGCAGCGTTTTTCTGTCAAGTTATCAAACTTAAAATTCACTTGTTGAACCAAAACTGCATTGCTTCTGAAACTTAAGCTGATCCAGACCAACAGGAGATCAGACCAACTTAATCTGACATAGGTAGAATAAATAGGAATTTTGTCTTGGCCCTAAACATGTGCTGTTTCTTTGCAGGTTTTTGTATTCTTTGATGTCCACCAGATTTTTTTTCAATTAATGTGTAAAACAGCATCACTGCATTTTAAGCTGTGGATTTTTTTGTATATTATTTATAACTGTGCCAAGTATTATTTTAATACTGTCGAGATCTTGATGTGTATTACATTGTGAACAAAAAAAAAAATCTGTAAAATGTTTAATAAACTAGCTCTCCTTACATAAATTAAATCTGTTAAATTTTGTAAGTTATTAATCAAATAAATATTGACTCTTAGATGCAGTGTTTGTATTGACTTGGGGTGTGATTTCATACAGTGTAGTTTGTGTCCAGTTTCAGAAGCCTTTCTGGAAAGATGTACAGGTGTCTTACAGATGGCATGCACCCAAATCTGTACAGATGTGAAATCCTATGAGTTACTACACTCATAGGATTATTTATTTGTGGTAAATTACACCATTGCACTACCAATTAACTAATTGGCTCTTCTGGTCTTTCTAAAGGTTAGAGTTGAAACAAGGTAACAATCCAAGTTCGAATTTAACCAGGATATTTATAACCAGCAGTATGTATTAAAATACAAGGCTAGACTTTGGAGCACATCTAAAGGGAAGAAAAAAGTCTTTTCTACTGATTCTTGGTTTGGTATTGACATTGAGAATTGGTGGTGGTGTTCTCCCCTTCCCCAAGTGTTCCTGGTGAGGCTGTGTCCAGGCTGACCACCCTTTGGCTTGTCAGGAAAAGACCAGGGAAGACTTTCAACCTGTGCTGAAGATCTCCATCCAAGATTTGCAGTGCTCTGTCAGAGGAATTGCTGTGCTTGGGAGCCCTGATGATTTGAGAGCTGGTTCCTGGGTTTGGGGCTTTTTTGGAAAGAAGCCAGCTCTCTGCACCCTCATTACAGATTGACTAGAGCTCAGTGCCTTGCACCTCCCATTAGCTACCTTTTAATAAAATCAGACTTTCTTGCTGTGAAAGCAATGTCAATGGTATGAGTAGCAGGACTGGGGGTTTTCCCCCATGTTTCCTAGGCTGTGCTGTTGCTTTCTGCCTCACTCCCACCTGAAATGTGCTGCTTCAGACTTAACTGTTGTCTTTTTCAGCTCTAATCTTTCCTGCTTGGTGAACTGGACAAGCTCTTGGGTCTCATTTTGAGCTGGCTTGTTTTTCCTCCTATCCACATGGTTCCTTTATAACCTGTACAAAATGCTCTTTGTGTATTATTTTGAGTGTAGTACATATTTTTCTAATTAGGCTTTTGGCTTGAATTGCTTTACTGCCTCAGACCATGGTCATAGATGTTGCTTGAAACTGTTTTAGACTATGCTGACACCCAAGCATTCCCAGTCTTGAATGTGTTTGCATAAATTCAGTGTTGTGAAGGGTTCTTTTATCCCAAAAAACTATCAGCCTGCTTTCCAAACCAGACAAGAGTTTCAGGGTTTTTTTTTTTTCAACCTAACTTCTTAATCTGCAGCAGTCCTGGTGGAGTATTCCTGCACAGTAAGTTCGGTACCAAAGCATGCACAGCCCCCCCAGAGTATTATGGTGAAAATGGTTTGGTTTTCCTTTACTAGAGACTGTGCCAGAGACAGGCAGCCATTTAGGCATACAGTTACCCCTTATCTATCACTTTCAGAGCTGTGTCTCTGTCCAGTAGATTAAGATTTACTGCTTCTGTGCAGCGAGGAGCTTGTTGCCTTTGCACATGCATAGGTGATGGTGTGATACTGCATGAGAGTCATTCAGCTCTGAAGGCCACGACTAGTTATGTCCAGCTTTCAGCAGAGCTGTGCATCAAGTTTGTAAAGCCTTGTTCTTCCACCCCTGAAGTACCCAGCAACACTCCCCTCACTTTTATTGCTGACAAAGTAGGCAACACTTAAATTTAGGGTATATCAACAAGCAAAGCTTTATTGAATTGATACTCAATATTAAAAGTGTTACAGTGTGATACACAAGGCAAGGAAAAAAGCAGTGTGTGTTTGTTTTTAAAATCATGGGCTGAACATACACTACAGTAACTAGTATCTGTTTCACAGTAGTTAGTAACATTTAGAAAGCTCTCTTGTTCCTTCTAGCAGGATCGCAGCAGAGCTGGAAGGCATTTTTAGCCCCCTCACTGAGCGTGAACCAGGGCACCTGCACCCTGGCCATACCCAAATCCCTTGGGGCCAAAGTTCTTCGCATAACAACCTGTGAGAAAGATGAACACACAGTAGCTGAGTCTTCTGGCATATTAATTAAGAACAGCACTGTCTAGGCTAAGCCTCTAAGCCTCTTCTCAGGCACTAGAATATCCTCCTGGGAAGCAACGCTTAGAAACATTTTGTTAAGCTGCATAACTAACAGGACTAAACTCAGTAGCCAGGACTCTTTGGTCCGTGTAGCTCCCCACCCACTCCCAGAGAGCAACTCCCAGGTTGGTTCTGTGGCTTGATACCTGTTCAGGCATTTGTCATCATCAAACGTGTGGACACATCCATCATGTGTAGATCAAATTTATAGCCACTCAAGAAGGCAGGATGCTAGCTGGCTTGTTTTCTTACTCTGATCAGGCATAGGGCAAGGCTGCTGCTGCATTTCTCAGTATGGGATGTTTTATTTGATGCAAATGTCAGCTACGTCAGCAGCTTCAGTAATACCTATTTCATGTTTTACTCTATTCCTATGACTTACAGAGCACTTCCATGTGAACATGAGCCTGAAAGTCTCTGATATCAGCAATATATTGACTATTTGTCCTTGTAAGACATTACCTTGAACCATAAACAAATGATCTTTGCTTCTTTTCTCACCTTTACAATAGATTTCTCCCTCTTTTTCAGTTAGGGTTGTAGATTCTAGGCTTTTTCCACACTTGGCACATCGAAAGCAGTTCTTGTGCCATGGCTAGAGAAAAATAAAAAAGATAGTATTAATACATAGGATGCCCAAGTTAACATTAACTGGAGATTTCTGCATCACTGTTGATTAGAGATTGTTGCAATGAAAACCAGCTGAAGTGCACCAGTAGCAGACGAGCATCTGCATTTCTGTGAGCAGCACACCCAGCATCGTGCTCAGAGCAGCATTCTGAAAGGTTTGGACTTCCCATGATCAATTCAGAGCACACTTTGGCTCTCTGTAGTGAGTGAGTCTGACTCTGTATTTTCAGAGACCATCCCCCTTTTGCTGAAACATTCAGCCTCCCTCACAAGCTGCACACCTCAAGATTGCTTCCTCTTCTGGGTGAGAGGGGCTCCTGTAGTCTGCTTCAAGTCTCTAGCATGAGACGATATTAAATCTTCACCTCTGAAATCTAAGGTGATCATTCATCACCCTGCATTTCAAGTGCTTTTTTTTTCAATTAAGTTGATTGATTTGACTATTTCCAGTGCAAAGAAATGTAATTTTAAGGTAACTGTCCTGCAGTTGGTTCTGTGCTGGGACGGACGTAACACCTTGCCCAATTTAAAGTACACATAGCAAGTACCAAACAGCACATGCAGTTCCTTACCTTTCCAGCTCCTATTACTTTCTCTGCTGCATAAACAGAATCTCCACACCTGGAGCATTTCTCTGTCCCTCCAAACTTCTGAGCGAACTTGGAAGGGTTTGGATTTGTGGTGGGCCGGTGAGGAGAAGGCGTGCTGAAAGGAACAGAACATTAGTTTTCTCTACTCTTTTACTAAATGATCTCTTGCTCTGCCTAGCAACATGAACCAGCATCCAGCATATGGTACAGAATAGAGTACTGCTGCAAAACTGGGGAAGTAAGTTACCAGCAAGGCTATGCAATTACACTTGTTAGGGGAAAAACCAAAGCCATGACAACAAAAAGAGAAAGGTCATGTTTTAAAGGATAAAAAGAAGCTTCTGCAAAGGCAAATTTCCTGAGAAGCCTTCCCCTTTTCACTTAACTAGAAGACCTGAACTCTGTCAGAACCTGGATTTTTCAGATAGTAAGCTACAAATAATTCTGTTAAGTTCCTGTCCACTGATCATAATCAAGAACCTGAATGGATCACTGAACCTGGCTGGAAAGCATACATCATGTAAACATTAAGCAATAATTTGAACTTGCATGAAGCAAATTGTGAGACATACCTCAGCTTCTTTCCACATGCTTTGCTTTACAGCAAGAAATTAATCAGACTAGGAATGTTTACTGTTTAATGTGACTTTTGGTTTTGGCTATAATTAAGCACAAATGGTTCTTCATTTGCTAGTTAAAAATTCATTCTGCTTGTAGCCCCAGATCCTCAGCTGTCCAAATCCATCCCTGCAAGAACCGGTTGAACATTGCCATTTCCAGCTTATTTAGGAGAGCAATGTGAGACCCACAGTCACCTCTTTGAGCTCATGCAATGCCATCAGCAAGCTCCATAATCCAATCCCCTATGGCTCATTGATAGGATGAGTGTATCTTTGCTTGCATTAACTCCTGCTTCTACTGTTCTGACTCACATAGTCACCAGTGGGAGCTTTGTGCAACGCAGGTTCAATGCCCTGCATTCAATTAGACTGGGGTATTTTGCAGCATTTCTATTCTAAAAATGAACATAAACAAAATCCAGCCTGAAAGACTCCTCTGAAAACAGTACTGAAGGACAAGGGTCATGCACCCCTCAATTCAGTTCACTCACCTCTCAGGCTTGATGCCTAGTCTCTCTCCCCTGTCCATGTTCAGCGTGCCTGCCCCTTGGCCATATCCATAACCTTTTGGGCCATACTTTTTCCCGTAGCAAGACTTGCAATAAACTTCAGCATCATGGATTGCTACAGTTGTGCTGTCCAAGTTTTTCCGGCAGACCACTGGACATAAAAAAAAGTTAAACTGCCTTAAGGGACTATTTCTGTCAACACACATAGTAAGCCAAAAATCAAGTGAGAAGTGATGTTATGGGTTTCCCTGTCCAAAATTCTTCCCATTAGGCTGTGGGACCACCAGGGAGTAGAGGGAGCAAGTCGCTGCTTAAATTTGTGAATTCTGCTTAGCCCCATAAAGGGCTTTATTCCCTCCCACCTCTTCATGACCGTGACATTTAAAACCTGGAAACTTGCCGTGGTTTGATGAACGAGGCTGCTCAGAAACCCAGAGAGGGCAGTCAGCAGTTTCCCTTGACAGATGCCATACAGCATGAAGCAAAAGCCCATCAGGACAGAAGAGCCCCTGTCCTGCCCTTTTGACCAGCGTGGGGCTGGGAAAAAAACAAACCTTCAAGGTCCCCTCTCCCTCCCACCTCAGTACTGCTTCAGGACAGAGCTGGGGCTGGTTCACAGCTGTCACCAGAGGGGCTGTGCTTTCCTGGCATTCCTACATTGTCCTTCAGCACAATGCAAGCCCTCTACTCAAGGTTACAGCAGAAGGGAGAACTATTTCATTCTTAAACCTCCTTTTGTATGCCAACTGGCACATTCTTTCCATCTGCAACAGCATTATGCCCATGAAAAAGAATCTGGGGAGAAAAAAAAGAAACGCCCTCATGAATTTTTTGTTTAAAGATTTAAATGTCGTCAAAACACTGGGTGACTTTTGCTTATGGCCACCATTAGCTCCAAGGTTCTTTCTATAAGACACTAATATCCAATAAGTAAATCAATTAATGCATGTTTGTTAAGTCTATGGACTTTAACCCCAACACATGTATTCACTAAGGAAAACCATGTATTCAGACACACTAGAGCCATTGTTTTACTGCAAGTTCCAGGTTTCTTTTAATAGTAACTCCCATAAAAGGCTGAAAATGAGGCAGCTGAGGCATCTAATCTTTGTTTTTCATGACCACTGTAGAGCTCAAGGAAAGGAGCGTAGGTGTGCCGAGGCTCTCAATGCCAGCACAGCACACCAAGGTTAGGCAGCAGACTTAACAGCAAACTTGTTTGAGGGGCCCAGCTGTAACTGCAGCCAATGAAGGCTAAACCCTAGATCTGCCCATATGTATTAATCACCAACAGGTAGGGCAAAAAAGTACCTCATGTTTGCAATAAGGTAAAATTCTCTGATTCAGACAGAGAGCCTGGCTGCTTGCAAAGTAGGAGCCTCCAATTCACAGGGACCCTTTGTTCCCTTCATCTAAGCTGAGGTATTTTCAGCAGAGAAAGCGATTTTCAATGCCTCACTGGGCTCATTGGTTGGACTGGAAAATAATGCTTTGGACTCCTTTCATCTGAAATAAACCACAGGCCTCTGTGCCAAGAAAGTTTAGGCTTTTGGCTGTGCTAAAGCATCAACAACTTGGCTGTGCTCATGTGCACTGCTGTCCTGGTCTGCACATGACTCCAGGGCAGCAGTTTGATAACTGTTCCTTCAGCTTCTGCCAGCCCCAGGACCACGGGGAGAAGCCCAGCTGAGCTCAGATCAGTGCAAACAAGGCTCTGCCACTGGGCTTCCTCTTCTGCATAAGCAACACTTAATCCAGGTTTCCAGCCTCAAGATCCTTTAGACTCCTGAGGAAAAGGCTGGCAAGAGTGCAAATGGATGTTCTCTGCTCTGAGACGTACATCCCACCCCCTGATATGACAAAACCTCTCCAGAAGCTGAGCTCTCCCCTCGGGACTGCCGAGCCCAGGAAGCACATGGGGAAGCAGAAACCAATCCCAACACATGGACAAAGTCACCTCTGGCCACTGCCATCCCCTGTACGTCACAGGTACCAGCTGAGTCTGGGACACCTGTGGAGCAGCCCCTTGCTGCTGTGACCCCCCCAGGTATACCAGGAGAGATTTTGGAGGAGAATACTTACTGCAGAGGAAGCAGCAGCGGTGGAAGCTCCTCCCGTCGCACTGCACCTCCTCAGCATGGTAGACGGTGCGGCCACAGGCACCGCATTTGTTGCCACCTCCCCAGTTCGGCATGGTGCTTCTGTGTGCCCAGCCAGGCGGGAAGGAGAAGGGGAGACTTTGTTAAACAGTGTCCTCCACCATCCTGGCCCCAGCACAGCTGGGGGGGGTTACATGCTGCTTTAAACCAGATCTGTGAAGTTTGTGTGGCATCAGAGCACAACCCTGCAATTTCATCAACTGTTACAAACATGACCTTCTGCTGCGTGAGAAGTTTTTGGGACCAGTTCAACTTCCCAGCTCTTCAGATGCCAGACCAGACTTAAAGGCTTAGGCAGGCTCTCTACGGTTATTTGTAAAAGCAGACAAACTGGCAAGGGGAACAGAGACCACTGCTGCTGAACAGCAACAAAACAGAGACACAGTCTTCATGAGCCATGTCCTCTGTCCCTGCCTGGGGATTTTGAAAGTTACATAAATTGGATATGCACAAATTACAGTTTCATGCACAAGAGCTTGACTGTACCTGGAACAAATGTCCCCCCAGATGGATATAATTTCAGTTTCTATGCTTCATTAATGCTGGGCCTCTTGTCTGGTAGAAGCAAACCAATTGTGCCAACAATGGCATTTTGTTTTACTGCAGGGCCTGTCATTTGGGACGTGGTACAAGCCAAAGTTCACTTCACCAGAAAACCGCTTATTAGGGTTGTAGGAACATTGTGAACTCCTTTCAGATCACACCTGCACTTCAAAGTTTCGGGGAATTATTTTCCAGGGACTCCACCCCTGTTACACGAACTGCACCTTTACCAAGCAGGTATATCAACCAAACCCAACTGCTCACATTAGCCACAGCTAATTTAAAAGGAAGTGAAACCCCCTCTCCTGCATTACTTGTAATGGACACTCAGAAAACCGTGGGGACAGGCATCTCACCCACTGCGTTAACCTGCAGCCTTGGGAACAGTCTTGTACATTAAGACAGAAGCAGTGGCTGTCCCATCTCAAGCTGATCTGCTCCCTCCCAAACTCCCCAGTCACCATCACCAGCACTCCCCCCCAGCTCCTCCCATTAACTGTCTGGGGTTAAAGTTCCAAAGCAGAGCCCTGACAATCACCTTCGGGATTTCTGAGGCTTTCCCCCCGCCACCACCACCATGAGCTAACACAGCCGTGTTTGCTGAAGGTTCATCTCGCTGTCAGCACTGAACTGCCCTTGGCTTGTGACTGCTGTTTAATGCTGGCTCACTCTTCTGCACCTCTCACCAGCACAGAGGCCAACAGCAGCCAGACAGGGTTACTGCCTCCATGAGCTCAGCCCAGCAGAGCTGCTCAGCACTCATCACCCCCAGTGCTCCGTACTGACCCTCATTTCACACAGGGTTTTTGGGTGAGGTTTGCCCACTGGAAGCCCAGAGGGCACCTCCTGCCGCCCCATCCCATCACCAAGAGCAGAGTTCCCACAGCAGCACTGCAGTACAGGTCAGCTATAAGGGATGAGGGAGGCTGGGAAAGAATTTCTTGGGAGCTTCTGACTTTTCTCAGCAAAACTCACCTTCAGTCACCCTGAGAAGCTCTCCTAGACCTGACAAGGAGAAGATATACCAGCATCCCTACACAAAGCCCACAGCCTGCCACCTTCAGTGAACTTTGCACTCATCCATCTGAGCCAGAAGCAGGCGACTACTGATCTCCAGTTGACTCCTTCATCAATACAGAGGAACTGCAAGTGCCACCACAGGGAGCCAGACAAAGGAGCTCTCCAAGCAAAGTGCTCCTAAGGGGCTCTTCTCCCAGCGTGTGGGACAGGCATCAGTGCAGAGCGAGCCACCTCACACCCCAGGCAAGGTAGAGCAGACTGAGAGCAGCAGTTTTGGCTAAGCCTGAATTCCGTGACCCATCCTGCTTGGTGAAACAAGCCTCCTGCCCCAGCAACATGAGCAGCAGTTCAGCAGTTTTAGGGATGCAAGGCAGGATATGTGGTTCCCAAGTAAGACATGCTGCCAGGTAGCGGCTACAAGACCTTTGTCCAGGACAAGCAGAGAGCCATTCATGGAATGTGGGGAAATAAGATTAGTTTATTAACCTAAATTGGGGCACCTTAGGTACATTCCTAAGCAAGAGCTTAGGAAACTTCCTCAGAGTGGCTGAGCAGTGCCTTTTGCACACCAACACCAATTACTGAGACAGCCCTTTGTTTAATACTTCCATGGGATTAGCATCATTACTGCTCCATGGTTTAGCACTAATACCCTGACCTAGCTCATAAAATTAGTTTTATGACATTTCCCACTTTGCTTTTGTCATTCTTGGCACAACTGTACAGTCTAAAAATCAAGATTCCATTTCTTTTATCCAAGTGCTTGGCTGTGCTACTGCACAGCAGCTGACATCAATCACAGCAAAGAGCGTCCTTAGCTAAAGAATATAGGCTGCACAACGTTTTGGAAAAGGAATGCATTGACTGGAAAAAAAAGGAGAAAAGATTCCTTTCCACTCTGTATGCTTTCCAAAATGTAAATGGTATTTGGTACAAGAATTACTTCTGTCTTTCCCTCTCATCAACACCATACTCATGTCCTTTTGTACATTTACATGAGCTTACATTATTTTATTCATTTTGTTAGCAAACAATAATTTAGTTTTCATGCTCACTAGAACTGAGGACCTGAATCAGGTTTCCCCAGCTTTACCCCAGATTCCACATGCAATATTGGGCAACACAGGGTGCAGCTCCACCCTTTCCTCCTGAGAGAGACAAAATACTAGACGACCCGACAACCATTAGCCAACTCAAAACTTCTGATAAGGGCTTTGGGAATTCATTAAATAAAAAACAAAAAGGAACTGAAGTCGGTACTTCAAGGTAACCGTATTCTCTTCCAGAGAAAGTATTTCCATTTCCACGATGTTCCCATGACGGCTTGCGTGGGAAGAATGGCCAATATTTCCCCAGTTACTCACCAGCAGGAGCTCCCTCCCGGCAGCGGGGCTCAGGGGCGAGGGGCTGGTGCCCTGCAGCGTGTAGGTGCCCCGGGACAGCCGAGATGCCCCGGGACAGCCGAGATGCCCCGGGACAGCCGTGGCGCCCCGGGACAGCCGTGGCGCCCCGGGACAGCCGAGATGCCCCGGGACGGCCGCGGTGCCCCGGGACGGCCGAGATGCCTCGGGACAGCCGCGGCTCCCCGGGACAGCCGAGATGCCCCGGGACAGCCGCGGTGCCCCGGGACAGCCGTGGCGCCCCGGGACAGCGCCCGGCCCCGCTGCCGCTGCCCGCCCGCCGCTGCCCAGCGGCTCCCGCCGCCCCGGGCTCCAGCCCCAGCCCCACGGGCAGCGGGCTCAGACCTCCAGCTGCGCCCCAAGCCTGCCCTGCACCCTCGGGACTCTCTGCCTAGTCCATGGGGCCTCCGGGGAGCTCAAGAGCAGCAATTAAACATCCAGGTGATCTCACCGCCAGCACCGACAATCCTGGCTGTCGGCTGCGGCCGGGTGGCAGCTGCTTGTACCCAGCACAAGCCGCCAAGTCCTTCCCGAGCCGTTTGTTAACAGCAGCTCTAATCCAACAGACAGACACACAAGAATTCCAGGCTATCCGGTTATCCTAGACGGCTTTCTCGGGGAAGCCCGGTGCGCGGCAGCTCCCTCACTAGAGCGGGCGAGCACTGGCACCGCTGGCGTTGTGCCGCCCGCCGCCCCGACCCCTGCCCGGCCCACCCTGCCCGCACTCACCTCGGCTCGGCTCGGCGCGTCTCGGCTCGGCGCGGCCCCGCGGCGCCTTAAAGGGCCGGGGCGGAGCCATGAGGGGCCGGGCTCAGCCCCGCGGCCCCGCTGCCCGCGCTGGGCCGGGCCCGGCCCGCCGCGGCCTCCCCGGGGGCGGCCGGAGATGTCCCACTGCCGCCTCCCACCGCAGGACCCCAGCTTGTGCTTTTTCCCAGCTCTAGGAGTTTGCTTGACATTGTTGCAGGCTCCGTCACCGTGTTTCCCCAGGGCTCGGGAAAGAGGTTTCCCGGGACGTGAGGAGCAGGCGAAGGCAGGAGCCCGTGCTCCCTCGGGGGACTCGGCACCACCACTGCTCCAGTGGGGACTGATTAGGAGAGGCCTTAATAGTTTTCACAAAAGGCCAGCAATTAGGGCTGTCTACAGCATGCTGGAGAAAACTGCCCGAGGCTTCAGCTGCTTTTTATGTGTCCCCATGTCGCAGTTTGCCGGGGCTGTTCCACGCTGGCTCTGTCGGTTTGAGGATTATGCACAGCGCTCTCTGTCTAGCCGGAGATGTGGGTTTATCCCCTGCTCGTTGTCAATCCAGTACCAAATCACCTCCTCGTAGCCCGCAGGAATGTCGGGCAGCACGGCCTTTTCACACTCACCAGAGCCAGCCCCAGGGATGCAGGGCAGCGGGCTCGGTGGAGCGGCACCTCCGAGCCCTGCTGCCAGCCCTGCAGGGAGATGGGCTGTGCTGGCTGGGGTGGCACATCCCGGCAGCTGTCGGCACTTCTGGGTGACACGCAGCCTGGGCCCAAACTGCCTGTGCTGTGAGATGGCTGAGAATGACCTCCACACCAGGCCAGAGAATGAGAAATGTGACCTGTTCTCTCCCTTAAAATGGTCTTTCCATGTACTGCAGCCTGCGTGCTGGCAGCTGCAACTTACTGAGATTATTTTGCTTTCCAATTTTTAATTTTCTTTTTTTTATTTGTAATGAATCTTGAATGACCAGACTGTGCTTGATTTCTGTGCGTCTCAGGGTCCTGCTCCATAAGCAAAGCCAGTATCTGTTCCTGTGGAACAAGTTGGTGTTCCCTGTTAGCAAGACCAAGAGTCTGACCTCAAGCATCATAGCAAAAACCTGAGCCTAGGCTTTGAGGGAAGTGAGCACTAGGAGAAGCAGAAGTGTTAGCAACTGCTGTTTCTTGAATTGGTGGTTGCATGAAGGGGGAGAATCTCTCTAAGCCAGGCAAGAGGCCGTGAGTCAGAGTAAGCTGACTCCATTTGCTGCAAGAAATGCCTGTGCTCTCTTGTCCAACCTGTCCTGCTCCCAGCCCTGCTGGAACCATGTGTGATGATGCTAAGTTATTTGCCGTGTCTCCTCGGGTAGCCTCCAGAGCTGATAGGTTCTGTCTTTTGATACATTTCCCACAGACTATAAAAAATAAACAGTAGAGATCTCAACGGGAAGAGAGAAGCTTTGCAGACCTAGCAAGGTCTGACCATACTCAATGAAAGGAAATTCTCACTGTGACTAAGAGGCCATGCTGGTATGAAATAAAACACTCTTCAGTGGTGAGGCACTGCTGAGTGAGCTAGTCTGACATCCAGTATTTCATTTTCTCATGTTTACTACTTAGTCAGTTTGTCATAAACAGAGTAACTATGAGGGTCAGACATAAGTACATCAAATAAGTCCATTTCTATAGGAACAATATTAAAGGATACATTACTGCAACACTTGGGAATAATACCTTGGAATGAAGGAAAACAAATGAAAGAATGACAACTTTTACCACATATTTTTCTTTTTATTGTTATGGACTATTTTTGTCAGTAAAATTTATAAATATAAGTATGTATATGTATATTTGTTACCTATAAATACATAGTTATTTTATTTATATGCATACTTATTCTATCTCCTCTGCAGGTATCTTTTTCTTTTTCTTTTCTGAGAGCATAGTTCAGAATTTATTTAAGATAAAGCCTGAATCCAGCCCTGCTGCATTCCTCCTTGCTGTCCTGCACTCCTTCAACCTGTCACCCTGCACATGCCTGCTGTTGCCCAAGCAGCCCACTGCTGCCTCCACCTTCCTCAGCCTCCTCCTGACCTGATCCTATCCTTCCCTGTGTTCCTGCCTAACACCTGCTGTAAACTACTCTTTCTGACTCACCCAAACTTTCAGACGATGCCTCTACTCACTGGCCTGGTGAGGAATTCCCACCAACCACTGTGGCAGGCACCTGTAGGCAGCCTGGCTCCTCCAGTCTGCCAGCTTTCTGCCTGACTTTTGCCATTTTGAGCTCAGCAAATTATAATTAGGACAGTTTGTTTCTGAAAAGCCGTGTTCAAGTGTATTAACAGCTCCTGTTCCTTTCCCCTGCTGATTCAGCAGCTCAGGAGTGGGGTGGCAGTGTGTGTGTGCTTCCTCTCTGTTCTTCTGCTTCCTTAGCCATGGGAAGGGCTCTACACAAAACTAGTTCTCCCTTTGCATGTAAAATTCACCTGAAGCACGTTTATCACCTCAGAACAAATTTCTCAAGGTTTTAGCCATGCCATAATTTTATGCAAGAGTTGTTTTCCATGTTTTGAAAAGCTGAGTAAATCATCAGCTTGTTTGACCTAGTTACTTCTCAAAAGACTTGGCACACATCAGTGTACTCAGGCCTTTTGCATCCACTAAATACCTTCCACTCACCTGGGATTATCTTGTCCTCGTTTGATCTTGTAAGCATGACCCCATGGCAGAGTCAATCTGCTCTGCTGGTAATCTTTGCTATCATTTTCTGAATGTTTATTCTAGTCAGTCCAGATCTTACTTTGCAGTATTTTGCTATTCATATTCTGACACTGTTTTTGTGTCAGAAGTAGTTCCATCCAAATACTGTTACTACTGACTTACTACCTGAAGTATGTTCTCATAAGAGCAAAATTTTAGCTATTTTTTCTATTAGGAAAGCTGTTTTGAAGCTAGCATTAGAGTTTATTGTTTACCAGCCTGAGAGGTCAGACACTGTGCAGTGCTTCCCATTGTACCTTGGTTAATTTCTCTTTGGGCCATTGCCCAAACTTGCCCCTAGTAAAAGTGATTTTCAAGTGCAATATCAGCTAGTGAAAAATGAATTTGTGCCCAGCATTACCCAGATTTTTCCTACCACAGAAGGAACTAAGCTTTTAGCTTATTTCCATGTCTAAGCATCCATGCATCTCAAGAGTGTTATACATTTATTCTACTATAAATACAATAATGATAAAATTTGCACAAATTAATGAAAATACAACAGATAATTCTAGAGTTTGCCAGAGCTGTGGTTTTTGCTTTTTAACTGTCTCTTCAAGTCCAATGTACAGACATGGAAAGCATTCTCAATATGAGAAGACTGTGCTTTCTAAGGTTATTGATTTCTTTATAATTGGCCATGTTTTTATTTTATTTTACTTTAGGAGCTCCAAGCAGAAATGGAAGCAGCTGCAGAGCTGCCTACAGTTAGAAGTGTGAGCGCTGATGGGATTTTAAGGAGATTAAGCAGTGGGTTTTGACTCAGAGGCTCTCAGATTCCTCCCCAGTTCAGCAAAACTTTTGGGACCCAGTGTGTTGATGGTCCCCCTGGGAGATGGATCCATTCATTCTGAGGGTCTTGCATGCAACACTTCAGCCTGATGTGAGACTAAACCAAATGAAACACACGGTTTTCATCTAATCCTAGATACATTTAGTGAGGTAAAGCACAGTGTAGGCTGCCAGTGACAAAGTTATCAGATTATATCACAGCACTGTAAAACCCCAGCAAAACATTGAAGTTACTATATTGAAGTTCTAAGGGTTTGAACAGAGGTTTCTGAAAAGTCTGAGGAAACATGAGCTCTATTTTAGATGCCAGCTCAGCAGAATATGAATACCTGGACTAGTAATGATGTCATCTCCCTGGCAGGAGGCATAATCTAGGCTGAAAGTATGGATTTCTTTAATAAAGCACGATTTTTTCACTGTACCCTCACAAGGCCAGACTATCCCTTATGTTGTGCCATGGAAAAAGCTGCAGGCAAGAACTTCAGTAATCTCAACCATGTACGAGTTCTGTTCCTGACTGACAGGGTATCGTTTGCAGAGGACAAAATCTGAGGACCCACACAGCTTGTTCCAATAATACTGTTACTGATTTTGAGGAGGGCAGGGAAATGTGTTTAATATTAGATATAAAGCAAAGAGGGGATAGCCAGGTGAAACACTGCTGTTTTCATAAAGCTTCACAGCTCCATCAGGCTGCTGAGGGAGTTACCCAGATAGCAGATAGCAGTTTCTCCAAATACATAATGTCAAAAAGCACTGGTTGGGCCAAAAAAAAGAACCCATATGATCTTATTTTTCCCCCATTGTCCCCTTTCCCAGTAACTCTTAGGATTCTAAACCTTTCTGCACCATGCCGGCACCCCTGCATGCAGCTTCTTGTCCTGAAGAAGAGGAAGCTCAAAGGCATATTGTGCCAGGGAGTTACATCACCTGTGAGCAACCTTCCTCAGAGCCACTGGCAGTCTTGTGCCAGAGCTCCCTGCTAAGTATTGTGAGAAAGAAGAGGGCGGAAGGTTTCCAAGTTGCATTGTGTTGCCATTACCTGAAGTTTCCAGCATCCTTACATCAAAGGAAAAGCATTTCAGACTCCACAGAAACAGCTAGGGGGTGGTCAGCAGTAAACCCAGCAACGTGCTGATGCTTGCTGCAAACCATTGCTACAAAAGCTGTCCCTGCCCCTGGCAGCACAACACGCTAAGATGCAATGATGCTTTACCTTTCCCAGGCTAGGAACATCAGATGCAGAGAAAGGAAGTGAAAAATTTGGCAGAAAAACTATCCCCCTGAAGGAGAATAAGCTATTGAGTGTGGTGGGGCTGGTAGTTTCTAGCATGTCTCCTTGCAGCCAGCAGTGCTTTAATTACCCTGACTCTCTGCAGAGGGACTTGGTGGGGTTTTGTTCTCATCTGAACAAAACATGAGCATCAGACTCTTTTTTGCTGACTGTAATGCCAGTGACAAGCACGTGTCATTTGGGGGGATATGAGCATGCTGTGAAACCTGTTACAGGCCATGAAACAATAGAAAAGGAGAGGGTAGGCAAACCTCATCTTATGTCGAGAGAAAGACAGGACTCCCCATAAATATAATTGTGCTTCATTAACAGCCACTGAAGGGGAATAGGTGGCATTGGTGGCACCTTAGTGGTGCTTCTAAGACTGGGTGTGGCAGCAGCAAGAGCCAGCCATAAGATACAACCCCCCCTCTGATCCCTTTGCCTGAAATCTAAGCACCTGAAGCAGGCTCTGTCTGAAAAAGCAAGGGTATTCAGGCAGCTTGCCAAGGGAGACCTGTGTCTGAGAGCTACTCCCAGCCTGCAGAGCTCCTGGTTTGGTGCCTAGCAGCTGTGAGCCTAACCCCCTGTGGTGAGCCAGCAGCAGCACTGCATTTGTGCAATGCTTTTCTCCAGTGGATACCAGCTACAGGTGAGGCTGCATTAGCTCCTGCCATGAAAGTGAGCTTCCATTAAGCTCTGGATGATCCCATTTCTGTCTCTGACATATCCCTGGTGTGCAGGATCCGTGGCAGCAGCTGTGTGGCTGTCTTGATTTAAGACAAATCTCTGTCAAGGAAGGTGGAAAACTTCCTGTAATGGGAAGATGCCCCCTCCCTCCAGTACCTATTGTGACTATGTGACACAACAGTAATACCTCACATCTGCATTTTGGAGCTGAGCTGCTCACCTCAGTGCTATCTGAGGAGGAGAGAATACCTTGTCAGTTCAATCAGATAATCTGGTTATTAATTAATTTAGTTATCATCACTGGTAGGAGTATTTTAATTACCTCTATCACTAAATAATTATTTGAACCAGTAAGACCAGGTAATAATAGTACCATAGAAATGCTGATTGTATGCAAAGGTTTCAGGAAGGAGAGGATGTCAGGACTGAGTGCTTGGAGATATGTTTGTGACTGTATAAACATAAAAGCCATTGTAGTGCACAGTGAGCCCCTGATGCAAGCTGCCCAGCAGAAACTGTTCATTTGAGATGCTGTTTTCCCCCATCAGCAGATACATCCATCAACCTGCACTGACACTGGAACTCCCCATGTCCCTCAGCCCCAATTCTCATTCCTACTCCACTCCTGCCCATGCTTTACCCCTCTTACTGGCCACAGCATTAATCAGGGTGCTCAGCAGTCTCCAGTTAAAACCGACTGTGCAGAAATCCTACCTAGAGGCAATGCTGCATCATCAGGATTAAATCATTGGGAGGCTCTCTGCGTGTCTGTGGTTTCTTTGGATAGCAATTTATGACCCCTTCCACACACAGTGAGTGAAAACAACTGTGCTTAGGAAGAGCACTGGCCAGCTCTTGCACATCACACAGTCTTGGCAGTGATCCCTTTTTTCTTGGCACAAATCCAGAAGCTCTAGGAGGCTGGGGGTGTCAGAACCTCGTCTGCATGGCGCCGATGGTCAGTTTTCAGTATGGGCTTAGCCATTATTGTTAATGCTGCGTTCAGATTATGACAACCACTGTCATGTAATGCATCCTCTGTGACAGCCACACACTGTCCTGCCATGATGGACCATTGCCTGTAAAGTACAGATCTCTTTTGCTGAGAAATGTGGGCATAAGAAAGCAATGAAACAGCTGAAAGGATTCCTATGGAAATTTTATCACTTGGAAAGAAGATCCAGCATCAACAACAGTGAAATTCCATGGTCAGGAAAAAGCCCAAACAATTTCCAGTATTTTCCTTAATTGGATTACAAATGTCACCTTTGGAATACATTTTGAAATCAATTATTCTTTTCTCTTTGTTGTGCTGTCAGTTTGTTTTTTGCACTTCATTAAGCAAGGCAATGAAATGAGGCTGTTGTGTTTCTTATTGATTCTGCTTTGTGTTTGAAGTCAGTTTATCTTTTTAGATGTAAGGCCACAGCAAACTGGTTTTTTTTCTAGCACAGATGAGATAGCTATCTGCACAAACTTTGAAAATAAGGGAATTGTCTGCCACAGGGTAATTTCTGGTCTTCCTTGAAGTGTATATTCTTCCATATAATTAATTAAAAAACATATTACACCCTAAAAGAGATTGTAGGGAGGTTAGGAAGATAGCCTGCTTAACCCAGTCCCAAGAGGAGATGTGCTAATAGAGATTGGAGGGGAGGTGGCTGAGATTTATTGTCTAAAGGTTAGGGATTAAAAAAGGATTTTTAAAAGGAGTGTTCTGGAGGTTGTTTTGTAGGCATAAGTGGGGACACTGTGGCAGGCAGAAGAGAAAGTGTCAAGTTTGGAGTGAGCATAGGAAACAAAGACAGTAAACAGGATAAATGTGTAAATAGGGGAAACAAGATGAGTCGTACTACGAGAAACTGGAACAGAGATAAGTAGAAAGATAATATGCAAGATCCCAGTGGAAAAGATTCTGGAGGAGGACAAAGAACCAGCCTTTAATGCTGTTTGAGACTGGAGACTGGCCTAGGGAGACAGTCATCATGACTGCATGAGAGAAGTTTTAGTATTAGGTTAAAAAAAGTATTTTAAAATTCAGAAGTTTATTAACTCCAAACTGGCTATGAGATGCAGGAATGCGTGTATTTTCTGTATTTCTTGCAAGTTATGTCACTGCTTGTACAGTTAGATTTATCTTTGATTTTATTTTTTTGTCCTAAGATTTTTTTTTTCTGCAGCAGTCCAGATGTTCAAAAGCTTTAGTAAGCAACACATTGATTGGAATTTGAGAATTTAAGGACGATATTTTCTTACCACTGAAAGGTTTATTCTTGTAACTGAAAATAGTTTGCACATTTTGTCAGAGACTGAATTTTAAGTGAGAAATATATATATAGCGGTATCTATCCATCTATCTGTCTATCTGGATGCAGATGTGGACCTGTTGGAATGGGTCCAGAGAAAGCCAGAACAATTACCAAAGGTCTGGAACACCTTGTATGAAGGCAGGCTGAGCTGTGGAAGAGAAGGGAAGAGGAGAGGAGAGGAGAGGAGAGGAGAGGAGAGGAGAGGAGAGG
>JAOTQP010000870.1:36759132-36771865 GCA_026413545.1 Cichladusa arquata
TCTCTTCCCAACCTCCCAGGCACTCCCAGTCCCCTCACCAGTGTGGCAGCATGAAAAGCAGCAAAGGCCTTGAGTCTGTGTAAGCCCTGCCCACCAATAACAGAAACATCTCTGTATTATAAACCCTGCATTCAGCATAAATCCTAAACACAACCCCACACCAGCCACTGTGAAGAAAATTATCTGTACCCCAGCCAAAACCAGCACTGCTCAGGAAGTTAGGATCAAAGAGCAAAGATGATGCTTCATTTTTTTCTTTTTCTTTTTTTTTTTTTCCCCTCTAAATGAATTAAACAAGTTATTTGCTCCTGTCCTGGGCTCTGGCAGCCTGTAATGCACGGATCTGGTAATGGCTGTTTTGCAGTAACAGATTCCTTCTCTCTTTTTTCCTTTTCCCAGCTCACCTATTTCAAACATATCCATCAATTCCTCTAAGTCCTTGTAACTGGGTTTAATTGAAAAATTCAAAATTCAGAAGTTATTTGTTTCCAGATAGTAGTATAGTTAGGGATGAAAATTCAGATTGGTCCAGGTTATGCTGTACAAGCAGTAAATGTACTTCTGCTAGAGAAAATCATTCCATTTGCAATGTTTTGAATGAATGAGCAATCAAAGTGATAAATGTCATGCTTTTATAGGTTTTTTTTCTCCTCAGAAAGGACTATTAAACAAATAATTCATGCATTTATTTTCTATTCAGTGCTCACCTGGAATCTGTACTGAGATATGCAGAAGCTGCATCCTGCTTGTGTCTCTGGTACCCATTTCAGCAAGTCACCTCAGCTGAAGGCACTGGAGGTTATACCACATGAATATGTTGATTTATGCCCAGGACCACACGTATATTCCCTATGAACTGTGTGCAAATGCCCGGTGGAATAAACACAAGGGTTCCCATCAAATGCAGCCATTGGCAGAGCTGGTTTTGGATGAAGCAATAAACCTGGACCTTGTTTTGAATGCATGAAACAGTGTTCTGCTTTTTGAAAACTGGCTAAGAAGCTTATTTTCCAGTAGATTTGCATGCTGAACAAGTGAATGCAGAAAGTAAGGAGAACTAAGTACAACAGCAGATGTAGGTAAGGAGTTAATAGCAGGAGCAATGAAGGCTTTAGGATGTGGTAATATTTTCCCGACTGCAGTGTTACAACTCTCTTATATTGTAGAAGAGAAGATGATTAACCATAGCTGTGTTGCTATAATGTTATAAAATGGATGGGATTGTACCTTTCAAGGAGGCTATCTAATGATCCAGTAGCATGGATAGCTAACTGCAGATTTCTCTGCATGACAGAACTAGGGTTGTAATAACAGCTTGGGAATAATTCTGGTACATTTTTCCATTAACAAAAGTTTAATTTCTGGAACTTTGATAGATTTTTAAAGTAACGTAGACATTTCTAACCACTGAAACCCACATCTTCATTACAAAGCCAAACTGTTCTCTCTGAAACCACATTATGCATGTTGTAACAGTACTCTCCCACAGATGATGAATACTTAGGACATATTTTTCCATGTGAATCATCCATTCACTTAAAAATAAATTCTCTTATTAAACAAAATACAACCATGTGACACGTTTTGTAGGTTTGTCTCTCCTTTTCATTAGCTTATCAATGTTTTATTACTGCCTCAAATAATTTTCTGCTGAGTTCATTATTTTTCCTCTTTGCCCCTTCCTCCTCCTCTTTTCAATGTAATATAAAGCAGTTTCCAGCCTCACTTTGTTTCTAGCACAGCTCAGTAAAATCAGTTTCCAAGAACTGATCCTGCAGTGAGATGAGTGCAAATAGAACTGTAGTGTTCCTTGAAACCAGTGGTTACACAGCTGTATATGAAATTGCCTGACTGCATTTCTCTGCTGGATAAAGCCCTTAAAGAGAAACTCGTCATTGCAGTTCCTGAGCCTGATTCCTGAAGAAAACAGTCTCCATAATTTTTTAAAATTTCCTTCAAAACTAGAAAGCTACAAAGGGGCATGAAAAGCATATGTTGTTGTACTGCTGGCACTCTGGGTGAGCATCCACCACCAGATGCTAAGTCTTGCCACAGGTGATATGGTTTTCATGGTTATTATCTGACTGTTTCACAGCCCCAGATAAAAGATAAACAACATCCTATGTTCCAGGACTGATTAGTTTTGATAATTGTTCTGCTGCTTACTTTGTGCAATTTACTTCTATAAATACACACTAGGGGAATCATTTGTCTAGTGTACCATGGCACAGTAATTTCCTATATAATTTCATCCAACTGCTGCAGGAACTCATTTGAGCAATTGTTAATTAATCATAAGCAGTCATTAACTTTGGGTAGCAATGATTGCTAATCAAGATTTTCATGCTGCATTTTTTATTTCTGAAGGTTCTTAATTAATCAGATTAATAACATTTTTATTATTTGAGAGAAAGAAACAGTATGTTTCTAGCAGAACTGTTAGTTGCATCTTTGCCTTTAAAATCTTTGCATGCCTTCACTCTGGATGTGTTCTTTTTCTGCATAAATTGCTGGAAAATATTTTGCAGTTTAAGTTAACAGTGCTTTCCCATTGTTCATGCTATTGGCAATTATGCTGCTAGGAATAACCATGAAAGTAGTGACACCACTCCAACTATTTCCCTCGTGGTTAATTTTCTTTGCCTCATACCTCATGTCTTTGAAAAAAAAGAAAAAAAACCCAGATATTTATAGTATTTTTAATGTCAGCTTTTTCTCAGTGGTGTAGCTAATAATTATCTATTTTTCTATTAGTGTACCCTTGTGGCCCATCACCACCATGATTGCAGATGAGGTAGATGTTGCTACATCAAGATTTTGTGCAGCTCCTCAATAAAGGAACATTTAATTCCAATTTTCTCTTTCACTGAAATGATTTTGCAGGGTCGCCTTAGAAGAATAGAGTGGCACAGCCCATGGATGACAGTGGGATGGAAACTTTCCCTTAGGTAGAAAGGTTGACCAGGTATCTCTGCTTTCCTTCCTCCCCACCTTTGCCTGCTACCCTGGATAGCAAGGGTGGTGTGAAGAAAGGAGTAAAGGTTGAGCAGAGCTGCAGCTGGGCTGCACCACATCCCCAGCAAGGACCTTCACCCTCTGTAGCTTAGCCAGGCTGCACCAGACCCACACAGAACTTAGAGTGACCACATGGGAGAAACTGGACTTAGAGAGCCAAATATTTCCCCTTTGTGAGGCGATGGAGAGGCAGCCCAGATGTCAGGTTAACAGTGGAACCTTTGCAAGCACTGGGAGGACAAGCACAATGGGCTTCCTAAATTGGAAACAGGATCAGCTCCAGCACCCTGGCTTTAGGCAAGCAACTGCCATATATGTGCCTTCACTCTGGCCAGAAATGTTAATAATTAACTCACAGGGCTGCGGGGTACTTGAACAAGAAAAGAGCAGCATATTTGAATAGCACCTAAATCCAGCTGAGCCTCCCTCTGCGACACCAGAGCTGCTGGACAGGGTGTGACCCACCAGCCTTGGCACTGAGATTAGCACTCCTATCACTGTGGTTACTGAGATAAACTGGTCACACACTCACCTCACTGGGGCTGCAAACACTAAGGTTGGCAAGTCCCTTGACAGAGAAAATGCTGTTGAATTACACTAACACTTTATCACTGCTTCTTGCTGCACAAATTCTTGCCATTACACCTATTATGAAAATACATTTCCTATAGAGCTAAAGACTGCAAGGCTATGAAAAGTAAAAGGCTGAAATCAGGGTGATCTTTTTTCAAGGAATTCCAGAGGAATGAACAATAATTTGCCGCTAATTGCAAAGAAGCTTTGATAAAAACTCTGAACAGATTCCCAACTGCACATATTTTCCAAAGGCCGCCTGGTAATTTCCAGTAAAATCCAAGAACAATATGACTATTAACTTGTATGTTAAATGTCATCCAGATTTGTTCATATCATTCTCCTCTGCACTGCATCTTTTCTAGGCATGTTTTCGTAATTTATGGTGTGTGGCCACATTTGGGCTCGCTCAGTTATATACCCATGGAAAAACATTAGATGAAGGTCAAATGAAGCCCACGGGAGTGGTGATTATCTTTCCCATTTAACTCTTTGAAAAGTACCAAAGTTACCTTCTAGCCTGTGGCTTCATTTGTGGACAGATTACATCTGCACAGGCCTCTTCCCACATAAAGGTGCAGTCAATTCTTCCTTGAAAGGAGCAAGGTCAGGAGCAGTGATGGTGTTTGATGGCACAGTGAGCCCTGCAGGGATGGCTTGTGGCACTGTCTGCTGTGCTAGGGCATGCAGAATAACGGGATGTGCTTGTTGAGAAAATCCCAAACCTCCTCATGCTTGGCTAGTGCTGCTGATAGTGTCTGATGGCTGTAAATGTTCAGAAAATTGCCAGCTGTTTGTGAGGCTGTGCTGAAGGCTTCCCAATTCTAGTAATGCTGTTTCATTCTTGTGAGCATTATACAAGGTACAGGTTGGGTCTGCTTATGTTTGTTGCCATTTTAACTTCCAATAGCTGTAACCAATATCAGATGACTTAAGTTACCAGCCAAACAGGAGTGATGGATGGTTGAAGCAGTTTGTAGTACCTCACAGGAAAGTTAATTGTTCAAATTATTCAGTGAATATTGCAAGTTCTCAGACAAATAGAATATTTGAATATTTTGTCAGCATGAAAGATCTATGTCTGTGCAGAATATTATTTTAAATTCATATTTCGACTGACTCATGTTTTATTTCTTCTGTGTAGCTGGCCTGGTTTTGTCCTATTGATAGAGGAAGTAAAAAATGCATGAACGTGTTCTGATTCCCCAATTCCCTATTTAATAAAACTTATTAAAAAATTAAAAACAAGCTTTAAGGCACGTCCTGCTGTGTGGTTAGTTCTCTTAAGAAGATTAGCAGACAATCCTAGCTGTGCTGTGGTCCCAGCTGCCAGTGGCTGAAAGGTTGAGATGCACAAGTCATTAAAAAATAGAGTTGTTGATATTTTTAAGTTGCCTAAATTAGAGGTCCTGATATTGCCTAAACTGGGAGACGTGCACGATAGTCACTAGTTCAAATTCTTTGTGGACATTAAGCCACAGGAAGAAATGCAACTGACTCTAAAGATCTAGAAAGACTTTTAGCATAAGACTTTTTATTTAAAAATAGAAATACCAGCTATTAGAGTTTTGTGTTTAAATACTAAAGGTCAGTGTAGATGAGATTCTTTATGATACATTGTACTTGCTAAGCATGTAGGTAAGGTTTATTGTTTGTGTCCTGCTTTAAGGTGTCGTCTCCAACTCATGACTTTGGTGTGGCCACCACTCTTTCTGGCTATTTGTTGGTGTGAAGGTACCAAAGAGAAATTTTTATGAGTCTCTTATGATTTAAATGTACTCTGTTTTAAAATGTAGAACAATGGTAGATGCTGATGTGTTTTTTTCCTGAAAAATAACATGTGGCTTGTCATTTAATGAAGCCTCCTTGAGAACTTTTGTATGGAAGAAAATGGCTTGTACCCCAGCAAAGCACTGACACTTTGCTGGGACATGTTGGTCTAATTCTTTGTGGAGGAGAATGTGACCAGGTAGAGCAGCAGGTTGTACCAGGAGAGGAGAGTGTGTTTTTCCTGGGGACAGCAGTTTTCCCTCTGCATTAAGTTACAGAAGCTGGTTTGTGGGATGGAGCTGAAGAGCCAAGGTGTCTGTCTGGTTTCTAGAAGCTTTTACCCAAAATGATGTGCTGGATTTAACTGCACTTGGGCATTCAATTAAGTGACAACTCAAGCTTCCTAAAATACCTGAAAATCTGGTGTGGATGCTTTGCACACACTTTATCAAAGACATGTATCTCACCCATGGGATCAGCAAAGATAAAGATTGAATGCTTGAAAACCATTGCAAATGTTTTCAGCTGGTGTTTTTCAATAGAAAATCCATTACAGCTGCAATTCTGGGGCAGGCACAAAGTAAAGATGCACAGGTAGAGATGCACAGGTAGGACTGTGAGACAAGCCCTGGCAAAGGGCTGAGAGGGTCAGAGCACGTGCATCAGCTTCCCCCATTCACATCTCAGCCTCTGAGTAGGGTCTACGAAAGACAGTGGCCACTGACATATTTATTGAACTGGAATAGTCAAAGTGCAATTTGTCAGCTCTAGTCTAACAACAGGGAAAAAGAGCCAAACAATACACCGTAATAACACCCACTATTAAACAAAAATGCTTTTCATCAAGACAAATTACAGATCTGCACCTCAATTCTCCTATTGTCAGAAAGCACTAAGGTAACAAAATGCTTATCCTTTAAAGTATTTATGCAAAAGGACATGGATAGCTCTGATATCTTCATTTTTGCTGATTTATGTCCTCTTGTATAATAAAATATTTTTAAATTACAGCCTTCTGATAACTTTATAGAACAGCTATAATTTCTTTTCTCCCTATTTTGCTGTGCTTTGTAAAGTCACATTACACTGCAACATTTAAAGCATGGACAGAATTTGACAGTACCTCATACCAAATGTACTTTTCAGGAACAAAAATAATAAATGCCCAGGAAATTGCTGTTTTTACTGTTATTGTCCATTTAATCCATGGAAAGGGAGAAAAATACACTGCAAAGTTGGTAAAAGACCCACAAGCTCAATCTGGTTTTTAAACACAGAGGAAACTTCACTGGTGTTTTCTGCAAGCAGGAAATTCTTGAACTAAGAAAATTTCATTTAGAAGCCACTAATATAAATGGTAAGCTTTGCCCTCTATTCTGCAAATAAGTTTTCCATGTTTTTATCCTTGTATTAGGTGTTCCATTTGAGGCCAGGCAGATTTTGTAAGACCAAAACCTCACTTGTCATTAGATTTATGAATCAGTTTGGCTGCAATAAGGAGCTCTGAAAGGAGTGAAGCAATCTGACATTTCTGCTATAGGAAACAAGTAATCTTCCACAAACTCAAAAGCATATTTTTTTTCGTTGCTTAATGATAACATTCTATTCTCTTCCTGATTCACATGTTTTGGCCCTTGCAAATACCCTTTATCTTCCAATTAGTTTCCCCATTACAAGTATAATTGAAGACAAATCAGATTATGGTGATTAGCATATATTATAAGCCATTTTACTAATTTCTGAGGGCATATTCCTACAAGGGATAACATAGAAATTAGAAGACTAATTAAGCCAAAATTACCTTTGCTAATGAATCTAAGCAGTAGTTAAATCCTCGAACAAAAGAGACATTTTTGCACTTTGGAGGTTGAAGGTATGATTCTCAGGAACCACCATTAGGAATAAATCTGTGAAGTTTCAATATCTAGAAAGGGCTCAGCTCCAAAACACCTGAGCTAATTCTCTGAAAATCTGCTGCCATTTGGTCTAACTGTGGGTGCTGGAGACTTCCATAAAATAGCTCTCTGTCAAGTACAGCTCTTTCCTCTGCTCTTGGGACTCACAAGGAAAAAAGAAGAAGGGTTCAGGAATGAATGCCAAATTTTATTTGTGGTGAGAGGTTATGGTCAGGCAAGAACAACAACACCTCTGTAAAGGCAGGGAGTGTGTCCATGTGCTTGCCCCTGTTTCCCAGACAGAGATGTTGCATGAGCAGTTGATGCAGGGTCACTTTAGTCAAAGTGCCAAAGCCAGAAACCTGCAGTGGAGGAGTTCCTTGTGCCTGTCTGTCCATGCCATGTGTGCACTGGTCTCACTCCCTTATTGAGCAAGAAAATATTCTGAACTTGGGAACAGTTCTAACAGAACAAAACATCTCTAGGTGTTGAAACACAAGCCCTGAGTTCAGGAAACCCACTGAGATTTGAGGCCATGCAGTGGGTACACAGCCTTTGAAGGTTAGTTGATCCCAAACCTTCACATGCATTTGAGTTGTTGAATCTCCTTGAAATTAGGAACCGAAATACCTTTGAGGGCTCACATCTTAGTGTCCCCATCATAGAGTGCTCTGTCTGTAAAGAGGAAAAAAGTACTTTCTACTTCAGATATGCTAAATATGCTGAAGAAGGTGGTTCAACAGCAGAAATGAAAGGCAATAAAAGTACTCAAGATCCACCAACTAAGGATTTCCAGAGCTGCTGCTGGCACAGTCCTTCCCCTGGCCTGGACTCACAGTGAAGTAGCACTATTCACTATTCATTCTCCTTCCCGCCACTTTTCCACTGGGATAGGTATCTGTGCTCAGCCTGGAAGAGAGTGCTTCTTCCCCTCATTCTTAATTGAGATGTATGTTCATTCCTGTTTAACAGCTCTATTTTCAGATGATGATTGCCTGCTGAAAATTTGGGCCTCTGAGCTTAAACTTTCCAGACCAGGTTTCTACCCCGGATTAATTTTATTTAGATGTGTAGTTAACAAAGAGCAGCTATTTTTGTAGGCAGGGAAAATCTCCCGTCATCTGAAGGAAAAAAGAAGAAAGTGATAGATTGTTTTGAACAGCTTTGGTGTCAAAATGGGTGGGAGCAAGTAAAGACTGAAATAGTATAAGAAAATAGTCCTTGGAGAGGTGACAAGACTTTTGGAATTCCAGTGAAGCTAGCCAAGGTTTGGGTATGATAGTTTCCATATGTATAACTGGTTTGCACAACCATTTCCCCACTTTCTGCATAAAATGAAGCATTGCTTCACGTGGTTATAGTGTTTTTTGTACACAATGGAAAACCTCCCTGACTGGTGAGGTGGGCTGTTCCTCCAGCACTCTGCTACAGGTGAGGGTGTGGAAGGAGTGAACATGTATAAGAGAACAAACTTTAACATTCAAAAGTGTCCATTGGAAGTGATGGGGTTTGATCTGTCCAACAGCCAGACAGCTTCTTCCTCAAAAAAAAAAAAAAAAAAGAATAGGAAAAGACCTGCTACTGCAGTCACAGAGCATGTGCATGTGTGTGTATAGACTGAGCTGACTCCAAACTATGTGCCTCAAGCTGTTAAGATTGAAGCAGAATGCAGTACCCAAGAAAGTGAACTATACATATCAAGAGGAATATTATGGACTCTGAAACGGAAAGAAGAGAAGTAGGTAAAAGGGGTAAAAGGCTTCTTGGAGGAATCGAGTCACATGAGGGGTTTGTAACCGTTTTTCAAATCTATCTCAAGTCCAAGGACAGTTTTCAAAGTGACACTGGCAAAACAACCTTGACTTTGGAAATCAGTTTAATTTTCAGCACATTAACATAATTTTTTTATTACCAGTTTGGATTTTGAGGAAATTAAGATTATTAAAATACAGGAAACACCTTTCCTCCCCATTCTCCTAACTCGGCTTAAGCCAGATACCACCCAAGCCTCAGATTCCTTTGTTTCTGCCATCCCTCACATCCAGCCCCTTCCAGGTCCTGTGCTGAGGTGGTAGGCACCGCTGGATGGTGGATTTGTGCCCACGGATTTCTTTCAACTGCTAGTTCCTTCTTACTTTTCCCCATCTGTTCACCAGCTGCAGGAGTGTCCCTGCCCTGACGTGGGTCAGGAGTCCTCTGAGGCACTGCCCCAAGCACAGAGCAGCTTCTCCCAAAAGTGCATCACCAGAGTGCTGCCAGGGAGGGGAGAACAAAGTACCAAGTGTGAGCAGTAGGTGCAGAAGAAATGCAAAGGAGGTCAGAGCTGAATGTGTGAGTTACTTGGCAATGGTTTGGAAAGAGGAGGTAACATCCCTGGTGCACAGCAAGCAGGGGTACACACTCCTGGCCAGACAGCAGGCCAGGAGGGGCTTGGGCTGGAAGTCCAGCTCCAGGAGTTTGCAGGAAAACACCCAAGCCCAGGATGAGTGTGATGGGGTTAGGTTGTATTACGCCCTTCCTTTAAGCATTTCCTTTTGGCTAGGTCAGATTTCTGCCTCTTAACCTCCACTGCTGGCATAGTCAAGGACTGTAAATCCCTCTCTGGAACGCAGCCAGCTGAAAAGCTGGTCACTAGTGCAGCAGCTTGTTGTGGTTTAAGGTCTGTTTGCCTGTTCAGAAGACACTACTTGGCATCTCTGCTCCATGTGCAGTGGTCTCCATGCCCAGTTTTTGTGGAAGAAAGCTAAATCCTAGCCAGAATTAGGTGAATGGTGTTATGCACACTATCACTGGGCAGGGATGAAGAGACTATAAAAAAAGAAAAAGCTGAGAAAATCCTGGGGATGTAAAGCAAAATTCCCTTAGGGAATTTATTGTCTTATATCCTGAGTGATGAATGGAAGGGTTCCCTTCCATTTTCCCTGGACATCACTGCCACTCAGCACCTGTGCTTCCTCTTCACCACAAAGTCCTCCATCCTGTGGACTTGTACAACAGCTTTGGTGGCAGCCCCTTGGCAATGACATAAAGCTGCCATAAATCACAGCTTTTAGGCTGAGCTCTCCAGCACTGGGAAAGCCTGGCCACCAAAAATTACCATCTTCACTTGGAGGAGACCTGCCTTGAGTGGAGCATGAGTGGAGCAGCTGGAGACCTTCTAAGACATGTAGTTCCCAGTCTTTCTTACCCCTGCCTGACTGTGCTGGGGGTTGCTGTTTGATTGATCTGATTGTCCTTGTCCTCTGAAGTGGGTACCCCTCAGAGGGGTGTCCTTGAGCTTCAGATAGCTGAACTTGTTCACACTGACTATCTAAAACCATCACTGCAGCACATATTTAATCTCTGTAGAACATTTGCTTAGCCTCAGGAAGGTTTTCTGTTAGTGCAAGCCCTAGGAGATAGCCTGATTAAGGTTGAATGAGTGCAATTTTACTGCCTTGGGAAGAAACGGTTTCTGCAACATAACATGCAACAATTTATAAGGCTTTTCTTCCCTGTGGCACTTAGACAATATGTCAAGTGCAAAGAATTACAGCCAAATATAGAATTCAAAACACAAAGAACCTTAATTAATTTTCTGGAAGAATTTATCATGGGGGAATCAGTGGGAGGTGAGAAGCAGAGCTTTTCACTGTATTTCATTTTCCTTAGCTGTATGTGACAGTAACTGTCTCTCATCATGGCTCTTTCTCGCAAGCATGCTCTGCTACAGCTGGTTAGACTGTGACAGATGGTGCCAAACCTCTATTGTTTGGCTGGAGGTGGGTATTTTGGAATTGTTTTGCTTTGAAAACAGTTCTCTTCCAAACTTTCCATTCTCTCTGAGTCCAGAAAAGATTTCCAGTGAGGCAGGAATCCTTGTAGTGATGTAATGAGTGTAAATGTACCATTACTCTGAGATAATTTCTATGGGCTGATAGATGGAAAAGCTCAGAAGCATTCCCATGCCTGGTTAAGCACTCCTGCTGAGCCATTGCTGGAAAGCTGTGCTGCAGGACAAAGCTTTCACCAGAGAGCAGACAGACGCTGCCGGTTGTGTACGATTACAGCTGGCGGGGAGCTCCAGCTAGGCTTACCCTGGAAATGCTGGCTGCAGTAGGAATGTTGGCTGGGGTGGAGGCATGTGTTTAATAAAGAACATCAGTGCCAGCAGCCCTGGTGTAGAAGCAGCCATGCTAACACAAGTGCTCTGGCCAGCACAGTGTATAAAAGCATAAGAGCCGCAGACTCCCGTTCCAGCACTTGGCATCCACTTGGGGAATTGAACTAGAACCTCCTGTGCAAGCTGCAGAGATGAGGCCTTGCAAGAGGAATTATTGTCTTTGAACTGGGCATAACACACCTGCCCAGGTGTGGGATGGTGGCTACTGCTGCTGTCCTGAGCACAGCTCCAGGAACCAGTGGTTCCCACTGGTAGAGCAGGCTGCACCTTCAAACAGGGACAAGCTTTGGGTGCAGAAGGAGCTGGTTCTTCCTGTGCACTGGGAATTGATTGCATGGATGTGCCTGTACTGGTGTCTGGTCTCCTGAGAGCACTGATCAGGATTAATCTTCACTATTGGTAAGTCCTGACAAAAATTCTGCTAAGAAGAGTAAATCTTGGTAAACAGCCATTGCCCTTGGCAAGAGCCATGGCCAGCTGGATGGAGCAGGCTAAGATAGCTGGTACTGACTTTTTCTTCAAACTGAGCACCCCCACTGATACGTTTCCAGAGCCAGCATATTGCAAAAGCCAAAGGAATCTCAGGTAGAAGAGATTTTGTTTATTGCTGAGGAGCTTGACATCCTATAAGAACAGCTTACCTTGTTAGAGGCTAGCGGGTGCCAGTGGGAGGGAATTTGTGTTCACCAGACAAATGTAAATTCCAGTGAGGAGATTAAACTTGTAAGAGTCTTATGGAAAATAAACATCCTGGTTAGGGAGGGAGGCTGGAGAAACAGCACTAAGTATAACCATTGAGTACTTAGCCTCAGCAAAGAGTATTAATGGATAACTTGATATCCAAAGTGCTAAAGAAAAACTCTAAAGCCCATTTGAAAGGAGTTAAAGAAACTCTGTGTGTATAAGATAAGGAAAGAGGCCAACAAACACAGCACTATTGAAGGTGCTGGGAGTGATTTAAGAGACAGGAAGAAGATCCAAAAAGCTGTTAAGGCTGCAGGAGACCCTGCTTGCAAGGGTAATGGGATTCTGACTTTCACAATCTGAGGTGCAGGATGCAAGCAGGAAAAAGAAATTTATTCTCAATGAAAACATAACCATTTGAGTAGAAAGGACCAGAGCCAACCTTTTGGAATGTCTATTTAGAAGAGGCTTTTGGCCTTCAAAGAACAGCCAGGGATTTAAGTGGTGGCATCTTTAGGCTGGCACAAATCCTGATCCGTTCGGAATTTTAGCAGGCTGAAGCCCAGTCTCCGGCACAGGGCCCTGGACACAAACAGGGGCCCTTTTCCCATTGAAAAGAAACACACACCCCAGA
>JAOTQP010000870.1:36771965-36786186 GCA_026413545.1 Cichladusa arquata
AAGAAAAGAAAAGAAAAGAAAAGAAAAGAAAAGAAAAGAAAAGAAAAGAAAAGAAAAGAAAAGAAAAGAAAAGAAATGAAAAGAGAAAAGAAAAGAAAAGAAGCAGCAAGTATTTTTTGTCTTTACAGATTATGTAAAAATTAAATACTGAATGGCCTAGACAGAAGATGGACGTGGTAAAACTGGTCAAATTCTGTGAGCTCCCTGAGGCTGTACCTGTTCTGTGATCACACCAAGTCTTTGCACACAAGGCCTAGATGATTATGGGCTTCCCCTCCCAAGAGAGGGTAAGTTCTTGCTCCTTTTTGCACTGGAGAACTTTTTCTCATGTGCTGTACAAGTAAATGCACACATCCTTAGAAGTATCCTTTAGGAATGTGACTTAATATGGGAGGCCTGATTCTGCACTACTTAGTGCTTGAAAGCAGAAGGAAACAAAAATGAATAAACAACTACAATGACTTCTTGGGTTTGCTGGCTTTTTTATTTATTCATCCAGATTTGCTCAAGTGTAAATGACTACAGAATGTGCAAGGCACCAAAATCTGCAGTGCAATAAGGTGTCAATGTTACATCTTAGTGGGCCATACTTTCTTGAGAAAGCATCATAAGACAGAAGCAGACAACTATAGAGCTGTATTCATCCTACCCATGGAGGGACTACGGGCTTGTTTAGATAACAAACAAATTATGTTATTAAAAAAGGGAAGTGGTTCCATGTCAGCATTCAGGATGAAAGCTGGTGAACTACACACAAAAAGAATACACCAGGTGCTAATAGAAGGGCAGGCAGCAAAGGAGTGGTATAAAACCTTGCTTTAATGTGCACACACAAAATCAGGAAGGTCAAAGTCCTGGAGCTGACGTTAGTGAGGGATGTTAAGGATATCAGGAATCCTACAAGCATGCTTGTTGCAAGAGGGGATGCAGGTCTGTTGGAGGAAAAAAGTCAGTTTTGGACAATATCAGAAAGGCTGAGGAACTCAAACAACTTTTTGCTTTGTTTTGCACAAGCAGAACCTGCACCGTGTACATCAGCACAAGTTGGAGACTGGAAGGACAGGCAACATTGGGGGAACAGCAGGGCTAGTACTCCCTGGAGATCCTGGATGTGTTCAGACCTGAGGGGCTGGATGAAATTTCCTGAGTGCTGAAAGAATTGGCTTATGTGATTTCACAGTGTGTTGCCTGTTCTCTGTGACAAATCGGGTGACTGGGAGAAATCTGTGACAACAGCAAAAAAACTTGTAATAAATCATTAAGAGGTGGAAAAGCGAAGAAATTACCCAGGAAACCTCACTGTGTTAAGGCCAGCCAACTTCACTTTTGTTCCTGAAAATATTATGGGATATGTCTTCTTGGAATCCATTTACAGACCTGAGATGGGCAAGAAGGTACTCAGAAATGATCAACATAGATTGCCTTCTAAAATAGTGTGACCGTGTAGAGAAGAAGAGAGCCATGTGGGCAATACACTTTGTTAATGATCTTGGTGCCATCCATCACCCACAGCATTTTCATCTGAAAGCTGAAGAAATATGGGCTAGAGAAGCAAAATGCTTGGTGGACTGAAGAGCAGCTGAACCTCTGGCCTCAAAGTGTGGCTCATGTCTGGTTGGTGGTCACTTATGAAAGGAGTACTGAAGATGTTGCTTAACATTTTCATCAGCAGCCTGAATGATTACACAGAATGAACCATCAGTTAATTTATACAAGATATTTAATTAAAATAAACAGTTGACAAGATGAGTGGCAGAGCTTCATTCTAAAACACCTTTGCTAACCATAAGTACCAAGCCAACCTAAACAGCTCAAATAGTTTAACAAGGAGAAATGCAGAGTTCTGCACCTGTTGCAGAATAACCCCATGTACCAGCACAGGCTGGGAAGTGGCTGACTAGTCCTGCTGAAAAAGTCCTGAGTGTTTATAGGGGGTGGATGCTGGCAGGGCACTCTCATTGCATAAGCCAACCACTATCTCACTTGCAAATAAGAGAAGATCTAATATAGCTTTCCATTAGGAAGAGTCTTGGGATGGCAACAGTCCTACCTTGAACATGAGATTGGAGTAGATGGTGGTTAAAGATGTATTCTAACCCACAGATCCATGATCCTGTAACTTCAATATCAACATCAGCTTAGTCTTTAAGTAGTTTTTTTCCCCAGCAAATATGTATGAAAAACTCCACTCTCTAGGTATACATCAGTGTGGATTTAGACAGTACTTAAATTTTCCATGTAGTCATCTCCCTCCCCAGGCAAGAACACTTACCATGAAATCATAAGGTAGACAGAGAATATGAATGTGGTGTGTGAAAGTTGGGAGTTGGGCCAGTTACACTCCTACCTTGGATATTTCTGGTTGTCTTAAAACTATTTGCTTTATAGCTTAGCTAAATTATGTTGGTTGTTATGAGTCGTGATAGCTGGGAGGGATTGGGTTATAGTCCTTTCTAGTTTTCATTACTGGCCTGTATAATTACAGTTAATAAAAGCAATGATTCCTTAAAATGTACTTTGTGTATTCCAGGTGTCCTCAGACAAGAGAACAGTATGTCTTGTTAACCACTCAGCCTTTACAGCAGCAGCATAAAGTCTGATCTTCTCCTCTGAATCATGGGAGAGGATAATGGAGCATGTCCCTTGCTGAGAACAGGGTTTTGAAATTATATTCTCCATCTTGCTCCAGTTACTCAAAACCCATTTTGGTATACTCATTCATACGCCCACTCTCTTTCGAAAATGGAAATGGAATGCTTTGTGCTTTTGGGGATTAGTGATTTGAGCAGAGCCACGGAGTTGAGATCAAAGCTCATGGGAAAATGATGAGTTAGAGTTTCTCCAATTACAAACACAACAGAAACCTTCTCGGGGTCCTGTTGTTGCAGTGGCATGAACACCTTTGGCCCAAATTCATCCCAACACATTATAGGCAGCTAACAAAGCATCTAAATTAAGAGTCTAAATGCTTTAAGTTCTCTGATTCCTGTAGTCAAAGGACTCTGGAATGCCGTTTATTCCTCTTACAACCTGAATTACTCTTTCAGACTGTGTTTCACTGGATGGTCAGGAAGCCTTGGATGACTCAGGGAGGCACTCCAAAACTTCCATTCTGGTATGAAACTCAGGGTCTAGATATTTTTCTATGGAAAGATTACAAGTTGTGGTTAATTCTGTTGGTTGTATGATGTGCTGCTGTGAGCCAGCCCAGGGCTGACACACTGCTGATTTACTCCATCCCATCTAGAGGATGCTACAGAGGAAACGAGGGAGTCAGTAACCTCAGAGACTCTGCTGTGGACAGATGGGCAAGAGATTAGCTGAGGGTAAATCAGAACCTGAGAAATAGTTCCACAGCCTGCACAGCAGCCTAGTGCTGTCAGTGTGCTGCAGCTGTCCCCCCTCCATTTTCTTCCCTCTTTTTCCGTCTTGGAGGCATCAGACAGGCTGTGAGATCAGTATGGTGTGAGATGGTTAGAGTAACTTCCTTCCATGCAGCATTTTACACACTAAGTGCTTTGAGGATAATACCATTAGCTTTCTTTAGGGTTGGATTGCCTCTTGCTAATGGTTTGTTTACCAGCAGCTTATGTGGACTTCTTCTGGACCTGAGCTGATTCAATCAAGTTATTTCTCAGCACCATCTCCAACTAGTTCTGAAAGATGGCACTGTCTTTCTTCTCACATTCTAAGGAATGCAGTGAGTGATGTCTCCCCTTCCATTTATCAAACTCAGCAGGAATTTTTCTGGACATATTAGTTGTGTCATACTTTAAGAAAAGTATTTATTGCCAGTGTATGGACAGAAACAGAAAAGGGCACCACAGAGACAAGCTTTTGCAATGATCAGGGAAGATTTTTTAAAAACTGTACTAAAGAGTCCAGGAAATCAAGCTAATTACTGTTGGCAGTTGGTATTTTTTAGTTTTCTTCAGGTTCCATCAGAATATGCCCATCTTTCTCTACTATTCACCTATCCTGGACCAGGGTTGGACTGTGCCATGACTACTGAACTGCTAAAGGAGGTTGTCTGCATCCTGGAAATCCTCTTTCCTGCTGTCAGCCTAGAAAATGCATCCCAAGCCTCAAGAGTTGTTTCTATGAAATAATGGTGTTGGTACCCATGAAAGATGCTGGCTTTCCTGTTCAGATGTCCAAATACACATTTAGCTTTTGTTTCATGCAGCCACCCACTTGTTTGAAGTTGCAAGCACATGCTGAGTGTTAGTTTCCTTCTTTCCTTGTTTCAAAGTGTACAATCCATGTCTGTATAAAAGTATCTCTAAGTATAGGAAATCCTTCTTCCTTTCATTGTGCATCTATTGGACATGTGATCCATTTGTGTAAACAAAAAGGGAAATTTTGAAAAAGTGGAAGGAAAATCCCAAACACTTAATTGAATTAACACATTTTTTATCTTTCAATAGATTGTATTTACCTCATTTTCCAGTGTTACACTCCTGAAATTTTCCACACATTCCTGAGGGACCCAAATTCCTCCCTAGAGACTCAAGGTATTGGATTAATCAGGGATGACTCAGATGGCTAGAGACAGAGATTTCCACCTCCCTGGAAATCATCTGGAGGATGCATATTATATACAAGGAATAGAAATTAGTTCATCTAGGCAGAGTAAATAGTGCAGGGACACGTAATGCTGCAGCACTCAGCTGTTCTGCAGGGCACATGCTCCAGCCATGGGCAGAGCCAGCCAGGCTGGGCAGTGGGGCAGCTGTGGCTGCCCCTGTGGTGCTGCCAGCTGCAGCATCCAACCTCTCAGCCACACAGCCCCAGGCACCTGCAGCAGCTGCACAGCCTCCAGTGGCCAGAGCACGGCTGGCCCGGCACAATGGCCACTGATGTGTAGCCAAGTGTTTCCACAGGACTTTGAAGTGCATTTTTTCTTTGTGATAAACAGTCTTGCTTTCCCAAAGAAGCACAGAACATGTTTTACTTCCCGAGGACACCCATGTACCTGCGGGCAGGAAGGAAACACCTGTGGGGGTGAGCAGGCATGGCGAGGAGTTTTTGCTCTGTGCTCATTTGTGGGGATTTATTGCAGGCCATTTATTGGAGCCCAGGTGTGTGTCTGGTCAGGCTGAGGAGTGTGCAATGATCAAGTGCAGGCTGTTCCCTGGGCACCTGGCAGGACCTGGAAGGCAACACCTTGGCACCCCCACTCCGTGTACTAGTGTGTACAGCACCCACACATTGTGTGGCACTGCCACCCATCATCTGGCACAAATGCACCATGCACCCCAGTCCCCAGGGTGACCTGGCACAGCCTGGGCACATGAACAGCTGAGAGAAAGAGACCACAGAGATCTAACACAAAGCTACTGCTGGAATGCTGGCTGCCCAAGCTGGTTCTGCAGAATGTTTTGGAGATTTGTGGGGCTTTAAGCTGTGGTAATTCAACATTTGAAAACAAATAAGTTCTCCTGCTCTACTTATCCACTAGACGATGATGTTGATGCAAAATAGTCACAGTGCCAAAGGTCTATTCAGAGTGATAGAGGCTTTGAATCCTGCCTGTCAGCACTGGGTCTTAACATATGTCTCCTTGGAAATCGGTGCTACAGGCCTAATCTGGCAGGCATGGCTTCAGAAGAGCCCAGATTTGTCTGTAAAAGAATGGCAGGGGGGTCCTCTAATAATGGTATTTCTAATAGTGGTATTGCTAATCCCAGTTGCTTTAAACTCTAACAGGATCTGTAATGCTATAGTTGTTCAGATAGGTGCCTTGACAATTGTTTTCTTCTCCTGGCATTTCCCCATTATTTTTTGTTGAAATGTATATATAAGAAATAATATTCTATTTTATGGAACTGGTCAGAAACTGGAAAAAAATCAATTAGAGCAGGGGCTGATCCCATTTTGAAGTAACTTCTCCCCATTGCTCTCTCTTCTCCAGGGCTGGCAGCTCTCTTAATTCCCAGGCATTCTCTTCATTCCCAGCTTGTAATGTCTGAGATGAGCTGCTATTAAATATAATTAAATACATTTAGGAGACACAATCTACCACCTTGGTGGTGTCTATAAGAACAGGTGCTTAAAAGCTGTGTGGAAAAAGAGAAGTCCATTATTTAAAGTGTAGCAAACTACTGCTCAGTAATGGTTTCTGTCAAACTAAATCTCCATGTCCTACTGTTAAAACCCAGGAATCTGGTAGAGTATTTATTTCCAGAAAACCCTTTTCCCCGCTACAGTCTGAAAATGGCCTCTTGGTTTTAAATGATGATCTTAAAACACACCAGAAATTTATTTTCCTACATTGGCTATTCATTCTGCCTTAAGATTACATAAAAAACAGATGGGACTCATTTTCTCTTACTTGGTCCAAACATTTCAACAAGTAGGTTATTTTTCTTACCAGTCTTTGGACTCCCCACTGTTCTTAACAGGATTATTTGGATAAATAAACTGATCCAACTTTGACCCTTTACTAACCATTCACCTGAGGCAGAGCATGTAGAATTTAAGGGAAATAAAGGATGTCTGTTCTGGTGAGAAGTGAGCTAATATTGCTTTACTATGAAAAAACATAAAATTATTCTTGTCTGAAACAAAAAATCATGCATTTTTGGCATAAATACCCTGTTTTATTTCTGATGTAGTTGAACAAGCACCAAAAAGTTAACAGGTTGGAACAGTTTGAAAAGGAAAAAGAAGGAAGGCTTACTCTAACTACCTTATGGTTTACAGATGTTTCAGGTAGGCATATAGACATCTCCTTTGTTTCAGAGTTGTCCCTGTAGGATTTTGCCAGTGTCCAAACTCATTTTTCCCTTTAAGGCTACCTTAACTACAATTGGAGGAAAGCAGGATACAGTCTAACATACAGAAAAAGCAAGACAAAAACAAACAGTGAGACAAAACCTGTTTCCGCTACTGGCAGGAAAGGAAAATTTTCAAAAGTTGAAATGATGAATAAAATAGGACAGACATCCTCCTTGTTTTTCAGGGCTCAGTGAATTAACAATACAAAGATGCAATGAAATACCTGTATCAGTGGTAGGTTTCAAAGACAATACTGAGGTGGAGATCCTGAACCAGGGAAATTAAAAGCTGAGCAGTGCTGTAAGTGTGCAGGTCACAAAAGAGGTGCAGGTTAAATTAATGTATGTCATCCTTCAACTGTTTTCCAAGCTCTGATTACCAAGGAGTTGAAGCTGTAGTGAATTGTTCCAATGGGTTGTACCTGCCTTTAGGATTAAATATTTTGGTGCTGTGAATGACAGCCATGACTGAGGTGTTCTGACATGCCACAGTGTGTAATGTGCATGGCTTTCTCCTCATTGCCTGGTCTTTTTGTAGAGGGATTGTAGGTGCAATGGAAGTGATATTATGATAGAATGGAAGCAGGAGTGGGACTGGGGCATACCTGTGCCTGGTGACCAAAGGTGCAAGTGACACAAGGAAGCATGCATTGCAAACAGACACAGCAGTGGAAGAGGGAGTTACCTGCTCCTTTTGTTTCTGCTGGGCTGCCAAAAGCTCCTGTGTGCTCAGATGTGCTGGTAGGGCTACACATGGAAATCCCTTCCTCTGTTCAGTCCCTGTGGGCTGAGGTAACCAACACCTCTGAATGGAATTGTTTGTTCTAAGGAGGGGTTGAGGAGATGCTCTCCTGAGGAGCAGGGCAGAGTGGTGAGCAGTGGTTTGCAGCAAGCTAAGAGTGCTTGTCTCTGGCTGTCAGCGTGGCATTTGTCCTTGGTGTCAGGCCCTGCGAATTTGGCCCAATAATTCATCATCCTGTAAACAAGGATCTGGTTCCAACTGTGAATTCCAAGAGCAGGCATATAATTATAGTGTTTTACCAACTCCTTCACCTAGAACTGCATTAGGACAGTTCTATGGCAACTGAGATATGTAGAAGAAATTTTTCTCAAGCAATCCTCTTATTTTATATATAAAGTACTAATTTAAAATAATTCAAGTTGTGTAAGAGTGTGTAGGTAATTGCACTGTACTATAGTTTCTCTTTATATTTTATATTGTGGGAATAAACCAAGGAGACAGAGCAGCATATTTGCCAGGAGGTAGAGGAGATGACCCTGCACAAGATCATTTTGTTTTGGTATGGGACCTGTCACAGCTGCAATAGTGCTCTGCTCTGGATGAGAAGGTTGTGCAATGTAATTTTAATGAAATATTTAATTCCAATGTGAATATGGTCCCAGTGTGAATATGGTCTAATGAACACTGTGTAATAGTCTCCATTAACATTGACTGTGTAGTGACCTTGGATAAATCATTGCATCTCTTTGTGCAGAAGCTCACCTACAAAATGTCCTCTTCACAGATATGTAGTGAAGATTCTTTAGTTAATGCTTACAAAGTGCTTTGAAGACATAAATAAATATCGTTATTACTTTAACAATGCTGAAGTTTTGAGATCAGGAGGGCATTTTACCCTCTGCATCTCACTGCCATTTGGGGGCTACAGTGACTGTCCATAAGTAAATGCAAATTTCACATTGGTGTTTCCACATAGCTGTTACATAAATCTACATGGTCACTGGCTATCCACCGTGTGTGGGTGCCCGATCTTTTATAGCAATTAAGGAACAAATTATAATCATTTTTGCAGAAACTGTACACTAGAGATGAAAATCTTTTACATCTTCTGGCATGATTTGGCACTTCAAGCAAGTACAGGGTGATTTGGTTTCAATCATTCCTTCATTCATCTAATCCCTAGCACTTCAATTCCCAGGCAAACAGCAGAATCATATCTGGACCTGGGTATGCCATTAAAATGAAACAAGTTTGAAATTCATAAATTTATTTTATGCCAAATCCCTGGAAGGCATTGGCATTGTTGTGTCTTTTCTGAGCTTTCAGATGAATGTACTAAAATGATGTAACTACACTTCTTATGTTGTAGTTTAATATGCAATGGGAGATCTCTCTAGCACAGTGAAACAATAGAAACCTTGAATTTCTCAGAACGACTGAGAAAATATGCATCTCGTAAAATCTGACTAAAAATAGTATTAACTGCAAAACATTAGATTTCCACCAATTAAAGTTAAATTAGACTTTGTCCCAAATTGGTTGTTGTTTGGTTGTTGGTACCCAAGCTTATTTTTTGGGTATTTTTTGCCGAAAGGAACAGCACTGCCATGGAAATAAAGAGGAGCTAAAAATTATTACAGTCATTCAACATTTTTCCCATGTTGGCAAGCATACAGTTATTATCATGCCTCCATTTCCCTTCTGTTCTTTTGGACTGGGGCTAAATGGGTTCATTTCCACCATGAAAGGAGACATACATGGAGATATGAGGGAAACAGCTGTGTGTCTGGAATGGCACGAAACAGACCATGAAACAGTGGATGAGAGTACTTTCCTTTACCAGGAAGGGTTAATAGGAAGGAAGGAGGACCATGACAACCATAAGCATCATTCAGTGATGACAAAACAAACCATGAAGCCACAGGTTTTTTGGCTTTGCTGCCATCTAGCAGAAGGTGGACAGCCTGACATCCATCCACCTGCTGGGACAGAGAAGGATATTAGATTGCTGAGGTGGGTGGGGGATGATGTGCCTTATGGTTCAGGTCTGAGCTGGCCATTCTGGCTAGGTGACTCTTAAAACATGGCTTGTTTCTGGAAGAGCAGGTTTAGAGGCAGAATTAGCTCCTGCAGAGGCACAACCACTCCTGCTGTTGGAGGAGAGGAACAAGCTGTTCTCCCCTGTTGGCACTGCTGGATTGAAGGAGATGTGCAGCCAAAAGAACAAGACTTAGGAAAGTTCAGATATGGTCTCTAAAAACAAACCTTCTGAGAAAGGTAAGAGCCATTTTCCTTTCTGAGGAAATGTGGTCTGTACACACTCTTTGTGTGTTCAGACCACATTTAAAAAGAGTCAGTTAATAGTATCAGCCACCTTGATCAAGGTTTGGTCAAGGCTCATGCTAAAAATCTGTTTAGCTTGTAACATATTTCAAGCAAGTGGTTAGCTGATTCTGAGTGTATACTGCTTTATCATCTGAAGGGTCTTGAACAAAACTTAGTTACATAATGATCATGTTAAGCTCCTAAATGAGTTTCCTTTCCTGTAATTATTAATCCTCCAGCTTCTTTCTTTCTTGCAATCTCATTTTCTCCTGCAGTGTATGTTCCTTTTGCAGGGACAGATAACTATGTCTTGCAGACAGTCATTTATGGTCTGTGTTCATTAGTTCACAGGCAGAGGAAGCAAAGCAGACTGTACTCTGATTTTCCCTTTGTGCAATGGAAACTGCACATTTATTATGGTTTTGTTGCTGAGGAGAAGTTCAATTGCTAATGTAACACAGGCTAAAAATTTGCAGAAAGAAATGTTTCGTGTTCTGGAAAAACTGAACTCACATGTGTTTTCCTGGGAGGGAAAAAATTGGCTAAACCTGGGTCAAGGTGTTCTTGGGAGGCTGAGAAACATTATCACAATGTTATGCTTAGGCTGAGACTAAGGATTAACCAGGTCACTCAACCTGAAGGTTTAGCTTTAAAAGAAACTGAGACAATTGAAGATAGACTACTATATACACAAATCATCCAGGTAAGTTTGCCCTGCAGCTGTGTTCTTTATATGTCTGAAAATAAATAATTCTCCTGCCAGGTCCACTTAGACTGAATTTTTTAAAGATAAATTGAGAAGTTTTATTCCCATTCTTCTTCTATTGGACATCACAGTATGGCAAAGGCCATTTAACTGTGAGGAGTGTATCAGAAGCTATGAGGCCCACACTCAGCTGAGTTTCTGTGATGCTGCTTTTTCCTTGGGCTTATAAATAAAACAGTAAATCACATTCTAGGTCTCTAAATTACATTAGATGTCATATGAATGCAACTATATGTCAAGTAGTTGAAGAAGTGCCTTGGGGAGGGGGTGTTGGCCACCCTTCCATGCTGGAAGGGCACAGGACATGCCTTGCCTTCCCCAGGGGAGCTGTGAGCTGGACATCCCCTTCAGCTGAGCTCGGGGAAGCTCCCAAGGGCAAAGGGCAGTTTCACACATTCAGCACCTCAGTAGGAATATTTTAAAATGATTTTATTTCACAAGCCTTCTTCAACTATTCCTTTTGGCCAGCCCCAGTAGATCAGCAGGCAGTGGGGTCTGTGCTCAGATAGCCCCAATACCCACCCTGAGGGGCTCACCCCACCTGTGTGGTGTCTGCAGTGCAGTGACATGAACTGCATGTGCTCCTCCTGGGGCTCAGCCTGGCAGAGCTCCATGGGTAGCCTCTGCTCCTGATTGAGAAGGAAAACATTCATGTATGCTTAGTTAAAATAAATTACTTTACCCTAGAGAACCTTTAGAACAAAATTGTTTCCAAACCATACTGTCAGTGTCACCAAATAATTGTTTTGAATCCAGTCAAGTTAACTCAAATACAGTATTTTGTCAAAATGAGAGTATCTCATGCTCTATAAATGTGCATTTAAGTTATCAAAACAACACTATTGTGGCAGTACAATTATTATTAAATGCCAGATTAAAATAAATTGATTTTTCCATCAACACACTGACACCTTTAGAATCATATCAGTCTTTCTGAAGTCCACACCAATGCGTGTTTCCTTTATGAACTGGGAACTCCTAAAAACTCTAGAGAGCATTCCTTTTTTGTGTTCTCCAGGTCCAGACTGGTGGAATTTGGGTTGTTTTTGAAAGAGGGCTGTATGTGCTATCCAAACCAACCTCTAAAAGCAAAGGATGTGCAAAGTCCGAATCAGATTCAAAGAAATTGGAGTTATGTGCATGTTCCTTATATCATTCTGAGTGATGGCTTTATTAAACCACTCATGGCCTGTAAATGCCTTCTGTGATAATTTACTTGCAGTTGGTCTGGTGATGGGAATGGAGCATGGGAATTTTAGTGCAGTCTCCTTAGCTGTAGGAGGTTGTTGGTGATGCTCTGAGCATACTTTAACTGGAGTTAAATTTTCAGGGCAGGAATTATGTTTTCAGATGTCCATAGGGGTCCAGTACAGGATACCAGCATGCTTACCTGTATGCTTTTTATGCAACCAATAAATGCAGCTAACTAGAGAAGGCAGAGAGTTGTGTCTTTCTCTTTGCAAAGGATGTAAGGAATGGCCTGGAAAAGGACAGTTTATCCAACAAACATGGAGCTAGCTACAGTCAATTTACAAAAATCCAGTATTAGATGATGGACTTATGGGCTACTGATAAGTGACTAAAAGGAAAGAGCAAAGCTGCCTAAACCACCACATCTCTGTTCTGAGTGTGCATTTATGCCTTCCAAGAGGCGTTGATGATACTCAGTCACTCTTCAGTGTGTTTTATTCATTCCTTTTAACATATTGTCTGGTTTTCCCACAGGAGGGGAAAGTGGATCTTTTTCTAATGTCCTCTCTATAATGTTTTCACTTCCTCACTCAAACCAACAGCTCTCTGTGTGCAGATAACTGAATGGACAGTTTAGCTTCCAGCAGAGCCTTTCATGCTCAGGAGATGTCAGCCATGGAATAGTCATGGAATGATGCTCCAGAAACCACAGTTTTGAAGCATGATGCTACCCACACAGAAACTGTTAATTCTCTCATGTGAAAGCTAATAATTTTGTGGAAAAAATGCCAAGGGCTATCAAGGAAAAGGTTGTCTGAAAATTCTCAAAAGATCAAGGCTTTTAAAAAATGTTTTTCAGAAAATTAAAAAAAAAAAAAAATGCAGAAAATGTGAGGAACGGCATCTTTCTCTCCAAGATGGAAACAATAAGCAGAAATAGAAATTATTGTCTGTGCTCCCCTCCTGCTGAGATATTTCCAGTCTCAGAAAATTTGTGGCTGCTTGGGAAAACTCCTACCTGGGTAGAAGAGCAATAAACATAAGGAAAACGAAAAGACATGCCAAGACAGTATTATCTATGCTATTTAAACTGTTTAGAAACTGGAAAAACCCTACTCTGTTTATATCATGCATAGATTTAATTTCTTGCTTAGTAAGGAAAGCTGAAATCACTTGCTGCCTTTTGGAATATGAGCACAATATGATCACTTTGTAATGCTGGGGAGAAGAGAAGGGAGCTCTACATGATAGACATGGTCCCTGGAGGCAGGAGCATCATTTGAACCTTGGCACAGGCAGTGCCTGACATCATCTGAGACCAAAGACTGTCAGGTTAGTAGCTATTATCTTTACATAAAGAGGCAGCAGTTATGCACCTTAACTGTTGTCTGGAATTCCCATCCAACAGAATAAATGCCCAGTGCACAGGTTATGCTTTGCACATATCCTGAGGAAATGTATGTACCTGGATACAAAGAGAGAAAATTAGGGCAGGCACTGGCAAGTTGGCTGGACCCAGAGACCTGTTTTTCCCTTGCAGTTGAGCTGTTGTCAGCAATGCTGCATTTCTAGGAGCAGCTTGTGCATTCATTCCAGCTGGGAATACTGCTGGTGCTTGTCAGAACCCCAGAATAAAGCACTGACGTGCTCAGGGTCCTTCTAAACCTCCCCTATGTGGGACTATATGTCACATACACACACAAAAAGCCCAAGTACCCCAAGAAAGCCCCAAACAATATTTTTGTTACAGGATATTTGGGTTATGAACATATTTGGGTCTTGAATGCAGTATTACAGATTTCATTATCAAAGGCTGTCATCAATTTGAGGTCACTTGGTGAGAGCTTTAGTGGTGCAAAACTGAGTGGCTGCAGTTTTGCTGCTGCTGGGGACTTGGTGTGGTTAAAGTGGAGTCAAGAAAGCTTCTTATTCAACCTCACAGTTGGTATTTGCTTAGAAATCAGCAAGCTGTTCGTGTGGACAAAACTTGGCAGAACTTGAGCATATCAGCACTTGTGTAGTGAAGGATGCTCCCACTTGCTGTCCTCTGAGATCCTCATTATTAAGATGCATTTGTGTCTAGGACTTTCTGGAAATTGTAAGTTTCTTAGAGCCAAAATAAACCTTTGTAATTCTCTATCTGGAGAAGGTGTTTGTAACAGGAACCAGCTGCAAGTGCACTAAGAACTGTAAGAAAATGGTGTTGAATAGATGATGAGGAGCACTGCTAGCTGGGCTGTTAGGAGCTCTTGGAGACTATTCCATGTCCCCATTCTTACCTTTCTATCTCCTCATTCTCACATTTATAATGTATAAAAAATATACCCTATTTCTATTAAAAATCCATCTATCTATCTATCTATCTATCTATCTATCTATCTATCTATCTATCTATCTATCTATCTATCTATCTATCTA
>JAOTQP010000870.1:36787774-36814232 GCA_026413545.1 Cichladusa arquata
GAAAAAGAAAAAGAAAAAGAAAAAGAAAAAGAAAAAGAAAAAGAAAAGAAAAAGAAAAAGAAAAAGAAAAAGAAAAAAAGGATTTTTACACTTTATGTATGGAAGTTCAGCCATAATGCAACAAGGACTCAATTAAATTATAGCAGAAAAGTTCTTGGGAACAGACTGACACACATCCAATCCCTTAAAATGTAATGTGGTGGCATACCAATGTTCTGGAGACTGTATGGTGTGGAACAGTCCTCTGCTATCAGGACTAGGTGAATTCTCTATTCCTTTTTTCAAGACCTGCTACAGTGAGGTAAATTCCCTCACGCCACTTCCAGGAGCTTCTATTTCCTGTGTATTAGAATGGCTGATTTCTAAATGACAGCTTAGGACAAGAAAGCAAGGACTGTCCCCACAGAAGTGATACAGCTATGTTCTCTTTTTAGTCCCATCTCAAAGGATGTGAACACACATCCCTGGCATGGAACCCCTCCACTCCCATAAAAGCTACAGGGTGGGAAGTCCTGGAGACCATCACCCCCTGGAGCAAGATGGATGGGTGAGGGGGGTCGTGCCCCAGAGGGCTGTGCATGAACAATTGTGCCACTTTCCAGGCAGCACATGTATGGACTTACCTCAAGTTGTAACATCTTCCCCGTTTTAGAGAACTTAATTAGGATGTGCATCTGGTTTGCAACATGGAGGGTGATGGGACCCATCAGAATATGTCAAAATGCAGTGATATAACAGGAATACGTGGGAGAAGACATTCATATGAGGAGCTATCTTTTGAAAATGTAGGATGTTTGACTCAAAGGGTTTCACCCTCAGCTAATGCACACAGGCAGAGGCAGCCCTGTCTCCAGCTGTTGTGCAGTGCTGGATGAACACCAGAGCTGTGCCAGTTACTGCAATCCCAGAGAAGATCAGGGGAAGCTTCAGGGGATGAGAAAACTGGCATGAGAAAACATCCCAGTGCAATATTCAGTGATTGATTGCTTGGATTTGCTGACATTTTTCACTCTTTGCAGAACTGTTTTTGAACCTGTGTGATCATCTCACGGTTGTTTCACATTTTCCTAGGTTGAAATGGAAATGACCTAACTTCTATTCTGGTTCAGTTGTAGGTCACTGCCTGGCTGCTGTTGCCACAAAGGTTTCTGAATTTATTTTCTTACTGTCCTCCTCCATAGAGTTGGTTTCAGTTCAGCATCTTGTCCTCCAAAGTATTTTCAATAGGTTTTTTGCCCCTCACATACAATTTCGAGGTGCTGTAAACAAGTTGTATTGCTGGTGAGCAGACAGGAAACAACTTGAAAGGATAAGAAGGACATAGAAAAATGAATTCCCTTTAGAGAAGAGTTGTGATTAGTTGTGATTAGGCAGGTATTTGCACTTCCAGTGTGGCAATTAGATGCTGCAGTGCTGGGCTGTTGGAGGGATATGCAAACTTCTCATGATACAGCGTTCTGATAAGCTGCTAAGAAAAAAATTTTTTTTTTAGCATTTTTAGCAAATGCTCTGACTGTTTGCTAGAGGAAAGCTTTAGCCAGATGTAGTAGGGCACAATTCCCCTTGTGCCCCCAGGGTGGGTTACTGTTCAGTGAGCAGTGGCTGCTGCCATCATCCCACAGATGGCTGGGTTCAGCTGGTCCTGGTGAGCACAACAGAGAGAGTAACCACAGATCCTCTGGTTGGAAAGATATTCAATCCACCTCTTCATGCCGCTAGTCATTGATCCAAATGTCCTTTGTTTGAAGTACTGCTGAAGGGGGAAGTTCTTTTCACTCCCATCTGGTTATGATTAATCTTCTCAGCCAAGCTTTCTTTGGCCAAGGAGGAGCCCAAGACAAGAATGGTCTCTCTCCCTCTTAATTACACTGGTTTAACAGAGGATCACTAGTAATTAGAGCCCAGAGATGCCAGTAGGTGTATGTGAACATGGTGTCAGTTTACAGGGTGATATGTTAAAGCTGGTTCAAACCTTTACACAATCTCTTTCTCATTACAGAGGTGTAATTAATCACTTTGTCTCATTAGCACACTATTGGATTAAACAGAGTCATTTTAACCTTCCTCCCTATCTTGGAATCTACCCTTACACAACAGAAGCAAATTTTCTTTGGAAAATATGATCAGGCTTTTGCATCTTTGTGGAAGTGGCTCTGCTGAGTTAAGTTAATTTTAGACTTTTTATTATTCACCTGAACGACATGCTGAAGTCATTGTCTTGGAGACATCCCTGGTCCAGACACGTCATTGCTAAGTTGAGGAGCTTGGCTAGCTGGCTCCAAGGTGGGGTCCTCTGCAGATGAGGGCTGTGGTGAAGAGAGCTGAAGGTGAGACACTGCCCCTGCTCTCCCTTGGGAGCTGCTTTTAGGCTTTATGGCTGGTCCCACCCAGGCTAGATGGTAGCAGCTGTGCCTGGGCTCAGCCTCTGGTTCAGCCTCAGAGCAGCCTGGTGGCTGAGCTGGGTGATTGCTGGGCTGCAGCTGGCCATGGCTGCTGTCTCTGGGCACAATCCACACTCTCAGGGGTGTCTCAGCTCCTGGCTGCTGAGGTGCTGCCTCCACCAGCCTTGCTACCACCCTTGGCTCCCAGATATCCTCCCCTGGGGAGCAGCTAGTCATGCTGTGCCCTCCACAGGTTTTTAGGATTCACCTGATGGAGAAGGATCCATGTCTGTGTCATGCCTCAGACCTTCTTGGTGCCTCATAGCCCTTCATGGGAGGTATTTCAGGGAGGGATTTCTGCTACTTGTCTTTGCATCTCATTTTTCTTTTAATATTGGCTAAACAGAATCCCTCCTTGACAATGAAACAGAGCAAATAAGTATGACCCAATTTTGCATAGTATTACAAAAATAACATTTTTCTGTGCAAAATCTTAATCCAGACAAAGATTTTCTGAGCTTCAACAGACTTAAAAGGTTTATGAACCTTTGAGATTAATTTTGCTCTCATTAATTAAGCTCATGTCTTGAGAAAGCCGAGGGGAGGTTTACAGACATCTTTAACAAATGACAAGGACTTTGCTAGGAAAAAGCTGGTGGTCTGGTACTTTCTTCCTGCCTGCTGTTTTTCCTAGAGATAACAATTCACTAGGGTTGTGCAGGACTTTGCAGCTTGCTTTAACTTGAAGAGATGTCCAGAGAGACTCTTAACAGGGCAGGAGGGAGGCTGGCGCCTAAGTGAATCCTTTTATCCCCTACAGAGGCTCCTGGAGCTCAGCCCTAGCTGCTCTGGCAGGGCATTGCATAGTTATCTGATTGTACCAAAATATATTCCCTGAAACATTTTTTCCTCTTTAATTGTGTATGCTGGGAAGAGCTTTTGCTTTCTCAGCCTCTTAAAATACTCCTTTTTCTAATGCATTTGAAATGTTTTTGTAAACGTCTCATATGCATAAGGGCTTCAAACTATGTGATTTCTGCCCCACACTGATGGAGAGGAATCTTACATTAAAAATCAGTGTTCAGACAGCAAGGGAAGGTCATGCCAAGTCATGCCAAGACCATCAGGTTTGTCCTGCGGGAGCACAAGGGCAGGTTTTGATGCTGTCCCAACCCAGTAGGCTCTGACATGTCCAAATAATGGGAAGACCCAAGCAAGACTGAGTAAAAAATCCCTAAATTAAATTATTTTCAAAATGAATTTCAGTCAGTGTATGTATTATCTGATTGTTTCTTAACATCTCCTCAACAGGGCTGGTCCCTGCATTCTTTCCATCTTCCTCCACATCCACAAGCTAGATCCTCAGGTCTTGTGAGGCCAGGTGATATTCCTGGTAGTTTGACATTTCTGTGGCTTTAGAGAAGTCAAAGGCTGCTTTGCCCAGTGATGTGCAGTAGAATTAAAAACTCCAGAAGCAGGAGACTGACCCTCCTCCCCTTCAAGCCAATGTAGATCAAGAGTGAGTCCACTGGAACCACCAGTTCTGTTACTATAAAGGCAGAGAAGAACGTGAGTGTTTGAATATTTGCCACTTAGGCCTAGTGTCTGTAGAGATATTTTTAACCATTGTCATCCAAACATCCTAGTTTCAGTGCAATAAGGATGAAAATCCTAACGTAGGTGAGGTGCCCAGTGGGAGATTTTGTCATTACTCAGGGCAAGCCTCAGAGCAGAGCTCTAGTCAACTCCTCCTAACATCTTCTACCTCATGTTCATTTAACTCCTGGTGCATTTCAGGCACAGAACTAATTGTTACCAGTTAATCAAGAATTTGAGGAGGTGTAGGGTGATTAAATTACATGCTGGTTGGTTATCAGTGAGATGCAGAGACTAAGAAGACTTCTTAGTGTTGAAGAATTGGCTGCCCAAATAGGGAAGTGTTTCCTTCCGGACAATTTATTGTGGAATCTTTATATTTACTTCTTATTTTCTAGGCTTTAAATTGTTTCCCTTTTCTTCCCAAAAGATTAAACCAAATTGGCCAATTTCAGCTGCTGCTGCAGGCACTTACCAAGATACAGTATTTTACATATATTGATGGTTTCATCACCTTTGCTATCACATTATGCTGTGGGGATTGGAGTGTGAACTGCTGGTTCATAGCTGTCAGCTTTGAAACAAGACAGCAGCTGTTGGAAAAAAACAAGTTTCATGCTCCCCTCCCACCCAGATTTGCTATATCATCTATGAAATTACACTGTTGTTACATCCAAGGTGAGAAATACCCAGCCAGAGGGAGGAGAAAGGCATACAAGCCTGGCATCTCACATTCAGGGCCAAAATGAGAATTCATTTATTTGGAAAATGCAGTAAAATTGAAGAGCTCCAGCTGAGGCAGAAGGTTTTGTCTCCTAGGAGGTCTGGAGATAGCAGACTTGGCGGTCCCAGCATTTTGTGATCAAGCAACGCAGCCTTTTGCCACCCACAGACTAAGTTACCATGGCCTGCAAGGGGAATGGGGGAAGGCTTCATGCTCTCAGAACTTAAGCTGGTGTTGACTGACATGATTAGAATTCACTTCATCGCTCTAGGAGACCTTGGAGAAAGTGCTTGAAAAAAATATCCTAAATTCTCATCGCATTTCTGGTGCAACAAAGGAATCTGGAAAGAATCTGGACACTAATACTTCCTGCACACATGGATCTTCTCAGACAATCACAGTCAGCATGGCTTGAATTTGCCTCAGTTGTGTGTGAAGCCTTTCTTTTCACTCCTTTACATCCCAAGATATTACATTTTAAATTTTTAAGCGGGCCATGGAGCCTTGCTCAGGAACTCTGGGCTGGAAGGAGAAAAGCATTGCCATGACCCAAGCAGCTCTAAGGACACCCTCCTTGTTGACCAAGGCAGCTCGACCTGCTTCCCTGGACATGGGGGAGCAGGCTTTGCTTGCTGCCCTTTGGAGGCTTCTCTTTTCCTTGCCTCTGGCTGGGTTTGCTGGCAGTGCTCAACACCCTCCAGCACCATGGGGTGACTGTCCCAGCTGGCTCTGGGCTGCCCAGCCCAGGCTGGGAAGCACTATCTTCATCCACAATGGTACTGCTTGTTAATTTCCCTTTTTCATAGAGACAACTCAATCAGATGGAGTTTGGTGTGCTCTAACTATTTTTTCTTCAAAAAAAGGAAGTTTTAAGAGCACCAGTGAGGACAAGAACTGTTGGAAGATTCAGCCCTGCTCCTTCTCAAGGAAGCGATGGCCATGGTTCCATCAGTGCAGCTGAATAGGGTTAGAGCTTGTGATTCTCATAGTGTATTTCATCTTATTAAACTTCTCATTTTTCCTGTAGCAATTGAAAAGGAAAGGTATTATTGTTGGAGTACAGGTCAGAAAAAGTCCAATAAAAACATTGAGCGAGCTGCTGAGTTTTCCTTTTAGAAATGAGTTTTGAGCATCTGAACCATTTGAAACTCAGTCATTTTGAAGGTGTTGGTGACATGGGACATTAACTCATTTTTATTTAATCACAGGGGGGTGACAGGTGCCAATACAGGGCTTGCAGAAATCAGTAGTGAACCTGCCATTGGTTTTAACGGGAACAAACTCAGGTTTGGTTTGAGCTGTCTAATGTGTGTGGTTAGGGAATGGCAGGAGAAAGGGAAGGGGAAGCCACAGGTCTGGGGCTGTGTTGAGCACTTGCTCTTTCCAAGCAGCTGGTGGTTCTAAGGATGCAAAGCAGGCACCAGCCCCTCGGGTGTCTGTGGCTGCAGTCGGGCAGGCATTGCTGCCATCCTGTGGAGAGCAGGACCGAGGGATGGCTGCAGGGACACAGGGGCCAGCAAGAGACCCAGGCAGGGTCTGGGCAGCCCCTCAGCACGGCTGGGGTGGGCTCCCATGGTGGCCAGATGAGGATCACCTCACGTGGATTTGGGCCAGGGCCACCCAGTCTTGCCCTGGCCTGTTCCAGGACTTTAAGAAGCCAATATACACTGCACTGTAACTGTTGTTGTGCTTGCAACAGCTGGGTGGGAGTTGTGCCCGTGCTGCATGCAATAGCTGGATGCTGGAACCACTGGGACAAGCTGTTACTCTCTGCTAGTCCTCCAGTGCTCACGTATCCTCACCTGGACATGTGGTACAGGAATATGTCCTTGAAAGTCTTCCATACTGAAATCACAGCCTCAGTTTTAATTTCATTTTTTTTATTCTGTAAACATTTAATATTTTGCTAAAAGATAGTATAAAAAAAATATTCAACCCAACAGTGTGATTGGAGTAAAGCTATATGCAGACAGATAAACAGATAGCTAGAGAGCATGAAAAGCAGGACATCTAATCACTGAAGAACAGTTATAAACAGCAATAAAATTAATATCTATATTAAACTAGCAGTGCAAAAAAACAAACTGGAAGCAGCTTTACATTAAAAATACAGCTTTTTAAATACAGAAATAGCACCAATTTACACAAGACAATCAGAAATGTAAACGTGGCAGATAGATTCAAGTATAAGTTATATGCTCAGCCTCCTCACCAACTGACTTGGGATAGAAAGGTTTCACAAACCCTGCAGAACTTCCTGGGTATGCACTTTGCCTCAGTGCAAATACAAATTCTGCTTTTCCAAAGCTACTTTGCTGATGAGTTGTTCCTAGTTTATTTAAATTCATAGCTTTCAGTGAAGGTAAAGATAGGAAAGGTAGACCCATTCCCTCTTGACAACCAACTGCTCCCCCTTACCAGTCTGGTTCGGGTGCAGAACGAAGCTGCCCAACTGCTTCAGTGATCTCACTCTATTTTAGTGAGAATTTTGCATTGACAAAATGAAGACAGCTTATCAACATCCTTTTTCTCCTAGAGACAAAACCTGCTTTCCCAACCATGACTCACTGAAGAGGGAGTCAATCCTCATTTCCAGACTTGCTGTATTTACAGAAACTCAAAACTGTAAGCAGAAATTGGAAATGGAAAATCCATTTTCACTCCCTGCATTTTCAAGTGTAGTTAAGTTAGTTATGGCACACAATAACATCACTGACAAAGAAAGGCAATTTTGGTGATGATGCTTCAACTGGAGCAAAGAGCCAATATTAGCTCTAATCCTCCTCCCTGCTCCCAGCTGCCATTTCACTAAAAGGCTGCACCGTACTAGAGGGAGAGAGAAGAGACAAGGTTTGGAGAATCAGCACTCACCATTTTCCCTGAAACCCCAGCAGCCTGTTCCTGCCCTGGCAGCAACACATGCACGCCAGCAGAAGTGCAGGGGCAACACTGTGCTAGTTACACATTGCTTTTCAAAGCAAAATTAATCTAAGTGGGTGTATAAGAAGAAATAATTCAGAAGAAAAAACTGTAAACTTTCATAACTGTAGTGTCATTAAAATATAAAAAAAGTTAGCAGTCTGAGGATGTCTCTTTACCACCCCTGAAATTTCCTATGATAATTCTGATACAGATTTTCTTTCAACCAGGGCTAACCAAGCCCTCTCAAAAACCTGTTATTGGTCTATTCTAAGAGAAGGCTGCATTACTCAAACTCTCAGCTTCACTCAAATGCTTTCTTAAATTTCACTTTCATTATAAAAATAAGAGGCCTTCATCAAATCCCCAGCCTCAAAGTCTTAACCACCCTTGCCTAACAAATAGCACGTCCAAGAGTGCATCAACCCTTGGAAAATCAGTATCAGTACCAAAGAGAGAGCTGATCATGCTGGCCTTACATTTGCTAAGTCCAGGCTAAGGTGATGTCAACAGCAACACTTTCTGTCTTTTGAACAGGAGACTGCACAAATGTAATTGCAGTTTGCTATATTAGTGAAAACATATGCAAACATAAGAGCATTAGCTCTTAAAATTATGTCCTATATTGATAATAGCACCATCCATTATTTGAGGACTCTGAATGTGAATTGTTAGGACTTTTCTTCCTCATTATCTTCTCCTAGATAATTTTTATTATTTTTTTATATTAATTTAAAACTCAAGACTCCTGCTCTTTTCAACTTCTTTTTCTGGTTTAGATATATAAGATCTCCCTTGTCTTCCCAACACTCTCAAATGCACTATTAACTAGTCACAAAATTCCTGTAAGTAAAGAGTTAGGCACTTAAGTAGATATCCCTTAAGTACACTTAAGTAAACAGCTAAGTAGGCACTTAGTAGACTCAGGTTAGACTGAATCTAATCATGAGTGAGGTTAATGACTTATCAGTATTCCTTGGTCATAAAGTCAAGACTGGATATTTAAACAGGAGATGACATCTTAGCACAGTCCTCTCAGTGGTTTGTCACTCTCAAATCACTTTGCCAAATCTGTTGAACGATTCAGGTTTTGTATTCTTTACATCTAACTTGCATATTTTGCTCAAAGGAAAAAAAACCCAAAACCAACCAACCCAAGGACTAATACAGTTCATTAACACAACTATAAAAATGTTAACATTCACAGTTATTTTGGTCTTAATATTTTTCACGTGTATACATTCAATCATACTGTGTTATTATCACGTTCTTCTAACCACAAGTGCTGGGCAAATTGTACAACAACCAACTGACATTCAAGTAATCCTACCCTGAGAAAATCTGTTATTCTGAAACTGCAAAAATCCCTTTTTGCACTAATCCCACTCCAACACACAAAATAAAAAGCAAGAGGCTGCACTGCAGAGGCAGGATTTGACAGATTGGAATCAAGGAAGCAGTTGCTCTCACAATTGCAAAAGTTTATCATTTTCACCACAGATTTACTCAGGGTATGTAGAGAACATGCAAATGAAATGTTTACCCTAGATAAGTGCTAGACATCTCACTTAAAACCATGAATAAAGAACCCCTGGGGGCTCCAAAAGAATCTGTTTGCATCTCCTCACAGAAATAGAGAGAGTTTTCCAAATTAAAATCACAATTACAATTTGATGCCCACAAGGCTGTGTGAAGCTCAGAATCTGAATTCGAATCAGTAGTGAAGGGACAATTCAGTAAAAGCATTTCTGTACCAAGGGTGATTTTGAAGAAGATGGCTAACAGAACCAGTGGGTGAATTGATAGTGGGGAAGTGTGCCAAAAGGGGTGACATTTTAACGTGCTCCTCTTGCCAGGTAAGAGCTTGTTCTCTTGTAATTGATACAGGGGCTGAGGACAATCTGCCCACCCCTTGCAAAGAGCAGAATTAGTCAGGGCTGGTACTAGAGATTTCCAGTCTCCTCTGCACAGAGCTGGCATTTCTGGTCTGGGTGCCTTCATTTTTCTTCCATGCCACAGGGTCTCCAAGACTTCCAGGAGTTTTGAAAAATGCCTCATGATGTGCAGGACGAATACTCTTGGGAGTGAGAGGAGCTGATGAAGGCTATTTGTGAAAGAAAAAAAAAAAAAACAAAACCAAAAAACAAACCCAAAGTGATTCAGCAGGATTCTCTCAAAGCCTACACACAAGCAGGCAAACAGAGGACACCTGGGAGACATTAATCCCTGTACCCTGCTACTAGAGGTCACACACCCTTTCAGGAGTGCCACGTGAAAAGCTATGGGCTTTGTCCCTGCTTTTCATTCTGGAACTGGATGCCAGAACATCACTGCTGGAAGATGAATGCCATTATCTCATTTCCAACTTAAATTTTGTCATGATTAGTTCATAGTCATATGTTCTTATGTCAATCATGTACTTTAGCTCAGCTGGCTTTTTCTCTTCCATGATGTTTTACTCACTTTTGTTATTGTTATCATGAAGAGAAATCAAAAATTAGTTTTCTAAACCCAGTCCATTTCTAAGTGCTACTCTACTGTAACCTCCAATGTTCGTATCTGTAATCAGATTGGTTGCCAACCAGCCTCTTATTACAGCCTTTTTCTAAGCTCAAAGATGATAAAGCAATGTTTATAACGCTTCCAAAGGTTTGACCTATTTATCACTGCATTAGACAATAGGCAAACAAATCACAGATTTACAAATATAAGCTCAATTAGTGCCAAAATATCACTGCTAATAGTTGTAAAGACCCAGGTAACACAGTGTGGCATGACTGTTTTGTTTCACTCACTGTATTTCAGAAAAATGAGTCCTCTCTCACTTTTGAATTTCTGATTTTTTTATCCAAAAATCTGGTACTATGGTAGATTTAAAAAATATCATTATACAAAAAGATCAACAGTCTCACAAGAATAATTGTTTTCATTCAGCTCTGATGCTGCTATTACTTTTCCATTACATAGTGAAGAGAAATCAGAACAGGACTGAGGGGATAACCCAGGACACTAATACCTGAAAAAGTGTTGCAGCCAGCCGACTCCTGAATTCTGACACATAATCCTCCTGTCCTCCTAATGTTTTTCTGTAGCCACTGCATAGCACACAATGGCACTTTCAGATGGTGGAAAAGACCTTAGATTGCTGGGGGATTTTAGAGTTTCTGTAAGTAATAAAACGACTTCCCTGTTCAGGACTAAATGTGCTGTGCTGGACTATGACCTCAACAGTGCCCCATACTCTGTGCCACCCCTAAGATGGGCACACACAAGCTAAGTGGAAGTCACCAGCTCTCGGCGTGACAGCTCGGCACTGACACAGAGGCACCTGGCACAGCTCTTTCATCTCCCACCCCTGTTCACCTTCCCCCCTTACCTGCTGCAGCTTCAGAAGGGTCATTGGGTGTCCCATACACACAGGGGAGTCCAGCTTAACAGCACTGCAGGATCTTGTAAGCACAGGACTGAGGTGCAGCGGGGGGTGAGCCGGCTGCTGTGGATCCGCCGAAGGGGCGGGTGAGACCTTGGGGGTGACAACGGCCGTGGTGTTTATGAACACAGGGGTGGTTGATGCCAGGCTGGACACACTGAAATTCGTGGAGGCAGCAGCTGAGAAGGAGCTGTCAGGAACTTGGGAAAGAGGACTGGTGAATGGGACGAGAGGGAAGGAAGCCAGGGCTGCTGATGGCACCATGACACAGGGTACGCTTAGAGAAGGCATCTGGTTTGCAGCCAGGCTGATGGCACCAGGGGCTTGGTTTGCAGAGAACAGGAAATTGAAACTGCTTAATCCTAAACCAAAGAGAGAAAAAACGAAGCATTAATAAACTCAAAAAAGGGAATTAAACTACTGTAACTTTATCCAGAATGAGAAAAAAGCGTGACAATAAAGAAAAGTCTGCCTAGGAAGTAAACTATGACAAAAATAACAAAAAATTAGGATGAAAACTGTCACAAACCTCTGAATCGTCTGCCCAGCACTCTTTCCTTATCTTCCTCCATTTCCCCTCCTACTTGTCTATTCACTGTACCTGCATCCATTTACTTCAGTCATATGAAGTGCCAACCACACCCCTTGCTGTTTTCTGCTTCTAACTTCAATTACAAGCAACATCCTGGCTAAACAAACTCTTTTTCTTCGCTAACTGGAATCATCCTCTGCTATATGAAAACAAATATATTACTTTCAGTGAGGAAAAAAAAACCAAGACAAACCAAACCAAACCAATGGGAGACACCCACAAAGATATATCACAGAGGCATCAATTTTACTGAGAACAGCTGGACTACTGTGTTGAAGCAGAAGCTGCTCTGACTCTCATTTTGTCTGACCTTCGAAAACACCAGGATCACCATTTTTAAACTGAGCATCTCCAGCCTAAGTGAAATGCCACAGACCCCACTCCAGCTCACGAGTGAATCAAAGACTAAAGCAGTGAAATATGCCACATGTCCTGTTCCCACAAAGCCGTCACCCATTGCACACAAACACAGGCATAAAACACGGTGGATATGAAATCCCATTGTAGTATTTTCAGCTGCTTCCTCTAGATCCCCACAGTGTCATACAAGCAGGGCTGGCTATATTCCCAGTGCCTTTGGTTTCAGGGGTTATGCTGATAATGCATGTTACAAGACAGTACACAATTTGAAGGTGATGAAATTCATACACTCAGGGGATGCTGCTGTTCTATATTGGCCAGCTTACTGCCAAATCTAGACTTCCAGCTCCTTTGAGTTCTGAATGCTGGATAAATGGTGTTTTTTGAGGCACATAATTCTCATGCAAACCCCACACTGTGCAATGCTATCAATGTTTGGGAACCTCAGAAAAATGCCTCTTTTCAGAGGAGCAACAGTTCACATTGAGTCGAGATTTCAGAGTTACTAAACTACTACAGAGAACTGCTGTCCGGGTTTTTTATTTATGCTAAGCATTCACCTATTTGTAGGATTCAGTATTTGCTCAGTGAACAGATACAGAGGTTTGGGTGCCTCTAGATCTCCTGGCTGTCCTTACCAGCAGTAGGCTGAACATAAAGATACTGTGGCTGGAAAGGTTGATTGGCATTTTCTTTAGAGATGTGCTCATTTCCTGGAGGGGGGTCATCGGGATCTTTTTTCTGAGATTGTTTTCCTTGCTCCTGACAATCTAAAGGCTTAGTAGACTCCTTGTTTGCCGTCTCTGGAGCAGCAGGACTTGCAAGATCAAGATGATTTTTTTCTAGATGTACAGCAGCTGAACAGTCACTTCCTGGGGAAGATTCTGCCTTGAGTGACTCAGGTTTCTAAGCAAAAACAAAAGTGGAAATGAAGAGTGGAAACTGAAATAAAACAGTGCAATACTTCTCATGCACCTTCCTCATGCATCTGTGCAACGGAGCAGCACAAACATGATTAGCAAATCACCAAGTTAAACACTTTGTTTGAGGGTTTGAAGAACCATATTAGTGATACCTAAACCCTGTGCCCTTTGCTATAGTTCACATTCAGTACTTGGATACACTACATAAGAAACACCCGATCTCTGGGATTACTTTTCTACTGATAAGGAAAAACACTTGTTTCAAATGGTTTATATTCAATATTCAAATGGCTTATATGACATAGTCTTGAGCCTGACCCTACTTTCAGTATTTAAGAGAATTCTGAGATAACTATGCATCACCTTCATCATCATCATCTTTCTCTCACCAGCCTACTGTGGACCTCAGAGAGAGGGACTCAGGCTGGAGAGTAGGGGGAAAAGAACAAATCACATTTGCTATAGCTCAGTGGAGTAAGCAATGCTGCTGCTGTCTGGAAAAGCCCAAGCTAACAGGGCAAGATGAGATGTAATAATTACATTGATTTCTTCCCCTCTGACCCACTGTTTTGCTGAAGAAAATGATCAGGATGCTAATTCCAAAGAATAACTGAGCTTCACATCACTATGCAAAGCAATCTAAGTCCATTTTCCCCTGATAGTGTGAAAACATCTCCCAGTTAATGCTTATACTTCCTGACACAGCCCACTTGCAAGTTTATTAACATGTGGAGGCAGCATTTTTATCTCTCAAGAGCAGTCTATGAATTTTCCTTTCTGAAAAAACTGTCTTAGGCAAAAATCTTTCCTTACTATGAGACAGCCTAAGCGATAATGAAATTCACTTTACCTTGGGTACTACAAGTGAGAGGGGCAGATCACTGTGCTCCAATGTCTGCTTTTTAGCAGCTGGCTCTTCATCATCTCCAGGTGCAGAGGGTGATGAGCACTTTTGGGAGCTGCGTTTTTGGCAGACAGTGGGAGCCTGAGCTTCTGCACTCCTGCTTCCCAGGTCTCCTGCAGTGGGGAGGGGCTCACTTATGTTATTTTCCTGAAGACCACCACACAACATAAAAAGGGATGAAGATGGGAAGCACAGGAAGGGTTGGTTGGGGAGCAGGGTAGGTTTTCCATTTTCTGTTTTGGAGGCTGCTGGCATGGAAGGGTGTGAAGCCTGGCTGCTGATGCCAATTGGTAGTGAGAAGCTTGGCACATCGGCCTGAACCACAGGGAAAACTGCCTGAGGCAATGGGTTAACACAAAAATCAGAGTCCCCAGGAACGGGAAGAAGGGAGACAGGTAAGGTTATGTTGGACTTCTTTGCTGAGCTTAGTACTGTTTCAGTGTCACAAGCTTTATTCCTAAAAAAACAAACAAACAAAAAAAAAAACAAACAAACAAACAAACAAAAAAAAAATCAAACAATAATGAGAAGAGGAAAAACATTTATTCCAAAACGAAATCCCTATTTTATCCTTAGAAGCAAAGAGATGCATATTTGGACATAAATGTGGGAAAAATCCCACCCTCAAACAACAATTTTTACACAGTTTAGAAGGGTCACTTCTTATCACTTCTAATTACACGGAAGCAGAGTTCTCAGGTTTTTGCTGGACCAATACTGCTTTTGGCTGCCCCAGTCAATCATTCACAAATTAATTTAAACTGGAATAGGTGTACAGAAGACATACGAGAGACAGAAACGCCTTTGCATGGAATCATAATTTGCTCAACCCACGCAGACAATAGGTCAAAGGATGCAGGAATGACATATAAGGAGATATGACAGAAAGAACTACTGAAGCAAAACACCAACACTGGAACAAGTACAGATGGGTGTAAAATGACCATGAAAAAAAAAAAAGCTATGCTGACATCTATCAGTATTAAAATTGTAGTAACGAGACTTTATGGCTTTTTTTAATCTCAGTCTCACCAATGGAATCTATCCTTAAAATAAACATGATAAGCACAAAGCTGCAACTGGACAAGAGTTAAGACCAACCTACCCAGTATCTTCCTCTATTTTCTGCCTGCAGACAGCTGCCAGATTTATCATTTTGGAGCAATTTTCATCTGAATTCACACTACAGGCTGAAAGAACAAAGAGGCATTCAATTAATCACAGATAGGTTTACCAAGCATATTTTGATACTGGCCGTATAAAATAATTGCTATAATTTTTCAGTCCTGACACATTTTTATAACATCCACTAATCACCTAGAGTCAGAACCTGCAAGACACTCAGAACTTTCAGTCCCATTGGAGCTCAACATCATCATTTCCTATAAGAGGAAACTGTGAAAAGCCCTGTAATTACGTTACCTTTCTTAATAACTATCCATTAGATTGTTACAGTACATTTCACTACATTAGAAACCATAAAATAAAGCAAGCATTTTGTGGCTAAAAAATTTTTCTTAATCAAGTTTCCACAGAAGAAATTGTAGTATAGTTGCAGTTAGTACTGAACAGAAACATTTACCTGCAGAAAATAAACTGCAGATTCAATTGCAGTATGGCCTAGACCCACCTAATGTAATTTTAGGCATTTAACCAGAGGTTCTAAACCAAATGTTTCATTATCACATAGACAGCAGAAATGTAGGAACCTTCTAAGAGTAATTCACATATTTAATTATGGTGATTCACCCAATCAAGTGCCTTAAATTGGTGCATGCCCTCATTTGGGCAGTTCCAGTGGAACAGAAAAGAACATGCTTCATTAATAGCTACCTTGCCTCTCTTGATGTGGGCTGTTAGGCTCAGAACTGACTTTCCTTCTGGTTGCTTCACAAGGCTGTGCACTGTTAAAGGAAGCGTGACGTGTAAACCTCTGCTTTCCAGCAGTGCTGGTCTGGTAGTGGGCACAGGCTCCTCTCTGTGTCTCTGGCAGAGGATTTGATGCAGGGCTATGCCCTCTCAGCTCATCTGTAGGGACATAATTTTGTACAACAGTCCTTCAGGCAACACAGCTTATCATTTAGGCTTCTGTCATATTACCAAACTTGGTGATAAGGGAAGAGGCAACCTCTATTATCTCAAACCTCACAACAGTGAAACAAACCTAGAACTCAGTAAGCACCAACAGACAAGGTAAGGGCTTCCTTCCTATTCATTCTGTAGTAGCTGCAGCAGCAACTACATTCTAGTGTGCTAGCCAGGAGGTGAAATGGTACTAAGATAGTATTTACATTATCCTTCACTTTTACTTGGTCCTGGGACTGTCCTGATGCAAATATCAAAGCCAAAGGGCTTCCCTTTGCTCTGGCTTCTAGCCAAGGAACATCAGCTTACAGAGATGCTCTATCCCACAACCTTACAAGAGTAGAGACAAAAAAAGCAGACAAAGCTTTTTGTAAAAAGGGCCATATGCAAGAAACAGCCTGCTCTACCTTGTTACATCCTCTTAAAAAACAAATAATTCACTGTATAATTATTACGGAATTACCAAGATTCTGCAACCCAGAACATCTGTGGACCCAGATTTGAAGACGTCAGTGCTATCTGCTATTGCTCTACAATGCATACAGTTATCTAAGTCAGTGCAAATATACCTACAAGACTCCTTCAACATCCCTCCACAGACCCAGATTTTGGGCATGAAGTTTAACAAGGGCAAATGTCGAGCTGGCAGCAATTAATAATCACAGGGTACCCACTGAATGCTGAACCATTCTTTACACACAGAAAGCAACTTTTATCACTTGGGAAGGGACTGTAGAAGCAAAAAGAAAATAAATGCAAGCTACACAAGTTACCAGTGTTTTCAGGGAACTCCACAGGCCCAATCCACTTGAAAGCTGGTTTGCGTCCTCGCTCCTCTGTGACATGGACTTTCTTGATCAAGCCTAGGCTGGTGAGAACGTTGGCAATATCATACAGTCTTCGTACCTTTGCTAACAAGAGAGGGCAGGAGGAGAGAAGAGCCAGATTTACAATGCATACAGAACATATTTATGTGTTAACTTCATTCCAGACTATCACCACAGCTTTCATAGATGAGGTGGGCAAAATCAAATTGGGATGGACTTAGGCACCTCCCATAAAGCCTGCCATGCCAGCTCCCACCTGATTGTCACTGCTACTTCATAGCTTAGCTGCTCAGCTCTAAACTCATCTACCTCATTTTGATGGATATAGGTTAGGGAGTGATTACATCATCAAATTGCCCAGAAAAGGCAACTACCTCCACGTGGGTAAAGAGAAGTTGGGGGAAAGAGGCACAAGAGTGCACAGCTGATCACAAGAGGACACATATTTATAATTTCTAAAAATATAATACAGAAAAATCTCTGTGACTCCAGTAAATAACATCTTTGAGCTGACTACGATACCCACATATTTTCCAGCTAAACTCCTCACATTTCTTCTCATATTTGGAGTAGAATTTCAGGACTCAAGTGCAAGTACTTTATTTTAAAAGTACTTTAAAAGACTTAAAAGTCTTTATCTCAGAAGATTTATTTACTAATGCTAAGTTTTCCCATGTTATCCAAGCAATTGAAGTAGTAATCATCACTAACTGAAAACAAACTGCCATCCAGCTGTAAAAGCGTTCTGGGGTGAAAAGGAGAAGGAACATATTTCTGCAGAGAGAAAATTAATTAATTAAATTAAACAACATGTTTCAGTTCTGAAACACCATCCAGAGCAGTACAGGAAACAGGGTTTAAGTATGAAAAAAAGTCAACAACAACAAGAAGAAATTTTCTTCTGATGCTCTACTTGGGAGATAATGGTCAGTGACTCTTCCCCACACCAAGCTCTGTTTTCACAGAAATGCATTTGCAATAAAAAAAACCCCAGAACACATTCCAGGAAAAGATGCACAAATTGCTTTTGCTGTTACATACTGGTGTCTGTTTGGTGTCAGTACAAACATGCCCCATTTTCTCTACTCACTGACTGATTGATTGATTTGCCTTTCATTAGCCATCTTACTTTTAAATTTGCTGTGGTCCACTGTATCCTGAGTTTCTTCTATCAATATCTTTGCTGCGATGTCCAGAGTGACTATCTTGGTCTTGGAGACAAGGAAGAGCATGACAAACTTTTGGCTCATAATCCGCAATGACTTGTCCTTTCTGCTGTTTGCAGATGCTGTGTTACAAATAATACCCAAGCCTCTTAGCATATGTCATCCATCACAGCCAGAAAACTAGTAAGAACATTTCTCACACACAAAATAAGTAAAGTATTTCCTTGCCAGAAAGCAGAAATTTATTGAAAGGCAGCAAATGCCTTTCAATGCAAATGCCAAAACTGATTAATGCAGACAGGAGTCTCTCTCTTCAAAGGGCAATAAAAATTCAAACTTGCAGAAATAGCTTTTAGAAAGTGAAATTTCAAAACTGATTCTATGTTACATTACACAGTTTTGTGCCACTATAATTTTATGACTCTAATGGACTTTGTAACTTAAAACCATTATGTGTTATATGGGCAGCAAGCAAAGAGCAGACAAATAAAGATGGTGCTTGCTGTGAGGACAAAACATTTACTGTCAGATACAGGTGGGGAAAGAACTGGATTGTCCAGTAGAACTTCCTGCCAGTCTGCAGGATAGAGAGAAAAATCTGCCTTGAGACCTATGTTAGGGACAGAATAGAAGGAAGAATTCTGTACCTTCTATGGTAAATTCAGCACCTTTTTGCAAAGGATAACTTTTTATTATTTAATTTAAAAGCAAAGCAAGGGGAAAAGTGACATAGTAAACTGAAGAAAGAGACTTGTGTCTGTATATCATCACACATTTAGTAATCATCTTACCAGAAACACAATCTGGTTCTGAAAAGTCCAGTAATGGTCTGTCTTGAGAATCTGGAATAATTGCCTTTTTCCGTTCTCCAAATTTGTACTCTAAGTCCTGCTCCTTGTGCTGGGAGGTCATTAACTCTCCATACTGCAGCTCTCCTGCATCCTGAAGCATTTTCAGAGTTTGGCTGAGGTTGTGCCGGCCATGCCAGCAGTATTGATTCTTGGCCACACGACTGACCAACTGCAACGACTCCAGGACGTTCACGATATCGTAAATTCGTCTCCGCTCAACTCCTGTTTGGGAAGTGGGGAGGAACAGACAAAAAAGACATAGATGCTTATCTTAGTTCAGGAGAATCAAACAGAGAACAGGTTGTTCTCTAATAGATATTTTCAATGTTCATGTGGACACATTCTATTAGATACATCTATATTTGCACACTGAAAATCAGACTTATGCGTGGCCAGCTTCATGGTATCCTGCTCATTGTTCATTTTCCTAACTTCCAGCCCAGCCATGGCTTCATGTTAAAGCACCTACACTGTGTTTAGAACTGACTGCAGTCTGCCAGACCCATTCACTCAGACCTACTTGAACTGCCTCAGGGTTTTCAGAGCACTTTGGCCCTTCCTTACAGAGAGCTTCAACACTCAGACACACCTGGACACAAGCCTGTGTGTAAGAGAGGGCAGAAAAGGGTCTGCCACAGCAGAGAGATAAAAGCCCCTCATACAGGAACCAGGGAGAGTGCAGTCCTCCACTTGCATTTACAGTGAGACAGTTACTTTTACTTGCTAAGCAAGTACCAAGTAAAGGAGCATCAAAAGTTTCACAAGTTGCAGAGTGGCGTAGAATGAGACCTACTGCTCCCAAACACAACCGAAACGAATCATCAGTGCTGGCTGGGTCTACACCTATGGGGAATTTATGAAATATGTCCAACTTGAGTTCAGCCTGACTGACGTGAGCAAGCTTGGGAACTGAATATGAACAAGTTGGTGGCATGCTCCCTGTACTAAATGCTTGTATCCAGTGCTACTTGAAGCATGGCTGTTACATGTAACACAATGTACTATACACTGGTGGCTGCATCTGCACCAAAAATCTTCTAACAGTTACCATCAGCTGAGCAGAACAAGTGCTAGTTAGGATAAAAGGTTTTGAAAACTTCCCTCTGGGAGGCAAGGCTGTAACGTACCTGTTTACCCATTTGAAGAATAGGGATAATACTTACCAGCCTCAAACACATATTGAGTAAAACAACTCATGAGCGTTTCCAAGTGTGTGAAGAATTTGGAGTGAAACATAATTCAGAAAAACAAGAGTGCTACACATATTCTGGTGTCTGTCAGGTACCAACAGTACAGCCATCTTCCATGGACAAAGTGATATACATTTGCAGCAAAAGCTGTATCACAGACATCATTTGTTACACCGAGAACAGCAACATCAGCAGGGGGTAATTTTGTGGTCACTGAAGCAAGTGGATACAAGCAAGGAAGGGAAAACCAAAGGGAAGACAAGTAAAACCTTCCAATTTCTGGGAGGTAAAATTTCCAACAATAGGTTTTAGAAGAAAGCTTCAGTTATTTAGGAAAGTGAGGTAATGCCACTCCCAACAAAGAATAGAGCACTATTCATGTTCAGCTGAACAAGGTTAGAGCATGAGCATCTCATGTAAACACATAAAGGAGTAACTGCAGAATCTAAAAGAAAAATTAATTTTAAAAGTAGTTTATCTATTTACCTAATCTGTATTCTATCTCATTTCTAATTCACTCTATCAATGCAAATAAATGGGTATTTCAAGGCCTTTCTTAACAGAGTCACAGAAGACATCATTCTTCTATTCCTTTTCTTCCCAAAACAAATTTCATTTTTGCTACATCTTTTCTTTTCATTTTAGATGTAAATACAATATTTATTTAGTTTAACTCCAATTTTATTAAGCCCTTCCTAGCTAAGAAACAACCTCTGCAAGGACTCAGATATTTTTGTTAATAATGTGTCCTGGCTGAGTCCTCTCTCCCAAGTTTTATTACTTTTTGCAGGTATTTCATTAATTTTTTAACTAAAACCAAACTTAACAGCAGAACAGGCAAATGAGCTACTCAAAACCTTCTTGTCACCTCAACACAAGACATCTTCTCATGGTGCTCTTGCAGTTCTCCCAGTACCTTCCTGTCACAAGGTGATATTTAAAGCTAAGGTAATCTTGATGAACCGCGATAGATATGACGTCACACATGTTTAGAAGTCAGGGAGTAAACACAACTGATCTCCTACACATACCAATTTGTAATCATTTCCCCAAATGTTTCATTTTGATAAATTTATTGTCTATAAGTCCTCCTTCAGAGGGTTTAAATCCTAACTCCTTCAGTGTTCAACAAATTGAATATTTAAGAAAGCAAGAGAATTGGTAAACAGCTGGAAGCAAGATCTGTCTAGTAAAAAGTGCAGAAAGTCAGAAAGCAGATTTCAAAATGGTTGTGCTACCAAACAACAAAGTCATTGAAGAATATTAGGCATTTCAAACTCTTGATTAGTATGATTAGAAGAGCATCCACACTCTGGGAAAGGCAGATCTTGAATGTAGTCTGTTAGAATATGATCTTTGGAAGGCCCACCTGTTAGGTTACCCCAGGTGATCAGTTATCCCAGTTCTGCAGGTATACATACCAAGAATTGAAGCCACTTCATCCAAAGAAATGGTAGTTTTCTCTGTTGACAATGGATAATTTGGATAGCGAGCTAGAAACTTTTGGCACAAGAGTCCTAAGCTTTTCTGTTTTCTGCTGGGTCTCTGCTTTTCAAATTCATCAACCGTGCTGTCATCTACTATATCATACTGTTAAAAAATAAATGTTAACCCTTTAGTGCAGAGCCTTTAAAAGCAAGACATAGTCAAGTGAGACATATTTCAGATGTTACCAATATTTAAGATCAGATTTTCTAATTAAAAAAAACTAACATGGACTCCTTGAAAGCATAGAGCACTTGGATAACACAATTGCAAGCTCTTCTTATTTCATCACACAAGATATCTACAGAAAAATTCTTATCTGTGCAATCATGAAACAGTGGTCATGCATAAGGAAAAAAACCAGTGAGATAACACCCGAGACTTGCAGATGATAAGATGATACTTGGAAAGAGTATATCTTTTGGAAAGTAGGAAGAATATGCTCTCAGACACTTCTGGATCTAATAAACCAGGAGATGCAGAAGCCATCAAGAAGTTCCTGCAATACTTTTTTTCTCTGACTTTTACAGTGCCTCTATCACTTTAAGAAACTGGTGATTGGGGAAGGGGTGGGGCACTTTGCTTAGAAGCTATAAAAGGTACTACTCAGTCTTTGAACCTTAAACTTAGTCAAAGTGTTGGCTTAAGTAATTCTGTAAGGCGGCCTGAAGTGGTCTTTCTCACCCTGCAGTGGGAAAAAACCAGAAACCAGCAAAACTGTGGTGGCAAGAATGTAAGAAGAGGTATGTTTGTTTATTACAAAACAAGAATGGTGGAGGATTATTTTGCACTGGTAACTCTGGGGTTTTCTTCTGTGTTATGAAAAGGAAAAGAAGTCTTCCCCTCTGGCACAGAAAAGCTGAAGGTGGTGGTAGCTGTTGAAACCTATGTTTCCTTGCTTATGGGATCTAAAACAGTCCTTTGCTAGTTTGTAACTAAGTAACCTTGTGGCAGGCTGGTGCTCTGATAGAATTGTTTTATTTGGCATAGAAATAGCAGTATTCTTACTCTGAAACTTCTACTTCTTTTGTACGCTATCTTTCTAAGTGGAGAAATTTATTAAATAAAAATTTTACTAATTAGAAAATATTTGAACTCTTTATAGTTGCCACCCCAAAAATGCTGTGTGATCTTAGTGGGCTTGGAGTGGTAATGAACTAGCCTTAAATGTCAACTATTTTTTACCTACTGGACACCATGTTCGGAATGATCTTTAAAGAACTGTTTGCTTTGTTATGACTATGAAAACTGCAGAATTTTCTACACTACTGTTGCTACTGCAGTTGCTGTAAAAACTACACTTCTAGAGTGATGTATACCTATGAAATGATGCTTCTCAATAGAAGGACCCAGAACTATTTTCCTATTGCTGAAATCACCAGGGAAGCATATCCTACAAGAAACAAATCAGGAGAGGAAAAGCAGTGGTTGGAACAAAAAAACAAAGCATGAAGGAAGAAAACCATAATGATGCTTAGTACAATTTGATGGCATTCTCTCCAAGGACAGACCTCCGAAAGTGAGGACAGGGGTCAACCCCTGCATTGCCTGAGTTTTGTGAAGTAGAAATCTTAATGCTTCACCTTGTTCTGACCACTAGTTTGGGGGCTGGGGTGGAAAGTGGCAAAAAAGAGTTTCAGTGGACCACTTTGCAGGACAATTGCAGATGAGGTCTAAGATTTGGAAAGTATACATTTTGTCAAATTTATTTTTGAAAAGGATGCTTGTTTAAAACAGATCTGGCTATTTTCTTTGTAATGTGGTTCAAAAGTACTTCAGCTGGGAAAATCAAACATTTAAGCTATACTTCCTTCACTGTCCTTTTAAGTAATATTCAGGCTCTTGAAGGGATCTCAGGTCAATTACTAGTAAGACAGTTACTTTTGAAGTCCTACTGCTCAGACAGTGCTGTGTAGGCAGCTGTCCTTGGGGTCTTACAATTCTGCATCTTTCCTTACGAAGCAAAGAACCAGTTAGAAGAAAACTGAGGAGCAACTTAAGAAAGGTCTGAATCCTATCTGAATATAAGGTAATCGTGTTTTGAGTCTCACCTGTAATGAATCAGGCATGTCACTCTGCTCACTGTTTTCTATGGGTCTGAAGAGCTCTTTCTTCTTTTCCCTGTCCCTCATGTCAGGACTAGCAGCACTAACAAGAATCTTCAGGTTAGCAGTAGGAGTCCAGGGATCAGGCTGAGGTCTGTCGATGATCTTAACAGGTGTAATTGGATTTCTTTCTGGTGTGCAGCCTTTTTGCTTCGATAAATCAATTGGTTCATTCTTAATGGGAGTCTTTGGGGCCATCCTGGATCGATCAAATATGTTTTCCTGTTAAAAACAAAGTTCTTTAGACACAAGAGGAAAAAAACATTCCATCAATCAATTTCACGATTCTTATGAAGGTAATTTTACTGACTTGTGCCTCGGAATTCATCGCTATATTTAGCACAGCTCTTCTGCCTTTGTTGGGAATGCTAAAATATTCTACTTGCTGCTGTACTGGAGGAAGTGTATTTGAGATACTGCCTTGAAATACAGAACCTGAGGTCAACCAATACAACCTATTAGGCCTATTAGGCTTTTAAGTTCTGACTGTTATTACAAGACAGCATTGCCCACAAATATAAATCACCAAATCACAGGGAAACTGACATCATACATTGGTCACATTACACTTAGCAAGAAAGCAGAGCTCTGCTTGAAAGGTCTCCGTGCTGGGGATGCAGCTCAAACTCACAAAATGTCAAATTAAAGGGGATGTAACCTCATGTGCAAGCAAGGCAAGTTTTGCATCTTCAATTTCTGCCGCTCAAAGCAGCCAAGAAATAACCATAACTGTTCCTTGACTACAGCTAAGAGCTGCTAGGAGGAAAAGTCTACTTCATCAGCTGATTTTTATCATTTCCTGAATGAAGCTCATCTCCTTCCAGTCCCTAGCTGCCATCAAAATTTTCATATTTCATCTATGGATCCCTTTCTCTTACTGCAAGAATTACCACTACAGATGAGTTTACTTCAAGGGACCAACTGAAGGAAGCATTATTGATATCCTTAATATAATGTATTTAATTTTGTGCTGTAAGAAATCCAATTAAGAAATTGAATAAAAGCCTGAAACAAAATTTGAATTTATATTGGATTACCACAAGAACTTTCTTAAGTTTTGCCTTTAACTTGGAGTAATTTAACTATTCTGTAGCTGAAACATATTTAAATAGGCGATTTTAAAGGTCTTTGAAACATGCAAAGTCTAGCTGGAAAGCAGAAAAAAGTTCTAATAACAACTGAAACTGGCATTCACTAGGAGCAGTTTTGTAGCATTCAGACTGGAAGTGAATTTGGCACATCAAAAGCACTGTGCTCTGAGCACTGATGAACTCTTCTGCATACATTCACCTATGAATTACCCAAAAGGATGCAATAAATACATCTCTTTTTTTTACAACTAACAGTCAGCCAGTTGTAACTTAGTACACTGTGATAAACTGGGGTCAATTTAGAGGCCATGGTACTTCTTGGAATATATATTCATATAGTGTTGGCACTCAATATTTTCTTGCAATTTCATGTTTGGCAGCAAATCAACCTTTAAGTAATGCAGAAAGTCTATCTTCCCCTAAAGTTCCTGTTCATTATGGCTGGTGGTAATGGAACTGCAGTGAGGGCAGCTGAAGCAACCTGCTGTTTCAGTACCCCAGATCGTCATGTTTGTGTAAATACCACAACGAAAAAGTAGTGGGTCTACATGAAAAGTACATGACTATGCCCTTTCAAATCTTTATTTCCTGCTATCAGATCTTTATTTTCTACTATCATAATTACCTACTAAGGTAAGAAACACTTTTACCCTCTCTCCCTTTTTTTTTTCCAGTAGCTGCAACACTCTGTGAAGTCCTACCTGTATTGCACAAAACTGCAAGGGCAGTTGGTAGAAGTGTGAGATAGAAGACAGGAAAGGCCAGCTTGATGAACTTAGTACGTAAGCAATAATTGAAACAAATCTCTCATATAAGAGGAGCAGAATCTGACAAGAAGTGTGTGAATTTTGGAGGACTCAGATTGAGTATGGACAACAGGTCATGAATTGCATCTAGTTCAGGAGACATTACAGAGCAAGGTTATGCCCAAGGCTATCTACATATGCTCTCCTGGCTGGTGAGGTAGTAGGGAAACAATGAGCTTGTTCCCTGTGAGTGGCCCTGCTTAGCCTCTTGACTGGAGAACACCACTTTATGAATATAGACCAGAAGGCAAGCCCAGGGGACATGTCCATCAGCGTGCTCAAACTATGGTAAATAACAGAACTGTACTACTTCTGTGCCAGGTCAGGCCTGGTAGTTCTTACCTTTAAACCCACGAGTCTCTACAAGTGCCCTCTCCACCTTACCACATGGCACCCATGGGCATACTTGGGATCACTCTGTGAGTTATACTCAGGTGAAAGCCAAACAGTGTTTCCCGGTGTGTAGTACCAGGGTGCAATCACTTCACTTACTAAGAAGGGTGGCATGACTCAGGCTTCTTACACTGGATTAGTTATCTCAAGGGCAGCGCTGGACATCGCTGCGCTCCAAGTGCTCACAGGTAAGATGCTGCTGTACAGACCAACAGGGCAGAGCCGGTCCGGAGGGCAGCGCCTCAAACGGGAGCCACAGCAGCACGACCCGGAGCCCGACCCCCTTCCAAGCCCCCGGGTGGCGGCCCTGCGCCGGCGGGGCTGGGGCTCTGTGGCGCCCACCGCTCCCGCCTCCTGCTCCCTCTCCTCCCCGCACTGGCCCGGGCTCCGGACAACGCGTGCAGGGAACCGGGGCCCCTCGCCGCCCCCCCGCTCACCTTCTGGGCCGCCTCGGCGCGGCCCCGCCGCCCCGGCCGGGCGCTCGCCAGGTCCCGCAGCGCCAGGACGCTCACCTCCATCTGCAAAGCGAGAAGGCGCTCTCAGCCCGGATTTTAAGAGGAGCCGCTCCCGTCCCCGCAGGGACGCGCGGCTGCTCGGGGCAGCGTTCCCGGGGAGGGAGGGCCGGAGGAG
>JAOTQP010000870.1:36815617-36839184 GCA_026413545.1 Cichladusa arquata
GAGAATGAAATATTAACTCTCAGAGAACCTCCTTTTATTAAAAAAAATTTAAAATGGCGCTGTACAAGAAAGCTCTTCATGCTTTTAAAATTTTCTTATTTTCAAGAGGAACATTAATTCCATAACTGCAAAGTGTGTATCTCAGTACATATTTGCAGATATAGAGAGAGAAACATTTGTAAGGACTGAACTATTACTGCAGCTCTCACTCATAGGAACTCTGAAAACAGGCTCGTAAGAATTATAAGAAATGCAGAGTCATGGAAAATGTAAGCAGAATGTCACAGACTGACAAGCCTGGGCATGACTTCTACACCAAAGGAAAGAAGTTGAGAAGAGTGTAGCAGCTGAGAACCTGCTTGTGTGCTGCAGCCCGAGTGACAGGAAATTGCCATCTGTCCCTTTTAGTCATCTACTTAAAGTGACACAGAAATATACATTCTCAGACCTAGATCTGTCACAGGCATTTGTGTATCCCCTGCCAATTAATAACATCTATTGTAAGGTACTATGTGTTGTGAAAGTTTCAGAGGTCTAACTGTATTTGCAGCTCCAGCACAGAGACTTTCTTGTTAAGACCTTAATGGTGGTTAGGAACTTAATATTTGAGTCACTTGCTGAAATACCATGGCACGTGCACGTAGAAATTCATTTGATCATTACAGTGATTCCTCCTGGCCTTAGAAATCTGGTCATTTATAAGCCATTAATTGGAATGTCTGTAGGTTGGCATGAGACTCGGGAGGCCTAAGTCTAAATACCTGTCAACATCATTACAGGCTGTGTAGGCAAAGGGGCACTTTCCACTTGGGATGTTTCTGATTTATAATACTGGAAATTTGCTACTGTAATGGACCTGGGGCGTTATTTGACATTCAAGGCTTGTGACTTCTCACAGGTTAAGGATGCCTCTGAATATAAATGAGTTACTATTAAAGTTCTCTCCAAGTCGTCAAGGGAGAACTAATTTGAATCAAGTTTGACACTTTCATTTAATGTTGCTGTCGTTTGACACAGACAGCATTCCTGGCAGCAGAGCTGGGTACTGCTTGAAGGGCCTGGCTGAAATCTGCTGGGTTAAATTCAGCCCCAGAAGGTATGGAGCTCAGCATGTGGATGAGAAGCAGGAAAGCTGAGTTGGAGAGAGAGGGGCATCACTCCTGTGCTTAAGAGAGGTGCTAGAGCCCACTTTGGCACTGAGTACAGTAAGGGGTGTGTGTGAGTCACATATATAGACTAAGGTGGGAGAAGTGAGACATAGCACCAGGTGAGCAGCCGTGGGAGCTGCAGCAGGTGTGAAGGGACACTGGGAGCTGGTTTAGTCTGAGAAATGATTTTTATTTAGACTGGAGAAGTGCTTTCCATGGGAGGTACTGACAGTGATTTAGATTCCTCTGTACCATGATTCCTCTGTAATATGGAAACAAGAATGTTCAGGATTAACGTATTAAACTGTTACACAATGTGATGAACATACATAACATAAAAATATACTTTGCTACTTTTTATATACTTTTATATAGAAACATATTTGTTAAGCAATGCTAATCTTTTCCATAAGATGAATACACAGTGTTGTAGTGCATTTAATAAGCAATTTGTTTGTTGAAATAAACCAAATTTGTTTTCAGTGAAATAAAAAAAACAAATCTCTAATAGTGAAATGCAAATTTTAACTGGTAAACATGTTACAATTTAATCAGAACGAAATTATGACACCTCATTTCCTTGCTTGGCTATAGCAGCTGAAAGAAGGTTTCTGATTATCAGATAAGATTAATTGTAATTATATATCATAACATTTTCCAAGGTGATTTTTATATTTATTTTGTTATGCACAGGTAATCTACTACAACTGTCAGGAATAAGTTAACAAACTGACGACTAAATTTAATCACAAATACATGCTCTTGAATGGTTTTGTTATAGAAATTTTTTACAGGACCAAAACCCACTATCTGATTATTTATGATTTTGAATGAATGGTACATGCACTAAGATATATATATATATATATTCTATTTAAAATTAATATTATTATTAATATTACTAAAAGTTAAGCATTTCCATTAATTTATGTCTATTTATTTCTAGACTTTTAAACACAGTATTTCATGCAAGACAGAGGTGAAAGTGCCAATTCTTCGTCATAGAAAGCCAATACCTTTGACAGAGGAGATGGATAAAAACAAATATCAATGTGTTCAACAGCACTTTTCATTTAGAATAGGAAATAGTTTTTAAGATCTTTAAACCTGTATGACTTCTTGTAATGCAAAAAATATGATGGACCCAAGACCCAGTAGTTGCTCTGTTTTCTCTCATTTTCTTGGCTGCCTTTTCCTATGAGCTCAGTTGTGAAGGAAAATTATATTTCTCCATCTGTTTTGGCTGATATTTGAAATTTCAGGTCAACAGGAGGAAGAGACAGATCCAATTATGAGCTTTTATTCCATTAAAAGCCAGATTGAGTCACCCAATTGCTGAGCCATCAGGGAATCTGTGCATGCCAGCATTCTCACCAGTGAAGGTAGTGGTGTGCCCAGTGTCTGTTGGTGATGGTTTCCCAAAATGCTGCTGACTTAGGTATCATCTCTTCCCTGGGGCAGCTTGGAAGTTCCCACCCTTCAAGGCTGCCTTGATCTAGGCATGTTCTGTACAGGCAGGGGCAGTAGCCATGACCATTTGACACTCAAGAACAGCTGGAGGAGATTGCATAAAGAGTGATTCCATGGACATGTGGCTTCAGTAGCAGGGCTGGGAGTGGGACCTGGACCCAGCAAAGCCCTTCTCCCTCTGTGCTGTGGGGTCACTTGCTTTTGAATTTTGCATTCTCTGTAATACAGAACCCTAGCTCTGACAGGAGGCAGGGAGAGGGGGGTCACAAATAGAGCACAGGTCGGTGGTTCACTTAGTGACAGGGAAGATATGCACGTTGGAAACCATTCCACTAGAGGAAGGCATTGGATGAGTTTCCCATTTTCTGCCTGCTGTAGTTGCTTAATGTTCTATCAGTATCATTGCTTTGTCCCTTGGCTCTGTCTTATCTCTAAAAACAGTAGGTGATTTCCCTGACTCACCTACTACTCAAATCAAGGAAGACACCAATGTTGTTTAACCTGAGGCTAACAGATTCATGGAAGGGCCTCAGGTCTTTGGTGTTTCCCATTGCCTAATTCAGGAGCAGCCCTGCTCAGGGTTGCCGATTCACACAAGGCAGCTGACTTTTTGCCTTGTGAGTAATGTAGGCAAGTGCTCCAGCTGGCTTGAAAAATCCATTCTGGGAGCTGAGGAACAGGCATGGCCATGTCTCAGTCCTTTTATGGGTCTGATCTCAAGTAACCTGACAAAGATCACATAAAGGAGCAGGTAGCTTGCTAAATCACACACCCTTGAATCAGCTTTGCACTTGAGAATCACTTCCAGCTGCTGCTGTTAAAAAACCTGAATCCTTCACAAAGGATTGCACTGTTAGCATTGCACCGCCATTGTTTTGTTCAGAATTAAACTGCTGTTTGCATACTGAAATTAATGGTCAGCTCTATGTAAAGTTCCAATTACTTTTCTCTAGGTGGGATACAGTTTGCTTAATGTCTCATACCACAAACCTTCTCTGCTAGGGCTCAGGTACATAATTTTGAGTTAAAGAGAAGTCAACAAAGAATCAATGTGTTTACTGCAAAACCATTTTAAAATTATTAAAATGATTACTGAACGATGAATCTAGAATGCCACCTTGATGGTTGACGCCCTGTCTTCTTGCACACTGTGTAATATTTTCATCCTGGATAGCCCTTGATCTTGAAGAAAAGGGTCCATGGATATCTTTCATCTGGTTACTGTAGCAGAGACAAGCTGTGTGCTAACTGTCTCTTGCCAGGTTACCTTTAGAGAAAAGTGCTTAAGTACCTCTACACAGCTTCTTTTCACTCATCCTAAGATAAATCAGGACCTCATAGCATAGCATGCTGTTCAGACATGAGACCACACATCTATGCAGCTGCCATCTCCATTGATTCAAAATAAAGTCTAGAGTTCTTTGTTTCCTTTGTGGGATATCAATAGAGAACCATTCCTGCCTAAAATTCACAGCAAAAGATTTCTTGTTCCATAAAACTGTCAGTAGTTTAACATAAAAAAGGATGCATTCTGTGTTGTAAATATTCAGAACTTCTCTCTAGTGATTATTTGCTGTTATTTCGTTGTGCAGAATGGTTCAGCAGTGATAGTTGCCTCCATGGATCTGCCACCTGAAAGTTTAAGTATTGAACTATCAGTGAAATAGATGGCCAGGATCTTACAGATTAATGTTTTTTTCTTCTTGATTTCCTGTCCAAAAACAGGACAACTGCTTTCCTTAATAATTAAAAAAATTCTCTTGAGACAAAACATGGAAAACAAAAATTTGAAAAATTGGCTCTTACTTGGAAATTACTGTCATAAATATTATAACAGAAATCTCAATATGACCCTAGTGATGTGCTACCGAGGAAATTCTGTAAGACTGTTTACAGTTAGTGATAAAATCTATTCATGAAATATCCTCCAATGGAGAAAAAAAATCAACAGATGGACAGGCATGACAGAAAAAAAAAGTCCCACGTTTGTTAAATTTTTAGCGCAGTAGTCCTGGTAAAGCCTGCCCTAAGCACTCCTAACTCATTTAATTTCTCTGCCCTGTACTCTTTGATCTGATATGATTTTTCCTAGATTATAAAGCCAGAGGGACCATTAAATCTTCTGATTTGACCTCACATGTGTTGCAGACCATTAAAATTGTATTCATTATCCTTGTATTGATTCTAAGGACTTCTGCTTGGCTAAAGCTTGTGTTCCAGAGAAGCATGTGGTATTGATCTGAAGAAAACAAAAGACTATGAATCCATCATTTCCACTATTATTAGTTTAAATATTATCCCATTGTCCCTATTAATTCTTTTTCCTTGTTTCTAATTGGATTTTTTCTGACTTAAGTTTCAAGTCATTAGTTCCTGTTATGCTTTCCTACCCTAAACTGCAAGACCTTTCAAGTATTGCTTTTTCCCATGGCAATAATAAGCAGGTCACCTCTTGCTCATTTTAACAGACTTCACTTCTCACTAAAAGCTATTTTTTATTTTTGTGGAGGAGATCATCCTGAGTGCCATCATACAGCACATACAGGACAGCCAGGGGGTCAGGCCCAGCCAGAATGGGTGTATGAAAGGCAGGTCCCGTTTAACCAACCTGATCTTATTCTATGACAAATTAACCCTCGTAGTGTAGGAGGGGAAGGTTGTTGATGTTGTCTACCTGGACTTTAGTAAAGCATCTGATACCATTTCCCACAGCATTCTCCTGGAGAATAGGCTTCCCATGGACAGGTGCATTGTTTGCTAGGTAAGAAACTGGCTGGAGGGCCAAGCTCAGGGAGTGGTGGTGAATGGAGATACACCCGGCTCTGGTAGCATTCCCCGGGGCTCAGCGTTGGGATCTGTCCTATTTAATATTTTTATTGATGATCTGGATGTGGGGATCAAGTGCACTCTCAGTAAGCTGGCAGACAGCACTTAGCTGGGTGGGAATGTTGATCTGCTGGAGGGCAGGAAGGCTCTGCAGAGGGCTCTGGACAAGCTGGATCCAGGGGCTGAGGATCAACAAGGCTAAGTGCCAGCTGCTGCCCTTGGGTCACAACAACCCCACGCAGTGCTACAGGCTTGGGACAGAGTGGCTGGAAAGTGGCCTGGTGGAGAAAGATCAAGGGATGCTGGTTGACAGCTGAACGTGAACCAGTGTGTGCCCAGGTTGCCAAGAGGGCCAAAGGCATCCTGGCCTTTATCAGCAATAGTGTGGCCAGCAGGACCCTCTTCACTTCTATCATAGGCAAAGTAGTATTTGGAACTGCTGTTACTTATATCACTTTGCTTTTTTCAATGCCTCTTTTTCCCTCTTACCCCAAGGCCATTAACCAGTTTGCTTGGAGCTGCCCTTGATTTGTTGTTTTATAGGCAGTGATATCTCTACTGTTTTTCAATATTTTATTCCTTAGAGTTCTGAGCAAAGAGAGCTCCATGGTTCTTCAGGGAACTAATTGCAATCTGGCAGAGCAGCCGTGTTTACTGGCTGGACTACTTCCACACAAAAGCGTTGTTTCCAGGCTGTAGTGTGGAGCAATACAGATGCACTCATGCAGGGCTGTCCCTGGGGTAATAAACTAGCACTAAGCTGCTTCTGCACAGAGCCATATGATGTGTCTCCAGCTGTGGTGAGGTCAGTCTGGCAGCCAGATAAATTGCCAATAAGAAACAGAGCAGAGCAGACTATATATCTGAAGTCTTGTATATTGTGTTTTAAAAAATAATGATACTTAAAGAAAGCAATGGTCCAGTATTACATTTGATAGATAGTAGGGGCTTATTTGACCTGCAAAGGAATGAAGACATTTAGCACCTTCCAGAAGCAGACCCTAAATCTGTTGGTATTTGTAAGGATTTAGTATTATACTTACAATGCACTTCAAGGAAAACAGAAGTCTTATGGTTGGCACGTGAAAGCTGTGATTTATCAAAATTTCTTCCAAGAAAGCTCTTGGAGGTGAAAAAAAATACCTATTTGTAATGATCTTGTCAGGGCTAGAGAAGAGGATACCATTGCCATCTTTTATGTTTTTGCCATCTTATGTGTTTTGTGGGATATATTACAAAAGGTGTCCTAGAGATTTCTCTAAATACATTTTCATTTCTCCAATGTTTGTAAGCCCAGAGTAATATTTTCCCCTTTCTTTGATGTATGCATATGGCTATTTTGGCAGGGGTCAACCAATGCCATAAAATTAACAACAGAACCCCTGCCTAATAGAGTTTAAAATACCAATAGAGAATAGAGCTATGTGTCTCTGCTAAAAACCAAGTACTATTTGTCTGATGCTCAAGATTTGCCCTATAAACGCCACAAATAAGCTGGGGAATGGTTAGGAATTTGGTGCATTTTAGGACCTGACTTACTACAACATCTTTTCTGTTGCAGTACAGGGGATTGGATATGAAAGTAGTTTACAAGCCCAGAAAGCCCATCTACCTTCTAGATAGTTGCTCTTTTTGTTTCCATTTCTACATTTCTTGCTTCAGTATACTATAGAGTCAACTACAAGAAAATATCCTCTCTCATCAACTGGTAAAATTTCTAAGTGAATTGTTCTCTTTTTTTTTTTTTTTAATTTTTTTTTTAATCTTAGCCATTGTGTGCTTAAGCTTGATATAGTTCATACAAAACAAATGGGAAATAAGATACACTGCTGGAGCCTTTGGAGTGTGTTTTGAGCAGTCGTTTACTAGAAAGATTAGTCAAATTTATATTCTTTTAGAAAAATACAAACAATACCTCTTTCTGAATCAGGGATAGCATTACCTTCTCTCAAATATAACTCTGCCATATGCCCTGTGGGGGAGATGATAGTAAGAAATGAGAGGAAGGACAGAGAAGGAAATCACTTAGATTGAGTCTGGTCAGGCCTGTTGGCTGCAATTAGCTTGTGTAAACACACTTAATATCCATTTTATTAGGGACTCCCGTGTACATACAATCTGTCACAGGAAGGATACCAGGTTCAGGGAAGTTACCTTCAGCAAAACTGTGCAGCATCCATGTTGCTCAGTAATTACACTTAGTGCTGGTAACAGGAAAACACAGGGCTGAGCATGTCAGGCTAAGCCAGAAGTCTGCCCTGAGCAGCCCTGTTTCACACAACTAGCAGGAAAAAAGCATTTAAGGGAAGTACATCAAACAAGAATATACAGAAAGGGATCTTTTCCCTGATCATCCTTCCCAGGCCCAGTACTTCAAGGAACTTCGTGAGAAAACGCTTGCATCTAGGCAGTCACGTTGAGCAGCCACCTCTGAACTTCACCTGCACAAAGTCCCTTTTGAACTCAGCTGCACTCTGGGCCACATCAGTGTTCTGAAGTGACAAGTTCCACACTGTAATTACACAGTGGAATTACACCGTGTGGAAAGTACTTTGCTTTGAAATAAATATGATGTCCGACAGAGTATGTTAAAACAGTAAAAGTGAACAAATGAAAGGTTTGCTATGATATACCACTATAGGATTAATCTCCAAGTGTGTTAGCATTGCTAGCTGACTTGCAGGTGTAAATCATGTGTTTAAGTGACAGTGATGTTCTTATTCCCAAAAGCCTTCTAGAGCATATGAATGAGATGCTGTGTTTGAGCTGCAGTGTGTGCAACCAGAGGCTTCTGGTTCCTTTGGGAATTCAGTTACAGCTTGAAATTGATCTTTTTCAGCTACTCTGGTTGAGCAGGTGAAAAGTGAAAATAATTATCAAGGCTCTGTTGCCCCTAGTAATTGTGTGAAATCTCAGAATATGCCTGCACTGCACTTGCTGACATGGTTTGCAGTTGTCTGAAATGAGACAGTGCTCAAAATAAAGAACAGTACTGCTTTCCTCCTAAATGTCCGGAAAGCTGCAAAAACCAGGTAGTCTATCACATGCCTTTAAAATGCTACTCATTTGCAGTGCAAGCATTGAGTGAATTGCTTATTCAGCATATCTAGTGTCCTCTTGACATATAGCTGGGAACACCAATAATTTGGCTCAGTGCAGTGGCTTATGTCTTTAGATGAAATACTAAGAACTGATTTTACTGGTGCTGCCTACACTATCAAGGAAGAATGCTGTATCTAACCTAGAGAATTGGCACCAAACATTAAATGGAAGCCACTCATATTATTCTCTTGGTCTGAATACCAATGGTGGCTAAATAAAAGCTCAGGGCTTACTTTCATTGCTTGGTAAAAATTGTTAATAATCTAGTGCTTAAGCCTTCTCACTCATTAAGGAATAAGAATAATTTCCAGAAAAGTCAGGAACCAATTTTGCTCTTATTTTCATTCAGTCCTTTTTAATTTTTTTTCTTTTCTTTTTCAAATGATCAGTACAAATGGGAGACTTAAAGATGCTCAGGAGGGAGGATGGCTGTTAAAGAACCACCTGTCTATACTCAACAAATATATAAGAAAAAAGTGAAAAAATGTTAGCGTGTATATTCTTCTTTTGAGCTTTACAAGGTTTGAAGTTTACAATGAACTTTGTTCCAGATTAGGCTTGATCATTCTTTTGTTGCAACATTGACAAAAAAATTAATTACTAGAACCAGTAAAGAGCTACTTGGTAAACACTCACCTAAATGGACTCTGGAGTCCACAGTAAGAAGCTCACACTCCTGCCAGGGAGAGTGGGTGGTCTTGGAATAAAGACAAGACAAATCTGTCCCTGAAATCTGAACTCCTTGGGTTCCATGAAAGTATGATTAGCAGCCACTAGAACAGCTTGGTATGCAAAATCCAGGAGGAGTTTTTGGTCTTGCATTTCTAACCAGGTTACAGACATAAGGATGCTGGAAGCACTAGTTTCAGGCCCAGAGGAGAGACCAAATTTCAGATCATCCTGCAGTCAGATGGATTATGCTTGACCCACTCTCTACACATTGTGCTGAATACCTAATTTTGTACTTTCTGCAAGAAGATCTTGGCTTTAGGATTTCCATGTAGAGCTTGGCAGTACCCTAATTAAATGTGAAATTGAGATCCAGATGGTGTTCATGCATGGATGCTGAGTGTTCCCAGTTATGTTGGATCTGGACATTCCTCCATGTTCTAGAGGAGTCACACAGAAAGGTGTGTAGCAAACTGGGCACTGGAGGGAAATGCTGGACAGTGGAGGGAAATGCTGAGTGATTTGGAAGATAAAGTTGCATCCCACTGCCATCCCCAGTGAGGATTCTTGGTTGCATTTAGTCCAAGAATAGCAGGCTTTCTCAAGCATTCAGGTAATACAATAATGTGGCTTTTTGTACAAAATCACAGAACAAACAGGTCTGCTGCCACTGGCTGGTGACTGGTGACATTGATTCAAGGTCAGAATCTTGTCATCAGCACTAGAGATAAGCATGAAGTGTTTACAGGAATGAAATGTCCTTGCTGTGATTGAGACTTGATAACTTGTCTAGCTGAGAATGGAGAAATACCTCTTTTCTTGTGAAGAGGCATACATTATCAGTCTCGCAGACATGGAGATGGATTTATCAAAGTTGCTGCATTCCCAACAAAATTGGGAAGCATGTTAAGTACAAATTATTCAGCAAGCACATTTGTGTATACAGTGAGCTTAGGCACATCAATCATAGACATGCCTAATTGAAGGTCTCAAGGTTTTGCTTTTCTTGTGTTGTCTGTGCAGTGTGATACAGAGCAGATTTGATTCATGAGGATGCTGATATTTAGAAAGACTGACTGTCAGTCAATATTGATTCTGGAAATCTACTCTTGCAGGAATGAATTTGACAGAATAAAACTTCTAAGTGTATACCTGTCACTACTCATATGTACTTCCTGACCATTTTTGTAGGTGTGACACTGGCATCTGAAAGGAAAAAAAGCATGTTAATAGTTCAGAGGTGAAAACAACAGTATGTAGAGGATGTGGTAAAAAAAATGCACGGGGCAGCCTTCTGTTTTCCAAGTAATTTCAATGAAAGTACATTGACATACCATCTGTTCACTGAACAAGGTAACTCAAACTGGAGTGTGAAAAGCCCTATTAAACTGGGGGGAAGGACAGAAAGACAGGCTTCAGTTACTTTTTTAAACCAGATTGTGACTATTCTATTCCTACAGAAAGATCCATGACTTCTGCCATGTGTATTGTAGGCAGAGGATAAATTCAGCATGTGTTGACAAGAACTGTAAGGACTTCAGTGTACACACATCTGCATCTTTCTCATGCACTTGGTTTATACTATCATCAGATTTGAGTTTAGAGAGGATGTTGGGGTTTTTCTCCCTTACTGCAGCATGGGGTCTTGTTCTCTCAATGATTTTTCCAGGCATTTCCTGCTCAATAATTTCTCTCTCTCTTGTGGATTACAATGTTCTGTATTCATAGCATGCCCATGACACAGCTTTTGAGATGTTTAATAATTGAAACATTTACCTTTCATTGAGTGGAGGAGATATTCTGTCATTTCAGAGTAGACCCTCTTGGTTTTTATTCAGTGAGACTCTGAAAGACACAAGGGATTAGATACACAGCACAAGACAAATGTTTGAGAATTTTCCTGTCATTCCTGTATTTTCAACCTATGTATTATTATTGGGAAGAATAATATTGACACACCACTTTTAAGTAAAGACATTTCCTTTTCTCAAGAAAGTTCTATCTATGTTTCTACAGAGTATCCAAAGAGATATTCTCAGAAAGGAGTGTGTTACTGTGTTTTTCAGGAAACCCCTTTTTGTGAGCAACTGGGTTTCTCTGTTGAATATGTCATTCAATACCTCTAGCCTTGGGTCCAGATTCTGTGGCCTGATTTTGATCAACTGGATGACAGTAGCATAATTAAGTAAAGGGATATGACCATCTTGACTCAGCCTGAACTTTAGTCTTGAAATATCCTTACTGTTTCTTGACAGATTGACAAGGACATGACAGGGAAATGAAAGAGAGCTGGAAAGGAAGTTAGATTATTTATTTAATATTTAATGTGACTGTGCTTTAGGTATAGTAATTCCTCTTGCTGCTCATTCTGGTCTGTTTTCCCCTTGCCTTTCTGGAGATCACTGCCAGCTGAGGTGTTTGCCTGACTGCTCATTAAATATCTGGAACGATTTGGCTTAATGAAACACACACATACACACACAGTCTCAAATCCAGGCTATTGTAATCTCATACTTTCTTTAGCAGACATGCTGGTTTGGGAGTTCCCATCCCTGGGTACCAAAGGATTGCTTCTGACCCCAAGAAATTGCCTGGCTTAGTTCCCAGCACAGCCCCAAAAGTGCTTGGCACTGTGGTGAGGGATGAGGTATCTGAAGACCAGAAGCAGGACCTTCCTGGGACAGGACTGCCTCTTGTAGAAGGACACAGGCCCAAGGACAGACCTGACATTCCATGGAGGTGGTTTCCACCTGCTGAAGGGTTGATGATCTTTCCATAGTCCTCCTTCTTCTTCCCATCTCCATTCTGCAGTCCATCAGCACTTTTAATGTGCTGGTACAGCTTTTTCTGTGGATGCTGTGCATGCCAGACCATAAGATATACCAGGCATTTAAAAAAATCTCTATTTGTGGCATGCTTTTAATTTGGATCCATTTTTAATCTGGATCATTCTACTGGTATAGTTTAGAGCACGATATGCTAAGGAGTTGTCTCAGCATAACACTGGAAAGAGTGAAGGGAATAATTCCTGGAGCCCCGAAAGGAGGGGCAAGGAGAAGAAAACGCTTTTAAATTGGCTTTGCAGCAGAAGGAAAAAAATACAGCGTTCCAACTATCTTCTACAGAGAAAGCAGTAGCATTTTATTTCTATAGGAACTGCCTTAGAGGGGTTTCTCTCTTCAATTGGCTGTTCTGAGCGAGCTGCAGACTTCTGTGGGGCATGGGGGTGAGGGACCAGCTGGGTCTGGAAGATGTGACATGCCTAACCACTGCAAAGACACAGCCACCACAGCAAACCCAACATTTCTCTGTAGCACAGAGACATCTCTAATGTGTCTTCACTAGTCTGATACAGCTGATATTGGTATATGCAAAACTCTTATATATGTGAAGGAGATTTGGCCTTTCCATGCAGCTTCTTGTAGTGCTCAGACAAGCACAGAGCGGTCTGAAAGGATCTGCAGATATTGTGTTAGAGAGGAGTCCTGAGGTAGCAAGAGCTGTAACAGAGCACCCTTCCATGTGTGATAGGCCAAAGACAAGACTGAATGTGTAGGAAGAAGCAGCAGTGCTGGTATTACAAGCCTTTTATGGACAATTTCTATCAAGAAAGAAATGTTTCTCCACATCTTAGCTATTGTAAAATGCAGACTTAGCACAATTTTTTATCTTGGCTTTAGTACATCAAATTTATGGGTTTGATTCAGCAACATCTTGAAATTTTATGGCCGGGGGTTTTATTGCTATTTTTAGTTTGTTTTCAAACAAAGGAGGTCAAACTAAATGAGCAAAATGGTGCTTCCTGGGGTTGGAGGATCTGAAAGACTCATTCACCCTTATTCATGCTCTCCTTTATAGTCACAAGGCATAAACTAGCTACCATTGCAAATGTTATTAAAAGAAGAAGGGCTCTCAGAACTGGTCTTGCTTTCCTGTTAACTGTCTGTTGTTCTACAACTTTCAGTCGTGTATCAAATGCAGCATTAAAACCATCCAATATTAATATAAATTTGTTTTGGATAGAGTAGATAATGTTATACCATGTAACAGATGAAAAACACATGTCAGCTTTAAAGCCAAAAGCATCTCTTGAGTGTTGGAAGTTTTAGTGGCTTTGAAAGTTTAAATTTGTTTAAATTCCAGACAGTCTTAAGTTCTTCAGATTCCAAAGGCAGCCATTTGAAACCAAGCTGATCTGGTCATTGTTCTAGTCTGGTGTGTCAAAACAACCCTTACCAATGGAGGGTACATGGAAATTCATATCCAGTAGATGGACTTCAGGTGTTGACTTTGATCCTTCATTTTTCCAAAGTCCTGAAGTTTTCAAATCACTCAAGAGTAACAGTTTGCAGTAAATTCTTTCGGTTTGGCCCTTTCAGAAAGAGAGTGCCATGTAGCCCTCATGTGAGTCTGTGACTATTAAGACTATTAAATAATGTTTAATTAGATCACATAGTATTTGAAGGGTGTCTCTGTGAAAGAGAATTTAAACCCCAACTATCATCCTAGTAATTATTGAGGAGCTATGCCTGGGGACAGATGAGCTATGGGCTCTGTCACTGCTTTGTTGTGTGACACAGAGCCTGTGCTGTGTGTCAGTCTCTCTCTCTCCAAAGCAGGGAGGAGGATGCTGATCTTGGTAAAGCTATGTACGAAAATAGGAAGATATTAATACTTATTTATGCAATGTCCTATTTATGCAATCTGCTTCAGGTCAAATTTGGAACAAAATCTTCAATCTGTCAAGGGGAAATGTATCTGCAAAAGCTGCTGCAGAAGAGCAGCCAGACCAGAGCAATAGCCTGAGCAGAAAGCTTCATACCTACACTGCATACAGGTTCCTGTTAGCTGTTCAGGTCCTGCTAAGGTGATACCTTTGAACCTGAAAATAACTTGATTTTCATCTCTCAATCTTTTGACACGTGTGCGGTAGTCACTTTGGAAAGAGTATCTGTCATTTCCTCCAGCAGTCTAGAAGCCAGAGCTTGTTTTCACAGTCATCTGGTAGATGCTCTCAGCATGAGCAGTGTGTCACCTTCTGTCAAAGAGGAGGCAGGGAGGGAAGGAAAGAGAGACAAAGAAGGAATAATCAATTAACAAGGCAAAAGCTAAAGGTAAAATTAAACAGGAGAGGAGAAGAAAACAAGAGCTTCCATAAAAAAGAAACAGGTGAAGAGAGGAGTTAGATTAGTGGAGGGAGGATAGTGATTCCTGTTAGGCACTTAAAAAGGTGAAGCATGCCTGTTCACAAGGCCTTGTGCTTTTTGTTCTTGTGGAGTAGTGGCAGATGGAGTCAGGCAATGAGGTCTATCCCTAAGGAAGATCCCCCTGAAAGTGCTGACCTGCTTCCAGCTGAATCATTGTACACATGACACAGCTATTGAAACAGCAGTGCCATGGCAGCTGCCAGGGCAGCAGCAGCTCACTGTGCCCAGGAAGCCCCACCATGTCTGATCTGTTACACAGTGCTGTACATGGGGGAGAAATGTGCTCCAGACTAGGCTGGAGCAGGGATAGGGATCAGTGTGCCGAGGCAGCTGAGCACCCTCTAAGGAGATAGATGAGCAGGCTTCTCTGAGCAAGTATGGGCCATTCTTCAAGCTCATTAAATAGGCTCATGTTTTAGCTCAGCTCCTTACAACATGATTTAGCTGGTTTCTGATTTTTACTATGTGTAAATCTTGTGTGAGTTGCTGGCTGTCAAAACTGTGGCTAGAAGTATGGTTAAGTCTATCAGATTATGCTTTAGGAAAGAGCAGGCAGCTGAACGTAACTTCTCTCCTGAGCTTTTAAATAGTATCTTATGTCCATTTAGTTGTAGCCATTCTAAGAAATATAACCCACACTCCTGAAAGTGCCTTAATCTTTGTAAAGAATAATCATATTTTTTCCAGCAGACTGTTTTGAGACATTTTACAAAAGGCAGCCTAAACTAAACATATTTGCAGTTAATTGCCATTCCTTAAGAAACACAGAAAGTTGTGTTACAACGAAAGATTGTGGGTTTTATATGCTCTTCCACATGTAGATCTTTGCTGTACTATAGCACTATAAAAGCTACTAATGGCATGTAAGGTGCTGTAGTAGAGGAAGTTGGGTGTCTGGAAGTGAGGAAAGATCCTGACTGTCCAGCCAGGAAGCAAACATGAATGTTTGGCTTTGTTTGCCAGGAATCATAACATCTCTAAGCCCCTGGATGTGCCTGTGAGCACCCATGGCACAGCAGCCACCCATTGGTCATGTAAGGGGAAATAGTGAATGTGAGACAAAGGCAGCGTGCTGAAGTGGGACAGTAAAGCAGAGGAGGTTACAATAATCATTTGGCTGCATAAATTATGAAGTTCAGGGTGTGGTTTTTTGGTTTGTGATTTGGGAGGTTTTTGTGTTTTTTGTTTGTTTTTTAGTGTTTTTTTTTTTTTTGTTTTGGTTTTTTTTTTTTTATGTATGGGTCTTATCCTCTGGAGGGACAGTGCTAGTATATATGTCTACCAGACCATCTTTTTCCTCTAATTCACAACATACCATACTACTGTATTGCCCTGTCTAGACACCAGGTGGGTTCCACCATGAGGATGCTGTGTAGCAGGAACCATTTAACCTGAAGAGAAATGGACTCAGAGCCCCAGGCAGCATGGGGAGGGCACCATCCCATGGCTGTGGGAAGAGGGCACTCACTGCCTGTGAGTTCCTGGCTGTTGCTGCCTGGAGACTGTGCAGTAGCTGGAAAGGGCCTGAGGAGGGTGAGAGTGAGCTCAAAATAACTCTTTACAGATCTGCTTGGGCTGATTAGTTAATGTCTGGTGAAAGAGATTTTAATGAGATGTTGGACTTGCATGGGTAGGAAGCTTTTCTCTTGGAGGATCTTGAAGAACTGTGTAGCTGGCAGCCTGCTAGTCCTGGCAGCTGTCTGGGTCCCAGCAGGATTCCTTCTGCCACTGTGAGGAAATTTCAAGGGTACTGCTATTTTATGCTGAGAAGTAGCCCCTGCAGGCACTACAGTAGAAGTTACAGCTCTGAAAAATAAAGGACAGAATACTAATGTCTCCTTCCTAAGTTTAAGCAGGGACTCTATCAGGTGACTGCAGTATGGACAAGGATTCCCAAGGACTGTTCCATCTGGGTGCCTTGAGCAGTCTGTGGAGGCAGGAGGAACTGAGGGTGGTTCAAGGTCCTGCTTGACATGCTGGAGCAGTCACCTGCAGCTCAGGAGAGGCTGTACACAGCTGAAGCCATACAGGCACCTGTTAAGTCCAGAAGGACACTGTCCTTGGGAGGAAGGTGCTGGAAAAAGAAGTGGCAGGGAGGAAAATCACAGACAACTGGTCCATTGGGCTCCCTCAGGCAAGAGGGGCCCTTCAGAAAGTCATGCACTTCTGACATTTCCTTCAGATTTTATATTTAATCCCATAATAACTCGTCTTTGTCATAAAACTTTATGTGACAGCCTGTGCTTAAGGAAATCTTCTATCTTCATCATGTCTAAAGATAGCCTCCACCTTTCAGAAGAAGTACAAACCCCAGAAATCCTAACACCACTAATGCAAAAAAGCAAAATAAAAACAGATCTCATGATATACCTGGTGGCCATTTTTTATGTCAGTGTTGTGGCTGTCAACCTATTTCTTATGTGGGCTTTGCCTTCAGCTCAGATGTCTCAAAATTGCCTTCTCCCTGTTGCCACTGAGGAAAAGAGAGCTTTGCAAATCCTCTCTGTAGTTATGAACTGCAAACTGAGCATGTTTGAATTAAGGGAAGTATTCCTCATAATGAATTACCATGGAAAAATTTGTTCTTTTTCATCATGTCACTTGGATGAGTTTTACATAGATTTTTACACAGAATAGCAGGAGACCTGCTGTGCATGCCTTGCGCAGCACCTTCCGTGGGTGAGATGGGCTGCTTCTGCTCTAAGTTCTGTAACAGTGGACTCCAATGTGCTTAGATGCTCCCATTTAGCCCTCTTCCTAGTAAACCCATGAAGGAAGCCAGTGGTTCAAGTATGGACTGAATCCTAGTCAGATAATGAGATGCCCTGCATTTTCCGGGCAGACAATAATTTGTAAATGTTGTCCAGATCCTTTGCAGAATGGGAGCCCAGGACTGTGACTGTCCTCTGCTCACTTGTAGGTAATGGTGATCTAATGTCCTATGGTGCACGATCTCTGCCCCTTCTTCCCACAAAACATGCATTTCTTGTGCCCCATATCATGTTTTTCCTAAGGATCTCCAAAAGCTAGGCTTTTCCTTGATACAAGGGAAAAAAATCACCAACCAACAGCTACAGATTAAAAAACTCGTCAAAGATAGATTGTTCATTTTATATGTCATTTTATTATTTATTACTTAAGTGCCTCTTAATCTGATTTTCTATTTCATATTTTTCCTGCACTGTAAAGTTTGGGAATAATTTTTTAGTTTTGGTGTCTGTAAGTAGAATTAAGACACCTGCTGACATGACACAAGTCTATCAAACAGGTACTAGCATCAAGGGATTTACTGGGCAAAGGAATCCTTCAGCTATACATAAAAACATCAAATGGCTGATCTGGTAAAGTATACCCTGACTTGAGGGGAAACAATATAAAACTCTTTAGAGCCTTGAGAATGGCTAGGCATGAATTATGCTGATATATGTCCACATTAATCTTTTATTGAGAAAGATAAGGATAAAACAGGAAAATCAATCATATTCAAGCAATCCAGAACTACCAAAAGCATCTTCAACTGCATTAGGCAAGTATTTTTATCAATTTATGTAGACAAATACTTTGTCTTGGTCATAAACAAAATAAAATGTGTGTTTTTTATCACTGGTCTGCTTAAGCTTTGCTGCAGACATAGTGGAACAAAATGGCACAATAGCCTAAGGCTGCACATTTTGTCTGAGGAGCCAATACTTTCTCTTTTTGTGCCTGAGTGAATATTTATCTTGGGAGGAAAACATTCTTTTACCTGGAAATAAAATATTTCTCAGTGTTTTTGGCTTTGATTTTAGTGCTGAACATATTTTTAGGAAGAATGCATTTAAAAACTGTTCTGGAAACACAACTAAAGTCTAACCTTTGAAAGTTAAGTAATGTGAAATGCAAAAATCTAAATCTGTAGCATGATTCTGTGTAGCTGAGGTGTTTTCTACCAGAAAGCTTTAACAAAAACAACCCCTGAATCTGGCCACTCGAAAAACATATCATGCAACCCTACTCTAGTTATGGAATTTAATCTATTTCTAGAGGGACCTGTGCTATATCATTCCACAGTTCACTAGGATTCTGCTTCTTATTCAAGAACACTCACTGAACCAAGGAACTGTAGATTTGACTCAAACTAATTAAGCTTGTGAGGATTTACAAACATCAGTCAAAATCTTGCAAGCAAAATATTCAATGGGGTACACTGTAGAAGCTCAAACCTCTCCCTGCAAATTGAACAGCTTTCCTTGAATCTCCAGCTAGGAGTATGAGGCTTAGGGGATATCTTTGATTTAAGTAGGGATTTTCAGAGCACAAAATAGAAACAAAATGCTTAGGGACCAAAATGTTTTACAAACTTTTCCTAGTAGGCTGTGCTGAATGTCTGAAAGTATTAATGGCTGAACAGATGATCAGTTTACGGATGGAAAGGTGGATTGCCTTAACCTGGCCTGTTTATGCACTCCTGACTTGGTCCCATGGTAAAGAAAAACATATTAAACTCAGCTAAATATATAGGGTTTATTCCTTAGTTGCAATGAGTCAGAAGCATGCAGATGGTTAGTTAAAATCTTTCTGGTGATGAGTCAGCTTCTCAGACCACAGTGACTCAGTTTGCAGCTAACTTTGTGATCTGACTCTACCCTGGCTAAATGATAAAACCCCAACAGTCTTAATTTTCCATTCCCTGAGCAATAATATTTCACCTGGCACCACACACACAACACCTGGGTGTAACACAGCCCAAGAATGTCCTTCAGAGCCTACATGTCATACAGCCATTTCCATTCCCATGTCCTTTCATGAATCTTGAGTCAGGTGGGAGGATTTCAGTCTGGCAAATCTGTGTATTTTTATATCGGCACTGCGTCAGCCTGCAAAGCTGTGAACACGATTAAGGATTAGTGACCCACTGAGCACTGAACTCTCTTGCATTTGTGGAACTGGCTCCTCTCTCTGAGTCTGCATGGTGCTCACCAGCAGATGCCTTGAGCTGATGAATGTCATGCAGACTCGGAGAGGAGAGCCAGTTCTATGAATGCAAGCATGGCCAGCCCATCTGTCACAGGATTCAGGCTCTTTGGGTTGAATCTGCTTCCTTCATGTAACGCGTGCTTCTGCTGGGTACAGTCCTTATTAAAGGATTCCTAACTTAATAAAACTCAGACTGGCTCTGTTAGGAAGAAGTTATGTACTGAGCTGCAATTTTTTAAAACCACATTATTGCTGATAGTGGTGTTGAACTTTTTCTGCATGCTCAACCTCTCACATGGTGTGTTGAGGGGTAAGAGACCCACAGAAAATGATGGAGAGCAGCTCCCAGAGGGTGAACCCACTCCTGCTCAAGATGAAACTCACAAGTTGTGATATAGGGTGTCTGGAAGCCTTGCACCTTAACAGAGAGGCATCTGGAATTGGGTTGGGACAGGCTAGGATGTTAGATAACTGTATACAGAGAAGTGAATTGAACAGAATATACTTCTGTTGCCTTCAGAAGAATGTGATGGCATTATGACTATTTCAGTGGTAGTCTCTGTAGGATATACGAGTTTTGTCAGAAGCTGTAGCACTTACTGAAGCCATGGTATCCAGTGGTGTGTGCCATCAGACACTCCACTTTCCAGGGAGGAGAGTTCCCCAGCTCTGGGAATGAGCAGGAAACATCCAACCCAGGTTTGTCCAGAGAGAAAAGCAGCTGGTGGAAAAAAAAAAAAAGAAAAGCAGTGGGGGGAAAGGGTCAGAGGCAAAGGATCTAGATTAGATATGATAAATTTCTTCCAGAGAGCAGGAAAAGGAGTTTCAGAGGAAATTATGGATCCAAGCTGGCAGGAAAAATTTAATCAATATAGACCAATATGTGTGTTTGCATGTTTTTCTTCAGCATTTGCCTAGAGGTAGAGGCCATGCAGTACAGAACTCAACCTTCCATCAAACCCAGTATTTTTGAGGAAAGTCACTGCAATTGCTGGCTGTCCTGCCTGTGTTGGGTGACAGTCACCATGGAGAGGTGAAGGATGTCACTGCCAGGATTCTACTGAAGATTCCAGAGAGTGTTACATTCCCACCGTAACTAAATGTAGTTGTGATGAACTACAAGACTCTAGAGTAAATATTTACAAGCAATTTGGCTTCCTCCTTAATAAATTCTTGTTACACACATATATGCTGCTGCATTTGCACCTATTTTATCTTTAGTTACACCTACACTTGCACAGCTAGTGAGCTGTAAATTTTGGCTTTAACAGGACAGATGATGTCATTCTGACAATATTTATTGCCAGCTTCTCCCTCCATCAGGAACCACAGAATGGGTCAGGTTGGAAGGTACCACAGTGGGTCATCTGGTCCAACCTCCCAGCTCAAGCAGGGTCATTCTAGAGCACATGCACAGGATTGTGTCCAGATGCTTCTTGAATATTCCATCAAGGGAAGCTCCACAGCCTCTCTGAGAAATCTGTTCTACTGCATGGTCACCCACACAGTAAAGAAGTTCTTCCTTATAATCAGGCTGAAATTTCTGGGCTTCAGTTTCTGCTCAAGGAGAAGGAAGAAGCAAGAGCTGGGAATGATTGTTTCTTTCCGGAGATAGTCTGTGAATAGAGGAGAAATATGAAGAAGATATTTTATTTTGGAATATATTTTCAAATTATACTGTGGGATATCCTCTCTTAGAAAATGGAGATATTTAGAGAATTTTATAAAGCAGGTTGTTCCAAAACTGATGGGGAGAATACTAAACAGTAAATTGTATCTCATGAAATGCCTTTCTTACATCTACTGCTTTTTTTTCTTCACCAAACCTTATATCTAACTATGTTTCTATTGCACTTTTCAATACTTCTTTACATATAGGTCATATCTATTAGCTATTAATGATTCTCAGCACCAATTACTTTCCTGGTCAATAGTTGTAACAAGTAATATAGTAGCCCTACACCTGCTCAAGTGCTTCCTGCATGAAGGTTGTCCAATCCAGTTCCTACTGAAATCATTGTTACAGCTTTTTATTGGAATTTGACCAAACTTTTCATTTTATATCCTTTTTTTGAACACTGAGGCAATTCTGTATCAGACACAAGGAGCGCAGGGACCTCATAAAATTGTGTTGTTATTGATGAATAATAGTGAAGGATTGCTTGCTAATTGCCACTAGATATTCGGGTAGTTTCAGCCAGACAATGACATATTATTAATCCTACTTTGAATCTAAAGATGATTCTCTTCAAAGTCTCCTCTTTCATCTTTTTCATTGTACTGTAAAGTCTATTTGCCATATTTTAAATGAACTATTTTTTATCCTGTCTGAAGTATTGAAAAAAATTACCATCTTAGTAATTACTTCAGAATAGCAAATTACCAGTAAGTCATAGTATTGTATCTTCTGAAAATAAAAATACAGCATCTATAATTTTAGTTAGGATATAGTGGTTTATTAATTCCATTGTTTTTCATTCTACTTTTTGAGGGAGAGGGAAGGTAAATTTGTGTTTGTTAGGTCTTAAAAATAGACAGGAAAATGAGCAACTCTTGACAGAATGATCTCAGTAGATAAAGAAATGGGTTTGTGTGTACAGAGATATGAACAAAAAGGACAAAAGAGATGTCTGCAAAGAAATTTGAAGTTGATTAAGTGAAGAGTCCTGTGGGAAGCTTGCAGGTGCCTTATTTTGAACATTAATTATTTTAGCAAGGTCAGCATCGTGAATAATGCAGTGTGATTAGCAGCAGAGATAACTGTGAGCAGAGTACTGCTCCCACTACTGGCTGATGGCAATTGACAAGCCCTGTGGAAAGGCAAGGTACTGAGAGGTCTCTGAATGAACAGCCAGCAACTTCCAGAGCAAGAGAGCACTTGTGCTTCTTGAGCCTCGTGTGTGGCAGAGGCAGAGACAGAGGGCTGGAGACAGCATGAGGATGTCAGGTGCTGGGGGTTCACAAGGGGCAGGGTTTTAGCCAACAAGTGATTGCTTAGCAGTAATATTTTGTGCTAAACTCACAGCTATAGCTCCATGATGCTAAGCAGACACTGGCTAAACCACAATATCTTTTATGTATCTTTTTCCCCCTGGAGTACTTATTGAAATTTATTCCTCTGTACAGTAGATCACTTTATTGCAGGAATGGAAGAGAGAGTTTCATCTATTTCATCTCTTTCAATTTTAAGTTCAGACATGCAAGGAGAGAATAGGGAGCCCAAGGCTGTTCAAAGTCATGCTGCCTACCACTGTTTGAGGAAGGAGAGCTTAAGTTCCATACTGTCATCTGGGATTTCAGGTGGGATCCTTGAAGTGGGCTGAAATTATCTACGAAGTCTGTAGCAAAACAATAAGATTTTGTTAAAAGAAAATGAGGGTGGTTCTGGTTGTTGTTAAAAAGAGAGGGGGAAGAGGCTGTGACTATAACAATAAAAGCATTTGCTTAAAGGAATCAAACATATCTGTTGATAGCAGAGATAATGTCTCTAATTATAAATTAAAATTTAAAAATATAATTAAATATATATATATACATACATACCTATATGTAATGGTTTAATTTGTTGTTCCTTTTTTTCCTGCCTTTTTCTTTTGACAGTTCAATATAAAGAAAAGGGTAGAGACTGCTGATGAGCAAGGTGGAAAAAGTGCCTGTGCAGGATGTGTGTGCCAATGCTTTGAAAAGGTGGATTTAGTTTTGGAGAGATAAAGCAGTTTTCTGTTAATTTTGTACAGAAAAAGAAGTTACCTGTGCTTTGGATTTATAATAGTAAATTTTTTCCTACTCTCAACTTCAGGTATAATACTCTTCTACTTTTTCTCATTATTCACAAGTTTAACTCATGTTTTTAAGCACTTTTTAAAAAGCCCTTTTCTGTATGCTGCATTTGGTTTGTGTGGTGAGGTTTCTGTAGTGGGAGCAGGGATGACAGAAGCTGACAGAAGCTTCTCCTGTGTCCCACAGAACCAACTCCAGCGTCTCTGAGATGGATGCACTGCTGGCCAAGGCTGAGCCCAGCAGTGACGGTCGTGGCACATCTGGGACAACAGATTTAATGCTGTGATATGGCAGCTGTGAAAGAGCAGTAAGAATATGTGAGAGGAGCAGCCCTGCAGAAACCCAGGTCAGTGCAGAAGGAGGAGCAGAGATTTCCCTGCAGCCCGTGGTGCAGCCCATGGAAAGGCAG
>JAOTQP010000870.1:36839464-36876710 GCA_026413545.1 Cichladusa arquata
AGAGCCATACCCCGTGAGAAGGAAGAGAAGTTTGCAAAGGACTGTCTCCTGTTGGAGGGACCCCACTGGAGCAGGAGAAGAGTGAGGAGTCCTCCCCCTGAGGAGGAGGGAGCAGCAGAGACAATGTTTGATGAACTGGCCACAAACCCCGTTCTCATCCCCCAGCACTGCTGGACAGGAGGAGGTAGATAAAATCAGGAATGAAGTTGAGCCCAGGAGAAGGGAGAGGTGTGTGTGTGTGTGTGTGGGGGGGTGGTATTTCATGATTTGGTTTTATTTCTCATCACCCTACTATGACTTTTGTTTGAGAATAAACTAAATAAACTTGCCCAAGTTCAGTCTGTTTGGCCCATGTTGTTGGTAGAAAGTGGTGAGTCATTATGATTGGAGAAATGCTAAGAGTTTCTATCCTGATTTCCTTCTTCCAGTCAATACTTTACCCACAGCTTGCTTAATCTTTCTGATTTTGACCATGACATAACCATGTTCAAACCTCTTTAGCACATTAGTGAGGTCTCTGGGCTGGATCATTGGGAATTAAATCACTCTCTTATTCTGTTTACACTAAAATTTCATTTATAAGGTATATTTATAAAATCTGCTGGCACAAGCTGCTTTTTCCATTTGACCTTGTGCATCAGACTCATATTCTGTAATATAGATGCACATAAAGTAAGTATCCTTGCAGGAAACTGTAGAGAGCAATTCAGAGATCTATCTAGTCCTCTGGTAAAGGCTGATCTATGAGTAAGTGTCCTTGCTGCATGCCCTAACCTCACAAAGGAACAGACAATGGAACATGATCAGATTACCAGGGGTTTGGAAAAGCTTTATCATGTGCTATTAACTATTCCACACCTCTGTCTCTGTTGCAGAAAAAGACATGTTGCTGCCTCTGAATCACAGAATCATAGAATCATAGAATCCTAGAATCATAGGATATTCTGAATTGGAAGGGACCCACTAGGATCATCAAATTCCAACTCCTGGCCCTGCAGAGGACCATTCTCAAGAATCCCAGCATGTGCTTGAGAGTATTGTCCAAATTCTTTTTAAACTCTGTCAGGTTTGGTGCTGTGACCACCACCCTGGGGAGCTGTTCCAGTGCCCAACCACACTCTGGGTGAAGAACCTTTTCCTAATATCCAGCCTAAACCTATCCTGACACAGCTTCAGGCCATTCTCTCAGGTCCTGTCACTGGGCACCACAGAGAAGAGTGCCTGCCCCTCGTTTTCCCCTGAGGAGGAAGTTGCAGACTGCTAAGAGGACTCCTTCAGACCGAACAAACCAAGAGACCTCAGGTATTCCTTGGATAGCTTCCCTCTAGATCCTTCACCATCTTTGTAGATCTCCTTTGGATGCTTTCTAATATTTTATATCTTACTTTTATTGTGGTGGCCAAAAGTTGTAAGAGAAAACACTTGCCAAGAAAAGAGAAAAAAGATCACCATTGAGACAAAAAATAAGCTGAAGAATACAGAGTTTTTTCTGCTGTGAGTCCTAAAATTTGATTTACAAGCCTTAGTGGTACATAAGCCATTCAGATTTCTCACTGAGTATTTAGAAAAGTATTGTATTATGAAACTGAAATTGATAAAATTCCAGAAGTAAGTAAAAGAGAAACATTGAATAGAAATTTAAATTCTCACCTTTCTTCATGCTTCTTCATACTGTTTTTAAATTCACCCGTGGAACTTAGGAGTTGCATGATCATTCTTTTGACTTTGAAATAAAATTGTTGCCAAATTATTCATAGTAGACTTTTTCCATATATAGTTCAAGCAACAAATTGAAACTACCTAAGTCCACAAATAAAAGGAGAGAAAAAAGCCAGATTTCTCACTCTCAGGCTTTAGGAAGTGTTGGTAAGTAATACATGTTGTAGATTGAATCTGTGTCAATATTTTCTTTGCAGTTCTTCAAATTGTATGTAATGCTGGTCAAAGGAGCCACCAGTTCCACATCACTCTGCACGGAGGCAGGTTGATACTGAGCATAGAATCAGAGAATCATTTAGTTTGGAAAAGACCCTTAAGATCCTCAAGTCCAACTGTTAACACAGCACTGCCAAGTCTCACTAGACCGTGTCTCAAAGTGCCACATCTTCACATTTTTTTAATACCTTCAGAAATGGCCACTCAACCACTTTCCTGGGAAGCCTTTTCCAAAGCTTAAGAACGTTTTCCATGAAGAAAATCCTAGTATTCAATCTATACCTTTCTTGGAATACATCAGCAGAACACAAGGATCCAAACTGAAATGCTAATGGTTACTCAGTGCTCCAGATAGCAGCTGGGAAAGCGAAATTATAGGATGAGATGCTAGAATGGTTAATCTTAACTGACAAAAGCCTTGGTTGGTTCTATAATTCAAAATTCATCCTTTGAGAAATTAGTCTATAAACCAAATCTTTTCCTGAGCCTAAACTTGCAGCTACTTAGAATGTACAGGACTCTCCTGAGATAATCTGTCGAGTTTATTTGTCTCTCCAGATAGATTGCCAACCTATTTTCTTTGCATTCACACTCCAAAGGCAATTTAAGAGAAATTTGAGGAGTATGAAGTAAAACAGTGGGTACATAAAGTCTAGGCCTCCCTGTCAAATAAGACGGTGCAGGTTTTTAATTGTTATTTGATGAGGAGTTTCTATTGCCACTTTCTCACAGCCTATATCTAGGCTCAAAAATCAAGAGTTTTGAATGTTTTGTTATCACTGCACCTGCTTCATCTGCCCCTCATGTATGACATGTAACTCAATAGAAGGAGCCCAGGTTTCAAAGGGTTGAAAATTTCTTTGTGATTATTTCATAAAATAACATGAAAACTGTGGGCAGAGGCTAGAGTCTTTTGCAGATGCCCCACTATTCTGTACAGGCTATACAAAAGCATTTATGAGAACCATCCTCTGACATTAGCAAAAAATGAAGTTATTAAAAGACTATAAAACAAAAAATTTCCATTAACACTCAAGTCTTGTTATCTCCACTGGGAGCCTCAGGATTCAGTACTTTGATTTCAGGGTCCAAATCTGCACATAAAAACAAACTCAAACTGAATAAGGGGGGAATCAAAGAGGGAAAGGTCTTTTGTTTTAAGAAAATCATGGAAGCGTTGAATCCGCAGGCTGCCAATAGTAACTAAAATATCCATTCCAGTGAGATCACAGCTCTTTGCTCACCTCTCTTCTTCCTCTCTAACCTATTGCTATCTACAGGGACTAACTCAAAGATGTTCCTGTCATTTGTCTTATCAGGGTTAACTAGGATCAGATCATGAGTAAAGATTTCCTTTTAAAACTTGCTTCTTTCATTACAATGCTCTGTAATAATTTTTCTAGCCTCTGTTCACAGACTGAAACCTTCTCATCCTTTTGCTGCCTAACACTGAAGAAACTCAGATAAATCTCCTTGGTGTCTCTGTGCTTGCAAAGAGGCAGTCACTCACCGCCAGTGAGTCTCCACCACTTACACTGCTCCCAGAGGTTACTGGCAATCCAGGTGCCAGCCATACTTAAACCCATCCCTAAGGCTGATTTTGCTTCTTTCTTTTTCTACCCTGAATTTACAGCATGTAGCTGGCAGGTGTGATCCTTTTGTGCTCTCCCAGTGTACACCATGGGCGTGCAGGAGGACTGGCTTGTGTCACAGCTGACTGACACTCTGGGTACTGCCTCTGGGTACGTCACCTCTAGGGTGCTGAGCTGCTTAGAACTGAGGGATCCAGTACCAGGCTCAACACACACTTATTCCTCTCTTTTCTTGAAAGAAATTTTTTTTCTGAACTGCAGGGACAAAGGCAGTTTCCCTTCAGGGAGGGCTGCCTTATTACCACCCTCGTTCCTTGGGTGCAGCTTGCCCCTGCAGTGATTGCAGCAGGTGTCACAAGGCTGGTGTCACAAGAGCTTGCTGCTCCCATGGGATGCTGCTCTCATTTTGGTGTGTTGCCAGCATTGGCTAGGAGGCTCCTAGCTTTACCCAGGCCAAGTGACCTCAGTGCTGTGGGTGCTGCAGACGGTGACAATCACAAATTCATCTGATTCTTAGTTGCAGAAGTAGTGGATGGATCCTGTGACCTCTCCATAAGGTGGAGCCCCTAAAAGCCAAGATCTTAATGCTTCCCCTGCAGTGGAAAGGAAAGAGGATGCAATAAGGGTATCCATGGTGTTTAAGGTTCTGGAGTGCAGGCCATCCCAAGCCCACATAGCTAAGACTTGTCTGTAGTGAACTCTGAGTCCCAGATCTCAGATTTAAAGGATTTCTTACCCAAGCACAGAAAATGTTCACTGAAGCACCTGAGTGGGGGCTTGCTGGTCAGAGCCTTCCTTCAGTGCATCAATAGATGGCAGCAGGCAGTTCCTCCAGGAGCTGTCTTCAAAGCAGCAGCGGCAGCAGTCAGTGATGATCTTCCCTTGCAGTGGCTGGAGATTTAAATCTGCCTGCAGACACTTTTTAGGATGCAGTCCCCATGAAAAGCAAGATGTGTTGGTTCTCAGGTAGGGTTTATGTTACTGCAGTATGAAAGCAGTAAATAAGTATTGGCTTCTAACTCTATAGTATTGTAAGAAGATTAAATATTTGGAACCCAAGAGATTTTGTGCTACATTCAGCCGCTTTCTTGGCAGTCTTGAGTGTTCACAAATCCCACTTCTTTCATTCCTTCTTGAGTCGGATAACTTCACAAAACTCTGGCAAGGGGATATACTATTCTAAGAAGAGAAAATCACAGGTAGATTCCATGTACTTAAGAAGATAGAGAAAAAAACATGCCTTAAAGAAGGGTAGCGTGCTTCATGGGCTTACACGCTCCCTTTCATTCTGAACATTTCAATTGTGAGTTCTACACAGAGGTTGGTTGTTAAACTGTGTCAGTCTGTCTCAAGCAATGAGCAATAGCTGCAGGTTGTGTTAAAAATGAATCTCAAATTCCACACAGAAGAGTAAGCATAGACCTAGATCAAGTGTTTGGCCAAATCAATCTCCTATTCACAAAAAAAAAAAAAAAAAAAAAAAAAAAAAAAAGGAGAACTTTTGTTATGTCCAACACTCATAATGACATAGCACAGAGCTGATGCTGATGCTGCTCACTGACTGGGAGCTGCAGTAGCTGGAATTTTACTATGAGTCCAAGCCAGAGCTGGCAAAAAGTTCTTTTGCTTGAGGGAGCTCTTGTGCTGCAAGGCATTTATGTCCATAGTTTGAAGGTATAGCTTTGTTCAGTTCCTCTTAATGAATAGCTGCATTACATGTCAGAATGGTTGTGTTGAATGTTGCCTGTAGTGATGGACCAGAGTGATGGAAGAGAGTTTTAATGTCCCATCTAGTGGACAGAATTGACCCCCTCTTGCGTTTTTACTCTTATGTGAGACTAAAAGGCTTTGTAAACTATCAAGCTGATGGTTAATGACCAAGCTTTTGCCTTGCAAACAGTATTAGCAGGCCCTTTATCAAGAGGACGTGATGTCTCTGTGAACTGGCTCCAGAGTCACAAGCACCAATCCATCATGGTCATTTACTGTGAAAACAGCAAATTTCAGTCTGCAGTGCAGTAAAATGTTTTTCTTCCCAGATTTGTGCAATCTCCAGAGAGGTAAAACAAGAAATTTAAAGTCAAGTTTTTATGTGAAATGATGTAAACATAAAATTCAATTAAAGTCAAGGTGAGCTGTATAACAAAGTTCTGATCTCAACGTTCAAACAAGGCCTTAGGATGATGTTTTTAAGACAAGCACACAGGTTTCTGAGTCAGGAAACACTTCAGATGAAGGAATACACTCGAAACTTGTGGGAACCCCCTGCATGAAGATTCCATTCCTTTTGGAGGTAGGCAGATTCTTGACCTTCTCTTACATCTCTGCCTTCACAGCATAAGGTATTTTTATTTTGACATGTTAGCTACATTACATGGGCTGGGGGAAGGACTACAGTTCCTTGTTAATGTTTCAAGGCTGCTGTGGGCCTCGATGATTTTCAGACTTGGTCTCACTTTGAATATTTGTGCATGTAACTGTACAATTTAGAGAGAGGAAAAGAGAGTGAACAGACAAAGGTATTAGACTGATTTACAAAGACCTAGAAATCTGTGTGTTTATTTAAGAGCTCCAGAAAGCCATTAAGGAAAGACTTCAACCTTTCTAATGTCCTCTTAAAAACTATAATCTGAACAGCCATATTTTTTATTTGATATAGTTTTTCTATTATTTTCTAGATTGATAAAATCAGGATGAAATCCAGTGTATCTAAAGCTATTTAACATGAACAGGCTGCCTTGCCATCTCTTTCCTGTAGGATGTTTTCAGAAGCACAATAATTGAGGCAGAATTGCTCTGTATGCCTATAGTCCAAGCCTTGATATGTGAATACAGTCAGTGTAAGCATTAACATATTATTCTAAATTTTTTCCATTTGAAACAAGACCTAAATAGCAGAACAAACCCAGCTGCAGATACCAGCCATCAATATCTTTTCATTTTACGTTTCACAAATATGGCAGAGCTGCTGTGTTTGTAGTTTTCCACACAGCTGAATAAGTCAGCACTGAATTACTCACCAGTCTTTGGAAATCTTTCATATGTGCTGGCTTCTGTGAGCTGTAGAGCACCAGCATTCACACTCCAGGAGGCTGAATAACTTCCTTCCTCTATCCTGATATATATCAGGATGCATGTGTCTTCTTGGTGCCTGGTGATAAGCTATCAGCTTTACATCCTCTGCTGATTGTTCTGGAATGCCTCCACAAGTAAGTTGAGGAAGCTAAAAACATGTGTAAACACGAAGTGAGAGATGCCTGTGATAAATAATATCACCAAAATCCTCTTGCACAAACAAGTGCTCTTCAGCTACATCACACTTGAAACCTGCTGTTTATTCTGCCTGTGGCAGCAACAGGCAGGATCCTCCATCCAGCGACTGGGATAGAAAGAAAATGAGACACTTCACCAGGGCTTTTGGTTAAAGGAAAGTTGCACTGGAAATGGTCTGAGGTCATTTCCAGTGGTGCAATTTGATGCAGTGGGTGACTTGAATTGAATAGCTAATAGTCCCCATGGCTCTTCCTGCACTCACATCACTTTCCTGGTGCTGGCACTCTCCTGTCTGCCCAGAGACTGACTGCTGAATTAAGAGCCACTGCCAAGCTCAAAGTGTAAGGAAGAAGGGAAAAGTGGGATCAAGCCTCTTAGCAACAAGTAGCTGTCATCTTTGCTTAGCTGAACTATTAACAGCATTCCTGGGACCTGTAAGAACTCACTGACCCTTGCAAATTCACAGATATGAACTGCTGTTATTGCAGTTTTAGAAGTTAGTCAGCTTTGCAGTCCCATTTTTTTTCCTGTTCTTTCCTCCTGGCTAAGATATAACAGCTCCCTTCTCAGCATGGTGAATTCTCAGCTTTGTCCTGCGGGATGTCTGGCTCTCCCCATGCATGGTGTAAAGAACTATGTGCCTCCATTGCAGCAGTGATTTTCACTGTGGGAACTGGGATTCTTAGAGTTTGATTCACCCACAAGATTCTTCTGCCTTAGTTGTCTCAGGATCCGTGATGCAGTATCTTCTGTAAATTTGCATCCATCACTTTGTCAGGTGTCTCAGAGTTGGAAGCCAGTAGACAGGATCCTGTGGCACAGCTGAGAAATATATCAAAAAGACTCAAAATCTGAGCTTGGACATGGATGCTTCAGCAGACAGGTGAAGTGGCAGCTAGAGGAGGAAGAAATCTGATCAGAGGGCCCTCCCCTGGGTCACAGAGATGAGGGAGCAGCCAAGAGGGAGCTCTGTCACAGTGCACACTGGTGCTGCTGCCTGCAGAGGATGCCAAGCTCCTGATACTGGTGTTTTGCCCCAGGAATTCAAAGCATAATTTGTATTTCTGTATCCCTTTGGGCAGATACATGTGTTGGTTGGAGAACAGAAATATCCCACTCTGTGTGTGTGCTGTTTTTCCATGTGGAAATGGATTCAGTCTCACTCAGTAATCTCAAAATAGCATATGGAAATGTGTTCTTGCTTTCATGTTCATTTTGTTCTGCCTTACACCTGTTAGACTTCGCATTTTCCACATAAAGAAACAGCCATTACCTTTTTTTCAGAAAACAACATTTAATTTCTTTTTGCTGGAGCCAGCTGAACAGCTTTGTCGTCTGATCAGTTTTAAAAAAAAAGCTGTTCACCTAAACCCACAGATAAGTGAATCATATACAATGAGGTCACTTCTTCCCAACTAAACAAATGAATTTTCTTCCAGGATAATACAATCTTCTGTTACATGTAGATTAAATTACTGGGTTTTAAAAACCAAAAGTCTTAACCTTTTATAATATCAAAAGTTTGCAATTTTTTGTTCAACAGTCTGACTAGCACAGCAGCTTACTAAAGCAAAACAACAAATGATTCTTCTTGAAAATCTTCAGAAATAATTTGAAATGTTCCAGCATTCACTTAAATAAAGATTGGCGCTGGAGATTTTTTTCTCTACTGTCCCCAAACTGATCTATTTACTGCTTTTACTCCTATAGCTACAAATGGCTTATGACTTCAAAAAGTCAATTAGGAGACTGGCTTTGAATCTCTCTTCTACCTAACTCCTGTCTGTGGCTGATGTGTTGCCAAGGGAGCTGCATTGTTTCCTAGTGCAGCAAATGAATAAAGTTAAATTTACATCTTGCTATGTGCTAGAGAAATAGAGATGTAGTTATGTATGCATTACCTTGAATATAAATCATATAGAGATCCCCACCTCCTCTGTCTGCTACAAGGCATGCATGAAAATGTCCCCCTAGAATAGAAATAAAACCATAAAACACCATGTCTGTAGCTAGAGATGAGTCAGATGCAGATTTTAGAAGTGGATCCAGATTTCGAACGCCACCTAAATCTGTGTGCGCGATCAAAGGTTTTGATTCTGACCCAACTCTAAATCACCATAACAGCCTGGAAAAGATCCTGAATCCATAAATCTCTACCATTTCATACATCCATTTAACCACATGGAACTCCTCTCTCAAGCTGGAGCCATGTGAAGCTGGGGGATGCCTTGCAGGGCATTGCAAGATGTAGGTGCGACTGCCAGGTCAGATGCAAAGCTATCTTGTGGCCTTGGGTGCACAGTTTGCTCCTGGCTGGCATTTCACAAGCAGTGCGGCTCAAAGGGGCAGCAGTGGGGCTGCCAGGCACTTGGGCAGGGCATTGCAACGCTGCGGCACCTCGGGCATGGGCACGCAGGAGTCTGGAATCAGGCTGGATGCCCTACAGGGAGAGGTTTCCTGCAACCACCAGCAGGCTCTGCAGCGTGCTTGGGGCTGATCCCAGCTACAACCTGCACCTGAGGAAGAAGAGGAAAAGCTAATTCCCCTATTTTAACACAGCTCCTTGTCCTCGTTCCAAATTAAAGCTGCCTTCAAGCTCTTAAGCAATCCACTGTCTTGATAATCCTCCTGTCAGCAGGATAAATGCTTCTTCCACTTCACAGAGTCAGTATATGAGGGGTAAAATAACCCTTTAAATTTTGGGTGGCTGAGATCTGGCATTTACAAAGGCACAGACTGGCCAGCAGTGGGGAGGTGGCTAAGATACTTTGTGGATTCATTGGGTGATCTTTAATGATAATATTATGTGTTTGCTTTGGGGTTTTTTCCTAAGTCCAATTTAGGTTTGAATTAAATATCTTTATTAAAATAGTTAGTTTGTTTTCCAGCTTTCATTTGGGATAGAATGTTGTGCCCCAAATGCTTTTATCCCATTATCAGGACTACAGGGAAAACAAGAAGCCGCATTAAACACACTTCTCTTAAATTATGTTTGCTTTCTCTTCTACTATTTTTAAAGTTGCCTTTTTGGTGGGTGTTGGAGGTGAATCAAAATACCAGTTAACCTTCAGGTCAGACTCAGGTACCAGACTTGAGTTTAGGCAAGTCACTCAACTCAGTGTGACCTATTATGTTCCATCTCCATATTTTACATCCTTGAGAAGCACCATGCATATATTTTGCTATTCAGAGCAAATGAATTAATTAACGAGCTATTAAAAGCATTAGTGCTTATATCTCTCTTGGTGAAAAAGGACCTTATGTACCACTATGTAAGATGACACTGAGCTTGACTGAAAATCATTCCTCTCAGTCATAATTAAACGTGACTTAGCTCAAATTTAGTATGGCTCTTGAAATCAGCAAGTGATTTTTGTTATTAGGACAATGGAGGGGATGAGGCAGGGTGGCAGGTGATAAGTCCTTAGGAACTGCCCACTCCCCCTGTGCACTCTTCTCTTTAGATAGGGAATTACTAAAGCTGGAAAGTGGACAGAAACATTCCTTGTCTACATTTAAGTGAAAAGTCTGCATTACTGAGTTCAAGGTTAACACATGAAGTGAAAGAAAGCATTACTTTCAGTATACAGTAACAACTCCAATTCTTAAATGGGAACGTTATTTCAAAAGTACATGTGTTAAAGCACAACTGTTCAACTTCAACCTTTTAAAGCTGTTTCTTGTTTTCTGAGGAAAAAAAGAAGCTTAAAGGTTGGAGCAGAGGGTATTTAGGATAAGAATTAGAGCAGAAATTTGAAAGTCCAGAAAACTTTCCAATGACTTAAAAAAATCAAATAAAGGGAACCCCCTAAAATGTTTCAGAGGCATTAACTTTGGTTTCTGGAGGCTTCCAGTTTGACAGAGACACTATTTTATTGCCTCAGCTCCGTGCAGAGAAAATTTGAGCTCATGAGCACTATGTGGAGATGCCATATGGGAAGCTTTGTAAGCCTCTGGCAAATATCTGTATCAAACATGCACTTGTGTATTACCTTCTGCATACAAAGCACAAAATGGCAACAAACAGAACCTCCCAGCACCAGCGGGAGGCAACAAATTACCTCCTCCACTTACAGATGGCAAAATGTTACCCACCTGCACTCTTTGTAGCCTCATCTCGGAGAATATAGTGAAAAATGTTGTTACTCCAAGTCAGTGCTTTTTGTCTATGGTTAACAAGAGAAGGCTCCGTGGGGAGGGTGATGAACCCAGCACCTGCCTGGGAAGAATATGATCTAGATCAGCCTCTCAGGCCACCCTTCTTCTTAGGACAGCCACCCACAACAGGTAAACGTATTATCTGCAGAGACACGGATGCAGGTATTGTGCTTATTTGGTAACTGAAGGCTGTGTACATTTTAACGTTTCTGTGAGAAATACAAATATGAATCAGCATCATCCTTCAGTGCATGCGGGGTGCTCTCCTTCCGACTCCCCTTACACGAAATTTCCACATTAATAAGCTTTATCTTGGTGGACCACAGACCTGTCACGGCTCAGAGTGAGGAATCTGGTCTTCAAGGAGCAGTGAGCTGGACAATACCCTTTATGGCATTCACCCAAGGAAGGCACATGCTGCAAAGCAGAAATGTAAATAATTTCTTCCCAGGCAGACTGTGAAGCTGGATGACTGTTATCAGGTCTATCCATAATGAAAATGAAAAATGGGCACATCAGTCTTTCCCTTTTCACATACATCTCTCACACTCAGTGGTCTCCCTGAGCCTGAAATATGGAAGCACCTTTATTGAGCATTAAGATATATCATACACACCATTAATTCAGCTTCATAATGCCATTACCAAACAAGCAATTATGACCATCTAAACTGAGCATCATAGTAGGTAAATATGTGGAAGCAGCCTTCATTCAGCCCATGGAGCTATTCTGTTCAAAGCTCTCCTGTATTCTGATTACTCAGGTGCCATGTAGAGTGCTATGGAATCCTCCCCAAGCACAGCAATTTTCAAGTGCTAAATTTTTCCTAGCCAGTTTTATAGAGAGGCAGTTGCAGCACTGCAACTATTCCTCGTACAGTCTCTCATCAATAACACCAGCCTCCCTCTCAGACGCCACTAATATATGCTGAATTTAGCAGCTGTGTGCCCAAGCAAGGAAATCTAACTGCAGGGTTGTTTATTGCCTGGAGCATCCACTGATAGCAATAAAAGGGATACAGTCTTTATGAAGATCTTACATGCAAGCTAGATTATGCATCCATAGCTTAATTTAGCTCCCTTATGCTGAGGCATTATGATACATTTGTTAATTACATGATCACATACGGTGTTTTCCACATTCAACTCCTGCTTCAGTTGTTGCATAGGGTGCTCTGTGATGGGCAGCTGTTAAGCAGTCCTCCTTTTCCAGCTCTTCCATGCAGGGGTCCTGTGTCACTCTGACTAAGCACTGAGCAGTGTGGAATGGAGGTAATCAGTTTTTCCTCCTGTGTTCCTCTGAAGCACGAATTGCTGGGAAATTGGACCTCTTCACAAATATCAGCACAGTTATCTTTAGAGCTCCCCTATGATAATAGCAAAAGGGATTATCCCATTTCAGAAGCATGGCTGAAGCTCATGCAATTATTGTATCTGCTGCAATATTTGCCTGAATCTGAGCCCCAAAATTGCCTGAAGTTGTTCAGTCTCACTTCAGCAATCCCAGGCTGAGAGGACATTTGCTTTACAAGGGCAGTGTGTGAAGCCTCTTTCAGAAAAGCTTTGAAACACAGCAAGCTCTTAACACCCATCCCTGGATAGGCTCCAGACTGTAACTCATAGCTTCCACTGACTCAACCTCTTCCCAGAAGAAAGCCGGAGCAGGGATGGAGGGTTTTGAGTGGTTTGTGAAACATCCCAGCAGAAAGAGAAATGGATAGCACATGGAGCATCAGCCAGGAGCAAAAACCTTCCCCTAGGAGGGGAAGATCAGCCCAGATCATTAGCATTGCAAAAGAGGGAGAAAACTGATAAGAGAGCTGTGTGACTTCAGCTCTGACTACCCTGCCTGGAGTACATCTGAAGACCAAAGCTGCCTGAGCAAACACAAGTGTGTGCACAAGGCAAGATCGTGTCTCAGCTGTGAGCAAGGAGAGTGGCTTTGCCAAGGCCCTTTTGATCAGCCCACTGTTACTGATGTTAATTGAATCCTTTGGCATGTACACCTGCCTGCAAGCCAGGGCTGGCCCAGACTTTATAGCTGTAATGTTACATTAATGACTTCAGATGGCAGGTCATGCCATTGATTTCAGCAAGGCTGTGTTGGTTGCAGCCATAGCTGGAAGTGATCCTTCCTCTTTCTGTAACTGTAGAGCAGTGATGCAGGAACATTCCACAAGGGACCACCAATAGACTGAGACAAATTAAGGCTGGCATAAGGTATGGCTGTTGACATAATAGTATTTGTGATAATTAATCTATCAGTTTCAAACAATCTTGACTTTCAAAGTGTACTTTTCATTGGATTTTCTATGCTTTCCACGGCCACTGAGAAATTTCATGCATACCAGGCACAAAATACTGTGTGAGAGGAAATGGTCTCAGGTACATGCCATGATTCTTGGAGTTGGCCTGTGCAGGGCCAGGAGTTGGACTTTGATGATCGTGTGGGTCCCTGTCAACTTGGGACATTTTATGATTTATTGCAGACATTTTAAACTGAGTGAAAGCATCTGAGCAGAAAGGAAATGTCTTTTTGCATAATGATTTGTGAAATCCAGTGCCATAGGAAGTCATGGGGGATGTGAACATTCAGGTTACAGAGAGCAGGTATTTATACCAAGAAGCAGAATAAATAAATTTAGAACAGTAAGCTCCTTAAAAGACTGGTATGGGTGAAGGGAAGCCTGAAGCCTCATATTTCCAGGTTAAGGCACTCGGGGTCTGGAAAAAGCTGTCCTATAACTCTGTTTTGTAGAATTTTATGTATGTTTGAAGTGTCTGCTGTGTCAAACTTACCAGCTTGATCCACTGTAGAAAAATCTGCATTCCAGCCTGAATAGGATACATCTCCCTTTGTATTAGACTCATGCAAAATATTCTTCATTCTGAATAGATGGAGCAGTCAATGCTGACTGGCAGTGTAAGAACTGACAGCACAAAGCATAGTAGCAATTGTGGCTTTTCTTCCTCCAAAATGGTAGCACCCTCTGCAAATCATCTTTTATATGGTAGTCTGAAGATCTTGGTCAAGGGCTGGTAAATGAGGGTTTGATGCCCACTTCAGTGAAAGGAAAGTTCCAGATTTTTAAGAGACAGTGCTACTCATTATGGAATAGACAAGATGAATGGGAAAAAAAGGCTGGAGGTGGGAAGACAGGTTTATAGGTTCCCTTACCTCTGCCAGTTGAAATTGTGCAATTGTAAAAGGAAAAATTAATGGTCTAAGAACAAGATTGCAAGTGACAGCCACTCTCTTACCCCAGCAAAGTGGAGATTTTGAGCTATGGGTTGAACCCAGGAGCAGTTTCATTGCACTTTTCCATTAACTGTTGGATGAAAACAAACCTAACAGAACAGGATTTAGAGTCAATTCTGGAAAAGCACCCCCAAAGCAAAGACCAGATGGTTGAAGCTGGTTATACTTGATGGCATTACTCCTCATTTCCTTTGCACTAAGGCCATTGAGTTGGCTCTGTGATTGAGCCTTGAAGGCTCACAGACAGATGTTCAATTCCTATAACTATTTGCATAGCCTGGTGTTTCAAATAAAGGTGTTTCAAATGAAGGTGTTTCAAATAAAAATGGATAATTTGCTGATTTGACAGAGCTGACATCTTGTCAACCACATTAAGTTGTGCTGTAGAAGGGGTTTGCTCATGACTGTGAGTTCTGTAGATCAGAACTCACCAGAGTGATTAAAGTAGCACCTCTAATTTCACTTACCTTGACCACAAACATCTAGTAGTTTCTACACAAGGCTTCTTTGAAGCCACCAATCAGCACAGAGGGGACTCTTCTCAGCTCCTACATGCACCAGGACCAAATGTTGGGCACATGCAAGGATGCAAAGCACACAGGTATCAGCTTAGAGGACCACGTGCCAGCAGGTTTTGCTTCCAGTCCACCAGGATCACACCCTCAGCAATGCCATTCTAGTACAGAGCACTTTTTATCCCTGGCCTGGCATAAAAAGGAGACATTTCCTTTCAATTCACAGGAAAAAGCATCTGTTGCCCTCTCCCAGCTGCAGAGGGTTGGCCTCAAATCTCTCTAAAGAAACAGCCTCCTCCTGCAAGCAACCTCTCAATGTTTATTAACTGTGGAGAAGTAGGCACACACCCATTCCCACAGGGCTGGGATGAAACCATCTTTCCTGACTTTGGGCAGGGAAGAACATTTAAACCTGCCAGCTCTGACGAAGGTTCGTGGGCTGAGTCCCAGCACCTGCTGTTAATTTTCCTCCAGAGCCCATGGGGCCAGTCCTATTTCTGGGTCCTTAACGATGTCCCACTCCCTGCCATGTACGTGCTGGAGCCTGTTTGGTTTGGGATACTTTACCTTGTGTGAAGCTTGTGCCAACTGAGCAAATCCTGGTGTAAATGCTCCATCACCATCCCACTACAGAGGGAAAAGGCTTTTTCTGGCATCTGCAAGGGTCTACCTCCTGCTGCACGCTCCTTCAAGTGCCATAATTCAGACTACCATGTGCAGAAAAATTGAGGATCCAGGACATTTTACCTCTTAAACAATCTGGCAGCATTTTAAGACCTGCCACCTATCTTCAAGGCACTGTGGCATCCCAGCCTGGAAGTGCTGTGAGCCTCCACTGGCTGCATGGGAAACAAGACTGCTGAAGATCTGTAGTGAGGAAAACTTTAAAAGCTGTTAAGTTTGTACCACTCTGAGGCTCTTTTCAGCCTATTTCACAAAGGCTTTTACACAACCACTGTTACAGCCTAAGCTCCATTCTTTACATCCTTGCAATTTCGTTGGAGGTCATGGGGTTGTATAGTCTATCACATTGAGTTATTAAGTGGGAAACACACATACACTACAAAAAATCGAATGAGTCATGTGAAAGCAGGACTGCTCCTTGCAGTCTGCAGAACTGTGCTGTTAAACCCTGAAATGGAGGGTTTAACAAAGGCAGGAGATCATTCTCTCACCGTCTCTAACCGCTTGCAATTTGCGGTCAGGTTTTAGCGGTGTAGGTGTTGCAGGGTTTGGCTATCATTGAGCTTCTTTTTAGATGTTACACTCACTCAAAATCTGACAGAGGCAGATTTTTGTCAGGAAGCAGATGAATCAGACACTAGTGTCATGGCAGTAGACAGATTGTTTAGAATTTAGAAGATTTGCTGTGAATCTGAATTTAAAAGCATCATTTAATATTTGGCAGATTATTAAAGCAGTGTCGATTTCCAAATTTTTTTTATTACACATATGTGGGTTCAATATAATTACACTTCTGTACAGTGTGTACACATTTTTTGCCTGCATAAGTGTGTGACCTCACGTGGGACCATTTTGTGCAATTCATTTAAAAGCACAATTAACAGTCTCTTACTTGTATCCTAAGTAGCAATATCTAGTCCAAAAACACAGTAGTAAGGCAAAATGTTCCTAGAGCAAGCCAATCTCTTTTGGAAAACAGGAAAACTATGTAGCTGTTTTATGCCCATAAATACTGTTTAAGTGTATAATTACATGTAGGAAATTATTTCAAACACAGAAACACAAGAAACATCAAATCAAGCGTGATTCAGTAAAGGCAATCCTTCTCTGTGCATTTCCGGGAGGAAAGCCTCCAGTCTTAATCAGACATAGTGGTAGTTTCCAGAAATGAAAGGAAAAGCTGAAAGCAGGACTCATTTCATATAACTTTTTCATCTAAAAATAAGGTGTCTTGTACAAGCATTCACCTAGACTCCCTCAGTGATCTGAGAAGTGAGAGGAGAGATCAAGGAGGAAACTCCAGCAGGTACTTTGTCACGTTGTATGACAGAGTTGTCAGGAGAGGGTTTTCTCCCAAAGCTATAAATTCCAATCACTATCTAGAGAAACAGAGGATTAAATCAATTTTTTTTTTTAAAGTGGCCCAAATCCTGTGATTAAACCCCACCCTGTAGTACTTGCCAGAAGCCTCAGAGGAGGAGGGGAGGGGTACCCATGGAGGGGATCCCAGGCACAGCAACTTGACACTTGCTAGAGGTGAAATGTCACCATCTTTTCTCTGATCAACTGGAAATCCTCCTGAACTGCACATTTCAGGGTTTCTGTAGGACAGTACTCTTTAGCAGGATTTTCTTGGCTCGTGTTTGAACACCTGCTGTCTGTTGGAGTCCCACGTTCCTGGGCAGGTGCAGCCACAAGTCAGACGGGAGGGCTGAACAAGGTGCCTTTCACCAAATTGGTACCCTCTACCCAAGCTTATTTCTTGCTCTGCATATCAGCCTTATACAGCTCTAGACTTCTTCAACCCTAAATTATTTACTTGGCCCTTCTGATTCAACAATATTTTTGATATTTTTTTTCTCTTTTCAATTTTTTCCCCTTTGTTCATGAAGATACACTACATGTAGGTTTTTTAATATGTTTCCCTTGGGGATAAATTAATCTGTGCCTTATCTGGGAGTTTGTTTGTATTAAATGGTGACAATAGATAAGATGGTAGTAGAACTATTTGACCTCCAAACATGTGCTTCTGATTAGATTACTATTATGAACCACCCTAGGTTTAATTTAATTAGCCATTTATGCATTATGATGACATATTTGTTAAATTCATTGGATTAAAATGAGCATGCCATTGGAAATTATGTCTCTCCAAAAGCTGCTCTCAGACCCCTCTTTCCTGGCTGTGCTGAGGCTGCGTGCTTAAACACCCCAGGACAGCACAACATTGCAAACCCCATAGTACCTGGAAGAGTATGAACACTTCCCCAGGCACCAGCCTGTCTGCTCTGGGCCAAGACTCTGCAGCAGAAAGCCCAGCCACCAGGATTCGTGCTAATGCCCATGCACATTCACAAAATAGCCTAATCCCACCAAACAGCCATGTTATTTTGTAGTAACAGGGCCATGCCCTGCCTTACTGAGTGCTCCTTGCAGCACTCGTGCTTGTGGGTTGGGTCTGTGATGTCCTTTTGAGAGAACTAGAGGAGGTCTGGCTGAGGATTCATCTTCCTCCCGTGGTGTGTTATTTCACTGGGCTTTCTTGAGATATATTTTGAAGCATTTTTTTCCTCTCAAATTACTCTATACATCATCACTGTTGCTTTAGATAGTAGAGCAAAAGGAGAGCTAAAACAGTGATATAATATTTTCTTCATTCAATGGAAAACATAAATTCTTGTTTACTTGTTTTTAAATCAAAGTATAAATCTGCAATTTTATTGGAACATGGCCTCTGTAAAAGGCTTTATGGTTATTTAAGAGGAATATGGGCTGTAAAAAAATGTAAGTTTATTACACACTTGGATTAAAATTTTCCAGTTTCCCTGGTAAAAAAAAAAAATACAGCTTCTGAAAAACACATTAATATGCTATCTTTCAGATTTTCACCCAAGGGTATAAATACTAACACAATAAATTGTGCAAATAAAGACAATACACTTGATATATAAAATTTTCCTCTTCTGTATTTTGAATAATCTCTTGTAAATATGAGAATAAAGATCTCCATGAGCTCACCCCACCGTGTCAGCCCACCTGTTTGCTGCTGCTTGAAAATGAACTGGATCTCTAGACACTGGGGCATTTCTAGGGTGATTTATCTCAAAGCCACTAAAGGCAACAGTGAGACCTCAGCTGTTTCTGAGCCAGATCTTGATGTTGTTGTGCAGACTTGACATAATGAATATTTTTACACTGAGGTTTTGCCTTTATTTGTCTTTCCATCAGACAATTTCCAGGCTTTGTGTCACCTAAAAGTTCACTTGCTATTCCTACGTGTTCAGCTTTGTATCCATCTATGTTGTTCTGCATTTTTAACTAACTGGCACAGAAATATCTCCTGTTTTCTATTGCATGATGTAGGTCTCAGTTGTGGGTCTGTATTGTTCTACACATGTTACTGACTTCTATGTTTTTATTACCTTAAACCCACTTTTAAAGCATCTTTATTGCAATATATAGGGAGAGTACTAAAATATTTATTAAAGACAGTATCAGATGCTTGGTTAATTTGTATACCATATCTCATCTGTCAGTATCTGAAATGGATTTGCCACTCTGTCTAAAGAAGGAGACATCCTCCATCACGGGAGCTCCTGCTTGCATCAGTAACAATGCACCCACAGAAATCACTGGTGCAGAAACATCTTCTTACATTGTAAATACAACCAACCAACCAAGTGCCTACAGTTTTCCACAATGAGTGGATGAGATGCACATAGCAAATGACTCCTATTAATGGTTAGGAAGCAATATGTGAACCTCTGGTGAACTGGTGAAAAATAGACTGAAAAATTGGCAGTATTGCAGTCTTGTCTGATTACCTTACTTAAATACTTGTGTCCTCTGCACTTTTTCAGTGAGAATACATAATGTAATCAGGAAAAAAATGCAAATTTTTAGCTAAGGAATGTAACTTCTTTAACAAAAGGAAACAGAAGTGACTAGTATCAGGTTGTGCTGGGACTAAAAGAAACACCTTTGGTTTACAACACTAATTACAGTGTGATCTGTTTTTCTGTTGTTTTGGGCATTTGTTTTGTTACTTTAATCTATTCAATATTGCTGAAACCCAGTCATATTCAATGTCATTGAAATCTTTCTAACTGTTCTGGGGAAAAACACTCCCATTTGTACATAGGGGCAAATACTGAGGATGGATCAGGAGGAAATGATGGTGACATCATCTGTAGAAGCAGAAAACTCATTCAGTGTAGACCCATAAATGTTTTAATGCTTAAATTTAGAAGCATTTGTTCTAAAGGGTTATTTTGATGTATGCTGTGTTCGATATTTAAGATACCACTGTTAGAATAATTTATGCACATGAACTAAGTGTCCCTTGATTTGTCATGTTAACCAAAGCAGAGATACTCAGGGTTTTACTCTTAAAAGCTAACTGCTGTAAATGGATGCCCTTTTCTTTAAACTGACTTCAGCCATTTTGTCTGAAGGTTTGTAGGTGATGAAGGGATCCTTTTCAACTCACTCTGGCACTGTTCATTGAAATTAGTATGGGACCCACAGAAAACTGTAGGTCATAAGGTTTGCTAAGCTTTATGCACAGTATTTCCTGATTTAAAAGGGACATTCGTTGTAAAGCATTGGAGGACATTGTCCCCTTTAGCATGCCATTTTTAGCTTGCTCTTACTGTAACCACCACTTTCTGATATAGCATTCCTTTTACATGAGAAGTTTCTATTGAAGTTAATGAAAAATGAGGGTGTTCAAGAAAAGCAGCTCTATTTTCATGTTTTAACATAAAGATGCAAATTAGGACCAGTATTAAAACCCTAACAAAACGGATGGAATTGTAAAGCAGAGTTTGTATTGGATGTAAGTAATTTGTTCTGACATTTTGTATAAACATTACAAATAAATCAGGAGCTTTACTCTAAATAATGCTTACTGCTGAATAATCTGGATAAAAGATAGTTGCTGTTATGGAACAGCTTTTTAGTTAGTGCTTTCAGTGTCAGTTTTGAACTAGATTTAGGAATTTATACTAGAGTGTCCTTTCATGATGTTTGTGTAGAGATTTCTGTGGACAAACTGGAAGGATGAAAACATTAAGATTGTGCCCAGCTCCCCAAATAGGAAAATCAAAATTTAGGTTTTGAGTATTAAAGGATCACCTCCTCCAAGCTCAGGAGCAATGAGTCCTAGCTAAGAGGAAATCAGGCAAAAATATCAGGTAGCTTGCATGCGTGGACAAGGAGATCCTGGACATACTCAAGCACAGAAAGGAAGTCAACAGAGGTGGAAGCAAGGACAGGGAACCTAGTTATAATACAGAGACATTGTCTATGTGGACAATTATTTGGTTTAAAAAGCTGAAAGCTCTTTTAGTATCAAATATGTCTAGGGACATCAAAGCCAGCAAGAAAAGCTTCTATAGGTGCCTTAGTATTAAAGAACAACCAGGGAAAATATGGTGTCTTTCTGGAAGGAAATGGGAGACCTGGTAACCAAGGATACAAGAAGGCTGAGGTACTCAAAGACTTTTGCCTCAGATTTCACTGGTAAGTGTTCCAGCCACACTGCCAAGTCATAGAAGGCAAAGGCACTGGGAGAATGAGGAACCACCCACTGTAGGGGAAAATCAGGTTTGAGACCATCTAAGGAACCTGATGGTGCACAAGTCCATGGGATCTGATGAGATACTTCTGTGTGTCCTAATGGAACTGGCAGACGAATTGGCTAAGCCACTTATCATCATATCTGAGAACTCTTGGCAGGCTGGTGAAGTTCCCATTGGCAAGAAAAGGGGTAACAAAATCCCCATTTTTATAAAGGAAAAAAAGGAAGACCTGAGGAACAATATAACAGTCAGTCTCACCTCTATGCCCAGCAAGACCATAGTGCAGATCCTCCTGAAAACTGTGATAAGACAGCTGGGAAATGCAGAAATGATTGGTGACAGCCAACATGGTTTCACTAAGGGCAAATTGTGCTAACATGATGGACAGGGGGTTGAGACTAGGTGATCTTTAAGGCTCTTCCAACTCAAACGTTTCTACAGCTCTGTGATTTTAACTATGAGACTAGTCTCATGTCACAGACAATAGACATCTTCTTCCTGTAGGGAATGCCCCTGCTCACATTAGGTGGATGCATCTTGGCTGGCCAGCTGAGATAAGCCCCAGCCTCCAGTGGCATTGCTGATGGGACCTCCATGGAGTCTCATGGGAATTAGGACAGCTCCCTAAATTACAAACCTGAGATGCAGTGTTGTAACTGGAACTGAATTCCCCTTCCAAGAATTTTTCTATCATGCATATGACCTTATAAAAGGATAAGTCAGTGGCTGTTTCCAATTGGAAGCCATGGAATGGAATTAGTACTTTCTGCTGTCACAAAATCAGTGCCTGATGTTCCCTCCACATCTGTGGGGCTGAGTCTCTGCCTGGGGCTCTGCCTGGCTGCTGCTGCTCAGTCAGGATTATTTCTTTCATGTGACTTCTTGCCTGGGCTCCCAACTGGTCCAAGAGGCTGAAATAAAGTCTCTTTCCATACCATGTCATGTGCTCAGTTACTGAGTGGTTTAGAGGTTTCCAAATCCTTGTTGAAACACTGCATCCAAAGGAAATAGAAACTCTTGTATTTTACTCCAAAACAACCCCTTGAGCCAAGCCAGAGGTAAATGGAAAAAAAAAATTTAGAAAGGGAAGGAACCATTTACAAAATCTAATCTGTAAGAGGACTTTGAGCTGTTATTGCATGAATTTATCTAGGAAAGAAAACATGTAAGTCTCAAAGGAGGTAACTAATGTCAGTGTGAGTCTGTAGTTTAGGGCCTACAGAAATTATTCTCCATTATACTTCTGCCTGAAATGTACTGATTTTTATATAAACTGTATTTATGACAAGCAAGATAAGAAGTCAAGAATGAGAAAAGTGAAGGAATAAATTATGATAGTGATGTGAGATGGGGAAGAGGAGAAACTGACTCAAATATCAATTTTCTATAATAATTTTTACTTATTTAATTACAGAAGAACTTACAGTTTTGGGCCACTACAAATGGATGTTGTCATAATGTAAGGTCAGGCAATCCATTGCTGAAGCACCAGACTGGCCACCTGAGAAAGAGAAGTGGCAGCTCCATTGGTGGTCATGGTCAATTTTGTATTTTAAAGTAACAAGCATTATGTACAACAAAACAATGGTATTTTCTTACTCCTTCTGTGATGGAAATGTGATGGCTGTGATGGAAATGATTTGCTGTTTCAGCCATTATGTTATTTTTCTTATATTTTACAGCTGCTAAATCCTTCTAAAAGCCACTGCTTCCTCTGATATTCTCTGCTCACCTTTATCAAGGGGTTTGTTTTCTCTTGAAAAATGACCTTACATCTGGTTGTGTTGAAACATGCATTCAAATGAAACTCTCTTTCCAAGTGCCCCTGACCTATGCCCATCATCTATTCTCTCTTCATTATTTTCTTTTTGCTACAAATTCTATCAGCAATGATTTAATATTTTCTTCAAGATCGTTGAATGTGATGAAAGCAGCTCCCTGGAGGCTTCTGCTGAAAAAACCCCTAACCATTGCAAATGTCTTACTTGGATCTACCAACTGAGCAATCCTTGATCTTTTTAAAATGAGTCTGTATTGATTTTCTTGTACAGCTAATTTTTCTGGGAATGCTATGAAGGACCTGCTCTAATGACCTATAAGGGTTGGGCAACTGAATCAAATTTGTAATGTCACAAAACTTTTGAGGTAGATTATAAAAATTCAAAAAGCCCCAACAATATTGATTGAATCACTTGTTCTTTTGACTCCTTGCTGATTGTTTTCCCTGCTAGCCTTTCCTGGATTTTATTAGAGACCAATGTCAATGTAAGCTTGTTTGTAACCTCGCAGGTCAGATTTTTTTTTTTAAATCATTCTAGGATTTATTAGTATTAATAATTCAGAGAGTTTCTTGGCCACAATTTTTATCTCTTATAGATGCAACTTACCTGGCCTTGCAAAATCAGAATTGTCTAAGCAGGATGTGTGGGAAGGTGTTCTCTGCTGTGCCAGTCCCCAGTGGCTGACTCTGGCTGTTGGTAGCTCAGCTTCTCAGCACCTGGGGGAATCACTGCTTGAGTGTTTCTGTCTTTTGTACTTTGTGATCAGTAATCCTGCCAACCTTGTCTAATAGCAGGTCCAAGCTGTTAATGGGATTTAATTTCATTTGCTCCTGATGTATGTTAATAACTCCTCCTGGTTAGCCTTACCCTTAGTAATTACTTGTATTTCCACATTTCTTTATTTCTGCCCATACTATCAGGATAATTTTGGGTTTAGTAGTATTTCTACCTCCCTTTCATCATTGAATGAAGAGAAGCATTTCTCCTCTGAGGAAATGAGTCTTTGCACAGATATGGGTGATTAGGGGTTGCAGCTCTACTTTCTGCAGCATTTGCTTTCTCTCAACCTGAAATAGAGAAAATATCCACCAGAGTACAGGACTGGCCTCCCTAAGATGGTGTCTTTTGGGTTCATTGGCTCTGGTCAGCTCTGTCCCTGTGGTTCCAATGTTGAGTTTCCTCAAGGCTTTGCAGCAGAACAGGCAGACTGAATGTGATGGGGAGCTGCTGCTGCTGAAGGAGAGGCAGAAGTGGGATAAGATCTGGAATGATTTCCTGGAGAATCTGGCTCCTTCCTCCAGCCCCAAATGAAAGGGGAGAAGAGACTTCCAGGTGCTACCAACTTAACAGCTGCTCTTCTGACAGGCCCTCATCCCCTTATCCCAAAAGCAGACAGTTCCTGTGTGTTTGGCAGCCCTTTCCCTTGGAAATAACATCACTGTGGCATAGGCAGCTGCTCCACCTGTGGCAGCCCACTGTCCTGTCCTGCCCTGCCAGGGCTGCAGCAGGTATTACCTTGCACTCTCACTGGGATGGCTGGCTACCATGGGCTATGGCAGCATAGTCACATTGGCTTGAATCTCTGCTTGGTGTGAAAACTCATCCAAGAAGGGCAAATGCTAGCAGACAGTGCCAAACTTCCTTACTACCACACATACATTCATTGCTTATCATTGCCCTGAAGCTGGTGTTGACAGACTCTCTCCTACTTGCTTTAGCTTGATTTTTTTTCAGCTTTAGGAAAGCGATGTTCTCAAAGAAGCAAATGTATGTACTGCTGGAGAACACTGTAGCTGTTAGCCTATAGCAAGTAAATGATCATAGCCACTTGCATCTACACTGACTAACATGGGTTTTTCACATGTAATGTGGTTTTATCCCCAAGTCTTGTACTTTTTGATAGACAAATCAAAATTTCAGTGTCGAGAAAGAGAGTATTTGCCTCATAGGTAAAAGGGAACAGATTTTTGTATTATGCAAGCACTAGCTGTTGCTGATAGTTTGTGATATATTATACTATATGATATTGTTTGTATAGGAAAAGACAGAAAATGACATTGGAAAGGATACTTGCATAATCATTGGTGGCTGATAAATGGCAGAGAATATCTCAAGCAAAAATACTGTTTCCATTAAGTAGTGTGCAATTTAATACATTTGTCTTTATATGCCAGAGTCTAGCTGATCTTTTAATTCATCCCTTGGATGTTATAAATGTTAAGAAATATTAGTAGCTTCCAAAAGAAAAAAAAAAAAGAAAGCCCTGAAAAGACACTGTAGTTTTGTCTTAGTGACACAGGTCTTAGCACAGTCTAATTTTTTCAATTTCTTTGATGGTCCCTGAGGGCTGTTGGCAAACTTACCCTGGGGGCCAGAGGACATAGAGCACCTTATGCACAGTGGGTGCAGTGAATGATAAATGCCATATAGGAAAGAGCAGGCTGTGCCACAGGCTATTCTCCCACCATTGCTGCTATTATGGAAAAGGGATCAAATACAGAGGAATAGCAAACCCTCTGTATTAAGCATGGGGCAGTACAGCTCATATGCAAAATGGAATATTGAGAGATGGAATATTGAGTTCATTTGTAGTTACCCATTGGGATCTACTTAGGATTTATGCTTGTAAGTGGAAATATTATCCAGGAAATATTAACTAAACTGAATTTAGTTCTGGGTTTACAGAAGCCATGAGCACAATGTAGCACACACAGGCCAGGCTTGGCAGAAGCTTGCACAATTACAAGACCTTAGACTAATATATAATGCTTCAGTTCTGCTTTCTCCTCAGATGCATCAGGGGCCACTAAGGAGTTACCAAAATTACACGAATTGAGGTAATTCAAAGAAATTTGCTTTAAAATGCCATAACTTAAAGATGGCAGTTTTATTGCCAATGAGAATCATATGAGAGGCCAACATGCACATTTATGCAAAAATCAGCCAGTTGCATTTACAACAAAGCAGAGTAAACTGAATCCAGACCAAAAGGGATTTGTTAGCAGCTTTAGACTTTGTTTAAATTTCCCCATAGGACATCTGAACCATATGTGGAAATAAAATCCATGCATAAAACTGCATATTCCTGTGCAGTTTATTAGATACTTGACATCTCAATCAACATACTAATGTACTTCCTGAAACAACTCTTAAGCATCTAAAAATGTTTCCTTTTGATTGCTTTTTTTTTTTTTCTTACTGTGAAAGAAATCTTCCTCTTCTGACTGTTCTTCTCATGAGCTTGTAACCCTCCCTGCCTGTCCTTGTCTTAGTGCTGGCCAAGCTCAGTGCTATCTTTCTAGAAATGTGGTGAGTCAGAAATTTGTCTTCTAATGTCCTAACACTGGGAGTCTCCAGCTTCTCAGGGCAATCTCCTTTGGCTTCAAACTCTGGGATTTAAAAGACAAACCTTGTAAAGTGTACAAAAAGTATTTTAGAATATTTGAAGAGATTTTTTCATGTCCTTATGCTTTTTTTGTTTTGGTCAGAATTGTGCCATTTGACTTCTATTAACAACAAGAAAAAAAGGTCTACAGTCTGGCTTGAGGTGTCCCAGGGTATATAAATGTTAATAAATTAGGTGGAGTGTCTGCTCTTCATTGCCTGAAGGGAAGTGGCAAGCTCTGGGCTGTACTTCTGTAGCAGAAGTTGCTTCCCCACTTCCTCCAGGGCAGAGTGACTGTATCTATTCTGTCTTCTGGAAACAGATCCTGGCCTGTGTGTCACACAGACTGTGCTTGGGGGCTGTCCAGGAAAATACCACTTGGCATGGGTCAAATCCATGCTGGGCAATGTGTTACTCCATCTATTCTGTTAAATAGCAGGAGGATCACAGGCCAATGCTCTGTCTGTCACCCTGATTCATTTGCTAGAATAGGCATAGCCCCCAGATCCCATCAGTAGGCATTTCCAGGAAGCTATTCAGAGCATCTTGTCTCAACAGCTTGCTGGAGGAGCTGGATAGAGAGATGTAATATTTGTAGGGAGAATAAAAACCTAACCCTGTCAGGGATTGGCACTGCTCTTCCAGATCACCTGCTCTGGAGTTTGCAGAGGAGCGTCCAGGAATCTGGTACAGCACAATAGAGGTTTTACTACCTCTCTTCTGGAGTGGTGATACACATGATCACCATGCTAACAGGTAGACAAAAACCCCTTTGTATTATGTCATCATATTTTCCTTATATATCTTCCTCTCTCTCTGCTCTTGCTTTCTCCGTCCTTCCATCTGTCTCTAGGCATCCCTTACAAGCATAGATTCTGAATACTGACAGTTCCCAAGAATGAAGAATATCAGGAATTTGCTCAGACCCATTGGTAAAATACATCTTCTTCCTGCCAAGGTAGCCACACACTAACAAGAGGGTGACAAAGCAAGATATTCAGAAGAATCTCCTTAGTCCAAATACACTTTTCATTTGCTCCCACTGGTGCTCAGAAAGACTCCACAACCTGTGGTAACTCAGTGCAAACACTAATGAGCAGCTAATGAAGTCTGCTGTCCCCAGAGAACTCAGATCCTCAAGTCTAAGCAGATGCCAATCCTACCAGTACAGTGAAGGCAACTAAAACATCACAACCACAACCAAACACAGAGTCAGGTAATTGAGGCTTTGGCTCTTTTGTCCTTTCAGGGTCACTCTGTCTCTATGCATCAGGGCCATGTGCTTTGATATGTCTGCCTGCCCCTGGTGCATGGAGACAGAGCCTTTGTTCTGCTGCTCCATCCCAGCCCCTTATGAGACCTGGGATGCCTGAGCTCTATATGCTCTGAGCTGAAAGGGTCCCTCAAGATACAACAGTGGCTCAGGCTCACCTGAGCAGTAACTGAGCTACACCAAAGTAGCAGGTCAGAGGCAGAATGCAATGTGAAGACAGAGAAAATCTGACTCTACTTGTTACTTGTAACTTTAGGCAGCATGGGAAAGATCCAGCTTCCCATAAAATACGTGCGTACGTCAGCAGTATTTTTCTGCACTCGTTCCCTAGCTGTTTAGTTTAAATTAGAACATCTGAGCATCTTTACAGCATCCTCACAGCATCCTTACTCAGCCTGTCCCCTCATCCCTATCCCCACCTTGCTAACTCTGAGCCACTGCATTTGGCTGGACATGGAAAGCAAAGAAGAGGAGACAAAAGAGAATATTTGTACTCCCCAGTGGGTGTCAGGAGGCCATCCCTGCAGCAGGGACATCACTGGGGATTACACCAAGGCAGAGGGGAAAGAGCCCAGTTACTTGCTTGGTTCAGGAGGAAAGAGATGTGAGTGCTGGGCTGCTGCAGGAGCAGATGGGCCAGGTGAGGCTCGGTGCTGGAGCCACCACTGAGTGCAGGTGGTGTTCTGGCTGACGTTCAAGGAGGGCTTGGCTCTGGCTGCAGCACCATCAGCCTGGCTCTGGCATGAGCCACGGCCACGGCTGTGCCTGCAGGAACACAGCCAGCCACCTGCAGCACTGACAAACTGGAGCTGACTGAAGCCCAAGCTTTCCAGCACAGGCTTTCCCAGCAGTACCACTGACCTCAGACACCCGTGGGCTCTGGGCCTCGATGGCCAAAAGGGATCCTGGTGAGGAGCGGGTTTTTCAAGAGCTTGAACAGACTGTGTGCTGGCTGAGCATCCCTCCCAATCTCCTGGTGACTGAGTAAAAAGCAGCTGCCTGGGAAATAACTTTCAATGTTAACCCTAATTGAACTCCTGGCAAATACCTTGGTAAGGTAAGCTGCTGCAGGAGTTAGATTTTTAGGAGAAAATTAGCAGGGCTAATTTCAACTGTTTTTCCAGACAAATAATGAACATGGGTAGTAATTCAAACGTTTCAGTGAGCTAGACCAGTACACTGGAATGGCCCACGGGCATACAAAGCAATGGTGCTGATGGACAACATCACCTCTTTTTTAGTTTGGAGGCAGCATTAGGAGGCTGCATTGCTGAAGCAGAACATTCATGTCTGTTGGCATTGCTATCACAGCCCCTGACAGACAGGGGTGCTGCACAGTGACAATTAGAAAAGCAGAGATAAGCAAGACCAATTTTTTTTCTGTCCTTCAAATTTCTAGAATGGACTAATTAAAAAAAAATAAATTGTTTGAAGATACTATAATAATTTTATTGGAATTTTGTTCTGAAAAAATAATCAGTTTATCAGGTTTTCTTCATCGTGTTCACAACTAGCTGAGGAAATAAGGAGGAGAAAATAACAAATCTTACAAAAATTTCTGGATTTTCAGGAGATTAGGGTTTTTTTCAGTACCCATTCATTATGAAATTTGAAAAGGAAAAAGATATGTACTTATACATGTGATTATAACCACATCTAGCTAGAGATAAATTTATATATTTGTTTATATATATTTATAAATGGCATATAATGGATATCTTTAATAAAAAAGAAACAAACCAAATGAAATTATTTAGAAAGCATGCAATCTGCGAAATTTCTCCATTAATGTTAAAAACTTGCCTATTTCTTTACAAAATGTCTGCATGGATGCCTGCAATGACATGATCTTTGGTCCTCTCACTCTGCACTGCCAAGTCCTGCTGCAGAGGCAGAGAAGCAGTGGGGCTTGGTGATTGGAGACCAGGCTGGAGCCACAGCTCAGCTCAGCTCAGCTCAGCTCAGCTCAGCTCAGCTCAGCTCAGCTCAGCCTCTCTTCTGCTGTTTGACTTCAGCCCTTCTACTTGTTCTTCCAGTGGGAGCAGAGTACTCACAATATCTCCTTTTAGACATTAGATAATTTGGGCACTAGATGTGTTCTGGGGAATGTCACCTCCCTCTATATTATCCAGATATGAATCATGGAATAATTTAGGTTGGAAAAACTTCAAAGATCATTGAGTCCAACCACTAACCCAGCACTGCCAAGTCCACCACTAAACCAAGTCCCCAAGTGCCACATCTGCACATCTTAAAAATACCTCCAGGGATAGTGATTCTATCACTGCCCTGGGCAGTGTGTTCCAATGCTTGGCAGCCCTTTCCGTGCATAAATTTTTCCTAATATCCAATCTAAACGTCTCCTGGCACAACCTGAAGCTATTTCCTCTGGTTCTGTTGCTTGCTAACTGGGACAAGTGACCAACCCCCATCCACCTCCTTTCAGGATGTTGTAGAGAGCTATGAGGCTGACCAGAGCCTCCTTTACTCCAGGCTAAACAACCCCAGCTCCCTCAGCCAAGGACTTCTGCCCCAGAGCCCTCATCAGCTCTCTTGCCCTTCTCTGGACATGCTCCAGCCCCTCAGTGTCTTTCTTGGAGTGAAGGGCACAGAGCTGGTTGCAGTATTTGGGGTGTGGCATCACCAGTGCCAAGTACAGGGTTACAACCAGGGATCTCATCCTGCTGGCCACACTGTTGCTGATACAAGACATATTTTTGATATAAAGGTCAGGCCTGAAATGATGAGATTGGAAATTATTATTGAAGGGCATACAATCCAAAACTTTATCTTTTATGTCATAAATGCAAAAAGTGCAGGGCTATTGCAAATATGAAGAAGAAATGTCTATTTATCTAACTTACCGTAGTCAAATTTTGAAAGGGCACCACTGCATAAAAGCCCATGGGAGGGAGAAAAGAACACACAAAGCCTGACAAGAAAGACATGATATGTCTGAGCAAACCAATGGAGATGTTAAAACTCAGAAGCTCCACAGACATCTGCTAACTCGAACATGCAACTGGCAGCTATCACCAAGCTGTGCTCTCATGTGGTTCTTGGCTGTTGCTTGCCTGTATTTTCTAATTCCAGCATGTCTCCTTGGTGTTACTCCTACATGAACTGGCAGTGTTGTCAGAGGAAATCATGTCAGTGCACTGCAGACCATTTTTTTGCCTTGTGAAGAAGTAAATATGATGGATCTTGATGTTTAAAATAGAAAAGCAAGTTCCAGCTACACAGAGCTTTATATTTTGTGCTGGGAACACAGGAACCATGTGAAAAAATCTTCTTCCAGCCATGAAAAAAAATCAGGTAGAAGAAAGATGCTTCCTTTCACTGTAGGGTGATGAGGTTCACAAGCAATTGCAATGGATACTCACAAGGTTCAGCGGGAACAGTACTAAAATGTTAATTTTCTTCAGTAGCCACTGAAACTAGTGTGATAAAAAATGTAGGTTGGCCAATTCAACCTAGTTTTGGGCTCACATGGACTCTCAGTAGAAAGCTGAAGTTTGGTATAATTAATTATCAGTGCCAAAAAACCCCTTGCAGTCTGATAATGACATAGATCATACGGTTACCCTTTCCCCTTCCCCTGTTTTCATGTGGTAGATAGAAGTACCTCTTTTTGTAACATCCTATAGCCAAACCATCATACACCTGTCTCCTTTTCTGAAATAAAGTCCATTGAAAAGACTGTAAAAATCTTGAATGAATATGACTCATGTCTTTTAGACATGTTCATAAATATCCCCTTGTCATGGATTGACCTTTGCTGTATATTTTGGGCTGTCGGACAGATGCATTTTGTCTATAGCTTTCACTGTCTTTATATCAAAGGACATGTTTCATAGCATTGATAAAATTCCCCTCTCACTTCCCATGAAACAAACTCTTAAAGCTGAAACCTGCAAAACATCAATCCCTCTGCTGTTGTGCTTTAAGCATTGGTCCCCTGGAGCCCACCCTACCCCAGGGCTTACTTTGGAGATGAAAAATACCAAGACATCTTGAGAAATACCCACACTGTTCAGAACAAGATTCAAATGCACCATTGTAATTAAGTGTCTAAAAAATCATGGCTTGTGAGGCAGTCTCCAATTCTGAGCCTGTAGCCCTGCCCTTTGGACATGTCTCTCTGCCATTTATGAAATGCAAACCATCAAAATGCAGTTCTGGGAGGATGTAGCTGCCTTAGCGTGTGAGGAAAACAGAGAGAAGCTTGTAGGGCATCCTCCAGGATGTCACACTCATAACAGTGTGACAGAACAAGTTTTGCAATAAGGTGCAATGCTGTAATAAATATACCAAATGCTTGTGATAACTATGTCATTCAGAGCTCCCAGGTCCTATTTTCTGCAATATGTTCTCCTTGTGAATAGCACTGAGCCCAACAGTGCTTCATGGTCTTCAGTGGGGTCAAATAATTATAAAAAATACACTGCATCAAGATAATCTTCTCCATTTTCTTGCTTCCTTACAATTTTCCCTCTAGCTAACTCCCTCTTTAAAAACAGAGATAACAAATTAACTAAGTGGATAAATCAAAGACCATCCTATTGCAGACAAATAATGTTCTATGAAACTTCTTCAGTCTGCAAACCACAGCCTTCCCTCTAGCAAGTGTTTTGTGCAGTGTACAGCCACTCAATCTGATTATCTGTGACTTTGAGCAGTGGACGGTTTTGTGCTTGTCCTTATGCATAAAGGTAAATGCCAGCAAAATGAATGGAGCTTTGGATATTACTTATGTATTTGGTGAAGCCCTGAAACTCTCTCTACCAAGTATACTGTAACTGCTTGTCTAGATTTATCAACTGCTTTATAAGGAGCAGCAAGAAACCCAGATTAAAGGTTGCTAAGTTACAAACCAGATAAAGCATGGGCATATTTCCAAATTTATATAAGCACCATGCCTAAATTAAAGTGTGAGATGTGGTTCGAGCTCAAGAATAGGCTAACATGCAAGACGATTTTTTTTCTCAATTTCTCTGGATGGTTTTACTTCCAAAGGGGTATTACAGCATTCAGAACCTATTACAATGTGCCAAATAGGAGAGCAGTAATGCCAAATAGGAGAGCAGTAATGCCTAATACCCAGCATGGGGGCTTTTTAATGGTAGTACAAATATTATGCAGCATTTCCCTCCCCAAGTCCAGCCGTGCTTGCCTTGAATACAATCCTCCTACAAATACCAGCATGTACATCCTGGGTGTACAGGCCCTTGTTACAATGGGGACAAAGCAGAGCTGCATTCACAGACAGATAACACAGGCATTAATCCTACCATTGAAGAAATGGGAGTTTGAGCTGTGCAAATTCCAGTTCAAAGGAGGGATCCTTCTCAGTATAGATGTCTTTGTTATCAGCTTGTGTTTAGCTAATAAATGATTTATTAAAAATGGTATGGCTGTGAGTGGCTTACATACATATTATTGGGTTTGGAGTGGCCCAAAATTACGGCTTACTGTGCTAGGAGAGGTCTTAGGAGATGCTTGTGTTCACCACATGGGAAAGCAGCATACAGAAAAATTGAGTTCTTCTAGAGGCAACACTTTTTTCAGCCTACTTAGGTTCCCAGGCTTTATTTTGGTCTCATATTATTATTAGGCATCATCACAGATGGCTGTGTTTGGAGAGGCCTGTGCTTTCTAGTGAGAGAAATGCCTCTGAAGCACTGAGCACTCAGACTGGAGGTGAGTCCCCTTGGTGTGAGGTACCTCATGGCTGGCAGGAGCTCCCAGCTGTGAGCCCAGCTTCCCTGGAAAAATATCTGCTGCAGAGCCCTACTGATTACTTTAAAATATCTTATGGAGAAATAACCATATTTTGCAGGCCAGTTTTTGCCTTCAGAAAGGCTGAGACATTTATTAAGTGATTATTTCCACATATCTAGATTTTCTAAGGAAAAAAAATAAAAAGAAAATTTTAATTGAATTCCACCTACGTATAGCCTGATGGCTACAAAAGGCTCTGGCAGGGGCTGGATAGCTGGGGTACAGAAGCACATGGCCCATAGGTCTTTTTCTCATGCCCTGCTCCTTATGTGGGTGCAGAGTCCAGTAAAACCAGCAAAGTTATGCTGCACCACATTGATGCCTTCACGGAATTTCCAGGGAAAAGGCCAACTAGGGCCTTCTGGCTTCATTCTGGTAGTTAAAAACAGAATAAACACCTGACTTCCAGACTGTGGACACCACTCAGTCTGGCTATATTATCCCTTGGAGCTCTGCAACATAATGTCTTAATAAAGTAGAATGATATTTTACTTACTTTTTTTTTTTTTTTTAAGGAACATTTTCACTTACATGAAAGAACAACAAAATGCAACCTGATTTCTCTCCTATTTAATTACCAGTCTTTCTGTTATCAAGCAGTTTTAAGATAAAGATAACTATTATGAAAGCAATTAGGAAGCAGGAAATAGTGCTTTATTTTAGTTAGGAGACAAAAAATGCTCTGAAAGCCTTGCCAGAGCAGACAGCAAAACATACCTTAATGTCGCTCAGTTATAGCAAGGAAAAAAATAGTATGGCCCTAGATCTAATGGAAATTCAGAGCATTACTTGGCCCATGGGCTGTCTGTGCTCCTGTCTGCAAGCCAGAGACAAAAGTCCTGTGTTTGGGCATTGATTAAAGTCCAGCCTTGTCAGGGATCCTAAATTTATGTTACCTTTCAGCTGCTGCAACAAAATGCTCATCAGAAGTAGTGTGCTTTAGTTTGGAATCCTTTTTGCAGTTGCACATTTTTCCTTCTACTTAGCAATCAGTCATCTCTGGAAAGAAGCACTTCCCATTAGTTTTTTATTTTCTTTGCCATGAAGCCTTTCTCCTTCTCAGCTCGGAGCCCTAGAATGACACTTTCTGGTGGTTCCTCTGCTGGTGGTTCCTTTGTCACTGGTCAGACACCCCATCTGTACAAGCTGTTCAGTGCAAGACACTTTCTCCTTGCTGCTCTGAGTAAAGCCAGAGCACATCCTTAGAGCTTCAATCAAATGGATGTTGTTTGGCAATCAATGTTTTGAGGGTGTTTTGTAGACGTATTCTACATTATCCTACTTTTCCTTGCTCCAGGCAAGATACCACCCTGAGAACATCCAGTAGAAATGAATCCTGCTGCAAGATAAAATTTTGTACTGAGTATTTGAGTCACTGGCCTTATAGCTAGGTGCTCTGTTTTTTGTTTTTTGTTTTTTTTTTTTTTTTTTATGTATTCGCTGAGCTGGCAATTTAATCTCTCCCTGCCTGTCAGCTCTTGAGTGTAAAATCCTCAATCTGTGCTCCTGGAGATCTCAGTCATCCCAACAACCAGTGCTGCTGTTTTGATCATTTCAACCCTCTTTTGTACATCTGTGGAGGTGAACAGATGAGAGAGCAGCCTGAAAAACGAGTTAAAGGGCTTTTCTATAGTCATCCTTCAATTTATTATATTACCTGAGTTTGATTCTCTTTTTTTAGGAAGGGCATTAATCATTATGTCCATTCTTAGCCAAGCCACTGGAAATTCCTTCAGAAATATCAGCAAATTACGTTCTGCAGCTTCTATTTCATAGTGCCATAGAATCATTTTGTTTGGAAGATGCCTCCAGGGTCAGCGACTCCAAACATTAACCCCAAGTCCACCACTAATTCACACCCCCAGTGGCCTTTAAAGCTCTTTCCTTACATATCCATCTTCTTTTTCCTTCTCCCCTTCTTCTAGCAAAAATCAAGGCTTTGTGAAAGATGAAATCCCATGGGAAAGCTGCTGCAGGGATTATGACATCAAATTTCATGGGGTAGTCACTGCCACTTCTGAAGTAAGGTCTGCACCACAGGTTTTTGTGAATCCTATAAGGACCAAGGTCATTTGGGGCTGGACTGAGTTTGCTTAACTGTGCTTGTCTAACTCGAATTTGATGCTCAAGATCAGCTTGGGTCCTCCCTAATTCACAGCCATCCTGGTGAGTCAGCCATCCTGCAGGTTGCCTTCCTTTTCCATTGATTGGGTAGCAAACAACCTGAGAAGAGATTTGCCATTTTTAGAAACTTAAGTTTGGAAGAGGTGAATCATACCTCACTACTGTGGTGCCTTCTTGCTGTCATGAGTTCTCTACAAGTTGAATCCCAGCATTCCTTGAGTTACCCCTGTAACTTAAGAGGCTTTTATGGGGTTCCCTGCAGAAATCTCTGCTCGCTGTCAAAACTCAAGTGAGTGAGTCATGTCCAATGTTACCCACATTAGGCTAAATACAATTACATGCTTATGGAACAAGAGCAATACTTCACACCCAAAGCCCCCTATTTGAATATATTCCTATTGAGATTTTATTTATTATTTACGATAGCTTCAGAAAATCCCACAGTAGTTTGTAAATTACATTGGAGATTACAGCATGTACATTCTAACCCAAACACTGTGATTTACAGAGAATTTGGAACTCATTATGGAAAAAAGAACTACAAGCTCTGCAACTAAGGAAAAGGAGCAGGAGTTAGCATGAATCTTTACAGCATTATTTGTGATAAAGCTGCAGAGATGAACTACAGCTCTATTTCACTTTTATGGGATTGTATGCATCAGCAGTGGAGGTAACATCAGTTTTCAGAGACCCACGAGAAATTAAAAAAACTTTATTTTTTTAAGGAACCCAAAGCAGCAAACTCAAAACAGTATAAGCTGTGGCAAAAAAAGATACATAGTGTCTGAGATCCATGGAGCTATAGATATCTTTTAGACTAGCTGTAAATGGCAAAGAGAAATTTGCACTGTATATTTCTATTCTGTGTAATTTTCCACTTCAGGTACATTGTCATACTGATACTAGATTTATAATGTTTCTGTTGAAAACAGAGAAGCCACATGCAGCGAGGCAGACACCCTCCACACCCAGAAATGCTCCCACTGCCATGGCTGGGAGCTGCAGCCCACCAGCAATTCCCTGGGGGGGCTTTAATGGAGATGTGCTGACATTGGTGCTGTATCTGCAGCATGTATCCATTTGTGGAGAATCCATACATCATCAGGCCAGCAGGGACATCCGAATGCCAAAACCACCATGCAGCATCTCCATAACAATATCTAAGCCTGTGAAGGTTACTAATATAATTCTGCAGATGGAGAATCACAAGGGTTCAGGACTAGTGAGGAATCTGGGATAACTGGAAGTTAAAAGTAAATGAATTTATCAAACATGAGACATTTAGACCAAGATGAGATGAGGAATACAAAGCTGGAAAGAGTCTGTTCAGTAACAGACAGATTTAGTCAAAGGTTTAAGTTCAACCTAGAAATAAAAACTCCTGGTAATACGCACTAGCCTGGCAGCAGCAATGGTGCTGATGAAGCAAACAGATAAGAGAGTGAAAAAATCCAGGCTCTCTGGTGCTCAGTTGCCTCTTGTTGTCCTGATTCAGGCCCTTCCCTTCCTCTTGTCTCTAATTACAGCACGTAAATGGCAGTGCTGTCAGCCAGTGGCTTTGCATTGGGCAGCCGTGGCTCTCAGACTCACTGCCGAGTCAATCTGGCAGATGAGGAGAGTGCTTTGGCTTTTGCACTCATTTAGTTGCAGCCTCCATAGATCTGTGGTGCCACACAGAAGTGATAGGATCTGTTCCTATGCCAGGGCTTTGGAGGAGCAGCCTGTAACTGAGCACTCGCTGCTCCACGTGCACCCATCCTCTGAGCAAACCCTTTAATATCCCTCGCAGTTTACAATCAGCTGTCTGCCTGTTTTTTAAATTATTTTAATTGCTTGTCACATTATCCCTGGTAAAGAAATAAAGAAAAACTTTTAAATAGTGTTTTTTCCCTTTTTTTTTTTTTT
>JAOTQP010000870.1:36876810-36887153 GCA_026413545.1 Cichladusa arquata
TAAATAAATAAATAAAAAATTTTAAATTGTGTTTTTTCCCTTTTTTTTTTTTTTTTTTTTTTTTTTGGTGTCAAATATAATTTGCAAACCATGCAGATTGGTGTACTCCAGGGAAAGGTCATTATGGGAGAGGAGTAGGGGATTTGTGCATTGTTTCAAGAGGGAAAAGAAAGTCATAAGGAATATCATAGAAAAACAAATAATTATTGGTTTATTATTGGCATAAAAACCCCAAGACTAGGAAACCAGCTCTGAATTGGGGAAGTACCATTCATGGGTTCATTAAATTTTTTTTTTCTTCTGAATGCATTCAATAACACTGGACAGCTGCTGATGTCCAAGTAAAAGTGATACAGATAGAAACAAGCTCTGATCATTTTATTTTTCATGTAGAGCTGTCATGCATCAAAGAACTTCACAGACACCAGTGAAGTCTCCTGACACCAGAGTGGGCAAATGAGCATTACACAGCAGATGGGGAAAATGAGACTTAAAAAGGCTGAACAGAAGTGGCCTCCCTGGAAATACAGCTCAGCAACCTCCTGCTCAGATAAGTACCCTCAGCCTTTCTCCATCTTCCCCTTTGCAGCCACAACACATCTGTGGCTGTTGCTTGTGTGAACATTATCTTGGGAGCTGCAGCAGGACTGGAGCATCAGACATGGGATCTGTGTCCATTGCCCCCATGCTATGCTGTGGGAGCATGATGTCTATCCTTCCACCTCTGGGAATTGATGCCTATTAGATGTCCATTGGAAGCAAAAGTAGCCAGAATTAATCTGCAAGAAATGCTGGGAATCCCACTGAACTATATGTCGCAGTCCAAACACATCACTACCTCACGCTTCAACTTTTAGAATATTTTTAGTCCAACTGAATGCAACCAGCTACAAACATTTAGGGTTAAAGCCTAAGATAACCTGTTCAGACAGCTCCACTCTGGCAGTCACCCAGACAAGGAAGGCAGTAACTGTTGGAGGGCACATTTCACCACCAAATGAACTCAGGTTGTTGCAGTATTTTTAAAGGAAGCCAGTTCTTTGCTCTCACAGGAACCCTTTGAAAAATGACAGTAAGACTCAAGCCTCTCTCATAGAGAAACCCTCTAGTGCACTTGAAATTGAAATTTTGAAATGAATGTCAGCAAAAACCATCTAACTGAAAAATGCTGTTTTAGTTGACATGCACTAGAAATATGGAGAGGCCAATTTCACTGGCAGTAAGGTATGTTCTTTCTTTTGGCTTTAACACCAAACTTCTCAATTTTAGAAATAATTTCAGACCTTTGACTCGGTGTTAGAAAAATATTTAGTTTTGTGCACAAACCTGACAGAGGGCCAAAATCTTTCTCTTATAAAATGCAAACATTTCTGGAGTTACTCCAAGGATGCATTTAGTCCCTTCTGTTCAAAATTTAAGACCTGCTGTTTTTCTAACAGTGCAGGTAATTGCTACAGCTGGAGCAAGGCTGTATCTCATTGTCTCCAACCTCAGCCCCTCCCTCCTGCTCTTCTCTTTTCCCTCAACAAAAACACAGTGCATGCCTCAGAGCATGCCAAGGGATGGATCCAGTGCTAAATCCTCACCCAGTGGTAGCTGACTGGGTATATCTCTGCAACCTGCAGCACGTTCCACACTGTTTTCCCTGCAGCAAAGAAGGGTCTAGACCTCACCCACATGGGTGTCTTGAGGAAATCCTGCAGATTTCAAGGTGCCTGCAGATACTCCCTCCCTTCTACTAGCCCTGAGTAGCAAGGACAAGCCCTCCTGCAGTGGGGTCAGTTTGAGGGCTTTTTCTTCCACTTATCTGCCACTGAGACTGTGGTGAGGCTCCTGTCTCCCCATCAGAGGCTGCTGATGCGGCCATAGGATGAAAAGCAACTTAAGGCAAGCAGACACCTTCCAAATATAACAGGGTAAAAGCCTCTGCCCTGGAGAACTCTGGAAGAAAGAGACAGAGAAAAGGCACTAAGGAGATAATAGCTTGTTTTTACAGCTGGAGACCTGAAGCTTAGAGCTGAGGTCTCCACAGTAGTAATTTGTGCAAGCCCACAAGCTCAGCCAGATCCATTGTAGGTGGAGACCTCTCCACTGAGTCCAGCTGCAGCATCTCCATCACATGGGCTGGTCCAAGCCAAACCCCTCTGTCAAGTCCTGCTGTAGCTACACCTGTGTAGCTCTAAAGCCTTCTCAAATGGGAGAAAAATAATCATTTGTGCATAGAGATGAGATGTTTGTCAGCTTTCAGGCTTCCTAGCTGTAATAATTCTTGAGAAGCAGCTGTGAAAAGAGCAGGATGAAGAGGTGAATTGTCGGGCACTGTGCTAAGAACAAATTGGCTGGCTTTCTCTTATGCCATTCTGCTGTTGTACAGCCACACATGCTCACTCATAAACCCAAATGTCAACAGATTATGTTTATTTCCAGACAGGATAATCTATGAATCTATATAACTCTATCTTAAATTAGAAAAATCAATTTTTCTTCTCCCTGTAGGTACATACATACATATGCACGAGTCTGTGTAGACATGCAGCTGCAGTGCAGTACACTACAAACAAACGTGGAAGTGTAATTACCAAGGCTAAAATTGAGCAGACTCAAGAGATGCATCCCATACCAGCATCTCCCCAAATTCCAACACCTCTATGGCTGTATATATCCACCACAAATTTACAGACTTACTGTTACAAATCATTTCAATTTGCAATCTTTCCCTTAAACTGATTCTAGATTAATCTTATTTCTTCTTATTAGATGCATCTTTCATGCAGAGTGTAAACCCATAATCCACTTGTAAAGCTTACTGGCTTTGGCTCTCATCAAAGGGGCAGGCAGAGAGCTGCAGTTAATGGCAATAACAGTGAGCCTGCTTGCTGGGTGGCACCACCTCAGTGTTTTTCCTCCCTCCCTGCTGTGGGACTGAAATCCGTGAATTTGAAAGCTGCTTGTGTCTTCATAGTCATTGTGGAGGTACCTGTCAGCCAGCAGCAATTAATGGCAACTGGAACTTTTAAAGATGAAATGTCAGCACCGCCTGGAACTCCTGGAAAGAAAAAAGCCTGTGGACTTGTCTTCTGCAGCATGGCAACCTCCACTGCCATGACCAATACACAATCAGACTGACCTTTTATCATTTTCACTTTACCTATTAGGCTTGTTTGCTCACTAGTATGTGTTGGAATGCATGGATTTTGGTGTTTGAAGGATTTTTCCTGCTGCTTCACCTGCTGGTGTCTGGCAGAGCAGCAGTGGCCCCTAACTGCACCCTGGGAAGCATTATTGCTCAGTCTGCTTTGCTCCTGCTGCAAAAAGTCCTTGTCTACCCCAGAACAGTTGTGACTATGCAAGTAACAGGAGTCATTTTGACCATCCAAAAGGTGAAGCCTGGCCTTGTCTTATTTTTCATTTACTTTAAATAAAAAAATATATATATATATATTAATTGAACAGTTATTTTCAAACTGCCTAAAATTCTTCATTATTTTTAAGTGAAATGCAAGAGGAAAGATTAACCAATAACACCATGTCTCAACTTTTATAACAGAAAGCCCAAGCTCGAAAATTGTCCTTTATCTATTTCCCAGTCATGTATGTGTATTTTTCCTGGAAAGCTATAGTGTTCAGCTATAAGCACTGTATATAACCTGTGAAAACTTAGTATAGGTCAGTCATTTCACATTGGTCTTCCAATACTCTCTGGTATTTTCAAACAGATTTTAAAATCCATGCAAAGACTTTGCAAGTAATTTTGAATGTGTCTTTATTATTATTATTATTATTATTATTATTATTATTATTATTATTATTTTGGAGGACTCTGGAATGCACCTGCAGAAACATAGCCCGATTTTGTATTGATGAATCTGGAAATGAAAATGCAAAATATATTTTTCAGCTGAAGGGATATGAGGAGATCAGAGATACAATACAAATTACATCAAATACAGAATATGTGACCTGTTAAAATGAAAATTTTCCCTTTTTTGAGAGCTACAGTGTCCTGAATGAATAAGAAGCAGCCTTTTTCCTGCTCTGAACTCTCTTAATGGCCATTTTAATGGCTGCCTACTCAAGTTTAAAGCCAGCTGTTTAATTACTAAATGCAAATATTTATGGAAGCCCAGCACATACAAATGATAATGACACAATTCAATATTTATGGTGAGTAGATTTTTGGTAACTACCAACACTGAGTAATCACAGTACTCTCTGTACTGCCACTAATTTCAGAGGACAATGAACAAGATTTCCTTGAAATTTAAAATCTAGAGATTATTCACCCTTTACCCTTTCAGTGACTTTAGAGCCAGCATGTAGTAGCAGCAAGAAAGAGTTATGATTTCTTATCTCTGAAAACCATTGTTGAATTGATGGAGTGAGGGATATTTTTAGGGTGCTGGGACTAGTTTGCAGATGGTGGGGAACCTGATGAGGAGCACAGCAGGAAGACAGTGCTCAATGCTCTGGCTTTTGCACAATAGCTCAGTGATTGGAGCATTTGGAGAGTGGGGAGAAGAGGTGGTCAGAGTATCAAATTCCCTTTGCCTCTCAAAATCCTGCTTTTCTTGCTAGTAAACTCCAAAGCCCCTTAGAAAACTGCTCAAAAGCAGAGGCTCTTCTTGATTTTAGGTCCTGTGAGATGCAAAGGTCCTTGTTGAGCATGAAATTGGTCTCCAAGACTTAGATGACTCAAATGCACCTATGCTCTGGTTTTGCTGGACTTTAGCCAGTGGGCACCAGATCCAAAGCCTGCAAGGATAGTGCAGGACAGACACCACGGAGGGAGGGACTGTGCTGGCTGACTTTGTTTCCATGTAGTAAGGGAAAATTGCAAATTTGAACATTAAGGAAGCTGTTTCTGTCTACTGCTGATCTCTGTATTCACATGTTTAGGTTGCAATTATATTTACCACATAACTGCATCCAGGGAAGAACCTCGGGTTTATATTTTATTCAAGAGAAAACTCTCTACTGTTGCAATATTTTATAGTGCTAGTAATGATAATAGAAATTATGTGAGTATCTCACACCATTTCCTGCAGAGCCTGTTTTGCAAAGACATGTTGTAGAGCAATATTCATCTGAAGTAATGAAAGGTGTAAATTAAGTGGAATAAAATTAAATTAAACTGAGGAAATATTCATTCTGCCTGGGAATGACCATACAGATATCTAATGCAGTTTAAATAATGCCATCCTAAATATTTTCCTTTAGGTAACTTGATTACTGTTCCTGACCAGCCCCATGTCATAATCAGATGTTCCCTGCTGGAGTATTAACCAGGCTTTAGCCTTTAGGAGTCTGCTCTGGAGATCTGAAAAAAGATTTCCTGAATTCACTGGGATTTGCATCAGAGACCCGGCTTGCAGGGCTGGCTGAAGGGAAGGCGAGTGGCAGGGGAGTGTCTTGCCTGGCTGCAGCATCAGTGTGTAACACAGCAGGGAGCACCCACATGATGTCAGGGAGAAGGCTCATCTGGTCCTGCTTCCTCTCTCCCTGCACATTATCAAGGGAAAGGAACACAAGAACAAAGAAGTGTGTGTTTGCTCCTGGCTCCGTGGAGGTGGGAGGGTACAGAAGTGCAGGAGGGGGAACACCTCTGTGTAGCCCAAAAGCAACAGGAGAATCCCTGGACTATGGGTCAAAATTAGGTGTTCATGGTTAGTAGCCACAATGGACCACTCTTTCATGATTTTGTTTCTCTTCCCTAAACTTTTTATACTAGTTAAGCTCCATGTGAAAAGGCCTTTTGAAAAAAATCCATTATGCTTTTGCTGCAGGTATCTCTTGTGTTTCCTGTCCTATCCTGGTTTTCTGTTCCTAGGAAGAGCAGTGGCTTCAGTACCAGGAATAAGTAAATGATAGTAGCATAAATGAAGATTTTTATTACTGTCATTTACTTTTGGAGGCTGAGAGGAGGCAAGATGATTACATGTCAATGATTAGTTGCCTGAAGAAAAGAAAGAAAGAAAAATGGAAAAAATTTTCAAGTAGAGGGATGTAGTAAGGCAAGCTGAGTCAGAAGCCTGTGTTTTCACCAATATTTGACCATAACACTCAAATTCTTTTAGTTTCTTTCCAAATGTGTGAAACAGAAATGTGTAGCATGCATGATAACATGAGCTACTATGATTCTAATCTGTATATTATTTTGAAGGTTTTGATTACATTATAAAAGCCAAACACGTGGGATTTCTTTGTCCTTACTTGCTTGCTTTGGCACTGTCCTTACTTAAATGGGTTAAATTACCATTCATATTTACATATAAGTAGATAAAAAATTGTTCTTATTGAATGTGCTTGCAAGTAATTGTAAAGTAGCAGTTAACAACCTCTTTAGATCCCATCCTTCTCTTCTGGTTGTAACTGGCACAACCTTTGATGCTTGATTTTCCCATGCTGCAAATTTGCTCTTTTGCTTAATTTTTCCCTTGTTCAGTGAAACAAAGGATTCATGTGACTGAAGCTCATTTTGCTGTATGAGGTATGGTAATAGCAATTAAAAACTGTCTTCTTTTGAACAAAATATACATATACTTATGGCTCATATCTGAAAGCTTCATTATCAGTGATCCATGAAACCAGATCTTTGACATGAAGGTGTGAAGTAGATCCTGAAACAGAATGAAAGGATCATTTTTGCAAATACACATTCAATATTTGTCACTGATTCCAACAGCCTTTGCTAAATGGCAGTGCATGTAGATTTTGTTCTGCTGTGAAAGGCTGCTCTTGTCATCACCTGGTAGGGAGAACAAGTCAGCAGTTAAACTAAATGACCTATAAAGCAACAGTTATAAAGAAATACAACATGCCTCTTCCTCATTGACTATGAATAAAACATGCTGAACAAAAGACTGATATTATGGAAGGTTATTTACAAGACCAAATAATAACAACCTTTGATACACAATTTTGTCTCTGTGATTCTCTCTCCAATTCTTCCCTCAACTAAGAATCCTCAGCTTTTAGTCATGATCCATTTTGATTCCTAATCTCCATATTTCAAGGAATTGAAAAGAGCTAATGTGCATAGTTCATGTCTTAATTTACCAAGCATGTTCAAGTCCCTTCAGTACCATATCAGAGCATATATATTGTTTTTTGAGCTTTGGTCGTTTACTCAAAAGCACCACCTTTCCTTATTTCCTTTTAAGTGTTTTTTAACTGGGGCTTTGAAAGTGTTGAGATGTTACAGAGCATGCAGATCATCATTATGGCAGAAAACAGACAGGAGGAAGTTGTGGTCTAAAACAGCCTACTCAGACAACCTGGTTCTCCTTATTCCCACCCACTGCCATTTCTAACTTAGATATATATTTTTCTTAGAAATATATTATTATATAGCTGCTTTCTGTGCATTAAAAAGGCAAAGACAGTGCAAGTCTTGACAGTGCCTGTGCTGTGCCTGTATGAGTAAGGTGCAAAGTCAGCAAGAGAGCAGTAGAAGCATGGCAGGGAGGCTCCTTTAATGGGTTACTGGCACCATATGAAGACTGCATTAGTTATTTACTGCTGACATGACACGATACTCCCTCAACAGAGACTATGGATTGAAAGAAAAGAGGTATTGCCAGCCTGAAATCTAAACTGACCAATTTTATGTGCACTCTGGTATATGCCTGCTGTCAGCTTCCTTCGAGGCTTTGTGAAGTTAGCTAACATTTATAATTTATAAGAAGTCTTTAAATGAAATGTGCATGAAATGAACTAAAAGGATATGCCAAGTCATTGTAGCCTCCTCAGCTGTGGATGTGGCCATTTGGCAGCCTCTGTTCTGTATCAGAAATGCCATGTCTAAGACAAGGATACAGGTGCTACCATCTCAGCCCCCTTCCTAGGGATTTATATTCAAAGGGGGGCCTTGTGAGTTAAATGATGGAATGAATCTGGATCAAATAGGCAAAATACAGTCAATGTGTTCAGGAATAAAACCACCTGTCTCCCTACCTTTGTATCCATGTCCCTTTGTCACATAGGGGCATACATTTTGAGGAAACGGTCAGCTTGTATGGATTTAGCCTTTCAAAAAGATAACTCCATACCCCAAAGGATGGGAGGGTGATAATTTAAAGCACCTATTAAACTCTTTTCATTATTCATTAGATGTCTAGAGAAACATTTTGACTGCTGTAATTCTATATACCCAACAGGCTGGTGCCAGCATTTCCATTAAAGGGGTGCAAGGACTACCTGAGCTGCCTGCACAGGGACAGTCACAGCCCTGTACTAACCCTTATCGATCTATGCACAAGTGAGAAAAGACAAAACAGTGCATGGAGGAGCCCTGGCCTGTCAGTCTGTCTGCTCAGGATAACCTAAAACTTTCATTTCTTTTGACTGGAGCTGAACAAACTCAGGAAATAAAGCCAAAGTTGCTAATTTGAGGACAGGATTTCTGCCACCATTTAAATATTGGACAGGGAGCTCTCCCTGAGTGCCCTGTTCTGGACCTGTAGGAACAAGGTGTGATTCTTCTGTGGTGATATAAAGAATCTGGAATTGCACAGACAATAATGAATAAAGGCTCACTTTTGCTGTACATTTAACTCTCTGCCAGCTGAAGAAGTTTCCTTATCAGCTTCAATGTTGATTGTGGCCAAGTGCCCTGGCCCTGACCTGCTACATCATTCCCACTCATACCCACTGCCTCAGAAACCCTGTCAAGATTCCATCAGCCTTTACCACCTTCTCATTCTCAACTAAAACAAAAATCAAGACTGAGGCAACATGATGATTTACACAGTCACTGGTTACCTGATTCATCCCAGTGGGACTCTGAACTTGCCCCAAGGTGACCTCACAGGAGCCCATTGCACATGCACACACAATGAAGAAATGGAATGACAGTTTGAAATTCAGAGGGAGCATTCACATTGTCTAAGGTTACCTCTGTTCCAGAGAAGCATGGCTTTTGTTTAAAACAGTTTTGTATGTATTCAGTCACTCTCATTAAGCCTGTTAATCCTGTTAATCCCCTAAAGTAATTTTTATTTACCTTTTCTTGCCCTTTTGCAGCACCGTCATTACAACTGCTTTTTGCTTTATGAAAAATGCAAAGAAAAGGAATTTGTGTACATAAAAAACCTTTCAACTGAGTTTTGTCTTGAAAACACAACTTTCCTCATTTTACTCTAATATCAGGGCAGTGCTATAGTCTCCTTGCCTTCATTTCTTTTGGCCATTTTATATCTGTCCTATTATTCTCTTCTCTTTCTTAAGAAAAATACTTGTTTTAGAGCCAGAAACAGTATATGTGGGTATATATCTCAAAGGAAGCCAGCCAATACCCAGGTACCATGCTCCCTGCTTAAACCCTGAAATCCCAGAAGCCTAAATGTTTTTCTTCCAAAAGAGTGGGGTGAAGTCTCTTGGACTGCCATAGAAACAGGCTGGGTAGAGTTGTCAAAAGGAATAAGAGTTCAATTGTACAAATAATCTGCAGTTAATGTGAATATTGCTCTTTGCCAAGGTATAAATATTATACTTCAAAAGAAAAAAGTTTCCAGCAGATGTTCCTGTAATCCTATTCTATTTCCTCCAGTTGCATGACATGACTTTTCACTGTTGTTCATATGTCAAAAAAACTTTAATGAGTGCAACTTAAGAAATAATTCATCACAGGCAAGGGAATGAAATAGATGACCTAAATGATTTCCAGTTTCTACTGTTTATTGTTATATTGTGTGCTCATAACTAGAAGACAAATGAAATTTTTTTTGTGGTGTAAAAACATCCATGTTATTTTTTAGAAAAGTAAAAATAATTTGGTAAAAAGTCATGCCCCACAGTTAAGTACTTGTACAAGAAATGTGCATAAGCCAGGCTTGGCAAATGGCTCTATGTGTGGGAAGTTATGCTGGACTGTGCCCTGGCCCCAGTACACTACATTTCTCAGGGCATTTACTGTATAATTTCCTGCAATATTAAACTAAACACTATTTTTTTCTTCCTTGCTTACGGAACACAAATTAAATTCACAAGAAGTGCAGCTTCTCATATTCACAGGGTTGGACCTTCTCTCCTTTCTCTCTTCCAATCTGGAGATTGTTTGATTGTAAATTTTGGAAATCTCATCCTGGGAAATCATCCTCACAATAAAAAGAGGGGAGAGAAAGAAATAAGGAAAGTGTCTGTCTTTACTAAAAGAAAGCAAAGTGTAACATATAACATTTTAACCCTAGATGTGATAGCAGCTCTCATGAGTAAGTATTGTGAAAGGAATTTCATTATTTTGGGGGTCCCAACATAAAAAGCATACAGATCTGTTGGAGCAAGTCCAGAGAAGGGCCATAAAGATGATCACAGTGCTGCAGCACTTCTCTTATGAAGCAAGAGTG
>JAOTQP010000870.1:36901053-36911489 GCA_026413545.1 Cichladusa arquata
CCTTTTCCTTTTCCTTTTCCTTTTCCTTTTCCTTTTCCTTTTCCTTTTCCTTTTCCTTTCCCTTTCCCTTTCCCTTTCCCTTTCGCTTTTTTCCTTTCCATTTCCTATCTTCCACCACTGCTTTCCTTCTCCTGCTGAGGCAGGGAGGGACCAGGGCATCAGGAACATGGACTCACACTAGGCTCAGCAGAGTGACAAACTGGAAAATCTGAGGGAACCTTTCAGCTGAGAGTGGAAGGAGGCAGTTCTGTCACAGTGCCTGAAGGAAGGTAGACAGCCAGGGAAGGGTCTCACAAACAGCCACAGCAGGTATCTGGGGCAATGTAAAGTTAAAGTGCAGAGGTACAAATGGACTTTTGGCATTTGTAGATCTGGAAGGAGCTCTGCAAATGCCAGTTACTTGTCCTGCCCTGCTTTGCAGAAAGAAGCCACAGAGCTCCCCTACAGGTTCAGCTGCAAGATGTGAAATGCTTGAGCTTTACCACGTTATTTTCATCTAAAAGCTTTTTCAGATATTAAAGGTTCAGTTGTAATTTTCCATTCAGACATGCCAATATATGATGTGTGATTCAAGATTACCATGCTTTTCATGCCAAGTTAAAAGGTTTTGCGTTTTATTTTATAGCAGAAAATACGGAGAATATTCAGAATGATTAAGATTTTGAGACAAACTTTAGTATTTGTTGCTTTCAAATTTTTTAATACTGCTGTAACTAGAAACTTTTGCTTTAGTATGGCATCCTTTGGGGATGAAGAAGCACACTCTTCTGCTGTCACTTGGCACCAGAGTCATATAAACAGGTTTTTGTCTGAGATGGGGATTTAGCAGACAAAAGGTGCTAATGTATTTGACTAGCGACGTTTAAATCTTTATGGTTGATAGGAGACTCCTTTAGTCTTGTAATGAGGTCACATGTCATATGGTAATGTAATTTTAAAAGGACTGAAAGTCCACAGAGATAATACATTAGTTTGCCTTTGTAAGTTTGTCATTGTTTGGCCATTCACTTACATAAACATATGTTAGCTAAGATAGTTGATTGTATTTAAATACACAAGTCAAGATATGGCAATTTCAAATTACTCTATATCCTGAAATAAATTTAATACATTTAATTAAATATATTTAATCTTATGTCAATGATGCCACCATACTTGTTTATAGCTCATGTAGAAGAAACGTACAATGTAACTAACGTGTTGAAGTTTCATATATTAAAGGTATAACTATGCAGTTTATTCTAAAGCTGTCTGAGAATCACCTTTCTATTATGCACCATTCTTTTTCAGTCAAATGTTTGCAACAAATGAAAAAATAGACAATTATTTAGATATTTTCTGAGCAAAACTACAAAAGCCATTGCAGGAAATTCTTGCTAAAAAGTAAACTTTCAATATATTTCTCTTCCCTGGAATATCACTTCTTACAGAGCTAGAGGACTGGTTACGTTTCGTTGTCAGACATAGGCTCCTAAAACTGCTTGAGGCATAAGATTAAATGGTTGAGCCTAGGAAACAGAAAAATATTCTATCCTTTCACAAAATCTTTTACGAAAAAGACCAGCAATTCCAGAGTAGGCATTGGCAAAAAGGAGGTGGAGCCTTGTGCATGTGCTGTCTGTTTTGGCAGCAGGGTCTGCAGCTTGCACTGACAGAGTGGCTGAGCAGAGGTGGCTGGACCACCAGGTCTGATCTTTGTGCTGGTGAAACGAAATTACTCCACACCATGGTGAAAAATGTCGTGCTAACAAAACCATAGCTCTGTCAATATGAACTGCATCTACATTAGAGGCCTCTGCTGGCACATCTCTGCTGGGCAAAAATTACACCTCTAACCCAATTAACCTTTCAGGGAGAAGTCTTGCAGCACAGAGACTGCTGAGATAACTCACTGCTCTGTGCCTTTCATGCATTGAAAGAAATAACCTCCAGGTTATCCACTCCAGGGATTGTCATTTCTGAAAGATGTCGGTCACCTGGGATCTTCACTCATGTATTTGTAATTCTAATTTTAAGATACTCAGCCACTCTCTTGTCTCACAGCTTTAAGAAAAGGCAGCCTCAGATGTCCCATTATGTTTCATTGTGCAAACTATGGTCAAAATCTATCCTTATTTATTTTCAGGAATATTTCAAGTGATGGCGGTATTTTGGTAGGAATATTTCAAGTTATGATGATATTTGGAAGGCTGGATTCCTGGACAATGTGGCTGTCAATTTCTGCCTTTTGCCCTTTTAAATAAACTTTTTTATTTCTTAACACTACTAAGCTCTCACTAGGCTGCAAGCTGCTGTATATTTTATGCCTCTTGCTCTCTTAAATAGAAATAGCTAGCTGAAATGTCAGGCATTATTCAGAATGGGGAAATACCACACAGCTCAGTAGGAGAGACTTTTTGTTCCTTTTGTTTATTTTTCACTCCTGCGTCCAAACATGCCTCCAGTAGCCAATTCCCTCGCCTCATGAGGTAGTTTCAGCTGCAGCTGTGCTGACCAGCACTGATGAATATTTGTGCAAAGTAAAGAGCTGCAAGGCTTGACTGGTTGATAGACTGGAAGAGGAGGGTTTTTTGAAGACCCACAGGTATCATGGGTACGACTTACAGCAAGCCATCTTCCCTAAACCTATGACTTGCAAAGGGTTCTTCCTGTGGATAGAATATATTCATATTTTTACTCCAGAAGGGACTCCTTTTTGCATAGGTGTTTAAGGCAATCATATGTAGACTTTTTCCCCACTTTTCCCCTTTCTTGGGAGCTGAAGCACATATAGTGTAGGATTGCAACAACAGAGCAAAGGTGGGGTTTCCCTGTGCAGACATTTTTCAGAGCTGGAATAACTTAGAAGCCTCATTTCCCATCAGCAGAAACTTGTGGAATAAATTCTGCAGGGTGAAAACCCTACCTTTGGGTGCTAGATCCTGAATCAGCTGCAGAATCTCATGCTGCTGGAGAAGAGAGAGGGCTTGTGGTGAGAAATGTGTCACACAGGAGTGGGACAGAGTAGAGCAGCGTGTGAGGGGTGAAGGTGGGGACAGATAGGACAGAGTGAAGTGGTGGCAAGGGCTGCGAAGCTCTGTCCACCCAATCAGGCCAAAGTTTGTGGCCTGTGAGTGGCAGCTGTTGGCACAGCTCTCTCCAGTTGGGCTTCAAATGGATCCAGCCTCCGGGCTTGCCAGGGTGTCCTGCAGGCCAAGCTCACTTCTCAGAACAGGCAGGCTTGACAGACGCTTCTGTTTATGAATAAGGGACAGAATGATCTGTGTTAGAACTGCTTGTTGTATTTTTTGACCATTTTAGTTGCAATTTACAAATTGTGATTTCCGAGCTGGGGTGGTTAGGAAGTTTTCAGCCCTTCTTCATGCTTTTTATACATTGTTTTCGCTTCTGTCTGTCCTCACTGCTCACATTACAAGCTCTCAGAGGCCGGGGCTGCCTCTTATCCGTGTCTGCGTGCAGCGCTCATTGCAGCCGAGCTCTGTTGAGGCCTTTGGATCCTGCTGTTACGCCTATAATAATTCATAACGCCCAGGGCTACGCACAGCAAACGCGCCGCTCCCTCATCCCCCGCGTCCCTGCGGATGCCCGTATCTCAGCGCACCCGCGGGAAACTTTCGGCTACAAGGCACACCCAGCCGGCCCTGTGCGCGGCGGGGGCAGCGGCGCCCGGAGAGCACGGCCCCTTTAAATTCCAGCTGTGCGGCGGGGGGCAGCACCGCTGGCGGCGGGGCTGGGGCCGGGGCCGGTGCTCGGCGGAGAGAGAGCGGCCGGGGAGAAGAGCCGGGAGAGCGGCGGGGGAAAGCAGCCGGGGGAGAGAGAGCGGCCGGGGCCGGCGGAGAGCAGCGCAGCCCTGCGCCCGGGGAGGCAGCGGCTCCGGCGCCGCGGTCCCTCGCGGAGGCGGAGAGGATGAGGATGGCTTCTGGCTTTTTTTTTTGCCTCCTCGCGACGATTTCCATAGTAACCTGATCGAGCGGTGCAATTTCGGAAACTGGGGTGGCTTTATTATTATTTTTTCCCCTCCCCGTTTTTTCTCCCCGCTTCATCCCACCGCTCGCCGAGGAGTGCCAGCCGACAGGTAAGGTGCCCCGACCCCGCGGGGGTGTTTCCGCGCCGCCGAACTTCCCGGGGCGACAGCGGCCAGGCGCGGGGTGCTGCCCGCGGGGCTCCTGTGTGCGGCCGTGGCAGCATCCTGGAGCCGGGGCAGCATCCCAGGGGGCTGCCGGGGGGGCCGCACGTCGGGGCGGGGTGCCGCGGTGTCGGGGAGCCCGCCGGGGGCTGCCCCCGAGGAGATCGCCGAGCTCTTTTTACCCTCTTTGTTTGTTTCTTCCCGGAGAGGTTTTTATTCTTCCCTTTGTTTCTCCCTCCTTTTCTTCTCCCCCCCGCCTCCCCTTCATCGCTCCCCTGCCTGGTTTGTTTCCTTGATCATCTTTCCTTCCCCCTCCCTTTTGTGAGGGTGAGGAATCGCACGCACTTAACCTTAAAATCTGCGGCGGGCGAGGACGCTGCCAGCCGGTACCAGCGCATCTCTGCTCGCACCCAGCCCCGGCCGTGCCCCCGCACCCTCTGTATCCCCGGCTCCGCGGGCACGGGACCGCCCTCGGAGAGGAGAGGGGCAGAGCAGCCCAAAGCATCCCCCAAGCCGGGTGTCACGGTCCGGGTCCCCCGAGGGGGGAGAAAGCACATCGTGGAAACCTGTGAGCAGGTTAGTCTAGAAGGTTCTCCCTCCGTGACCTGCTCATTGCCCACCTGCCTGGGCCGGTCCGGAGAACTCGGGGATGGGGGACACATCTTGCCGCTGCCTCGGCGTTGGGTTGGCAAGGATGCTGATGGCCCCGTGGGTCCTGAGCCACCCAGCCCTGCTCCACAGCCTTCTCAGGCAGCCGTACACTGTCCCCCCTTCGCGGGTGGGCACGGGGAAGGCCCAGCAGACAGGGTTAGGTGGCGAGGACTTACTCCAGTTGCGATCACACTTGGCTGGCAGTGCCATTGCTCTGGCCAGGTGGTAGCTGTTCACCATGCAGGTCTCTGGTAAAACTTACTATTGCTTGCCATCTTCCCTGATTGTCCGGATTTCATCCTGAAATGGTGTTTTTGACCGTGACTATATATATTATTTGGTGAGGTGGGGGCTGGTTGGGGTGGGCAGGAAGAGGGGAGTGTTTGTCATTTTTTACATCACTTTGCACTGAGCACAATGAATAGATTAGTCTGCTCAAGGCTTTTTGTTTCTGTCATAAGTGATCAATAATCATCTGGTGGTAATATGATCTTATTACAGAAAAAGCCAAAGTGCACACTGAGAACAGCTGAAATACAAGGTCAATAACTCTTGTTATCAACAGTAAACCTACTTTGCATATTTGAAGATGACGTATTTCTTTCAAAGTAAAGGCAACTTCAAGCCTTTGATGAGCTTTATTTTCAGTGCAAAACAGTCAACATAGAAAACAAGCCTTGCTTCGGAGTGGTCCACTCATCCTTAAACATGCCCACACCTCATTTGATCTTTCTCTTTAGTGAAGGTGGACGGGAATTGCAATCTTCTTAGGTAAGAAGAGTTTTGTAGCCCCCAATACAAAGGTTGGTTTGTTCCTAGTGCCCAGCAACTGCTACAGGCTTTCCAGACACAAAAGAAAGGCGTAGTCTGTGGCCTGAAGATCGTGCATGCTAAAAAGGCAGTCAGCTGGAGGGTATCACAGATCAACAACCAGCTCCGCCGCCTGCTCGCTGGCTCCATTCCGGGCAATGTGACAGTTCCGTGACACCAGTGATTGGAGCCGGTGCAGGGGGCTCAGAGAGGACTGCCGCAACCTCCGGGTCACGCCTGGGCTATGGGCAGCCGGGGCTGCGAGACAGGGAGCCTGGACAGGAGGAAGCACTGGGGGCAGGTGAGGCAACCTTTCCAGAGAAAACATTGGATTACAGCAGGGAAGCAGGGGAATGGAATATGAAAAGGGAGCAGGGCAGATAATCGGCAGGGGAAGAGGTTATGCCGGGACTCAGAGCCTAACATAAAAAGCTTCAAGTAATGAGTTTAATCTACGAAATCTAGTTCTTAAATTGTATGTGCTTGCCAATTAGCTAACCATTCTGCAAATCAGAATGGAATTCAGATTGTATCTTGGTAAATGTATTGACTCTGAAGTGCTGCAAGGAGAAAAAATAATTCTCTCCTCTTTCCCCTACTGTGGGCTTTAAATATGTACAAAAATCAGATCTGAGAATTGAGGAACCTTTTAATAGACTTACTTCCCTGAGTTCACAAGCTATCTAGCCTAGACTACCACAGTTAAAATCAAAAACTCCTATGGTAATATGTCTTCAGGGGTCCAAATTCAGAGCAGTTGAAGGGCTTTTTACCAGTGAATATTGCCGTGCATTGTGAGGAGGGGTCACCATCAGTCACAGAATGGATTGAAGTGCAGGAGATGTGAGGCTGTTACCTTGCAGGGAGAAAAGCACTTACAGTGTATTGAAGGAACCCATGGCCCTCTTGGGCTCCCCTAATAAACACTTAAACATTGAATGTGTATAAAAAAGAGTTGCAGCATAACCTTTATTCTCCTGTATTAAAGAATGTGTTCATGTATGTATTAGTTTATGTCTGTCATAATAGCTTTCAAAATGGCTGAATGATATTGATTCAACTAAAAATACTATTGGAGAATGGCTAAAATTAGTTTGAATTTCAGTTTAAGAGAATTGTAAAAATAATGTCAGTTTTACATCACTGGACAGCTAGCTGTAGCAATTCATAGGAACTATCAGAAACCTTCATAGAGCTATTTTTTTAGCCAGATTTTACTGGTATGGACTTAGGAGAAGTAGGCATGAGTCAATGCCAGAAATTGCCACCAAGATCAGCACCCTGGGCAAGAATATTTACAGCTATGTTTCAGAGTCTGGGAATGCTTGCTTTAGATGGCTGGCAGTACTGTGCTTTATACTGCAGAGGATCAAAAATTCATTATGTTTGATTGGTACACAGGGATGTAATAATGCAGAGCTTCTCATTTTCTTGGAGAAGTGTTATCTAATTTGTGCTAAATTTTGCAGTTATGCTCCACATTGAGATGGATCAGAGGTGTATGGCTGGGAGATGTGTAGCTGGGTTTTTAAGCAGGGAATCTGACTTGCAATGATGCATATGCATTTTTTGTGCTAGCCTCCTGTGGTACTGCCTGCACGTGCTAATGAAATAATCTGCCTGAGAGCTGTCAGAATTTGTATGTAAGGAGCTGGTTTGTTTATATGTAGATCAGTTATTACTGCAAAGATAAATGCATGCATGGAAAATTGTTACCACGGATGCTGGCTTCTGGAAACTGGGCCTCTTCAAGATAAACTTCATGCATCATGTCAGAGAAATAAGCAAGATGGGGGCAAAACCACTACTGTGGTTTTTTTTATTACATTCTGCTTGTGCCAGTCAGTATAATATACATTGCAAGGACCTGATACTACATTTGCCATGAAAAGACTTGGGGTTTTATCAGTGTCAAATCAGACCCTCACCCACATTCTCACTGTTTGCCTGACAATCGTTATAAGAAATACCATGGTAAAATTTCCTTGCAGAAACATTTTGTAAAATATGCAATATGTATTGGTAATTGCTGTATGTTTTGCTTGTACTCTAATGTTTCTTTTCTCTTCTTGAAAATGACTGCACACTAATAGCACCTCTTAGTTGTTTTTTTCCACTTCCCTGTCTATATTTAGAATTGTGTCTATTTAATTGAGTGACAAATGTTCTTTTGATTACCCAAAAAAGACAGACAGGATAATGGGAGCGTGAGATGTCCTCTCTTCTCAACTGGACGTTAGCAGACCAGGATTCAGCTTTGAGTTCATCTCTTAGCGTTCCCAAGGCTCACCAGTCCTTGTTCCTGCTTTCAGTCCTCTGGATTTGGACTACCTTGAGGCATCATAGAAAGGACAGAAGTTTCTGTGTAGGGCAGAAGCATTTAAAAAGTTGGTTTTCCTTCTGACAGAGCTTCTTGTTCCTCACTAGCTTCTTGGAGCACTGGTTCACGTGGTTGTCTGCATGCAAATCACGTGTCCTCTGGTGACAGGGCTGGATGGTGCAAGCACTAAGCTCCCTTCTGTGCAACTGTGTCAGGAAGCTGTATGCAAAAAAGCTTTTTCCAGAGATTTATCAGAAATGGAGCCAGTGGATCTTGAGATCCACTGAGCTTTGACTGTTAATTTTTGTGGGTGGAGATGGTCAGGTCTCTCAGGAACGGGCTGGTAAATGTCACTTACTGCAATGACTGGCTCACAGCGTTTAAGTGGACTCTACAGAACTAAAGTCAGGCTCATGGCTCCACAGAGCAAATGTGTTCCACATCCAGACACGTATGCCAGGAGATGTGTTTGAAAGGAGACAGCAGTGTCCTTCTAGACTAATTCCAAGAGACAGAAAGGAAATGTGAGCAAGAAAAATAATGTCACGCCATTATGTCTACTGATGAGTTTTTATCTCTGGTGACTTTCCATCTCCAAACTTAATTTAAACAATAATAATTATATTCTGTTACACCACGATACAGTCATGACTGTTTGGTTTACTTGTACTGCAGCAGTGGGAGCTAAGCTCTAATATGAAACAGAGGTGTTCCCAGTTGGTGCTTGGAGGGTAGCCCACTGATAATACATTTTAGATGGAAACACTGCAAATAATTGAGAAGTAACTGAAAGTTGGTTAAGTTATAGTGTTAATAAAGAAAATTAATATTTATACTGAACCAGAAAAAACATTTGCATAAAGTTAAAAAAAGCCTAAGCAATATTAAAAATTGTAAGAGAGAATACTTGACTGAGAGCTGACAGAAATAGTAGCAGTTGTTGTTTCTGCAGATTTTAACCAATCTTCTGTCTGTGTCAAGCAGAACATGAAATTTTGTTGTTATTTGGAACCATGCTCATAGAGAAATAAAATGTAATGCTGTAGTCCTTTTAAGTGGGATGTCCTGCAGTGTACTAAATAATTTGATTTGAAGAGAAAATATATCAAATATGTTTACATGTCATAAAAACAACAAGAGATACTTTTCATATTAGATTTATTACATATGTACCTTCCTTGTGGAAAATGTGCTACTTCTCTCTACGTTATTGACATTTTCATTACCAAGATGATAGATGCTGCTTGAAACAAAATATTTTGCTGAAGACTAGCAGAATCACTGTTTTAGGTTTGGGAAGAAATATCATCCATAAGGAAGATGCTACAATCTGTTAATGAAGCATTAATTAAGTTTACCGTTACAAATATAAAATTATGGTGCAATTACTTTTTTCAGGAGTCATTATGGTATTAAGGGTACTGTTTTGTTTATATTTGTCTTTTTTCACGGTGATGTCAATTACCTCTTACAGGAAGATGTTGCTTTTCCTCAAATGTGTGTAACATCTAACTATTTCTGGCCAATTTGTTCACTTCCACCTTGTTTTAAAATAGATGTTCATGTCTTTCTTTGTTTTGTAAAATGTCAAGTTAATGGGAAAACCAATCCTAGGTAACATGGCAACTTGGAAGAGTTGGTCAAAACCAAAATTGTTTAATTGTTCATTATGAACAATTCTGTTTGCTGTAGATGAACGGGTTTTATGGTAAAACTCCAGCTGGACTATAAAACTTTCATCTTTGGACTATGTCCTAATGTGTTGTTATTAAGCTTTAAAAATCAATAAAGCAAGGGGAAGTACATTAAATTGGCAAAAGTTAAAATAGCGTTGACAAACCGGCAGTTAAAAATTGTTGATGGAACAGCTGATGAATTTTCAGAAGAGCTGAAGATGATAAGGGTTGCTATGATCTGTTTAAAACCATTGTGATTTCATGCAGTATTCCAGCTCTTCTGGAAGTAGCAATTCCAGATATCCTTACAGAAAGTCTTGACTCACAACAGAGCTGATTAGTCATCCAAGCCGAAACAGTTAAAGCAAGAGTCAATATATCTTGGAATATACACAGGGGAATTGATGCAGTCATTTGAAGGCATTTCAGCATGCATAAGGCACTAAGTTACACTATAAACCATCAGGCAGTATGAGACTTCAGTAAAATCACTATTATTTAATTGGGAAGCTTTAGCTGCATGTTGCAGCTGTAATTCCTGTAGAGCTCATGTATTTTGGGGCATGACTTCTTTAAGATATATCTGAGGAAACTGAAAAATATCATGCTGAAGAATATAAAAAGGAGGTAACTGCATGTAGGAATCAACTCAGTAGAAGTGAAAGAGAGTGAAGTATGTCACATCTGCACTGATGCACAGAGCATTTTTGAAGGGTTTGTTTTGAGATGCAGGCTGGTTATTAAGAGAGAGGAAAACACACAAGTTTTAGGGAAATAACTGTTGGGGGTTGAGTGTTTTTTCTGTTACTGTGTCAATTTGAAGAATTTTTCCCATTATCATGCCAATGGAGCT
>JAOTQP010000870.1:36912229-36967144 GCA_026413545.1 Cichladusa arquata
GAGTGGAATTAAAGCCTCTATTTCAGAGGAAACTTCTGCCTCTACTGGCAGACACCTGTCCTTCAAACCAGGACAATAACTTAGCAGTGATTTAGTCTGGAGCAGTAATAAATGAACTAGGCTGTTGCTTTAGAGGGTATGGGAGGAATTTGTTTATCTTCTGTGGCTAGAAAATACTGTTTATGTAACCTGTTGTCCTTTCTCTTGAGTATCAAAGCAGTCCAGTGGTTCTGTGTCACCATGATGCAGAGGTAATCAAAGCAAACCTTCAGAGACTGTCACAACATTGTCATTATTTTGGCAGAGCATTGGAGATAATTTCAGCAAGGAGGCAAAGAAGCTCTGCATTGATAAGTAGGCTTCAGTCTGGACAGCTGGGTAAAATAAACAGTCCCAAGTGGTCTGATACCATTTTAAAACCACCCTGCTGAGATTTTTATTGTTAGCAGAATATAGTGCCCAGATCATGAATTACTTCTAAATAAAAGCAATGTCTGTTTAGCTTTTTTTCTCCCTCCCTCTATCCAACACTAACACTCCTAGAATCTGTGCTAAGGCACATGGAGGAGAGGGCAGTGATTCAAGACAGGCAGCACAGCTTCAATGAGGGCAAGTCCTGCCTGACAACTGAGGGGCCTCCTGTGATGGAGTGACTGCTTCTGTGGATAAAGGAAAGGCTACAGATGGCATTTATATGGATTTCTGTAAAGACTTAGATACAGTCACCCAAAATATGCTACCCCCTAAATTGAAGAGAGACAGATTTGATGGATAGACTGTTGGGTGGATGAGGAACTGGTTGGATGGTCACATCCAGAGGCTGGTGTCAGCAGCTCAATATCCAAATGGAGGTCAGTGACAAGGAGTGTCCCCCAGGGGTCTGCCCTGCCAGCACAGGTCAATATCTTCATCAATGGCAGTGGCATTGAGTGCACCCTCAGCAGGATTGCAGAGAACACCAAGCTGAGTGTGCAGTGACACAACTGAGGGATGGGATGCTGTCCAGAGGGACTGGACAAGCTGGAGAAATGAGCCCATGGGCACCTCATGAGTTCAAAAAGGCCAAGTGCAGGGTGCTGCACCTGGGTTGGGCAACCCCCAGTGACAGGACAAGCTGAGGGATGGAGGAATTGAGAACAGCCCTGCTGAGAAGGAATCAGGGATACTGGTAGATGAAAAGCTGGATGTAACTAGAAAGCCTAGTTAGAAAACTAGAAGGTATTCTGGACTGCAACAAAAGCAGCGTGGCCAGCAGGGTGAGGGAGAGGATTCTCCCCCTCTACTTTGCCATGGTCAGACCCCACATGAATCCCCTCTGGAGTCCCCAGCATAAGGACATAGACCCGTTGGAGGGGGTCTACAGGAGCGCCATGAGGTGGTCAGAGGGATGGATCACCTCATGTATGAAAACAGACAGAGAGCTGGGCCTGTCAGCCTGGAGGAGAGAAGGCTCCATGGACACCTTATTGCAGCTTTTCAGTACCGTTAGTGGCCTACAAGAAAGATGAAAACAGACTTTATAGCACAGCTTGTGTGATAGGAGAAAGGGCAATGGCTTCAAACTAAGAGTAGATTTAGATTGGACTGAAGGAAGACATTTTTTACAATAAGGGTGGTAAACACTAGAACAGTTTGCTCACAAGGGTGGTAGATTTCTCATTCCTGGAAAGTGCTCAGCACATTCTGAAGTGAAAAGACATTTTAGTTAGTTTTTAATAACTAGCTAAAATGAATTGAAATAAAGGACATCTACAAGAAGTTGCTATAAGTGTAGTACAAGAAGCGTACATGCTCATATATCTAAGTAGTTTTTCACCCCATGCTATTAATAAATAGATAAAGACAAAATGACAGTTTGCATCACTCAGCTAGGTTTGGCTGGTAAATAGAAAAGTGTTGTGGGAATCTTGCATGTGACAGTGACACTAAAAAAGATGCAAGTGAGCATTTGAGCCTAACGTAGACATACTATGTCTACTACTAGTTTGGATGACAGTGTACTAATAATATATAAATCCACATTTTCTGTAGTGCCTTTCAAATGATGCTTGTGTCCTTGTGATTATTCTGTTATCTGTAGCTGCTTATTTTCATGGAGCCAATTTTTTAAAAACTGACTTTTACAGAGTCAGTTTTGACTAAAAACTTCTTGATTTGTTTTTTAAAGGTCTACTACATTAGAAACAAAACAGAAATTTCTCTTATTTACAATAGGTTGGCTGTAAGATGATTTTCTGTGATCTCATCCATAGAGGAATCAATTAAGAATTCTTGCTACATTCTAGCCCATTCCCTTGCTATTAATTTTGTATTCCTTGATAGGAAATTAAACTCCAATACCTTTGATTTATATTTTCATTTGGGGGCAATTGACAAATATTTCTGTTGTAAGAGAACTCTGTGAATCTACACCAAATACTGTATCTTTTTCTTGCATGGAGTATTCGAAATAGCTTGCATTATGGGTAAAAGTTCCTTGTTACCTTGTGGATGTAAAGAAACCAATTTGGGGTCAACTGGCTGGCTACCTGGAAAGCACAATCTTATTCTATGGTCATTTCCTTTCCTTGGTTTTATGTCCTCAATTTTTATTTCTTGTTTGTAATCTGCCTTAGAAAGGTAGGCAACCATACTGTCTACAACACTGAATAACTGATGGCTTAAACGTTGAACAGCAAAGTAGTTAACAGCTTTCAATCTGCGTCAAGTAAAATCAGTTTCCCTAGTTATTAAGGATCAGTGCAAAAATTTGCTAGCATCAATGACATGATTAAAGACCAGATTAACACCAGGTGTGGGTCCATGAAATTCTCAAGTGTACAAATTTACAAGCCTTTTAAAAGCATATATAATGATATAGCTAAAGGCTGTTGTTGGCAATCTGCTCCGCCCCTGCTTCCTCATCCTCTGCTCATGCTGATGAAAACTTCAGTGCAGTAACTTCATGGCACATAATTCAATGGTGTTAAAATAGGATAATTTATTCCCTTCTCTCTCACATTTTATTTCTTTCTATTAAATAAATTTCAGGCACGGAAATAACAAGAGAGTTGAGTTCGTGACCTGAATATAGCTAAGATTTACCTGCAGATTGCTTCCAGTCCCATCACATGTTCCTTCCATTTTCAAACTGCTGTTCTCTTTACTAATATCACATTCGTTTTTCTTGCAAAGATTTTTAGGCTCTGAGTTCCAATCATTTTCATTTTATGGTAATCAGTCAATGCGTGCAAGTCAAATCCTGCTTTATTCCAGCCATTAGGTGGCAGAGATTCTTGGGTGTTTGGACTGCAAGCACTACATTTGCCAGAACAAGATGCTTCTGATGTTCCAGCACACATATTTTGTGGTCTTCACACAGTTAGAGCCACAGAACTGGTATGTCCTTCCTTGAAGAATGAGAGGGGTAAGTAAGGTTTCTCTCAGGAGGGAGAGGGAGGAGGCCTCGAGATCCAACACACTGTCCCTTACAGATAGAGTGGTCCTAGACTGACATATCAACGGCCTCAGCATCATCTCTTAGCTCAGTTTCTTTCTCTGGTAGGATCTGGACTACCTGGCAGTTGCTCTGTAGCCACAGTAGTAGAGTTACACATGGCATAATACTAAATGAAGCTTGCTGTGGAAGGTGGCTTCCTTCCTGCTGCTTCATTGTTGCATGGGCACACAGGATTTCCAGTGTATGCCACCAAATATTGCATAGGCTAAGGTTAGCCTAAGGTTAACTCAGTTATTTAAAATGCACACGGACTGCTGATAAAGTTAGCACTATAGATCCTCATGTTAATTTTCTGAAAATGTGTGGCACACTTTGAGAAGAAAGAGCGAAAAAAACTAAAAAAATACATTTTCAGAAGCAGTGAGTTATGGAAAGTTAAAGAGGTCCCAAGATGTTTGTTTCTGTTTCTTTTCTATGCCCACTTCCCCAGATTGCTGAATAACAGTGTGTATTTGAATGTCCATTCCTACCTGCACATGTGTGTATTAGCTTTCACGTATACCCATCCTGTTTCAGGGAGCAGACAGGACAGAGTCAGTCTTGAGCTGCTTGAGGCATAATCCTCCTTCTACCCAGCCCTCTCATCCATGTCTCCTGTGAGATAAAATGACTGATATTGTTAAGTGACCTATACTACCACTTTCCACTCTGAGATCCTGAAATAGATTTTCCTTGTGTCTGATGTGAAAATCCTGACAGTGTCCTACAACCTTTTGCCAAAGTGTGCAGGAGAGCAAATAGCAGATATGGAGGCACTGGTGTTTAAGGTAGAAGAAATCTGTCTGCAAAGCACCAGAACATGCAGCTGTCTTTCTACATGGCATAAAAATGGCCTCCCCGACAGATTTCTAGAGTTGGCCAAAGTGATCATAAAAGGTACATCCTGCTGCACATGTGAAGTGCTTTCCCATCCAGGGTAACACAGAGTAACTCCACAACAGAAGAGTATTTAACAATAAGGTTAACAGACTTAATTACAATACAATACAGTACAATACAGTACAATACAGTACAACAGTACAAGGCCAGAAGTTATAAGGAGACTTGTTTTGGACTTAGATATCAAAGACTTATCTGTGGTTTTGCATATGAGTTTCATCTAAGAGTATTTATCAGGGGGCTTGTCCAGATATAATCAGAGGTCAGATCTTTTTTTTATCTACCTGCTAAAATCAAGGATGTTTAGCTTAAGTTGCAGCTCCTGAAGAGTAGTTATCAACTCATCTGTTTTTTTTTAATTCAGGAAAGGTGTGTTCAGTAGAGTGGAATTAAACTTAATGATGAACTTGCAAGCTCAGTCTGTCCAACCACCCTTGATGTGCAAGGAGTCAGAGGTTCTCATGACTGACCTATACAGGTGTTTAGATCTCACCACTGGGATTTTTTTTCGCCCTCTTTCCTAACATAATCTTTCATAGCTTAATAGAGTTTGAGAAATATTTTCTGAGTAAATACCATAGCCTTTGTTTTTACTGCTGAAAGGACGACCTGGGAAGAATCTTCATTCTGTAAATACAAGTAATGATGTTAGAGATTTGCTTAGAATAATGAAGACAGTTTAGGGAGAATTAAAAAAACAGTGTGAGAAATGAAAAAGATGTATTATACCTATAGGTTCATTCTACCTTGTGGGAAAGAACAGAGGAAAAAAATCTAAGTTATCTTGTTACCTTTTTGGTACCTTTCCTTATTGATATGGAAATGCTTTTGAAATTTTTCATATACTGCTCTATATTTTCTAGATAAGTAGAGAACATGGAGGAACAATGTCTGTTTTCCTCTCTTTGCTTTTCTTGGTGGTTTTTTTGTTTTTTTTTTTTTTTTTTTTGTTTTTTTTTTCCCCCCAGTAAATATGATGGAACACACATTCAGAGAGGGACTATTTCATCCTGGTTCCATCACAGCCCAATATTTTTTTTTTACTGGAGATTTCTGACAATCCTTGAGATAGGAATTTTTAATAATGGCCCAATTATTAAGAATATACCCACTCAGAGAAGCATTCTAAACAGCACAATTGTAAAGGTTAATTGTTCAGATATAATTAGTGCCATACTCTATCCTTAAAAGTGCTTGTGGATTTCTTCAGACACATTATTTAAATAATTTAAATATAACTTGGACTAATGCAATTACCTCTAAAATCAAAATCTCCTCCATAGACCTTGATTATCCTCTTGCTTGTGATATTTTTGTTGTGTTACAATGTCAGTGTCTTCAAGGTAATAGTGAAACTGGTCTTCTCATCTTTAAACAAACAAACAAAATCCAAACAAACAAACAAACAAACAAAGCAAACCACAAACAAACAAACAAAGCAAACCCCAAAAACCCGGGCAAACTCTTTAGAGCAGTAATGAAACAATTGCTTCTCTCTAGTGGTCATTCTCTTCAGACTTTGGAACAGAAGACAAAGCCTGTTTTCTATGCAGCAGTTTCCCGAAGATTAACTGCAGAATAATTACTACTTTTCAGTTGTGTGAATAAGTGAGACACAAGGCAAGAATAGTTGGGTGTTGAAAGACAGGGAGGAGGTGATGGTGTTAATGGAAAAGAAGTGGGTGGTAAATGCACATTAAATACCCTGGGATATTAACCTTTGACTCCCACATGTTGTTTACTTCATTCTTGATTAATGTTTTTAAAATTTAGAGGGAAAGGCACCTTTTGGCCTTTTAAACGATGCACACCTTCAGTAAAACACTTCTCTTTGTTTTGTTTTTTTTTGTTGGAAACGGGAAAATCAAATTATGCTATTCAGGCTCCCAGCCATTTGACTGCATTTATAGCAGAAGTTGATGGCCTCTTATTTGGAGCTTGTGTGGTTTCATTGGGAGTGCAACACATGCTGCATTCATCCGGAGGATTAACTGGATTCTCTGAATTAGGAGGGTGACCTTGTCGAGCACAATGTGTTTGGAGATGTGAGGTATTGGTTCTCCTTGCTTTTTAGGGAGTTTCGGTGTTCAGGATTTTTTTGTCTTTTTTTCTTTTCTTTCTTTACTCCTGAAATTTGTAATTTGTAGGCTAGCTTATTCATATTCTTTTTCTTAATCATGTTTTTGTGTGAGTACTGATAGTATTCTTAATGTGACAAGATGCCACTGTCTTCCAGATACTAGAGAAACCAGTGTTTTATCCTTAAAAAAACAAACAATGAACATTAGATAAAATTCTGCCTTTGCCACACCTGTGGGGTCCTGCTGCTTCCCAATGGAAAACATTTGCAAGAATCCAGCTTGGCTTATAAATCTTCAGTCATGCATTGAGAAAGGCAAGCTCTAGGATGGACAAATTGGGTTAAGTACTGCCCTGCTGACAGTCGTATATTTCACATTTTAACTCACAGTAATAAGTAAATTGTCATCTTTGTATGTGACCTTGTCGTATTTCCAGAGCAGAATCAGTGTGATCCGTGCAATTCACTTGATACCGGTATTTTATATTACCCCCTTAAAAAAATCCAAATTCCCACTTTTAGTCTGAGATATTAAAGATTTTTTAAGGTTGTTAAAGGTCTTTGGGTACCAGGTCCCCATTGAATTGTACAGGTCTCTGCTGTAGCTGTGAAATTCAAAGGTCTTGAAGGAGAAACAATCCCCATGTTCATCCAATCCTTAATCCAAATTTCTTTTAGCAATACACCGTAACAATATATAGACACTTTTTTTCTATAGATTTTTCTCCTTGCATTAGGAGACTGAAATGTCTCCTACATATTCACCTACAATGAGCTTTGGTTTGAAAAATCAGCATAATGAATTTTTTTTAGTGTTGTAGACTAGTCTGTTTGCATAGCATGCAGTTTATTTCTGTAAACATCAGATATTCATATCTGTTATTTATGTAAATTTCTCTGTCTGCCATAGATTTGCAACCTTTGCATATTCTCTATTGAACTTTGATTATGCTGTTTGTAAAACATAGACAAGAATTTAAAGCCCATTCCTGATGATGATGAAGCATTTTCTTGCATCTCAGAAGTAGACTTAATCTTTTAATTTTATCGGAGGTGGAATTTAAATAAATACATCTGGAAAGCTGTCTGAATGAGATTGTTTTTGTTTCTTAAGGACCTTTCAGTAAACATAATATGACTGAAAAGAGCTGCTCTGTGTGGGAGTAGTGGTGTTTGAACTGCTGATTGCTGCCAAAGGTTACTGGAGTGAAGAAAAATGAACCCTTCAAGGCAATTAAAAGTAATATAATTGATGAAACAGAAGCTACTAATCCCTTCCAGCTTCATATAACTTAATATTTAGGGCATCATGCCAGGGACATAAGCTGCAGAGAAGGTGAAAGCCACTGCTAAAAGTTTTGTACAAATGGTGTGTGTCACACTAATGCTCCAGACACTCTGGTGGCTCCCTATTCAACTCAGAACACACTTTGAGATCCTGATCCTGCTGTTCTTAATGGACTAGGGCTGTTTGGAGACCACCTTTGCATTTTTAGCCAGGTGGCACAGGTTTAAAGAAGATGCTGCCGTGATTACAGCATGGTGTGAAGCTGAGACCCAAAGGCTGAGAGTACTTCAAGCATGGCTTGAGCACCAGCAAAGGTGAGAGTGAGCCTAGCCTGCCTTTGGCATGTTGTGAAGACCAGGATTCTCCCTATATATCTTCCCTCAGTGGAGAGATCCAAATTAGTTTAATTTTCATAAAGAAGTTATTAATTATTAGTTAATTTCTCAGGAAACAAGTGAAAAGAGGAAAAGGGTGAAGTGATAGGATAAAAAAAAGTGGCAGTAAAAAAAGCCAGGGTAGTGTAATAAACATGTGCTGTTCTGGAAGGCACGCTGATTTTAAAAAAATTAAACTTTCTGCTATTAATTAAATTAATTTGCATCCAAGCAATCTTAAAATAGGCATATTTCTTGTCTTTCTTGAAAAGAAAATCAAGAAAAAAAGGAAGAAACCATCTCTGATTTTTATCAATTTTTAATTTGTCTTTTTTCTTTTAAGATGAGACTTGCCGGTTGTCTCATTTCAAATATCAGGTTTCTGTGCTCTCACAAAAGTGCATTTAAACTACTGGGTAGTTGAAGGGTCATCACTTTAGGTCTGCTAAGAGCAGTGTGGTTTCTGTGTTAGCAAAGAAAGATTTAAGAGGGAAGAACAGCTGAACCCAGAGGTCGGAGCATTCCATTGGCAGGAATCATTGACCTAAGCAGGTCAGATGAACTTTTAATATATAGAATTTTTAGCTTGCTGTGCCACAACCAGAGCTTGATTCTGTAACATTTCATACTATGCTTCTACTTTATATTTGCACGTAGTCAAAAAATGGATCAGGTTAGGTAAGCCCATGTAATTGGTAAATGTCCATGTAAATCAATCTTGGCTCTGTGTAGATTTGTTGCTGTAGAAGGAACTCAGCAAAAGATAGTGGATACAACTGCCTCACTCCCTGTGCCAGGTCAGTGGGATGTGGACACCGAAGTCACTTGCAGCTACTTAAATGTTATGTATTTTCACACTCAAAGAAGCAGGCTTACAGAGCAAAGCAGGATTTTTTCTCTAAAATTCAGCACATTTTTGCTATAGCTAATCTATGAGGGAATTAATGCTGTGGAAGCAGGTATTTATATTGCTGTCCATTTGTGCAGCGTGTGCTTCTCCTGTAACATAGGGGTTCAGGGAATCTAAAATGTCTTTAGTTATATCAACTGTGGTCTTTTGAGGTTTCCCAAGATGCTATTAAGAGAAAAAGCTCACATGGTGCTCATCTTTATAACGATCTCTTCTCTTACCCATTTTCTTTAAGGAATTTCTCTAGGCGCACAAATAGGTCAAGGCCAATACATCATATTTAAAAATAGACCTCAAAGCAGAAGTTTTCAAAATGCTTTTCATCCTCATCTATCTCCAATCTGACCGTCACTCATAATCTTCTCTCTACTGAGGACATCTCAGGTTATATGATGATATAGGGGACATCTGTAGGATGATATAGGGTATATGGGATATGTGCTGCACCTTTAGCCGCTAATCCTCAGGCAGTGATCTATCATCTCCAGCACTTGTTAGCTGTTAGCATCCCTGGAAGATCATGTTTTCTCTGAGAACTTTAGTCCTTTAGGGAAGAGCAGGTACCATCCTGCAGCAAGGCCCCTGCAGTGTCTCTGGTGCTAGGGTGGGTGACAGCTCAGGGCTGTGCCACACGGAGCCATGGTGTGAGCTCAGGTTTCTGTACAGCCTGTGTGACACACAGTGCTCCCCACTGCTGCCTGTGCAACTTCACTCTGACCCTCTCTCTCCTATCTGCTCCCAGATATCCCTGTGCGCTGCACCTCACTTCCACAGATACAGTGGGAAGCTGATTTTCCAGTTCCAGGCAGTTGCACTGATTGTGGGCAATATAACTGTTTCTGAAGGTAATCTTCCTAGAAATCTGCCTGGAAAGATGTGCAAGTGCTCTTGGCTGAGGTTAAGCAACATCCAGTTTTCTGTCTCCTTGTAGCTCCCTGAGTGGCAGTGACAGAAGTAGGGACAAAGCATTATGAGGAAAACACTCTTTACTTAATGCATGCTGAGCTAAATGCTGGAAGCTCTTACCTGTGATAACACCTGGAGCACACAGGTTTCATCAGGTGCCCACAGCAGTGCTGTGTCCCAGGGAACCCAGCATCCAAACTTACACAGAGATACCAACGTAACAACAATCACATGGCTAGTTGGAGAGGGTGATGGGGTAGAGAGGTTAAGCTGGGACACAGGAAGAAAGGGAAATGGTCTTCTGCTGGCAGAGGATAGACTGGACCAACTACTCATTGTATAAAGCAATGAGACAAAAGACTTGGTAGAATGAATAGTGTCTATTTTTAGGAGAAAGAAAATTGCCTCTGCATCTTTTACATAAGCAGGGGAGTGCTATACATCTTTGTTTAAAATGAAGGATTCAATCTAGCTATCCAGTTCAGCCAAAATGCCAGTAAGTTTCATGGATATCTTTAGTGATAGATAGTGACTTGGAGTTGTCATGCTTGTGTCCTTTCTACCGTATCCAGTAATGTCCTGACAGCTGCAGCATGTTCTTCTGCAAACACTGAGGCTCGTGGGGAGGCCATCAGAGAGCCAGGGAAGGGTGTCACTTCCACATCTGTGTCATGCAAGGCCTGGGCTTCACTTTGGGGCAGCAACACTAGGTCTCACTTGCAGATGTGATGGGGCAAGGCAGGTGGCAGATCCCCAGCCATTCTGGATTTCAGACTCGGAGGTGACAGTGCCGGCTGCGTGCACCGGAGTTGTTATCCTGTTACCATAACAACGTGGCACATCCTCTGCAGTCCAGGCGCTCCATGCCTGGCGTGCAATGCTCAGCAGTTGCTGTAACAGGATTCACTTTTATTTTATTCTTCTATTATCTATTGTTTGGGACAGAGAAGGAGCACAGCCGTTGGGTTTTCTGACGCCTTTTGCCAACTTGTCCTAAAACTCCCGGGTACGAGGGAACAGAATGTCCAGATGGCACTGCTTTGCATTCCTAGTTTGAAGATTTGGAAAATCAGTGCATGGCATGTGTATATACATGGACAGAAAACACATACAGGAAAACAATTTAGCATGTCTTAGAGTTGAATGGCACAGTTATTTGTTTTTTGAGTTTTATTCATTGTTAGTAATAGAAAATATTGCTGAGATTTTAATAGTGTGGTGTCCCCATAGTACAAAGTGACTGAAAATTAGTCTGCTCTATCAGTAATGTGACATAAATTATTACTGCACACCATTCTTCACTATAAATTTTAAACCCTCCAATTTTTTGTTAAAGGGTCAGGAATAACCTGCAAACAATGTTTTTTATTCTCTGTGCTTGGTCTGTGCTCTCTTATTCTGCAGACATTGAAGATTTATGGCACAGGAAAATGTGAAAGAAGGCATAATTTCTGTTGCTTGATATCCCTAGCATTCAGGAGGACTTTTGTGAGCCTAATGTTTCACACAGGCACAGTTCTTTACCATTAAGTCAAATACTGTTTTTTTATTTACTACCTTGTTATTTGGTAGTACTTAAAGCAATTTCTATGGAACCTGGCTTTTACTCTAATTCTCAAAAAGGCCAAAATTCTTTTGAGGTGACTGCAATCATCTTTTAACACCTTGTCCTAAAATACTCTAAGGGTTATTGCAAAGCAAGAATAATAAAATGTTTCTTTTTAAAATAATGAAAAATTCATATTATGATTTTATTACACTTTTCTCAGCTGGGTGGGTAAAATATTTTCCTGTTGACATTTCTGAAGGAGGCAAGAAAATTCTTGCTCAAGAGCAAGTTTATATGCAATGGGAAGTTGGAATAGCAACAGCAATCTTTGTAAATCCTAATGAAAGCTATAATCCAGAGGAATAAGTCTGCTTCATAACACTAAATCATCATAATTGCCACCTACTCTTTCAAAGCCACAGACCAGCAGCTCCAAAGTACTGACTAGCTGTTCAGATATACCAGAGTAAAGAAATTTTCTCTCTGTGTGTATACATATATCACCCACTTATGATTCTTAACTCAAGCATCAACGTCAGAATTTTAACCACAATGCCTTAAGGGCAGATGGTCAGCATATTAGTTTACTATTCAGCTGAATCAGTGCCCCCTCCAGTTGGTTTCTTCATTCAGCATGCATTCCTGTGTGCCATTAAGCTAACCCTGGCTCAGAGCCTCACAAATAATCATAATTCCCTTTAAATATTTTGAGGAAATTTTTAATAACCCACCTTGAGTAACTGGCTGCATTTTACTGCTGCAATATATTTCAGGTATTCAGCATTTTTTGACTTTGAGACGATAGATCTCGTATTTACAGCCTTGGTAGATTAACAATTGGGTATTTGCTACATCATGTTGCACTTGTCAAACTGCCTCTATTATTAGCAGGAGTCACTGCATGATATAGTAATTTGAGGCCAACAACAACAACAACATAAAAGTATTTTCCATAATAAGAAACCTTCTCCTGTGTGACCAAATTATAGTCTGCTAAGATCAACAGACAGTAAACTAGTTAAGTTTTGGAGACTTTTAAAGTAATTCTGGTGCCTGAGCATCCAAAAGTTAGGTGCTCATTTTCCAAGCACCAAAGTGCTAACTTCTTTTTTCAATTACATAATTAATTGTACCAGAATTAAAACTATGTTATCATGAAGTATTTTAGTGTTTAATATTTTGAGCATTGAATGAAACATATGTACCAAATCTTTGTTTTTTGATAAGAATGGGACAAAGGCCATGCACTAGAAAACAGTGCTTAATTTCTTCAGTGTTTATGTAAACATTTCTCAATTTTGGGCAGTTATTCCATGCTACTATTGGCAATGAGAGTGATGCTAGATAAAAAAAAAGATAAATTGCTGGCCGGTAAGAAAAAAAAAATAATTCTCAACCAGTTTGTGTGAGAAAATTTATCTAAGTTCAGGTCTCGGGAACAAAGGAAGTGTTAACACTCCTCTGGGCTGCTCTCCCACTTCAGCTAAGAAGCTGTGAAAAAATAGACTCTTTCAGGGCTTGAATGTGAATGAGTTGAACTCTCCTGTAACTAGGAAATCTTTTCAGAATCAGACAGAACTGAGCAGGTTTTCAGTTGGTCGTATCCCATTCATTCCCTCACTCCTTATCCTCCACATGCTGATTCAGCTTGTAACTGAGCATGTCAAGGCTTTTGAAGTCTGATCAAAGATCCCACACTGGCTGCAGAGAGGTGGAAAAGAAGGAAGGCACCTTGTCTTTTGTGTTCATCCTAGTTACAGACTTTACTGCTCCATCACTCTCATCTAAACCAGAAGCAAAAAAAGAAAATTCCTCTGGAACTTGGATGGTATTGTAATTGTTCAATTATGACTAATTCAAGAGATTGGCTAGTGCTGAATTATTTTGTTCTTTCTCTTCACATGCTGATTTCTTCTCAAATCCTACTGCTTTAGCTCCTCAATCTTAACTGATGCTTCTATCTAAAATGCCTTACAAGAAATACTGCTGAGTATACCCTCATCACTACTCACGAGGGAAGAAAAAATTACCTGGCCCATGTCTAAAGGTCACACCTTATGATGCATTTTTAATCTTCCCATGACATTGGAAAGACGAGGGAAGGGGAAAGCATCTTGTCATTAAACATTGTTCTCCTAAGTATGATCAAAAACTTCCTTTTTGTTCGAGGTCCATGTAGCTCATCTGCCAGGAAGAAAGGACTGGCAGGGAAGGACTCTGCCCATGCTGAGTATTTTGAAAGAAATAGAAATATTTCTATGGTCTCTGGAGTGATAGTAGTAGCTTAAGGTACACAATAAAACAGCCCTGGATAAACTATTACAGTTTCAGTTAACAAACTTAAAATTATCATCAAGATATATTTTTCCATTGAGTTTGGACTGAGTTTGGACTAAGCTGGACAATGTCTATATGTTTGTTAACAGGTGCTCTACTATTTATTTTGATCCCTGAGAATACCTGGACATTCAATTTTAAATTAGGATGGTAACCTCGATTTTTTTTTTTAATCAAATGCTGGATCATGAGTCAATGACTCAGACTATACTTTCAGCACATGACTTAGCCCACAACTATTATGGGCTCGTTGGTGTTTACATGTTTATTGCTGTTTTTCTACTCCTTCCACTTATCCCTAAATTGCTGGGTAGGACAAGGTTTTTATTTCTGTTCTTCTTTTGAACCACTCCTCCGTTCTTGTGAGGAAGAAGAGATGGGTCCCTTGCCTGTTTTCCATGCCACAAAGCTTTCTGCAGGAGCAGCCCTTGAAAGGCTATCAGAAGGTCCTTGGTAGATGTGTGTATAACTAGATCCTTGGGCTTTTCTCTTTGCTTCACAGGTCATCTTCCTCAATAGCAACCTCCTCTCCTGCCGGGGAGCATAGCACCAGGCAAGGTTATGAAGGATTTCTCTAACTGGACACTGGTGTAATTTTGCTGCCCAGCTCTCTTATTACTGAGAGTTTCTCACTGTCCACATCTGATGCCAGTACTGAAATGAACCAAGCTGACCAAAATGCTTTGACTAGTTAGCAGCATAGTACCCACAAGCTGCATTTTTCACTTATCTCAGTGCTTTTTTTCTTGCAGAGGAAAAAGCTAATGGTTTCTGTATAGTTTCTGATACAGGGTAAAGGCTGCATCCCACTGTCACTTCATTTCAATTCATATTCCATCTTGTGATTTCATGTGCAGTCAAAAATTATTATTTTTATTATCTGCATCATGGCAAACAATGAGACTGCTGATCTGTAGCAAACTCTGCATCAAGCCTCGCTCTGGGTTGTCCCAAATCTGTGAAAGGTGGGCAAAGTTCTGGGCAGTCTGAAGAGTTCTGTTTTCCTTCACAGCCTTTTATTTAAATGGCTGCTGATAATGAGGTACAGAAAATGGCATTAAAGTGACTCATGATGTCAGCAAACATTGCTGCTTGGAAATGTCACATTGCTGTCATTGCACAGAGAGAAAAGGACCCAGCATTGGCTGGTGAATACAGTCAATAAGGAGAATTCATCCCTGATCCTTTCCTGCCCTTTGCAGAATAGTTCTTTTGACCAGAAGAGATAAGGAGAGAAAAAGAAACACATAGTTGCATTTATGTTTGTTAATAATTTTTAAATAAAACAGAAATAAATATTTTTGTGACCAAAAATATAGTGCATTGAAATGTTTGCTGGTGAGAGTGATTAGAACAGCATGTAATAGTGTCTGACGAGCAACATGAATTCATTGACAACCAGCTGTTGAGTCTTACATATTTGATCTGTTTCTATTCCTTATGTTTTATTAATGCCATCCTTCAGTTCTAATAATGCCTGATTCTGTGCTTCTCAGTCAGCTACTGAGAAATTAATTTTCTGGGACTTGTTCCTAAGGAAGAAATGATGTGGGATTGAACCTGTCATTCCTGAGGATTATTAACCAGGCTTTGGTCTTGGGAGAACTCTTTTAGATCCCTCCACACAACACACTTTTTATATAGATAATAACATAGAGTAAGAAACATATTCTGTGAGCTTTGTAGCTTTATATTTTGCTACACTGAAGTCTGGCAGGAGAAATAGGACCACAGTTGGGATATCTCTCTGTGGTAGTGAATGGGTATGTGTGGGGCCAGGTAGAGAGGGCGCAAGGATTCCCCACTCATTGCACAGCAATTAATGGGAAGAAATACGACTAATCACCAGTTGTGATAATGTATTATAGCTCTGTAGATTCAGTGCCTCTGGGTCTATGTGTAAACCATGAAGACCAGACCTCTGATCAGCACAAAAATAAAGTACAGACCGGGATGAAGCCTTGCTCACACCCTGCACTTCCTTTGCTCCTAGAGGAAATCTGAGGATGCTGAGAGGAAGCATAGGAGAATTGGCTCCATCAGTGGCCTGGCCCCAGTGGGTGTGGGGATGGGTTTGCTGCCTGTATGGCAGAGCATTCAACAATCAGTGCATGGGCTGTTACACCCACACCCAGAGCCTCTGCCACTGCCACAGACCCTGTCCCCAGGTGTAGAACTCCATTTGGTCTGTCCTGATGTCTGCATACAGAGCCATTAAAAAACATGTTATGAGAGAAAGAACATATGGAGGCAGGAACCTGGCCTGACCTGATGAACTTTTCATTTCATTTAGGCTGCTTCAGCTGCAGACAGACTTGACAAAGAGGAAGTACATATAGTTCTTAGAGGCTTTTTTTTATACCTGCCTTTTTTTTTTTTTAATTCTTCTATTTTCATTTGTATTTGTTACAAAATATTCTTGATTTAAAGCAAACAGATTCTCCTAGTGGGATGGTTTCTGGGGGGGTCACCATTAAGGCAGAATGGGCAGCCCAGATTTAATGAAAATAAATGGCATTCACTCATGTGTAGCTGTCTCTTATAGAGAACCCTAGCTAAGCGTGCCTTGCTGTTTCAGGGATACAATAAGACAAAGTCTCCCCTTTATTTATCTTACAAGCAAGGGATGACACTTCTGATAATGTTTTCTCAATTTGTCTTTAAAAGCAAACACTTGAATGGGGGCTCTGTTCCTGCAGTACAAAGGTCACAAAATTTAGGCTGCATGGGTGCAAACAGCAGACTGTAAACATTGTGCTGTTTGTCTTTGGGATAGCATACCTTACAATGTCAATATGTGTTCCATTAATCAGATGAGTGCTGTGTCCTTTTGCATTAAACATCTATAAAGTGTGCATCTCCCTTTGTGTTTTAAAAGCACTTTTAGCCTGATGTTTTAATACACAGGCGTATTGCAGAATTGGTGTCACACAGCATGTCTTCATTTGTATTTACTGTGTTGCACCACAGAACTATTTTGTTTTCATATTGTAACGTACATTTGTGAGATGCTTTTCTGAAGTAAAAGTACACAATCGATGCTTTAAAAAATATTGCTTGAGGAAATAATTTTATTAATCCTACACACAATATCCTTCCTGTCATATAGTGGAATTTAGATGGCAGAATCAATAATGTAGTATTCACGTGGGAATTGCTAATACACAAATTAGTGCATGGTGCTTCTGTGCTTGGTAGGAAAGATAGCCTGTGTTCCTTCAGCCTTTTATTGCTGTGCAATCAAAGAGAATTATGGACATAAAAAATCCAGTAAAATATAATGGAATATTTCATGAATTGCAGTGTTTACTAACAAGAGAAGTTGCTCTTTTCAATTCGTGGCTGAGCAGAGCAGCAAGCAATATTTAGGGTAGTAATAAAAGGCAAATTATCTGTGTTTTCCTTTAAAGCCTATCATGGAGGTAAACTAAAATCTAATGCAATCTGGTAACATTAATGCACCTCTTTGTGGTGTAGAGTGTGAATACTGGTATACTAATGGTTCATCATATTTATTCCACAGAGCAATATCCTTTTGTGTTATTGAAAACATAAAGGAATATAAATTAAACATAATGAAATAATTTAATTTCTAATGGCTACAGAATGATCTAAATATACTGAACAAGACCCTGTGACTGCCTGCTCTAGTAATTGCTCAGTTGTATGCTTATTTTCATAATCAATGCATTACTCAGACTATCTTTAGTGGAATTTATTACCTCATTTTCAGTTTCACGGTACTTTAATATGCAGTAGGCAGTCCCACAGAAAATTGTGATCTGTAGAGCAAAGAATCATGGTGTCAGAGGTCAGAGTTCTTTGTTTTCATTCCTTTGAAATCACTCTTTAATATTCTAAAAGGGGCAAAAAGCATGTAATTTGCATTTAAAGTACAGCTTTCCTGCATTACATCCCCTTGAATGTATCTTTTGGGTAGTGGACATTTATCATAGAATTCCTCTTGACTCTGGAAACAGTGCAGAAGGTAGCTGAAGAACCTCTGTAACTGTGCAGTACAAGGCAATAAATCTGAAGCTGCCACAGGATTACTATGGTAACCATCCAGACTGTCTGTCTTCCAGCCATACTGAAAGGTAGGTTCAATTTTCAGCTCGTCAACTCCTCTCCATGATTTACTTGTTGACACCACACATTTGATGTAGTAGTGTTAATGCCCTCTTGCAGCACAAGGGACTAATACTGACACTGTTTTATATGGCAATGCACAGGAGCGACCCCAGGAAATAATTTAAAATTTTAGAATAGTATTCCTGTCAGCAAATGCATAAAGTGGCATAAATTGCCAGAATTTGAATCCTGTTTCAAGCTGCTTCAACTTTGTATGGAAGAAAGAACTGTCTTCACGTGGCAGCGTGCAGTATGAGCTTAGAAATGAGGTTAAAATTGCCTACTTACTTAAACATTTATAGGAGAGAATATGTGCAGGTCATCCTGGGGTGTGTATGCAGTGCTTGCACCCTTTTTCAGTTCCTTACTACAGAGATGGAGAGGGTTTTGGCATGCAGTGGGGTGATTTGTCTTTTTTGTCTTGCAGCATTCTCCATGGAAATGATCTGTGGTTTTGAATAAGTGTGGCAAATGCTGTTATGCCTCAAAACAGATTACTTGAAATGTTATGTTTTGCATTTATGCACTCACTTACATTATCCCCAGGGCAGACTGAGGCTGTGTCAGGTGAGCCAAAGAACCCAGGGACTGCTGACTGACACCTTGATATTTTTGTTTTTGAAGCTGTCCCCCAGCTTTCTGGGGTCAATCCAAATAAGAATGGTGTTTAGCTGAGCTTAAAGTGCCTTTGTTGCTGAAGAAAGAAGAGAAACCTATACTAGTTTTTAACACTGAAATACATTCAGGAACACTAAGACCGGTGAAGCTGGTTTACTAAGAGTGTTTGTGGGTGTGGATGTGCATGCGTCATATGGAGTGTAGTTTGATCCTTTCACATCTAGTTAGAGGTGAAATCTGGTTTTCTGAATAGGGATAAAGGCAATTTAATCTCTGTTGTCATTGATATGAGTTGATTCTTCCTTGAGTGTCGAAAGCCAGACTCAGAACTTAGCTTTTCTCTCAGTGGAGGTACTGATCAAATTTAACATCTCTGCTCTGATTCCTGTCTTCTAAAGCTCTGTAGAAACCTAGTAGATTTTTTGACTTCCTCTCTCTGTCAAATTTGGTGGGAACTGACTGGTTGTTGCCAAAGGTAGCAAAACAGGAGGGAGTTTGTACCCCCTGACATATGCCACTCTATAATCATCTTTGGAAAAAACCAAGCAGAGAAAAAACTCTGTATACAGCAATTGATATGCTGTTAGTCCAGTGCCCTTTGAAGTGGAGCATCTTGACTAGAAAAGGTGTGGCTCAGTTTGAAATAACTTTCTCAAGCCAAGCCTTTTGATGCCCAATACTGTCATTCACCCCATCTTTGATTGTAAGGAGGATATGAAAATTTTCATTTTGAAGGATCTTTAGAGATACATTTCTTCCTTTCCCTAAAATATTCCCCAAGATTCCTCCCAAAACTATATATTCATATTAAAGAAATAAACCAACCAAAGCACTGCTGATAGTAGTGGTGATTTGCAGCAACATATCTGCATAAAATGTTGCCCTTCTGCTGCAGTGAAATATTCCACCTGCTGAAAAGTATTTGTTTGCTCTCCTTGGGACATAGCTACTATTTATCTGCTGGTCATATTCAGTTTGGTTAGTGTGAACAGCACATGAAGATAACACGGAAAACCACCAAATGGGAAGTGTGCTGTCCTGTACTCCTTCTCCCAGCTGACTCTGGATTGTCTTCTGAATGATAAGAGCAGAAGCAGGAGTGGGGCCCTCATCAGACAGGCAGTGGTTCAGCCCACATGCTCAAGGTTCTGTTCACTGAGAGCTGGAGTAAGTGATCTCTAACCAGCTATGCAGGTGCTGGTTTTGGTTTTTATTTGCCCTGGTGGGGATTAGTTGCTATTATTGGGAAGGGCAATTTTGACCTTGGCTGGCTGCCAGATGCCTGTCCAGCCACTGTCTCACTCTTCCTTGTCAACAGGATGGGGGAAGAAAATAAACTCATGTGTTGAGATAAAGAGAGGGAGGTAACTCATGGGTTACTATCATGGGCAAAACAGGCTTAACTTGGAGGAGCTTAATTTAATTTTCTCCTAGTTAAAAATGGAGTAGGACAGTGAGAAAGAGACAGGACTAAAACCACTTCCCCCATCTCCTTTTCAGTCTCAGTTCACTCTTCCACCCCCCAGCTGGTGCAGAGGGATGGGGAATGGGGATTGTGGTCACTTCATAATATTTCATCTCTGCTGCTCCTTCCTCCTCCCCCTGCTGCAGTGTGGGGTTCCTCCCACGGGATACAGTCCCTCATGACTGCTCCAGAGTGGGTCCTTCCCATGGGCAGCAGTTCTTCACAAACTGCCCCGGCTTTGGCAACACCAGTCAAAGCTTATAGGGATCAGCACAGAAATGAAGAACAGCATGTTTTCCTACAGGGCAATGACTAAGATATAAGAGAAGTGGTAGGCATGAGAAGGTGTCAACTTCTGACTTTATACTGGCACCATAATCGTGTTATATCTGGTGAAATTATGAAGAAATGTGTTTCTTCAAGAAGGATGGCCTTCAAAAATATCATATCATCCTTACCTTAATTAGACAGATCACTCCATCCCATGTGATGACTTAATCTCATGCTTGAAGATCAGTAGCATATTGTAATTTACAACCATGGACTTTTTGAGGAAATGCTGGAAGAATAAAAACACTGCACTTTATAAGGGATAGCAAGAAGGAAAATCTGAGAAAGGAATAATGTGTTTTCATTTAAACATTTAACGGTGATAGATTGACTAGTGCTGCTTTCCAGACCTCAGTTGCTTGAAGGCAGTAAAACTGACTTTTTCTGGCAGGCCGTAGATTTGTTTGAGACAATGTTTCTTGGCTATGCTATTAAGTAGAAACTTAGTAGGCATCCATATTTTTACAGTCCTAAAGCTCTATCTGGTCTGTGATTTAGTAGATATACGTACCTCTCTGGAGATGGATTCAGTTCTTGCTGCTCATAATTTTCTTTGCATATTTTATGTATATCTAAAATTAGGAACATGCCTGGTACCATTTTATAATTAGAGCTATGTTCAAATAATCTTTTCTAGAAAGGTGTTAAGACTTTGAAAATAGTGCTGATTTCCTAACACGAACATGGTAGATAATTTAACAAAAGTCTTCTATTTTCTAGAAATGTATATCTTCAAAATTTATCCTTTGCTATAGCATTTGGTTATGAAATCTGAATTTTTGTTTAAAGAGAAAATGGTTTCTTGACTCTTATTGCTGCAAACACAATCTTAAGAAATGTGAAGGGAAGTGTGCTTTCCTTCATAATCTTGACAAGGTGAAATTTGAGAACCTGATTTGAGAGGTTATTAACTCTGAAACTTAGTGCTCTGATAATTTTAAGGCTTGCTCAACTACTTCACAAAGGACAGTGCTGACCTTTTTAGTGGATGCTGCTTCTTTGCTGGCCTGAACTATCATCATTAATAGCTATATTTATTCAGTTATTTATTTTTGTATTTAATTCATTACAAAGTGCTACCACTGAAGAGGTTACGTAATCCAGAAATCTCGGTACGTTAAATTGGAAGTTGGAAGAGAGAAGCTATAAAATGCAAGAGACCCTTGCTTCCTCTTTATCACAGGAGTTGTCTTTGTTTTCTTGGTATTTCTGAGATATTTTTCACACTGTCATTTGGGTAGCTTTTGAATTTTCTTCTTCCCATCCATCTCTATATGTTGCTGCCAGGAATTTTTTGTTTGTTTGTTTTGACAGTGTTATTGGCTCTATGCCATCAGATTCCTGCAATACTGCAGTAATAGGAAACCAGTGACTATATAGGAAAGCATGGGTGAAGGAGAGACAACATCATTATTTTCCATGTTTTTGCAGTTACAAAGCTCTGATGCATTCACTAGTGCTATTTAAATATGTGCCACTAAGCAGCCAATAATATCTCAGTTTTAAAATAAAACACGGCTTTAAAATTCTGTAATAAATCCAAATGCACTGAGATGCAAAAGAGTTTCTTTTGTTTAAACATAGTTTCTTTTGGTATCAAAGACTATTATCTCCCAATAATGGAGGTGAGAGAAGTAATTGTTTGCAACGCAGATCTATGACAATTCTTCTTCCAAAGTGTAAAGATTTGGAAGGGGTGGAAAATGGAGGTAGGTGGACATTTGAGTCTTAAATCATGATATCAATAGGTAGCTAAAGCATTAGAGAAGGGGTTTTAGGGGGATGAAAAATGAAACAGGTGCTTTGCAGTACATGCAAGCATGAGCTGGCTCTCTTCAGGTGGGGAATGGGACTCAGGGCTCTGAGTAAAGGTTCTAGCAATGTCTCTCATGCCCAGACACTTCACAGAGTGGGCAGTAAGTATCCATGCTGGCCTTGGTTCCCTGGGAAGGACTGGCAAGGCCAGAGGAGCCTTACTTTGAGGACATGCTTAGAAGAACTCCACGGTGAATAATCCATGCCTGAAGCACAGGGGTTGGCCGCATAATGGAGAAGTGCATGGGGAGAAATGCAAAGGGTATCTGGGGAGGGATAAACTCCAGCATGAGTGTACAGTCACCTGCAGATTAAAAAAAAAAATCCAATAGCTACTTCTTCTAAGAATACAGAATTAATCCCCTTCTATTACAGGCAGCATCATGTTGAGTATGCTAATTTGAAGTTCTCTTTATAACTTACTTCATTTGCAAATCATGCCATTCAATTCCCCTGACTTGCAAACCAAATATAGTCTTAAGAAAAGGTGGACAGCAGAATAAATCAAGTATGAGGATGTCGTGGTTCCATGGCTCTTTCCCTTTGGATAGCATACAGGAATGCGATTTAGAAAAGGGGGAGGCAGGGCTTGCACTAGAGAAATATGTGGTGGTGACTGACAACCAAAGCATGAAGAATAAAGGGACCCATGTTTTCAATTAACCATGTCCAAGATCAGGCCCTGAAAATATGACACAGTCTCTATGTAAACTATGCATAATTTTTGCCAGTCTGTGTCCAAATGAGACATTATCACAATGTGCATTAGAATGGGTTGCCAGAGGCAAATGCTTGTGTGATAACTCCCCTAAGGGAATAAAGAAAAGAGCCAAACTTCCATGGTGTCAGCTGCAACATTTCATTTGTTTGGCAGCCATTTGCCATTTGAAAAGCATGCTTTGCATGCATCAGAAACACACCCTTTACACCCAAGAAGAAGGGACAGAGACATGGAACATATTAGGCTATACATTTTTGTTTGATTCTAATGGGTTTTTAAAAGCATTTTGCTTTTGAGGATCTTTATCTCTCCTGTATATAAATTTTCACTAATTTAATATATTGCTAGTCATCAGAGGTACACAGCACTGCAGAGTCTAAATTTGTATCTGAATTGCCTTTTCTGTGATATTTTAATGATCTATTACAGTCATCTATACATTTTTCCACAAGGATCTCTTTTAGTGGTGGGAATAATAAAGAGTTTGATTTGTACCTGAATCAAAGATGGATTCTGCTGATAAGGAAAATCCAAAATAGCTTAATTATAGCTTAATATTGGTTGGTGGGTATATCTGACGGTAGACATAGTGCAGAGTATCTTGTGGATGCTGCAGGTGTTTCCTCTCCATTCAGGGAGTTGCAGCTGGTGAAAATACCTTGTCTTTGAAGACATGCCAGGTTCCTCAGTTGCAATGAACTAAATTTGCTAAGCTTGTTGATTCATGTGCAGTATTGTACTGGGACATTTTCCTAAAGTGAAATCTATGTTTTAGACATAGTCTGACAAATTTTCTGTGTGGAAGAATGTACCTGCTCTGCATTTAGGTTCCAATTTCAGAAGCTCCATATTGGTCCAAAGTCTATGCTTTCTAGCAGCTGTTAGTCTGCAGACCTCTCAGTCATGGTCACAGTAGGAAAACGGCACTTTCTTTGAGATAAATCTCAGTTATTAAGTAGTTGCAAAGACTGACGTATTTCCCCTCTAGCCCCTATGAACATCTCAGTGTGAGGCTTGGCTTTGTGCATAACGTGGTTTGAGTAGAGGCTGTGTTCAGTCCCACGCTTCCTCCATCTCATCTGTTTCCCTGGCTTATGTTGTACTGGGTTGAGCAATCTGTGAGTGCAGAGTGAGTCAGTTCAGCCAACTGATTGGATGGAAAACCTTTTGGCAGATTAATCTTCTGTCAGGCAGGTCACTGCACCAGCTGGTGCCGCGGTCGCACGGTTGCTACTTCTGATGCTGGGGCACAGTCTGGTGGGAGAGTGCTTCTTTCCATGTCAGCCCATGGTTTCACCAGCCTGGCTGTAATTTTGTACTGAATTTCAGGATTGGTGCCAGATTCTGAGGCCTGGTAACTGGATTTAATGCATTCATTTGTTATGCAATTCATGCTGGACCGGTTTTCAGTCTCCAGAAGCACTGAGCTGTAACTGCCAACAAGCTCTGGAATTGCATTATTCTTTATGAAGGGGTTTTCGTCTTTACATATTCTGTGTGATTACAAGCTACAATGAATACTATTTAAGTGTTATTTTTTTCCTCCTCTGTTCATTGCTACCTGTAGTTGTCAAGATACTGATGTAAAGTTAACTAGTCTGTAGTGTCTTGGATTCTCTGTGCATTTTTCTAAAGTTCATTCTCAAGAAACTGTTTTCTATTGCCCATGGACACCTCCTCTATTTGTTTTTGTTTTGGTTATTGCCCATAAGCAAGTGAGGGAGAATTAATGCAAGCAGGTGGCCTTTTGTGTTGCGTGAGAGAAGAGGAAAGTGCTCCTCCAGTACAGACTTGCGTAAGGTCTCGTGCAGCTCTTTCCAGAGCAAGCACTTTACAGAACAGAGACAAAGCAGCTGCTCCCTCAAGGCAGCTCCTGAGGCCAGACAGGAACTTTCCTTCTGATCCCTGGAAAGTCCTGAGGTCACTGTTTAGGGTGATTGGTAGACCCTGTAGATCCAGGTCTTTCCCTGTCAGTTGGATGATGCTCCAAAGTTTTCAAGTGAATTACTCCAATATTTGGTCCCATTTTAGTACCTCCTTATTAGGGTTTTGGTGGAGAGAGATCTTTTATTCTATAGGGAGAGGGAAGGTACTTGCTTTGTCTTATGACAACTATCTCCTCTGGAAATTTATTATTTCCTTTCCTATCAATTTTGTTTTTCTCTTCCATTAATATTTTTATCACTTATTTTAATGATTCTTGCCATCCACTTTTCTTATTTGTGTTGGTATTCATCCCTTTAATTTGAGGTTAAGATGTTTCACTTTGCTTCCAAAGCCCTCCTAGTGATGTATGGACTAATGCCTTTACAATGCCAGTTTTAAGACGCTTTTCCAAAACTTTCATGTTACCACTTGAGTGTTTCCTCCAGCCCTGATCTGGTGACAGTCCCATAAGTAGTTGCAAATGTGTTTTGGGGATGTGTGGTGTGTGTGTGTTCCCACAGATTCCTCCTCTGTTGTAATGTTCTAAAACCAATGGCATGCTGGTGTGTTGTCTTGGCTAGTTGCCAGATAAATCCTTTCTTTCTTATTTCAATCTCTCTTTCTTTTCCCTGCTTTCTCATCTCTTCCCAAATGTTAGCTCTCTAAGACAGGAAGATTAATATTGATTTCGTTTTTAGACAGTCAGGCCCAACAGGCGCTTGGAGTATGATAAGGATCACTTAGTTGCTTAGGTGTGTACCGCTGATAGACCTGGTCCATGGAAACCTTTTCTGCAGTACCTGTCCCTCAGCCTTAGTACTTTATTTTCCTTCCAGAAGTTTTTTACCCTAACCTAGCAATTACCACTGTTGTCATTTATATAAATTTTGGATAACAGTCACAACTCAAAGAAGTCTAATTATTTCACCCAAAGTGAAAAAAAAAAAAAAATCAAGTATCATGTGTGTTCTTAGTTTGTTATAATCTTAATAATGGTAACTTAATTACAGTTGTTATGATTGGAAGCTCTCTCATACGGGAAATTATGTTTATGACATGTATGGAAAACGTTGTAGAAGTAGAATTAGGATTTTGAAGCTGACAGGCTGTGCTTGAATACCCCAGCTGAATAAATGATTTCTCTCATTCTTAGGATGGCAAATTTATCTCACCCTTCCCAATTTCTCTTTTCTCTCAATTTTATGATCTTCTGCTCAGTAACAAGATCACAATATTCCTCCTCTTCCCTTAGCATTGTCACAGCTCTGTACTATAGATATACATTTCTAAGGTCACAATTGTACTTTTTAAATTTTCATTGCTGTTTAGTGAACCTTGTTTCAAATAGCTTAATGAAAAGTTGTCTTAAAAGATGTTGGCTTCTAATATGACTGGCTAAAAATCAGAAAAATATTTATGACTAAACATAGTAACTGGCAAACAACTTTGTAGAACTCTAAGAACAAGATCAACTCAAAAGTTCACTAAAATCAGGAGCCATTTGAAATCAACATTTATGTAATGGAGAATAGAAAGCGATTCTTCAACTAGGAACAAGTTATTTATAATAAAAAATAGTAATAAACCACAATAATTTCCGTTTTTCCCCCCCTATTTTTTATATGAGGGACCATGTGCCACTGTGATCATTATACTTGCCTTGTACATGTATGAAATCAAAATTTTTATTCAGTGAGTCCTGCTTAAGGCTCTGAATCCTGGAAAATCCCATATTTAACCTGAAGCATTTATGTAAGAACATCTCAGTAATAAAGCTTAAGTGGCACTTTACATCTATGTGAAATACACTGCAACCAAATCTTGGACAATAATAGATGATACCAAAATGCTGATCAAGTAACAAAGACAGTGGATAATTACAAAATTAGCCAAGATCTGAGACAGTAGGTGATTTCCCAGGGCAATGTTGCTTATTTTATGAAGATGATATTTGCTGAAGGTTTTTATATGCATATATATATTAGCTTTTCTTATCCTTTCAAGCCCTTAGGACAGTTTATAATCCTTTGGTTTGTCCAGTGCTTTGGTTTTTCCTTTCCTCTCGTCAAATCTCACTTGGATCAGGTGCATAAAACAAACTTTAGATGCATGCAATGCTGATTCCATTCTTTTGTTCAAGACAGTCTTTCTTGCTTTATACAATGAAAGTAAGACATCCTCTGCTTTTCCTCCAAAGACCTTTCTGACATGTTGCACACTATTCCCTGATGTTGCATACTCTATATTTCATAGTATCTGTTTCACTGCCCTGTATTATTTCATTCTCTTTACAGATCTCCGTGTTCTACTTGTGTCTTCTCACCTGTCTGGTGGTTATAAAACTTCTCTTTTCCTCTAGGAAATAGCAGCTGCTCGAGTTCAGTAATTAACTGATGCACACCAGATCAAAGAGCTGAAGATGGGTCTTTAATCTGAAAGTTCATTCAATTGCAGTGTATGAAAGACTCCTGAAACTTCCTGGATCAAGACGCTGAGATAGCTGCCTCATGCTATTTTTGCAATGTGTTCAGGCATCTACTTGTAAAGAATCCAGATATTGACACAAAACACCCAAATACTTGAGCAAAGATGGGAATATCATTCCCTCATAGTGTATGATAGAGAGTGCTGGATGGAAAATACATTTGCTTTGTGATTTCTCTCCAATGGGAGATCTACTTCCTAGAGTCACTGACATTCTAACTGATTACCTCCTTAACTTCCTTAACCCACTTAGACCACTTCCCTCCTTCCTGCCCCAGACACCATAACAACAGACTCTAGGCTGAAAAAGATGGTTACATCTGGATAACAGAATTTCAGAAGTTGTATGATCATGAGTGGCTTGATCCCTGCAAGAAGCATGTGCATTGAAGGGCAGAGGAGGTTTTTAGGACAGTCCTCCAGGAGCAGTACCAGTCCAGTGGCATTTTCCATCATCAGTCAATATAGCCCTAATTGTGGTTTAGGTTAATAGAGGCTTCAGTCATGAACAAGACAACCGTAATAATATTGAACATATTTTTTCTATCATATTCCCTGTAGAGCAAAGCTCTTCCCACCATTTCTTTCCCTTTTAATCCAGCTTATCCATGTTTTCAGGCTATGAAATTCATCCTTGACTAATAACACTGATAGAGAAAAGACTATGTTTAATACAGTTCTCTGGTTGAAACATTAGACACCATTTTCCAGCTTCCAGGAAGAAATAAAACAAAACGGTGTTGAAATCATTTGTGACAAAGCAGGAAATGGCTTGGGCATGCTTTTTTACTCTTGTCCTCAAACATGATTATGTTCTTCTTCTTGTTGTATATTGCCTTATCAGCATGAGGATTAGACTTAGCAATGAATAAATTATGAGGAGAAAAGTATACTGCTGCCCAAGAATAACCAGTCCTACTGGATACTGCGTTCAGGAGGATGCTCAAGCAATATCAGAGGTAGTTTCTGACTTCTATAGTGTATTGTTGTAAGACAAGGGTACTGTCCCTCTGACTTTTCATGTTGTACACTGTTACTGCTGTGTTCTTGTTTGTGTAAACCCTTTGGAAAAGTTATACTCCATGTGAAGCGTGTGAAATATTTCTGCTCAGGTGTGTTCCTGAGGTACTGGCATCCCAAATTTAGCATATGCATGTTTAACCAGTGTGCAAACGATTAGACATAAGGACCCAACAGCTTTGTGGGGTGAACCAGGGTGACCCCCCACCATTCATTGCTACCAGTTGCTGTAGGAATTACTGTTCTGTCATTTGAAGACTAGGAGAGCAACACTTCCAAACCAAACTGTTCTATGATTCTGCTAGGTACCCACTTCCACTCCATGGAGCTTTTAAGCAATGAGACAGCCCAGGCTGGGGGGCTTCATGGCTGTAAGAAGTTCCATTGAGGATTGGCCTCTTCTCTCAAGCAGCTAGAGAAAGGACAAAGAGAAATGGCCTCATGTGGCACCAAGGGAGGATCAGGATGGGTATTGGGAATGATTTCTTCACTGAAACTGTGGTTAAGCATTGAGGCTCCCCAAGGAAACAGTGGAGTTACTTGGGAGTGTTCATAAAATGAATGCACAGAGCACTTTGTGATATGGTTTAGCAGGCATGGTGTTTTTCATTTGGAGGTTGGACTGGATGGTCTTGGAGGTCTTTTCTGACCTTTTCCTTAACACTGCAGGGTTGAATGCTTTCAAATGGCTTCACCCTGCAGCTTCATGCAAGAAAGGGAAGCTTGATTGAAGTCCCACCTTTAAGGGATACCCAAAGCTGTGCAGGCAACTCAGACCCGCAGCACCATGTACTGTGGCTCGGAAGACTGTGGGCAGCAGAATGTCCTGGCTTAAGCCCAGATGAAAACCCACATTTGTTTCTACAATGAGAACTGTCAGAATAAACATTTGGCAAGGGGAAGCAGCCCCACAAGGGGCAGTGGCAAGGAAGGAATTGCACGTGTGGTCGGTACTTTGCAGTCACTGAGTGGCAGCTGTCACCCTGTAAAGTTCACAGCTGCTACCTCTAAATCCTGCTTGTGTTTCCCTGTGGTCTTACTCTGGGACTCTGCTTCCTACAAGTAGTGCTGACCCCTCAAGCAATGCAGGGGCATGTGGAGGGAGAAAGGAACCATCCCTGGTGCAAGAGAGAAGTATCATGCTACAGCTTGGATCACAGCTAGTGTTTTCCAAGAGGGAATTGGACCCATGACCCCATCTATCCAGCCTTGGAAGAGAACAGTCTATCCCCAGTGATTTTAATCATGAAGAAAAGAGATCATTTAACATTGTCCTGGAGTCCTTGTAGAGAGGCCAGAAATATCTAGCCTTCAATGCTTTCCAATGCAAATTTGATTTATTCATTACTGCCAAAATATGTACTTTCAGTTTTGTTTAGATTTGGAGAATTGTGGTCTTAGACATCACTTCCAAGTAAAATAACCTATTCCTTGATATTGCTTTCAAACTTCAAAGATAGACTGAGGGGCTGGAAGTGTCAATATGTTATTAATTTTACAGTGGCAAGTTCCTGGCACCAGTCATTCAGATGAAGAGCTGTGATAAAGTGGAGCAGATTAAAATTACAGCAAGTTCAAAGTAGATATAGTGCCTCATTCACAGTATCTTCAGGAAAAATACTGAGATGAAATTGGTGAACTTTGGTTGATTGTTTGTTAATCACACCAATGGACCAAGCTGATGAAATAACCTGCTCTTGCAAGGTAGTGTGCAGCTATTCATTTCTACCTTATCATTCATGCAGTTTGAGCAAGAAGGAGCTTTTTAAAATGAATTAAAATTGATGCAAGTAGTAGGTAGTGCAGATGCAACTCATGTAAATTCCAGCAATACCCATTTCACAGGGGCAGGGGAGACAAAACACACTTTCATTTTCCCATGATCATATTTGATGAACTAGACAAATGTGATCATAGACAGGAAAATAACTCTAGGGAAGGGTATCACCTTGCCTTGCAGATCAGCCCCCCTAGAGTGCTGAGCTGTATTTGCTCACATCCATGGAGGAAAGGAAAATTGCCCCACAGTGCCAGTACAGCAGTGAAGTAGCAGGCTTCAGACTGGCTCTGTGTGACCCTCCTCATGTGTTATATGTCTTTTTACATATACTGGCATGTCTTCACCTCTTTCCACACAAATTTAATGTGAAACATCCATTTCAGAGCTTTACTGAAGCAATGTGATTTTTCTGATTTTTCTGTGTAGCTACCTTCCACCTTTCACTGCTGCTATAATAAGCTTCCAGTTCATTATGGTGGTTGGAGTGCTCTTTCTCCAGTCTCTGAGCCTCTCTGGTGGGCTGCTGCTGTGCCTGGAGTGAGAGCCATGCTCCTGCTCTCTCCTGTCTCATTCCCATGACTTCATCATCTACCCCTTTCTTTTCTGTGCTGCTTTTGACACTATAAGCCTATTTAATCCTGGAAATGGCAGAAGATTCCAAGTTTTGTGACATTTTGATGCTGACACACGGTGGTTGCTCTCATTGAGCAGGCAGTGCTGAGGGAGGAGGTGGCCAGAGGAGTTGGGGACGCCTTACCTGGTGGGCTCATCTGTTGCTCACCCAACTCACCTGAGTTCAGCTGACTGCTTAGGTCAGCTCAGTCCACCTGACATGTGAGCCTTGTAGCAGAGTGCAGAGGTGGGCACAGAGAGAGACCATGCATTGCTCTGGCAGTGCTGCATAGAAACATGTTAAACCTCTTCCTGAAAGTATTCCCATCTCCTTCTCCAAACAGCAAATACTAATAATAACTCTTTGTATGTGTACTTGAGGAAGAGCCCCTGTCTGCTCCCATCTCTACAGCTGAGGAGGGAACCAGCTGTGATGCTGAGGACAGTGAGGGTGGTTGTTGCTTGTAACTAAAGCCTTATAAAATAAGGACCTTTTTATCCTTGTGAAATCATGGCTACTTAGGCTAAGTAGAGGGGAACTGTGGGAGTAACTCAGCTGGAATAGGGGTAGAGAGATGTGAGAGAGGTGCTGTGTGACTGCCACGTGTCCATATTGTGGTATGTGGTGGATGGCTGACCTGGGCTTGTTGTTCCTTAAAACTGTATAAACTGATAAGCTACTAACTGCCTAAAAAAGCCTGGTTTTTGCAATAAAAGGGATCTCCTTTGCACTGCCTGGGGACTCTGCATTGCTCTGCTTCATACAGGTGGTGTGTGCAGGGGGGACCTGGGAATAGCAGATCTCACTCTTCTGCTGCATTTGGAGGACATGGAGGAGTACTATGCAAGAGACAGCCCTGGGAAGAATTTGTGTTGAGAGTCCATGATGAATGTGCAGTACAGGCAGCTTTGATTTGCAAATGGCTGCATTCTATATGCAAATTACTGAAAAAAGAGAAATGTGGAACCCCACAAAGTTGCTTTCAGTTAACGTCAGATTGGAATCCAATTTTAATGAATACAGCCTAAACTTTTAAAGAGATTTCACTTAATTGGAAAAATGTTTATTTGCTGTGTTCATCTTTTTTTCTTAATGAATATTTGAGATGTGCTTGGACTATATTGCATAACATCAATAAACATTTTACTAGCAATATGTCTGGATTTGTGTGTGTTTGAATAAGTTTACTTTCCTGTTTTTATACCAGATTGCAATGCAGGAACTCTATTATCCATCTTGCAGCCTGCAAAATAAGCAACAATTTAATGACTCGCTGGGACTAATTAAAAATGAATCTTGCTGTTCACTCCTTATTTTCACATAGGCAAATTTGGAATTAGTACATCAAAACTTTAGACAGCTTCTTGTCCTTTTATACATTCCACCTGATCTGCGAAAATTGTCTGCTCACTGCAGATACTTTCAGGTGGGATAGTTTTTCTCCTCTTTACAAGACAGTGAGACCAGTGTGCAGCTCTTCACAAAGGGAGACACTTTGCTCCCAGTCTGGCAGAGCAGAATCTCAGCTGGGCTTTCTAGAAGATTAGCACAATTCCCAGGGCTTTGGCTGTGTGGGGGGCTAGACACAGAGGGAAAATTCCTTTTTTATGAACAAATGGAGCTGAGAGGGTGACAAGGTGGTTTGCAACAAGTTGAGAGGGCAGAAGTGCAAAGGGCAAGAGATTGTAGCAGAGAAAGGTATTTGGAAAACTTATATATTGAAATGCTAGAGAAGTGGTAATAGCAGAGGATTTTCATACACAAAAGGATTCACTACTTAGAGTTTTGTATGGCTGTGGTCCTAATTTAAATGACAGGAGATGAGAATATGGAGGTTAAACATTTTCTCTCTTCATCACCCTCCCTTGCCTTTGGTGTTTTTTTTTGTGGGTTTTTTTTTTTCCCATGGTAGTATTTTTCAATTAATTCCTCAATTTGAAAAAAAATGCTTTTCTTCTCAGACTATAGGAAAGCCTCTAGAATTAAGCCACAATGTGCTAGAGCTGTGTGATTTGTCACATTCATGTTGAAATAAGGTTTTTATTTTTTACATAAAGGAGGTGGTATCAGTCTCTAGATCAAAAGATCTTGTTATCTATTCAGTCCACCCAGTCTGGGTTTTATGAGTTTTCTAATTTTTTGATAGCAAGAATGACATAATAAAATAATCATGAAAACTATTTAAATCAAACTTACACCACTGGAAAGAGACAGAGGTATAGGACGAAGTTTCAATTTAATTTAATTCTAATTTTACCAGGAATAATTGGAGATTTCTTATATCCAGATCTCTGTTATTATTGAAGTTTTAAGTAAATATATGCCTATGTCTGCCAGTCAAATTCTAATGCTTTTTAGAAAATTCAGAAATACTGTGGATTTATTGCACTCCAGATTTCTGTGGGAAAGTGAACTATGATTAGGCAGGCAAGAAATCATCTTCCCTGCCAAATTAAATTGGCTTTCACTTTAATTACAGAAAACAATACTGTTACAATAAGTTCAAAATTTCAAAAGGAAAAAATTAATACCTTTACTCATTAATAAATTAAAATGCATGTGATGGCTAGTTTAGCAATAGCTTTCTTCAGCAAGCTTTCTCAGAGGCTCTTCTGGCACCCTGAAACTAACACTGAGATCTCCAATGCTAGATACTCTGACACAGACATGTTGGCTTTATTGAACTGAAAATATGGATAATTGTTTAAAGCATGGAGGAAAAATGTTGCATGTCCTCACCTCCCCCAAATGGTCAATCAGTCCTGAGTACTATTTCTCTTATTTGATCACTGTCTGGAACTTATCCTTTCTAAATTTTTTTTTCTCTATAAACTTTTACCATCTTTCAGGAGCAAATCAGAACACAGATTTGTGTGAAGAAACTGCTAATTTACCTGGGAATGGGTGAGAAGCCACCACACATTTTAGTCTAAAACTCCATTAATTTTTTAATCTAGAAATGAAGCTTTTTAAAGCTTTGTATCTGTTGTTCATATTTCTCCATTTTTGACATTCATCTTAAGGGAGTGCAAAGGTTGAAGAGGTAATGCAATGTAAGGTCACATGAACCAATTCTGAATATGCCCTTTGAGCACCATAATTGATGAAGTATCTCAAATGAACACAACTCAAATATAGTGACTTCTGACTGGCTGGATATTGCAAAAAAAAAAAAAAAAAAAAAAAAAAAAAAAAAAAACCCAAAAAACCTATTTAACTGCTCTCACTGCTGAAATACTTCTGAATCCCTCATGCAACGGTGGGATCTGACAGAGACTTTAATTTTTCTGGTAAGTGGAGAGGTTTTCATCTTATCCAGGCTGGGTTTTTTATTTTGTAGGGCAACATCTGGCTCTCAAAGTCAAAAGTATAAGAAAAATTAGAACCCAGAAATACTGTGTGAATAGCAGAAATTGATAATTTATCTTGGAAGAGATTGTGATTAGTAGCTGCCACACAAATGTACAGGATATGATCAAATGGTAATATGTGAACTCAAGTAGGTATTTCAGCCTCTCTAAAACATGTTATGAAAGAGCTCCCCTGTGAACTAGTCAAGTGAGTTTTATATCCTTTGTATCATATTTCACTATAAAATAAATAGATGTTTCCTGTTGCTGATGAACTGTTGAAACAACATACTCAAAAGCAGAGAGGTTAAATTATCTATTCCTTATAGCACTTGGGCACTTCTTGAAGATCTAAAAATTATTACTTGATATTAGCAATTTCTTCTTTTTTCTTTTTATACAATCCCAAAATTTCATAAACTTGAGATGATATCTGAACACACTTGATAACTGCTTTGCCTCACACCATCCACTAAAAAAAAATAAATCAAATTTGTAACATTTCCCTGTTTATTTCTGTCCCTACCAAATGCCTTCTTTTGCTAGCACCAGTGGTTTTGTGTCAGCTTCATGAGTCAGCTGGGGAAAAAAGTGTGGATACTGGTGAAAGCCAGGAAAAGAATACTAGAATACTGAATCACAATAAATATGAACCCTGCTCTTAGAGTCTTGCAATTTAAATAAAGACTGAAACATAAGCTTTGTTCTCCTTATTAAAGGTGAATTGAATCTCAGTGAAATTAAACAGGAAATCTTCCCTCTGCAAAAGTGAGTCAAATAGCTGATTTTTGACAATAACTTTCCCCTTATTGTGAACTTGCTCAGAGAACAAAGAGAAGAAAGCAGATTTTCTGAATCTCAGTCCTGCATCTTAACCAGTCATTCTGGTCATCTTTTTTTACTATATATTTTAAAAATAATTAAATTGCCTTATTAAGAGAGGGCAGAACTGCTTGGTTAGTGCCAGAGAAATTGATCAAACCCTTTATAATGAGAGAAAGGTGCACTGGTTATTATTAAACATGCCCTTGATGCAGCCTCAAGCTCAAAAGGTCATTAAACTATTGCCAGGAGCTGCTAAAGGAGAATTTCTCTATTTGTCTTTCAGTCAGGCATAGAGGTATAGAGGTCCCTCACAAAAAAAAAAAAAAAACAAAAAACCCCAAAACAACAACAAAAAAAAACACCAAAAAAACCCCCCACAACAAACAAACAAAAACAAAAACAAAATGTCCAAACAAACACACAAAAAAACCCCCCAAACCCTATACCCTTAAAGCTGTCCCTAATTATGTGAAGGAAACAGAAAAATATTAATCTGGAGGGAAATAAAATAAAATAAAAACTCCACACGATTCTCAAGACAAATGAGACCAGAATGAGGTGTCACAAAATCATGATACTGAGCTAAATTGTCAATTGGTTGGGAGAAGAGTGTGTGGCCTCAAAGTTTTAAATAAGAAAACTTCCATGACATTGATCAAGGAGCTGTAGAAGTCCCTTTCAGTTTGCCAAGGAAGATAAGCTCGTCTGACCTTCAGTAGCAGCACATCCATTTGATTTGTTGACATTTGTGTGCAGCAGCTGTTAATCTTGATTAACTGTTGAAGACTGATTTAATACTGTCACTTTTAGATCAGAATGCAAGGAGATGGCTCCTGGGTGGCAGAAGGCAGAAAGAAAACATGTCTGTCTTTGGGCTCGTTCTCATACCAACCCTTTCAGAGCTGTGATGTCGGTATTTATGTTTCTTCTTGCAGCATAAAACTTGCCAGAATGATTACCTCCCGGGTGAACAGTGTTTTAAGATATTTTCCTGTTCCTCTTGAGCTATTATTTGCTTTTCCTTTGCCTATTGCTGCATAGGTTGTCTGTACCAGTGTGGTAAGTGACAACTGGTGGTAGCAATGAGGCTGCAGACTTCTGTCTAATTGAAACCTGTTACTCTTCCCATTAAGTCTGCAGGATGTGTTTTGTCCCATTAACCCAAACTACTATTGTAATTTCTTCTCCCAATTCCCCACCTCAGCCTGGCATTAGTGCAGATAAGGAACCCCCTGTTTTACCTGCCATGTGCAGGAATTAGCTGCTAATTGCTGCTGCTTTTGTTGGCCTGAGATGGGGCTGCAGCAGCCTGGGATCCATTCCCACAGGTAAGCAAGCCTCTCTGGCTGGTAAAGGTCATTATAACCATCTAATAACTGATGCAGTCCTGTTTTTTGTATTTAGTGCTGGCAGAGAAGGCTTATGTAGTTTGTTACTGTAAGTCTGTTGCTCTTTGTCAGTGCTATGGTGGCTTTTTTTTTTTCCTTTGCATAATTAGAGATATATTTATCCAACTTTATGTGACAGCAATGTTCTGATTTGCAGTAAGAGACTCATAAATCAGGAATACTGTGCCTTGCAAAACAGCTGAAAAACAACATATTTTCAAAGAGATTTCATAATAGAGCATATTTTTATGGTATAGTATTTTTTGAGTATATTTTTTACTCAATTCTACAGAAAAGGTGTTAAGATAAGTTAGAATGGTCAAACTCATGGCAAGATGTTACTAAACAGTGGCTCTATAGCTGTACACAAATTGTGCTCACTTTGAATCAGCTTCCACAGTCATGTTCTTCTGGTTGCAGGATATTCTAAAGCTTCATGAATAAAAGAATTTTTGTCACGATGTAAATGACTATCGAGGGGAAAAAAAGAAATTTGACACTGTATAACCTGGAAATTCCAGTGTACAAATGTCTGGATACCAATTAAGATGAAATAATGTCATTTAAACTTGAAAATGAAAATGCTGTCTCTTTAATGTAACATTTTTCTTCTTTACACTGTCAAAGACAACTGCAGCTACTGTGCCAATGCACCTTCAATGTGCAGTGATAGCACTCTGAAATTTGACAGGTTGAAGTTTGGGATTGAATTATAGTGACAACCTTGGCCCTTTATACTTCCCTTTAAGGTAGAAACCCAGACAACAGTACCTGGTTAATAATATTTGTGTGTGTTGGCATAATGTATGTGCCTGAGAGAAAGGAATCTCTCTGAAAGAAAATTTTAGGGCAAAAATCTCATAAATGAGGATAAAATGAACTAGCAGAAATTAGTTGTTTAATAGATGTAATTTTTTTAAATTACTGGTCAAACTTAACCACTCTGGAGTAAGAATAATTCAAAGTGATCTCTTAAGATGATAGGCTGCCTGTAGGAGTGGTGATGCACGTGCTTTCAGCATATGAATTATCTGTACCTACACTGCTGCCTTTTAAAGGGTGCAGTCAACTGAAGGTCTCACTTTGTTGGTATATAGACAAACAAGATGCTAGGTAGGCTGTTTTTCTACACAGAAAACCTTTGCAGGGGCAATGAGGACTGATCGTGTCTGGCGAGTGTGATCGATGGCGAAAGAAATGCAAAAATCACATGGCTGAGTAAAAACTTCCAAGCTGTTGAAAGAATAGGAAGGTTGGAGGGGGTTTTGGTTTGTGTTTGGTTTTGCCTTTTTTTTTTTTTTATTTTTTTTTTTTTTATTTTTTGTTCCTGGGTTTTGTTTTGTGTGTCCTGGGTTTGGTTTTCTTTACTATTATTACTTTGTTGGTTTTCTGTTGTTTGCTTGTTTGTTGTTGTTTTTTAGTTATCTGGCTCTTTAGGATATATTCAATATATGCCTTTGTAAAGGCATAATTAAATATATGTTAAACTATGTGATCCAAAAATCTCCTTTTTAAGTGGAAGTATGGGGGTGTTTTTAAGCTGTTTTACTTTTAAAATTACAGGCAGGAGATAATTTAAGTGACACCAAATACTTTTATGTTGTTGGGGTTTTTTTTCATATTATGTGGTCTAGTTTGCTCCCAGCTCCATTTATTTGACACTACTTCCTAGCATCTGTTTTGCTTTGGTCCTGGAACCCTCCAGACACCTTTTGTTCTGCAGCAAGTAAGCTGAGAGCACAGAGAGTCAGTTGGTAATGTGATCCTGCAGATCCAGATGCAGGAGTAAGTTTCCAAAGGCAGCAAATGTGGCTTTGCCAAATGCTCTTGTCATGTACTTTTAACAAGATGTGTTGTCTGATAACTTCAGCTGTAAACCCCTGGGCCAGCCCAAGCTCTCAAAAGACTGCTCTGACTGCATGAAGTGTCACTCTGCCAGCCAGGAGCATCTGGAAGAGCAGGCTCATGCTCTGCTTTTCACTGAGAGTCTTGGGGTTCCAGGGATGGTGGGCACAAAACTAAAACTATAGCTGGATGCAAATTAAATTTAACGTGTACCAAGCTAGTCATAAAGAGCTGTACTTCATATTGTGGATTGTGCTTTTAATCTAGTTTCCAATGGAAGCCTATGTGCTTATTTCCAAGCCTGATGTAGACGTGATCAGAAATTTCATAAGACCATCTGCTTGGATTTCACTCTAGAGTATCTCCCTTGTGATAATTGGTGTATTTATTAAGCTTTCTAGTAAGCTTTATTCTTCCTGAAGATAAAGCAGCACTGAAAAAAGCAGCAGGTAGACTGTGCATTTGTAAAACTCCCTCTCTTAACAGGGAGCTTTCCTCTATTCTGGTGGAGTGCCAGCTCTGCCATACTCTAAATAGCTTTTCATTATCACTTAATACCCGTGCATATGACAGTGTGAAAAGTGCTTATTTTTATGCTTTTTATCACTGTTAAAAACTTGTTCTGTTATATATAAAGTTTGTTATTCTGAGCACATGATATACACAAGATAAGCCACGACAGCATGATGGGTTTTTCCCCATTTCTCGCCCCTACTGAATTTGAAGGAAAAAACTTCAGGTTCTTTTAGATCTGTAACAATGAATGTTTGCTGAGTGGTTAAGGATATATCTTGTTGTTTTCTCTAAGTGTAGACCACATATGTGTAGAAAGGCAGAAAGAAAATGGAGAATTTCTTGTTAGAAGTCTTAGACTCAAGAGACAAAAAACTTAAAGATGGTCTTATTTCTTCCTCCTAACTGATATTGTTAGTTTAAATACATTTTTAGTGTCACTTTTCCTCTCCTCTATTGCTCATGGGAGTGCAGGAAAAATCTGACATAAATGTGTCTTTGGAGCATTGCAGATCTAAGGTCCCAGAGTGAAATCTGTGTTTGCTTCTGCAGGTCCCAGAGCCCTCAGGTGAATGGGTCCTGGGGGATCTTCTGATTTACTGTTTCAGATTAGTACTTTAGTGAGGCCACAAAGTGAAAGTCATCCATAGGCAGAATTCAGACTGCTTTTCACATGTGGTGGTGCTCATCAGGGAACAGAGTGTGTTGGTGGAATTAGCTCAGCTGCTTCTCTGATAATGCAGTCCTGATGCAGGAATTTGGACACTGTACAGTCTTATTGCTTCATATCTGGGTCTATCTCGCTCAGAGAACCACTCAAAAACATTGGGTGTGGTGCATCAGGCTGCTGAGATTTTGAGTAGGAGTCAGAGATGCCCTGGCTCCATTGCAAGTGGCTCTGCAGTGATCCCTATGGGTCTTGCCTCCTCCATGCCTGGGTTGTGGGCCACAGTGTTAGACAGAAATAGTCCCTCTGCGTGTTCTCTTAGCTCTCTTTTTTTTTTTTGAGATCACATGACATGAGTTTTATCTAGGCTACAGAAGTAATTTCTGGGCTTAACACAAGCTTCGTGCACAATTTTTTCTCTTTTTGTATGTGGTTTAAGGCTAATGTATTTTCTTACACTTGTATATGCTACATGGGACTGACTTGGTAGGGAATTTCCAGGCAGGACTTAGTATGATTTTGGATGGTTATAAGCAGAAGGGGTAGGTAGGAGAGCAAGAAGAGCCAGTGGGTATGAAAATTGTATACATTTCTCTCTTTTTCTATCCAAGATAAACCACAGGATGTGTGATTTCTGGTCATTCAGTCACTACAGCTCATCAGATAATCTTTGAGCATACTAGTAGCAGATGAAACAGGTACTTCACAGACAATTTCATGGCTCTATCAACAGAAGATTTAATCTTTTTCAAACAAATCACTCAAACAATTCCACCATTGATTAAATGAAACAACAAACTGATTTTTGCTGGATGTGGGTGCAGTGTTGGAATTGCCACTTATGCTGTGATGTAATGGACTTGGGCCTTGTAGAATCAAAATCTCTGAGTTCTTGAATGTAGTGTTTAGAGTGCAGTAAGGGATGCATGTGTCTTTCCTGGAAATGTTTCCATCATATTTGTATGAATTAGCTTGATATGTGGTATAAATGCAAATAATTTTAGGCGTCATAAATGGAAAAACTGTTTTTCAACCCTCTTTCTTAGAAGAGAGTTACATTGCATTATCAAGTCTTAAGTTGCTTGAAACTTTTCTGAATATTTAAGTTTTGGGTAAAAATCATCCATGGCTCCTATATGTCTCAAAAGATCTGAGGGAAAGAGGTTTATATGGAAAATATAGCAAAAGCAACTCTCCCATTTCTCAGAGCAAGAGTATGAAAAGTGAGTTGTTTTGGCCATGTTAGAATCCCATAGGAATATTGCTGAAAAGCTGTTCTCTTCCCAAAGTGTTTTGTTTGATGGCTTTTTTGTTTGTTTGCTTGGCTTTTTATTTCTGTGACATCTTGTATGTTTTTGCCATTTTCTGAGGGGGTTGTTTGGGGTGTGGGTGTAATTTTTAACAATAGCACAAATCTGATTATGAACCTCTGGAATCTGTTTTCACAGTTACAATATTACAGCTGGTTGAAACTTGGCATGCCTGTTTTCAATGAAATGCCAACTCTGAATTTCTTTTGAATGAGGATGAAAACAAACATTAATTTGTCCATAAAACTGATTTTACAAAACATGTTATTTTAGCTTCATTGAAGCACTATTTTAAGGAAATCAAAACATTGTATTCGGCTTTTGACTCCTCTAATTGTTCCATATAATAAGAAACAACATTCTAAATTATGTCTTTGAATGAAGCATGGCTTTTTGGAAAGAAAAAAAAAATCATGAATTCAAAAAATTTGTGTTGTTCTATTTGTTAATTGAAATCCTTAAAAGGAACCCTTGAAATTTCAGTTTCATCAGAATGGCCATTTCCATTGTTGGTTCTGAACACAACTGAATCATACTAATATTCAGGAAATTATTAAAATTTCATCTTCATGCAACATTTTCCAAGCCAGGAAACACTGACTGAATGAGACCCCTCTGTAGCTCCTTCTGTCTGTGGCCAGGAGACAGAGCTCAAGAACACTTCATCTCTGTCCTGTTATTTGTTCCTGGGCAGCAGGAGAGAATTTAGTTACTGTTGAGAGGATGTAAAGTACTTCCTTGCATTTAGGGGGCTGGAAATGGAATATCTGCAGTGACAGTAGACTGAGTGTAGGTTAAAGATGAGACAATTGGGTGAGTTAGGAATGAGAGGCTGTGCTGTGATGTCAGTGGTCACCCTGGGCTTCACCACCATCCTGCCATCAGCAAGGATTACAAATGCCACTGAGGAAGCATGCATTGCTTCCCTTTTGTAGCTCCCCAGAGAGGGCTATTTTGGCTTGCTCAGTGTGGTATTGTGGATCTAGCTATTTTCTCTGCTCATTTTCCTTCTTGGAGGAGAAAATAAGAAGCAGCTATTTCACTATTTGCAATGGGATATATGTAGAATCTATAAAGCAGTAAAATCTCAAGCAAATAAAAAGCAATTCTGTTCTATGTGATATGGTGTAGAATCTGTTGCCAGACAGAACTTCTTGTTTTGGTTTTTTTCAAAAGTCATTGTTCCTATGCTTTGCATGCTCGAAATTTGTAGTAGTTGTGACAGAATTGCTGCTTTAAAATAAAAAAAATCAGATTTATTCCTTAGTTTTGCTGCTTTTAAGTTCATTTTTATTTTGCCAGTAATGTTGATCATGATTCTCATTATGTTTTCTGGAATGCTTCTAGGAAATATTTTGCAGAAAGCTTTTAAAGCTAGTGTTTGACTTCTATCTCAGAATTTTCATCAGGAATATTTGAACATGGGCGCTGTTGAAAGCAAAACTACTCTTTTGCTTCTCTCAAAATGTTTGCATTTACCTCCCCTTTCTCCGAGTGCTGAAGGAAGAAGGGATGCATTTGCTGTTGTATAAATGTGGCTTTATTTTTTCCAAATTCATCCTTTCCTCAGCAGAAACCCACAGGAGGGCCCACTAGGGAGACAGTAGCATCCCTGTGATTGATTTAACTTTCCTGCAGTGTATGTGATGACAGATTTGTGGACGTGGGGCAGTGCAGTCCCACAGCCCTGCTTGTCTGAAAGGCTCTTGGACAAGAGACTCCCTGGGTACCTGAAGGCTTTGGAGAGGGGAGAAGTGAATTCCACAGAAGCAGCTGCCTTCCTGAGCTGCAGCCAGACCTTTCTTTTCCTCTTCAGGTGTCACATTTTAAATATATATTCAGCTGTTTTCCAGACCCCTTGATAAAAGCCACAGGGGAGATTCAGTGGCCACTCCTGGAAGAATGTGAGCACTGTCAGTGACTGCTCATATTATTGCTCATTAGCATTGAGAGGCAAGATATAACCACAAACCAGCTATCTAAATTAAACTACAAATGAAGCTTATAATAAAACTGAACATGGCAATAAGAGCTAAATACAAGATTACAGCGTCAGTGGTAGATTGTAGATATATTTTCTGTCTTGAATTCAGGTTTACAGCTAGAGGTTTTAAGGTGCTTTCTACAGTGAAAATACAAAAACTTTGTTGGAGGGTTGATTGCTGGGTTAATCTCTCACCAGTAAACCTTGAACTACACTGAGCCCTATGATCATTGTACCCTAGGCTATTTCTTAGCTAAGACTTATCAGCATTTTTCAACTGGATTACAAAGTGTAGAGCTCCTAGGCATGCTTATGAACAATGCATAGTAAATATGCTGCCAAGGTGTTTTCTGCTCCCTTTTTCAAAGCCTCCAACTCTTCAAGTTGAAAAATAGCTTTCTACATGTACTATCTAATCCTTTGTTATTTAAATATATAATGGCTGGAGCTGTGTCTTTCTATTGTTTGGATGGGAAGTAGATTGCATTTTCACGGGATTTGAATTCAATTTGTCATTATTCTCCAACTCGGCAGTTGGTCTACATCTGCAGATGCTGGCCAGAAGGAAAGGTGAGCAGAGGAGTGCAAGCTTCTAAAGAGACAATACTTGGTTCTGAGCACCTCCTTCCCCTTTTCCTTATGTGCTAATATGTCTTGGGGTTGATAGCAGTTTGACACTGGTGCCTGAATTTTAAACATTTATCACCAGTTCTTACATATGAATAGAGTGTCTAACTCCTGCTTTATTGATGAAGAGCTCCAAAGTTCTTGAATAGGCACCTCTCGTGCCCAATGCTGGCACCCCTTGTGGTCTTCAGCTGTTAGTCCATAGACATGTGAGCCTTCCATCAGCCCCATCTGGTATCTGTCATCCCTTGGACACTTTAGATGATGGGAAATACCAATGGCAAGGCAAACTGCATTGAGCTTCAAGTCAGGACAGGCTACGGGCTCCTAGAGAGTGATTTGACTTTCCCCAAAGCAGATACTTTAAATCCATTGCCTTGACTAGTGACTATACTGGGAGCTTGAATGCTTTTCAGAGACTCTTAAGTATGGATGTTTTAATCTTGGATAGATCCCAGCCAGAGCAATTACCTTGCCTCTGATAACAGCTTGGGATTTTGGCTGCCTCAGTTGTTAATTTACATTATGAGAACTTAGTTTTTGTAAAACAGCAGCTTTCACTAATAACAAACCTTTAATAAGAATTTCCATTTTAGTGCTGGCCTTCTTTATTATTAACTACATAATGTTGTTGCTAGAAAACCTATATATAGGTGTGAATACCTAGCTGGAGAATACTTAGTTCAGTAATTGTTTAAGCTGAAAGTGGCTTGCTGGGAATAATTTGTACCTAGGCATGCATATAGTTTCCCTGTACACATACACACTAAAAGCAGGTTTCTTGTATCATCTGATTTAATTTCAAATTGTCCTAACTGCACTTAACATTGTTACCACAGAATAAGTTATATTATAAAACAATAGTTCTATAAACTATTTATTGATGACTATTTATGTGGTCTTGCTTAAAATAGTACCTGCAGCAGTAGAAATACAGCCAGGGGTAGCCTGCTTCTTAATCACTCTGACTTCTGAGCAACAAGGCATATCTCTTTATGAGCAGTTTCCTGGGCTGCACATCACATATTGCCTGAATTGCTGTTAATGTAGATCCTATTTTATTTCAACATTGATGTTATTAAAAAAACCCAAAGAAACAGCCACAAAAATCCCAATAGCAGCATGAATATATAAACCACATTATCTCCTGTTTGTATTATTCTATTCACAGAGTCTATTCACAGGTTCAAAAAGACCCCCAGATCACTACTTTGTCAACTGAACCATAGCACTGAGTACTACTGCTGCTTGTTCCTCGAGTGCTTCCAGGGATGGTGTCCAGTGATGGACATCTCCCTGGGCAGTCTGCTCCAATGCTTGACCCTTCTTGTGAAGAAATTCTTCCTGATGTCCAATGTGGACCTTCCCTGGTACAGTCTGAGGCTGTGTTTTGTTGTTCTATTGCTGGTTGCCTGGGAGAGGAGGCTGGCTCCCACCTTGCTACAACCAATACATTGCTTTGTTGATTATATTTTACAGAAGGGCTAGGGGTAAATTGTGAGTCATGGAATTTGACAAAAAAAGATTTCTAGAATCTGGAAATCTTCTAATTCAGGGTGTTGTAAGTATGTTTCCTACCAAATAACTGAAATCAGCTTTGTGAACAGGGGTAGGAGAAAAATGTCATACTGATACAATTAGAACTCCAGCCCTAACAAAGGGGTCTCACATTTTTCCCTGTATATTAAGTAAGGCAGGCTGAAACATTTTTGCTAATAACTAGCAAAGGTAGAGGAAAAAATTAAGCTCGAGTAGAATGCCAAGATTTCATTATGAGACTTTTTTGCTTCTTTCAAAATCAAGTTTTAAAAATAATTAGGAAAATGGGTGAAAAAACTAATTCTTCTATGATGAAGTTGAGTGAGATATTTAAGCATATGCTCAGCTGTAAGCATTCAATATATTTTTGGGCTGGATCCAACAAGAAAGCATATAATTTATTCTATCTAAACTAAAAATTTAAAATTTCAGACTGCTTGCTCAGTTACCATCTATCCTGGAGGGAAACAAATTTTATTTGCAGAAAACTTCAGTATTTGCTGTGGGCTTCAAGTATTTCTTATGAGAATGAGACAATTCACTGACAGAATAATCATATGAATTTTAACTTGATTTTGCCTTTTCAGATTTTAATGTCATTTAGCTTTGGAAGATACTGTCCAATGTGAATGCATTTCTGGATTCTGTTGGGGCCTGAGTTTCCCATTGCTCTGAATGAGAGAATCCAGGTTTTTAAATTAGAGTTTATGGTTTAGACTATACAGCTATCTGCAACTAAGCTGACCCTTCCTTCACCAAAGTAGAAGTTGTTGTTGTGCATAAGTCACTCTAGTGTTAATTTGGGCTTGCAGATAAAGTTTCTATTGTTTTTTAAAAATTTTCTGATGTTTGAAATAATTGCATGTAATGTAGCTTTATCTTTTTAGACTTGGTGCAGTAAATGCTTTGTTTACATTCAGGTGAAATTTGGATATTTCAGTGTGAAAGTTATGGTTTTGAATATAAGGCAAAGAGTGATAGAGAAGTAAAGATTGATAGTGGAAAACTAATCTGGTGTGTTGTTTAGAAAAATGCAGAAATATTTCCTTTACAGAATGTGCCCCAATATTAAAATACAGCCAGTAGGAAGGTAGCAGTTCCAACAACCTGGGTCATTCATTCAGCTTCTGCACATAGATTCTGCTGAATGTGAATAGGAACTTCTGGTCTTTCTCTGGCTGAACACACCCAAGGTGCTGTCTCTGGCTCCCCAAGCTAGAGTTGATGGTTCAGGTTGTGGCTGACATTATTGGGGTGCAGCAGGTTTGCAGAAACCTGTGAAGTGCAACTTGTGTGCTTAGCTCATAGTCAGCCCAGGACAGCTGTACTTGGTTCAGCCATGGGAGCTAAGTGAAGTCTTTAGCCCACACCAAATGCCAGTTAGCACGTGCAGGGATAATTGTCCATCTTTTGAGCATCAAGCTAGTAATCTGTAGTATCTTGCTTTGTAAGTTTCCCTGTTTTGAACTCTCTTTGTAGAACTCGAGAACTTGTGCTCATTATTTCCTTCTTCAAATTTGTAACTAGCTTGAGAAGAGGATCTAGAAAATAGCATGCTGACAGGGCATCATCTCCTTAGGCTCACACAGTGAGGAAAGCAAACAGATGTGTTCCTTGCAAAAAGTTCAGCACTTCTCATTTTAGAAAGTACTAGTTTTTCATTCCGTCCTTGCCTCTCTGAAAGGCTCCTTAGAAACTGGACCAAGATCCTTTGAGATCTCCCTAGAACTTTACTTTTGGAAGTGTGGTTTCTGCAGGTTGCTCTCTTCCTTCCTATAGCTGATTATTCTTACCTTGTCTGTTTCTTGTCAAATCTTTCTCACATCTGTCTCTTCTTCTGAGTCTCCACTGTGTGATTTTTCTAATTTATTTTCACTCTAACATTTATTTAAACTTATGTTTTCCTTGCCTTTCTTGTCCAATATACAGGTCCTAATCTATGCTGACTGATGAAAGACAGACATGGTCTATGAAGATAGCATCCAACTTTTCATCCTTCTCAGTCCTAGAAGTGTTCTGAATGAAGGCTGGTTTTTTTTGGTTTTGTTTTTTTTTTTTTTTTTTTTTTTGTGGACCACCTGTGTTGTGTGCTGGACTGCATGCACAGTGCATGAACTTATAAAATCACAAGTACTTGTCTGTGTGCTGCTCCAGCTGGGGCCTGTTAATCCCATCAAATAGATCACTTCTGCACCCCCACCCTTAGGAGAATGTAAATCATAACTTTCCATTGCTCTTGGTTGCACTAGAGCTAGCCATGTGGCTGTTTTTGGGCTATCCTGCAATACAGCTGGACTTGGAAAAGGTTGGACTTTTTCAATACCCCTCCCTTCCTTCCTATCTTTGCAGCAGGATAAAGCTAAAGCTACCTAGTTCTATATAAAAATTAGAGCCCAGATGTCCCACATGAGTCACAAAGAAAATTCTCTGAGGCTGAAAATACAGTCTTTACTTTCTTAGACAGCAAGAAATTTCAGTCTATGCAGAACTCTGAGTATTAAAATTCAGCATAGCATAAGATTACGTCATGTCACACATGCTCTCAAAAATAGCATCTTGTTGATGGCATTAAAGTAACAGTATTTAATTGCATATTTTTTTCACATATTTTCAAGATGCTTTGTGGAATTTTGTATATAATAAGAAAGCCAAATCCTTTTTTGCTCTATATGCTGAAGGAGAAATTGTAGCCCAAGGATGAGAAAGGACAAAGCATTTAATTTTACCCTCAAAACTTTATCTGCTCTATTTTAATTGGCAGAGCTGTGTCCAATCTACATTTCCTTGCCTCTCTTTGAAACCCTCTGGTTAGTAGAAAGCATTTGAGATTGTGTTGCCCCTCAGAGCCAGGCAGCACTTCAGCCAATATCTGCAATGGCTAAAATTGTCACTTTTTAATGGGGGATACTGCTGTAAGTATAGATTTTCTCTGGCGAGAGCCAGGTTTTACAGTGTGAGTTTGTTTGAACTTTAACTCTCTAAATAGCTCTAGGTCACTGGAGTAAGATCTTTCAGTAACAAATTTCTGCCATAGAGGAGAGAACCAATATGTTCTTTGTTCATTCCAAGCATGTTGCTCCCAGTGCAGGGCAGAGAAAAGTTGAGACCAAGGCTTGGCACTGGCAGATGAATGCTAGCAGGAAGCCTCCTGGAACAGGGTTTTGGCTGGTGAAGTCTGGCAGGATAAGAGCTTCTCTTTGCTTCTTGGTGTGAAAAGATGATTCGTGCTTGGGAATATGTCCCTGTGTCTTTTGCTGCATATGTAGGCACAGAGCAGGTGGCATATAGATTGTACCCTATAGGGATCCACACATGCAAATTAGCATGAGCTGAAATACAGGGTGACTCAAGATAGAGGTGCCATGTACCACACACTTGGGAAATGGTGCTGCTTCTTGGAGGTCTGGTCTGGTCTGCGTGCTCTTACTCTCTTCCCAAACAGATCTCTTCCTTAGACTAGAGAAGCAATTTAAGCCATCGGATCTGGTGTATTTGGACAAGATGAACTCAATATTTGTTTCATGGCCCTTTCCTGGATTTGGAATGCAGGCATGCTCTGAGCACCTACTGGTTTGAATAGTGGACAGGTTCTCCTGTTCTCTCATTAATTACTTAATGCTTCACACATCAAAAAGCAAGGTAGTTGTAAAAGCAGGATAGACTGATCATGTTATGATCTGTGTTGGTTGCCTAAGTATGGTGAATTCCATGTTTAGGGTTTGTTTATAGTAGTGTTTGAGCTCAAATTATGGATACACTTTCGAAATCAGTATTTCCGTTTTGGTTCATAGAGCAGTATTTGAGCACTTCCCTCCAGGGTGAAACTGTGTTCCAACCACCAGTGGAGTTGAGTCCATGGAGTTATTTAGAAATAGTCACCTTCCCACGCACTATATGTGTACCATGGATATCATATACTCAACACCAGCTGCTTCACACTACAAATCCTGTATTGGGATTTGCTGCTTCCTGATACAGCCCTAAAGCTCTGCTGACAGGAAGAAGGATGGGTGCTTTGACTCAGGGCAATTTGGTGGGGGAAATGTTGGTGATACAACTTAGTTCTGCTTTGGGGTCTAAACTAATAAAACATCACTCTCCTTCTAGAGGCAGAGGATTTGCTTTATGATCAGCACAAGTGATAATCAGACTGGGTCTAAAAATCTGCATTCAATACACAAATCTTAATTTGTGAAACCCATCAACTAAGGTCAGCATCTTAAAGACCTATGCTTTGACAGCTTAGAAATCTTGTAGTCCCAAAACTGCTTTATGCAAGTATGGACCTGTATAGTAGTGAAACTAAATTAACAATGTTAATAATAAAAGAGAAGCACTTTTAACACCTGTGGCTTGCAGCACCTCTGATCCTTTTGTCTCAAAGTTTCAGGGGAAAAGCTCAGTGTTAAATATTTGACTGCTTTGAGCCTGTAGCTTGAGAGCCTGGCACAGCTTTATTGAATGCTCAGGTAGGTAATAATTGGGTTTCAAGCTTGCACAGCTGTTTTTTGGCTACTTCACAAGTGCCTATGATGGCTGAGTTCATCTCCCTGTGTGTACACCCGATTTAACAGTGCATCATGCGAGATCATGTGCATTATAGATGTCTGCTGATCTTACTCTTTCTCTCTCTTTATGTACTTTAATGAATATAGACTTCTCAAGGGAAAATGGTGACGATAACAGCCCTATGTAGGGCAACTTTTATGCAGTTACAGGAAATTGTAATCCCCAATGAAGCTGCAAATTTGCACTTGTAGGTCCTTTTTTCTACTGGCATATTCCTTGTACTCATCAAAAAAGAGGTGGGTTTTCCTCTTGCCACCCTTATTAAGAACTACTGTGATGAAGCCCTGTATTACTTAATTTTTACTTTTATTACTCTTTTTACGCTCTTTACTTCTAAAAATGCTGTGTCTGTGGATATCCTGGTTCTGAGAGGGTCTCGCCTGTATTGGATAGGATAATGCCTTTGGACTGGCCACCCCACTGGAGCTTCACAGCCCCACTCCCAATGACCCTTGTCTGTCTTTCATTCCCCAGTGCCTCTGCTCACACATAAATCAGAGCAGAAGTGACTAAATGTTCGGATGACTTCTGAAGAGTTTTTGGCACACCCATGCATTGCTCATGCCTCCAACTGTGCCTGTGAACACTGACTGCTAATCCTGGTGGCTTGCTTCTTCTGCAAGCTCCTCTTCTTGCCTTGCCTTGTTACTGCTCTGATCTTTACTTCATCCAGTGGAAAACTCTTGAGCCTTCCTGGACTTTCTAGGTGCTCTGATATTCCTATTTCTACTACTACTGTAGAAACAACATTGATCAATTCAAAGCCCAATCCCTTTTTCTACTATAGAAAGACTATTCTTTACATAACTGTGCTTTATTTTTACTTTTCTGTCTAGTAAGGTTTTTTTTGAAAATCATAGTGTTCATTGCTATCGCTGTTAAGCCCACTATTCTCTCACCCTTTGTCACATTACGATGTGTTTATTGCATCTTATCTTATTCTTTAAGTGTTGCAAGCTCTGTCCCTTTTTAACACCACAAAATCTTGATTGCTTTGGAACCTCTGCCTATTACCATAACGAAAATATTAAACAGCAATTTCCTCCTCAGAGGGCAATAGATGTAGCATTACTGTGAGTCTTGAACTGCTTATCAAATAGAAAATTTATCTTAACACCTGTAGCTGAAATGAAGTAAAATATTTGGTGGCTGCTGTGCTAATGTTTCCACAAAGGAGAAGAAACTGAAGTTATATCCAAAACCAGTGACAATGTGTAGTATAAGTGCTTATATCCAACTTTATGAATTGGTGTGAGGAAATACTATTCTGATGTATAGTTTAATACTGACATTTTTACAGAGAAGTGATTTTTATTGGCATTCTGCTGAGAACAGAGACTATCAAGCATGTTTCAGCTGTGGGTTATAAGATTAGGATATTTTCCTCTTTCCCCCTCTCCTGATCTTCTGCAAGAATTTGATGCTTTGATGGGTGCAGGAAAGGTAGATACTGTCTGAGGTGCTGTTGGATTATTCCCAAGCTAGCTGATTCTGTTAAGGAAGTTATTTTGAAATATGTTATGGCCTCTGACCAGTGTTGAAATATCTTTTGAAACCAGAGCCATAGTTCTGCCTTTACTGGCAGACACTGATTCCTCAAGTTTGTGGTCTTGCTCAGATCTAAGAATCCATTGTGTCCAGTGAACGTGGTGCAAGGGGATAGTCTTTGAACAGGTACTTCTTCAGAGTTACTCACCTATTTGCAGACAGCTTTGCATTGTCTGCAACAGCTCCTAACTTTAATTCTCCTGTGGTATTGAGACACACAATTTAAATAGATTTCTATTTTTCCTGTCATATTATAGAATAGTATTTATGGTGCTATGGCAAGAATATTTTATGACTATCCACTGCTCTCTATTTCAGTGTTTAATCACCATGAGCAATATCCTTGAAAAGGTAACAGGATGTGCATATCCTGGTTCATGAAGAACATATGCAACAAGATTATAAAGCAATTAGTCGCCATAAATCATGTTTTCTTGCTGTATTACTATAAGTTTCAAGCTTGTTCCAATGCTTGACAGCCCTTTCAGTGAAGAAATTTTTCTTAATATTCAGTGTATATGTCCACTTAAGGCCTCTGGTCCTATGGCTTGTTATCTGGGAGAAGAGACCAACTCCCACCTGGATGCACTCCAGCACCTCAATATCTTTCTTCTAGTGATGGACCCCAAACTGAACACAGCACTCAAGCTGCAGCCTCACCAGTGCAGGGTACCTGGGGAGGTTCACTGCCCTGGTCCTGCTGGTCTCACTATTCCTGACATAAGCCAGGATGCCTTTGGGCTTTCTGGCCATCTGGACACACTGCTGGTTCATGTTTAGCTGGCTGCCAGCCAGTATCCCCAATTTCTTTCCTGCTGGGCTGCTTTTCAGCCACTCTTCTGCCAGCCTGTAGCACTGCACTGAGTTGTGAGTCATGTTGCAGTAATTTCTTCTTCCGCACTTCATCCTTTAAATGTATGTAGCTGAATTATTTCTGTACCTTCCAGAGTTTCTAAGGAAGACGAGTTCAGAAATGGACTGAGTTTTACAAGAAATATTGCACCCTCCTCCTGAAATAATCAGTGTTTCATAACTTAAAAGAATTACAAGCCTCTTAAACCTTTTGAAAAAATAGACTTGAGTATCTTCAATAGTATTAAAATTCCATTACACTAAGACGGCCAAGGTTCAGCTATCATTAATTATCACAGACCTTCAGTGAACAAGTCCAATTTAAAAGTCTGTATCAAAATATCGTTCTTCATTAAAGATAATTGTTGTTAAATTATTCACAGAACTGTCATGGATTGATTTGTCTGCAGTCCTGGAAACTGGATAATCTGACTCAAATTTTAGAAGAATTGTACAAAACATTTCTCTAATTTTATTTGCAGCATATGTAATTTAAAAAGTATTGGGTTTGGTTCTTTTTCCTTAAAAGCATTTTGGTTTACCTATCAATCATCTAAATTTCAAAACCAAAAAACATAATTCCTATCTATTAATTGATTTTGAAGTTTTGATTTATTGTCTGATATTAAAAGACAGTTAAAGGAAAATTACAGGGCTTTGCATTAACTTCTATATTTGCTGCTTCCAAAGAATAATATTAAGATAACTTGACAGCATGGTGAAAGCAGACTGAGTGGAAAAGTTGACATATATGGATGATGTTAATCCTGTTCCTCTCCCTTTATCATTTATTTGCGTGTGTATTTATGTCTGAGGCTATACTATCTCTCTTCTTTCAGCTCTTATGGTATTGGATGCCTAATGTTGAGAACAATATTTCTTCAAGGTCTGTAATCTCAGCCATCACTGATATAAATCCAGAGAAGTAGGGATGGCAAGAGACCTGGCCATGTGTCCATTGTGTTCCCACAATGTGATCAGCTTAAGTCACTTCTCACCAGCATTTGAAAAACATGTTGAAGGTTGTGTGTGTTCATGGATCACATCTATTCACTTCTCTTTTTGTGTTCTTGTTTTCTGTGGATATCCTCATGGTCATTAGCTGAGCTTGTTTCAGAGGGTTCCTATCTTTATGGGCATGCAGAGATACATAAGCCTGAGCACTGAAGAGAGCATGATTTTTCATATCTTGCATGTCTTTTGTGTTTCTAAGTGCTGGCTGGCTTATCATTGTGAAATGGGTTCATCTTTTAATAAGTTTCTACCAGTTTTAAAGAAGGGATTGAGCAGTGTGAGCAGTTGAGCAGTGCATTTGCCTAGTATTCAGTTTGAAGGTGATGGTGCTCAGTCAAGCCTGTGCAAGGAAGAGATGCATGATCACAGCAGTCCCAAGTATGCTTATATTGTATACTCATGCAGCTTTTCCTCAGTGTACAGGCTTCTTGAACTGAAGTTATGCCTGAACACTATTGGATGTGGAGTTTTAATTAGTGAGCTTGCCTAAAAAGTTTTTGGACCTATTTTAGACTGTTAACATATGCTGCAATGTGTGTCACCCCGTTTCTTTTGTCTGGAAAGAAATTACTTTTTCTTTTATCATCAAACTTCAGTTTGCTAATTTAATTTTATTTGACACTTCAAATCTCATTAGAATTAGAGAATATTAGTTTCTATTTACCTTTTTAGGTGATTTGTGATTGTACAGAAATTATCACTTTTGTATTCTCTCCCATGCTCGAACTGAATAGTTCTGCTTTATAGTCCTTTAATACAAAAGTCTTCTCCATTAATTTGTCATCTCCCTCTCTATTTCTTGTCTCAGACTTCTGTGATGAAGGCTACACACCAGAGCTCCATGCAGTATTCAAACTGTAGCATGTAGCATATATATATCAAATTACCTGCTAAAGACTTCACTGTAATTCTTCCCAATATTCCATTGTCCTTTGGAAAGCCATCAAAGTGAGAAATGTCTGTGGGATGCCTTTGGTTGTGTGCAGTTTTCTGTAGTGATTTTTTTTTTTTTAACTGGTGCATTTGATAATGGATCTACACTACAGTACTGAAATGGTAATAGCAGATTTAGAGTCTCTTACTGCTTTTGACAGCCAATGCAAGTCTTGGTAATGTGCCTTATTTTGATACTTGAATTTCACTTATTGCCCAGTTTCTCAGCACTTGAGATTTTTCTGTTGCTCTTTATAGTTTAGATTTTTGGGAATTTCCCAGTGTTGCTAAAGATGTTTTTCATTCATATTCCTTTTATCATTAAGCACATCTTAATCTCTAAGTTGATCTTTCCTCCTATTTCAAGATGGCCGCATTTTTCATAGCTTTTAATCTGGAACCTTGCTGGTTTTGTGACTGCTCTCTTGCTTCCTGATCAAAGGCATTTTGTAAACCCACGAGATCATCTTTTACTTGTGTGCTGGCTAATTCCTTCAAAGAGTTTTTAATACTTTTGTCTATTATCATTTCTCTTGCTAAATCTATGTTGGCTCTTCTCCTGTATATCATGGATATTCATTAATCTAATGATACTATTCTTTACTGTAATTTCCAACACTGAAGATTATTTAAATGATAGATTGTACAAATGGGATATTGCACAATGGTTATGACAATACTTTGGCAGCTTCACATAAGAAGCCCTTCAAATCTCTGGGGTGAAAGCCATCTGGCCTTGAAAATTTGTTACCATTTTTTATTGATTTGTCCTACAGCTGTTCTACTGACACATTAGTTCAAGATGACATTCTACGAAAAAGAATGAATTGCTGTGGGATCATTCAAACATCTTCTAGGGCAAACAAGTCTTGTAACCATTTTGCAAGGTTCACAACTTACCTTTTAGGTTTCTCATTCACTTAATTGTATTTGAGGAAAAACAACTGTTGCTGCTATGTCATTAATAAATTTTCTACAAATTATTTACCAATAAATCATTTTATTTTCCATTTAAGTTGCCAGAATTACAGCATGTTTTATTTACTTGTGACTTCTGTGACCTGTAGCTGCTTTATTGAACAGGCAAACAAGGTGTTTACTTTGGGTTTTTTGTTTTGTTTTGTTTTTTATTTTTTTTGGGGGGTTTGGGATTCTTTTTGTTGTTGTTTGTTTATTTGGGGGGAGTTTGGGGTTGTTTCTGTTTTTTTGTTTTGGTTTTTTTTGTG
>JAOTQP010000870.1:36968315-36993214 GCA_026413545.1 Cichladusa arquata
TGGAGCAGCTCTGCTGGGAGGAAAGGCTGGGAGAGCTGGGATTGTTCAGCCTGGAACAGAGAAGGCCCTGGGGTGACTGAATTGCAGCCTTTTAGTACTTGAAGGCCCCCAACAAGAAAGATGTAGACAGATTGTTTACAAGTGTCTGGAATGATAGAAAAAGAGGGAATGGCTTCAAACTGACATGGAGTAGGTTTGGGCTAGATGCGAAGAAGAAATTCTTCCTGTGAGGGTGATGAGGCACTGGAACAGGTTTCCCAGAGAAGCTGTGGATGCTTAATCCCTGTAAGTGTTCAATGCCAGGTTGAATGGGGCCCTGAGCAATCTGGTCTAGTAGAAGGTGTCCCTTCCCACAGCAGGGGCATTGGAATAAGATGATCTTCTATAATTCCATGATTCTCTGATAGGCCCATGCAGTTTGAGTTTTGCTTGTTTTCTGAGAACAATACAGTTCTGTGCACAAGCTGATAACCTCTTCTTACTTGGCAGACAGATGAACTGCATGTGCAGGACCTCATGGGCACAGATGTGTTCTCCTGCAGCATGATACAGACACCTGGGGTATCTGCGTTTTGTAGCTGCTAATATAACTACTCTGAATAACTTTATAAGACTAAAGCTATGGAGAAAAACAGATGCTACATAATTATTTAATGGGAGGTAGCAATAATACTCTTTCTTAGAGATTTGCAGGGTAATTCAATTTTTACCCATTGGTGGCAGTAACTAAGCAATGAAAATCTCATCTAAGTCCAGCATTTATACACAACTTCCAGCCTACTTACTTTATACAATTACTTATCTTCTACATTTTAGTGGTCTCAAGAATTTTGAGTTTTAAATTTTAATTTTATGAAGCATATACTTAAATCAGACTACAGTACCTTAAAAAAACCCTCCCAAAATTCCAAAGACATTATCTACCATACACTATTTTTTAAAATAGTAAGTTAAACGTTCGGGGGAGGGGAAAGGTTATTACTATATTAAATTATCCAGCATGATTCAGGTATTTAATGGACTTTAATTTTTTTTTCTCAGAAATGAGATTTATGAGAGCTGGCTATACTTTTAGCTCATGCTGCTATGGAGAGTGGGAGCATCTGTTCTGAGCTGAAAACTGTCACTCCAAGTCATGGGGGTGCTAAGCATGGATGAATTTGGATTGTTATGCTGAAACTGTGCTTCTTCAACAGCACTATGCTTGTCCTTGTGAGCAGCTGAAAAACGGGTAAAAAATGCAGACTCAATTCCTTGCTGCTACTAAAATGCAATTTTCTATGAGACAGAGCTCCATTGTGAAGAGATACCCATTTTTTGAGAAAGTTATCAGAAGATGCCAACACTCTAGATCATTTTTAGTCTTCCAATTAGTGAAGAAAAAGAGATTGAAAGAAGAATTAATTTCTATTTTGTTCTTTGCCATTGTGCAGATGAATAACCCGTAAACAATATGTATTATTTTCCAAGATTCTTCCTGTAGCTATTCAGATATCCATTGTGAACCTGGTTGTTTCTTCCCTTCCAAACAAGGAAGTTTCCCCCAAGATATCCAGCTGCTCACAGATTTGATTGGGCTATTCACTGTGGGCTGCAGGGACAGGCAGGAGAGAACAGGATGGAAAGAACAAACTCCAAACTATCCTCATAGGGCAGGTGGTGCCCAGAGCTCTGTGTGAGGCTCCACTCTATTCTATGATGAGGATGGGTCCCCTCTTCCCTGATCCTGCCTTTTCAGTGCCCCTCAGTTGGAGCCTAGGAAATAAGACATGGAAGGAATTGACATGTAGTCATCCTTTTCCAGATTATTTTCTCAGTCTCAGAGCATCAGCTGACCAAAAGAACTCTTTAATAAAGTAAAAAAAGATTGTTACATGCTTGTAGGTTATTTCTCAGAGGGGTGAACAATCCTAGTCTTACTTAAATAATAACAGAATTTTTTAGGTTGGAAAAGACTTCCAAGACCATCGAGTCTAACCTGTGAGTGATCACCATCTTGTCAACATGGACATGACACTGAATGCCTTGTCCAGTTCTTGAACACCTCCAGGGATGGTGGCCAACAGTTCCCTGAGCAGTCTGTTCCAATGTTAAGCTATGGTGAACAAAAATAAGCTTTTTACTGAGGCATGGACAAGGATCATTTCCATGACATCTCCAACACCATATCCTTACAAGGCATCTTAGTCACATTTTGGCTTTGACTTAGTCAGATTTTAAATACTTGAAAGCTGTAATGAAACAGGACTAAAACTGTTCTATGCTCAGAAGTCAGAGTATCCTTTTTTTTGGAAGACAGTGTCTTGTCAAACAAATGACAGACCTGAAACTTGGATCTCTGTCATACTTATGGATCCAGTTGATGCCCTATTGCAGAAAAAAGGATGGAATTGCCAGTGGAGTCTCATTTTGCAGTTTTACAAAACCATCCCTTCATTTTCTTTGCTTTTATTATAAATTTTTGAAAATGAAAATGTTTATCTTTGGTGAGAAGGAATATTATTTTGATGAACAATGGAAAAGAAACTTTAATTTTTTTTTAATTGAAAAATCAACAAAGTAGACTCAGCTATCTTTTTGAAAAATACTTAAATAATTATTTTAATTATTTTATTTTTAATGATTTAATTTTAATAATTATTCCATAAAACCAAGAATTCTTTCTGAGCTTATGAAAATTCCTGAAATGCGTAAAACAGGACTGTAGATTTTGAAATTTTGACTTTTTCTCTTTCAGCTTTAATATTTTGTGGTTTGGCTTGTTGGCCAGTACCTTTCTTCACACAATTTAGTGAGGCTGTAAACTGCATGGAAAGGAAAGACAGAGCAACCAACACTCAGAATATTGAAAAGGTTAAGGTAATAAAACACCTGTCACAGATTGTAAGAGATATTAAAAATCTGATACTTAATTTCAGTAACCGTGGTTTCAAAGGACAGAAGACAATGGTACAGCACAAATTTTGTCTCCTGGAAAATATTTCAGTGGAAATTGATGTGGTAAAAACTTGAACGATGCTTACTACAATTTAAAATTGGTAATTTTATGGGGTTCTCAGGAGGTTTAGTGCTATATAAAGAAAATACGGACAAACATATTTTTTTGGAACTAAACCCACTAAACTATATGTGGATAAGATAAGGCTCTTATAGCTTTCTCAATACATAAGGTTATATTTTAGTCTTTCCTTTCTTCCAAGAAAGAAATTACATGAAAGAAGCAGCTCACACCACCTGGGTGAAGAAAGTTTTATTACCTTTGTTGCTCCAAATTGTGTGAGTTCTGAATAAATTCTTGTCTGGGATCGAACCACTTGTATTGTCCTTTTTCTTGAAGATTGTCTGGACTCTAATAATGCTTGATCTTGTTATTCAGCACCATGACTTCCTTGCCCTACCTGGCTTTCTTCTTTCAGAACCTTTTTAGAAACGTGACAAAACTTTACCTTTCGTCTAGGCTGATATTAGGTAGCAAGTTGTAAATGCCATGGTATGTATAGGCACAGAAAGGTCCTGCAGGTATCTTGCAAGAGAAGAACACAGCAAAAAGACAGAATGATGGAAACTTCAGGGAGAAGAGAATAGGGCCATAATTAGGGGAAAGGATAGAGAGGATCAAGAGTGTTTATCAAGCTAATGAGTCTGATAGTGTTTGAAGTGCCAGAAGAAAAGGAGAGGAAGATTCTTGACTTCAACAATCTTTTGTGTGCATACACATTTTTGAATTTTCAAGTGAGTTCACACTTTTTCTCTGGATGTTAACTATCTATCTATCTATCTATCTATCTATCTATCTATCTATCTATCTTATCTATCTATCTATCTATCTATCTATCTATCTATCTATCTATCTATCTATCTATCTATCTATCTTTTATCTCTCCTATGAGGAAAAAGTACAACATTCTCAGTTGCTAGAATGACTAAGAACTTGGGTTCAATAGCAATGCTAAGCATATAAAACGGGAAGAAGGCAGAGCTAAGGAACTTGTATTCAACCGTGAGGAATTATCCAGTCTTGAAAAGGAAATGTTTGAGGTGACTGAACTATAGCCTCCAGTACTTGAAGGGAGCCCATAGGAAAGATGGAGAGAGACTATTTACAAGGGCCTGTATTTATACTCCATTTACAAGGAGTGACAGGACAAGGAGGAATGGCTTCAAACTGACAGAGAGTAGATTTAGATTAGGTGTCGTGAAGAAATGCTTTTCTGTGAGAATAGTGAGACACTGGCACGGGTTGCCTAGAGAAGTTGGGGATGCCCCATCCCTGGAAGTGTTCAAGCCCAGACTGGATGAGGCTCTGAGCAACCTGATCTAGAGGAACGAGACCCTGTCCATGGCAGGGGGGCTGGAACTGGATGGTCTTTATGATCCCTTCCAACTGAGACCATTTGATGATTCCATTATTCATTCTATGACTTTTTCTTATGCTTGTTTTTGCTTTTTCATGGAAAGATATTGTTTGGACTGAGCATACCCAGAAAAAGTACAAACAAGGGAAAACATACAGACAATGATTACAAAGATATGAGGAAGAAACCTCAGTAGTACCATCACAAGTATCCCAGTAAGACCTGGGGACAATAGTGACTTATAATGGCACCCCCAGATTCTTATTCTCACACCCAGAGTGGCTTAGGGAGCGTAGAAACAACATCTAACAGGAAAGAGGCAAGTTGTTCTAATTTTTTTTTTTTTTTTTGCATTAAAATTTCAAAGTTATTACTAATTATATGTTCTGGTATTCCTTTGAACCCTTGCACTTCAATGATAATTATTAGTCTAGTTAAATTATATGTATTGTTATAATTTTAAATAGGTCATAAAGAAACCCTTGGCCTCATGTCTTTAATGAGTTTCCTTTTTCCCTCAAAAAGACACCAAATGGAACTGTATGAAAATAAGATCTTGAAACCACAATCCATGATCAAGGAAAGGATATCTTTGACTTTTGGCTTTTGTGTATTTCTGTATGAAGTCAGTAACACTGTTTCTCTTGTATACTTTTGGATTAAGAAGCCAAAGGGGAGCAGAGCCTTCCATACTTTCCTTCTATATATTTTTCTCTCCATCACTATTTATATTGAATCATTTTCTCAAAATATAACAGCTTGAAAAGGATAGATTAGTAAATGGCCTAATAGATGGGACTTTGTCTTCATACCCAAGTATCTGTCTATAAGTTATTTTGGCACCATTTCAGTCCATTTCTCCAGTTTTTAAGGAGTATGAGGATAGTGGATTTTGTGTACTTAAGGATGGGTTCCCTCATTCCATGAGAAGTAGCCAAGGGATGTTAACAGCCTCAGTCTAGGAGCATTTTTGCTCAAGAAGGAGTCCCAGTAGGAGTGCAAAAATCTGTATTTGCCCTCTGTGTTACCTTGTTCTGCTGGGCTTTAGCACTATAATTTCCTTTGGGATTGCTTTCATCTACAATCCATGAGCTTTCTCACTTGTGCATCCTGTCTGTTCTGACAGGTTTGTTAGCCCCAAGCTGTTCTCTCTCATACTGTACCTCTGACCAACTTCTAAGCCTTCCTTCTTTTTTCTGAGTCAATCTGGCATCTTACTGTTGAGAAGCTTTCTGATCAGCACTTTTCATCAATTCAAACTCTCTTGTTGAGCAGCAAAACTGAATACCATTGTGATTACCAATTTAGATGTCATAATTCTGAGCATTAATAGCTAGTACAAACATTTCCTCCCTCCTTATTTCATTTTTTTTTCTCTTGTTTGTGTTTGCTTGTTTGGTTGTGTCTGTGTTTGTTTGGTTTCTTATCCTTTGGAAGGGTGTTCTTTTTTAAATTTTTAGTTTTTAATTTTTAGTTTATAACAGCTTGCACTTACATTCTGATGCATTGCAAAGGGCAGGAAGAGGGAGAAGAAAAAAAAGTGCTTTCTTGGATTTTCCTCCCTGGGTAAGTACTTGGCCAGCACAGCTGTTCCCTTTATACTCTTATAAGAACGGTTGCATTACAAGGCAGGCTACATTTTCAAATACTTTTTTCCCCTTTTTTATATTTTGTCCTTCTTGTTGAACCCACAAATAAGATACCTCAAAAATAATAATTGTTCAATAAATATGGAGTCAATTTCTCATTAATAAATGCCAACTGTGGGCAGATTTCATGGCACCTCATCCATCAGTGCTCTTGTCACTTCATTCTGTACGTTATGTCATCAACTGTCCTTAAAAAGCAGTGTGGTCTGGTGATGTGGCTTGGGAAAATGGAAGGACCAGGGCTTATCTCAGTGATGACCTCAAATTGTATTCTTTGTCTGTGACCATTTATATCACTAAAGTTTGCCTGCCTGCTTGCAAAAATGAGGATACTGCCTCCTACAGACCTCTCTGGTTCTCTGATAGAATGTGCAAAGTAAAATCCCAAGTCCATTATGTTTTTATTCAAAGACTTTAGTCTTTTGACTCAACAATTTAAAGAAGTATTAATAATTCTTCTTGTTACACACACAGGGCTCAAAGTGCAGTATTCTCCCCACTCTCACACAAATTTAAATCATATATTGAGAAAAAGGTCTTGTCTTACCTTACCAATCACTTCTTTTGTCATCCTGACAAAATGCTTTACTTGTAATCCAGATTTTTGTAGCTGGATAGGATGCTATACTGGAAAGTTTCCACGAGGCTGCTTTTACTTATGTTAACTTGTTCCTGAAGTGAACTAACATAAGTATCAATATTCTGGTGTGAAAAAGAAACACTTTTTGTTCTTCAACTTATATTTTCCTCAGGCAAGGACAGTAGCCAAGGAGCTGCAAAGCAGTATTCCAACAGTATCACTTTTTTTCCTTTGCTTAGAATTACTGCCTTATCATCTGTCTTGCTGTTTTATCATCTCAAGGACCTCATTCAGTTGTAGGTAAAGTCAAAAGGAACCATTTGAAGGCCATCAACAACCATTTACAGGTCCTCATTAAACATTAAAAATGTCAGTTTACTCATCCTCTGTTGATCCACAGCATTCATTACATAATATGCTTTATGGAGTTCTGTGTATTTTTAACCCTTTTAAAAATATATGATTTCGCCATGTCATAAGCACTCAGTTATTTTTGATTATATGCATCAATCCAATTTCTAACAACTTTGCTTCTTCTTTACCCTTCTAATTTTCTTTAATTTGCTAAACTATCTCTTCCATAAATTTTCCTTGCTGAAATCAGGCAAGACTTCTCATCCCTAACTAGTTTCTTTCACAATATGACTGCCTTCCAGTCTCAGTAATAGAAAACAACTTTTTTTCCTATCAGTTTATGTACTTGAGAATAAAGAAGATGCTTGTTACAGAAGTTTTTATCGTGATTTGAGAAGCAGAGAATGAAATTAATTTAGATACATGTTTATATTTATTAACGTGCTTCAGGATATTATATCTCAATGAAATATTAGTGTGGTTCTTAGTGAATAATTTTAATCAAATTTTTGGTATCTGATTCACAGTTGCTTGTAAAGAATATTGATTGTCAGCTTTTGTCTTCATTCTTGCTACATAAAATACCTAAAACACTCTGTAATCTAGTAACAATAAATGGTGCAGTTACACTGATTCAGAGTTTAAACTTGAATGCCCACAACTCTTTCTACAGGAAAGTAGTTTTCTTTTTTATTTGCTGGGTATATATTATGAAGATTCTTTTGTACATTTTTAAGTAGTCATTCTCATTTTTTGTTAAGGGAGAGGTACATTTCAAGTAACTGAGCTTGTATTTATTTGAAGTACTCTTTCATTCAGTGCAAATGCTGTGGAACAGCAATCATAATATTCCTGGTAATTTTTTATGCTTTTATGCTTTAGCTCAACATTTACCTTTTTATAAGGAGAAAATCAAAGTTTCTCTTAACTTTATTTAAACTAGAATGTCATATTCAATGCTTGCTACAGGACCAGCCAAGTCAAGACAAAAATATATCTAGAAAAGATCAGCAAGTAAAGACATTTTAAAAATAACATTGTCCTTTGCTGATATATTTACCTGACTAAACAAAATCTATAGTATTTTGAGGATGATATTGAGGGGGTTTTTTTTTGCTTTTTTTTTTTTTTTTTTTTTTTTTTTTTTTTTTTTTTTTTTTTTAAAAGCTCCACATTCTTGATGGCTGTTTTGTGGCTTTAGCAGTGCTTTCAGGAAGAAAGGTAGAATTCAGTTTGTTTATGGGTTTAGATAAAATTAGCAAGTGCCTTGGAGGTTCAGAGTTTTCATGTCATTGTAAAAAAACAAAGGAAGCGTTGTCAAAGGGGATGTGTACAAGTGATGTGCAATGCTTCAGACAAAGCATGAAAGGGTAATGAGTGAAAACATGATGGAATTAATACTCATGAAATTAAGAGTAGGATATTGTTCTATTGTAATATAGCAAATTACACTAAATATTTTAGTCTGATTCCTTTGTGACACGATGGACACTTATCCTAAATGTGTCTCCTGACCGTGATAAGATTTTTCTCCTGATACTTTTCTTTTATGACTCTACATTGATTTACACACTTTGTGTGTGTAAGTCTTGAACTGCAAGAAGCGTTTAATTAATCTGTCTGAGCACAGTTTGGGCGGCAGGGTTGCAGATTCTTACCAGTGTCCCTGTACTAAGAGCAGCAGGCTTGCAGAGTGCTCTTGAGGAGTTACTGAGAGCAGCTGCAGGACTGCTGCAGAGAAGTACAGTTGAGGCCAGGACATGTGCTTGGGGCATTCAGTTGCCAGCTCTTAGGGAGTCTTTGAGCAAGCATGAACTCTTTACTCAATGCAGATTATCAGTGATGAGAAAAGAGTGGTCCAGGTAATGGAGATGCTGCCTGGCTATTTTGAAACTTATGCCTCTCTAGCAGCAGTTCCCAGCTAGGTGCTGCTGTTTGAGAATGGGATGTCCACCCCACTCATGGGATGCAGGATGTGTGCCCAATCATGTGAATTGCTTGCCAAAAAGTCTGTGTCTTCTTGTGTCTGAGAAGTGTCCAGATAATAACGGCTTGGATATAAGATTTCACAGTGTATTTCTGGTTATCCCTTATCCTGCCTGCTACTCGGTGTTTTCCCATCCCTCCTGTTTATCAGGGTGTTTCTAACTTCCCATCCAGTGGGTGGGTGTGATGCTCTGAGACTGCAGGGAAAGGAATAGATGTGGATAAGCTTTGCAGACAGAGGAATCCCTCTGGTTGGCAAAGAGGGTGTAACCAAAGGAAGCCTTCCTCAGATGCATGGACCACTCCTCTCTCATGCTTTAAGTAAAAACTAAAAATGCTAGACTACCTCAGCCAAACTACTATCAACTCATTTGATTGATTTTAGCAGGGATTACGTAGTGGAACTGCTAAGTCAGAATTATCTGTAACTTTCTACTATAATGTTCCATGTTAAATTAATGCATCCTAAAGTAGGTATTTGGGCTAGACTATTTCAGTTAAAATAGTTCAGGTTGTCAAACTGATCAAAATCAGTCTTAAAACAGATTGTACAATTAATTGAAATTAGTGCATATGCAGATACATTTCAACACTTCTTTAAAAATAATAGTATACTCCTACTCCATAATTGCATAACTCCTCATTCTAGAGGCTGAAATAACTTTGTAATCCAGGATAGATGGTTCTTCAACGTCTTTGTGAGCTGGATAACTATTCAGTTTATTTTATGCCATATAGAAGTGGGCTGTCTTCATCATCTGACAGAAGATTTCACTATAGAGTTACATTTCTATTAGTAATGCTATCATTAGTGTAAGTTCCAAGTTGTTAGTGTTTTGTGGCAGTGTTTGGTGAAGATCACTTGAATATAGTGGAATTCAAGCAGTTCATTGGCTGGAGAAAGATGTGTGTTTATAGGATGAATCATTTGGAGAATATTTTTGTATCTAATAAAGGGCTTAAATAAGATTTGTCAGTCCTTCAAGACATTCAGATGCTCAGATTTCAGTTAAAAATGAAATGATAAAGCACATACCAAAGATAATAGTGAGTATTTAGTGATAAGATGTGACTATACCCTATGTATATGAATATATTCAATTGCTATTAAACACATTACAGAAGTAAAGTTCAGTAGTCACACATACTGTTACATGAGTGAACTGAAATGTATTTTATGTGTCATTACTTTTTTTACCCTCAGTTTCTCTAATGCTATCAGCTTTTTTTTCCTTTAATTTGTCAGGAGAGTCTTAGCAAAAAGTGAAAATGTACCTTTAGCTGAGGGGATAAATGTTCTTTGGTTCTGAACTGAAACATGACTACAGAAATTGCACCTTTTAGATAGCTATATTTTCTGTCTGTTTCATTCATTAACTTTAATGACTAAAAGGTCATATTTCACCGGGTTTTATCCTGGTAGGTTAGTAAGCTATAATGTAGCAAAAAATAGATTTTATTTTCCTTCATATTTAATCATTGGAGTTGTTAGCTAGTCCTCAACTTCAAGGCCAATTTATTCCGAGTTTGGTCAGTCAAATTCCATAGTATAAATTATTTTAAGTGCTAAAGAACTGCATTGGAATAGCTGCAGATTTTTTTTCCCTTGATGTAAGTTTGATAACCCTAGCTGGGCAGAAAAGAAATTAGCTTGTCCTTCAAAACCCACTAGGCTGTGTTTTCCAGCTGCTAGATCTGTACTTTTGCAAAGAAATTGTCTTTAAGGCAATTCAGTCAAGATGATTGAGGTGTTCCCATAAGCATCTTGAAGAACAAAAGCTAAGAAGAGGTGGGACTAATGCTTGGGACTTCAGTGGGCTTTGGACCATTCTTATGAAAACCTTCTTAACTAGTTGTTTGACATCATAAATAAATTTGCCTTGTAGTTGTTGCTTTCATGGGGTTTTCTAGGGGCTGGCAATATGGGTATGGTTGGCATACTCTTAATTAATTTTTAAGATTAGATAAATAGTTTCTACTGTCTACTCCTGTTTTGACCATAAATGAGAAACTACTATATATTAAAATGTATACTTTTGTTTTTCATTTATTTTTAATTTATGCTTTCAAAGCTTTGCTTTTTTTCCCTAATTTCCTGCTTCTGGTGACCTATTTTGCTAATATGCTTACCATCCTGTTAGTTTATCAAAATGACTGCCAACTAAATTTACTTTTATATAATGTTTATTTAAAGTCTTGTGGAAAAAAGCCATTCTATTTGTTCACAGTGCCCACAAAGGGCTCTTCAGGAATGGTTCAAGCAATGTCTTTCATGCAAGAATTTATACATTCAGGTAGACTGAATGAATTGCATTTGGAGTACAGGGTTTTAACTACAGTCCTCCTTGGCCTCTATGGAGGGGAGGTGGGTAGAACTTACAGGTGCCTGTGCATTTGCTGCCTTAACACAGATGTGTTACTTTGGGAGCACAAATTGCACCTAAGTTTGTTCTTGACTCTTGGAGTTTGAGTGAGTAGTGTCCCGAGTTTCATTTTGGCCAGAACTTGAAAGTTATTGTCTCAGCTTCCCACTCCCTATTCACCAAATACAAACTGCTTTTCCCTTCCAGTGTGAGAGTGAAATGGTGTGGAGGGAATCCCAGGTTTTCTTTGGTCAGAGATGTTGCTTCTGTTGCCTCACTTGAAACATTCAAAGGCCATTCTCAAATGGAGAACTGGGAAATGTTTTATCCTTTCCTTATTGGTATATGGATTATGGAAAAAGGCCAGACCTTGAATCTGATAGTTCTACGTTTATTTTGTAAAGGTCATCTCTGTACAAATTTACAGAAAGATCTTACTGATTCCTTCTGTGGTATTCTTTTGCTGGGTAGGGAGCCTCTAACATGGAGAAATGAAGTTGTTGCTTGGTGTAACTTTTGTTTGTTGGCCTGGAGAAGGGAGAATTCACTAATATAATTTCTAAGCATATATGTAGTTAACCAGAACAATCAGATTATTTTGTTTCAAGTAATACGTGCATGTGATAATGTAATTCATACAGCTATATGAAATAGAGTAGTTGGTCTATTAATACATTTTTGCCATAATAAAGTCTGATTCAGATATAAAACTACTGTCCAGATATTAGTATCCAAACAAGAAGTTGCTACTTTGATATGTAGAGATTCTTCGCTATGTCATTGCCTAAAGGCTGAATGTTACAAAAAAAGGTTCCAATGGCAGGATTAAGCATTGAGGAGTAATTAGAGACAAAACTTGCTCTTCATTATTGCCATTAGCTACAAAATAACTGAAACATGTTTTATTGAATTGCAGGGGTGTAATCTATAGCCCAAAATATAATTCTGTGTTCTTAACTAGCAGAGATCCATTTCTGGTCTGTGTCTCCCTTTTGGAGCTCTAGAGTAGCTGCCAATGTGAGTATTTTGGAAAGTGCATTAATCCTATTCTGGCTTTTCTGCTATTGAAAGGTGACAGCTACTGATGCTCAGAGACAGAGGTGGCTCTGGTACAACTGCAGCAGGCAGGTTCTGTGTCTGCAGGCAGGTACATCATCTCAGACTTAGCATGGGACCAGAAAAAATACTGGATTAATTAAATTCATTAATTGAATTCTTCCCACAGCTTGCAGAGAATTGGGTAGGAAGAGATAATTGAGGATTCAGGGGTAGGTTTCTGAAGTATACTATAATTTGACAGTTAATTGATAAACTTGATTTGGCAGCTCTGTTTTATTTTAACAAATGAGAGGCTACTTTTTTTCCTCTTGAAGTAAGTGATACCATGTTCAATTTCCAATAAAACAGCAGCTGTTATCTAAGCATCTATACAAGTGTGAAAAAAGTTTGGTAAAGTAGCACTATAATTTCTATTTTAATTCCAAAAATCAGATGGCTTAGTTATTAAAACCAGGTCTTGCAGATAGTTACCTTATGCATGTAAATGCACATCCTGGAACTCCATGCTGAGATTAAATATTCAGATTGGCTCCAGCTGATTTACTTAATTTGCTAATTTATGCAGCAGCTGTGCTCCCATAGCAATCAGCAAAGGAACTCTGTAGCAACCTGTCTTTGTTCGGACTGTGTAAGGGAAATGTGGTGGACCAGATTAATTCCTGCTCTTGAGCTACATATAGAGTTACTCTGTATGGTGCAGCTGTAGGAATTGTTCCTATTCATGAAGCCTGATGTATCTGGGCATCTGGGGAGTAGTTCTGATGAAACTCCCTAAGAATGCCAATGTGCTGTTTTGTTACAGAAACCTAGTGCAGTCTGTAAATCATCACCTGACTGGCTGCAGCCAGTGCTGTGGGCAGGGGTGTCATGCAAAATGTACCTGCATGCAAAAAAGTAATTAAAATGGAAACCTCTGGTAGCTGATCTGTAAGTAAGGAGCTGAGAGGAAGGCAGGTGTGGTTTGGCTGGAACCAGAAGGGGACAGGAACACTGGTTCCTGCAGTGGAGCTGCAGCATTGAGACAGGAAGGATCTGGTCAGGCATCAGGAGAATTTGGGTATTGCTTCCCATGGCCTTCCTTGTACAGAGCTTTCTCAGGAGCTACAGTCTTTAACATCAGATAAATGCAAATTGTGTTGGTATGCTTCTGTTTGTTGTGCTCTACCTATTTGTTTTGCTTCCACGTGCTTCCTGTAATTTGCTTTTATTCTTTTTGCATTTTAATTTTTATTATGGAAAAGAGGAAGTGACTAAGTCCCTAAATGCTTCAGGTAGAGCTGTTGAAACACTAGATTTGAAACTGTCCTGTTATTACAGACTTTAAATTACAAGGCAGACCTGCATCTCCTTTTCCAGTTCTGTGAGTAGCTGCTGGGAAATCAACCCAAAAAAGTAAAACGTAATAGATGAATAATGGCATCCCTTTCAGCATTCAGTTCTTTAATCCAAAATTATTCACCACATTTAATCTGAATTTATATACAGTTTTGGCCATCTTAATGGTATTTTTCAGTGAATGAAAATTTATGTTTAAGCACTCTCTCTATATAACTGACATTGGAGACCCTAAAAAAATTAGGATGGTAGATAATTTATTTTCACAGAACTATCTGGCAAATGCCCCAGATACTTCCAAGTTCTCTACAGGCAGTTTGACAGACTACTTGGTTTTCCCACTATAATTTTGTATTACTGACTTCTGCATAATTCAGCATTAGCCTTCTTAATCTGTTTTGATGTCTTACTGTAATAGTAAGGCAGTAAAAGCAAGATTTGAACCGTGAGCATTTGGTTCCACTTGTCAGGCATCTTCTCTTCTTTTTAAATTTTATTTTACTTTAGAAGAAGAGATATGTAAAATGGGGAGGGTTTAAAAATAAATTCCTTCTTTAGAGGTAGGACCTGGGTTCTGAATTTGTATAGTAGTTGCAGTGTTTTAGAGGTAGAGTAATCATTAGAGTTTTGTAATAAGGTTTGATATACCTTGTTGAATGCATGTAGGTGATTTGAATCTGCTTCCAAATTCTGTGTTTTCGTCCACAAGGCTGATCCTGTGGATAAACTGTGAGGATCCAAGTTTTCTCTCCTCAGGCTGCTTGCTGCTCTGCCTCAAAGTGGCCCCAGTATAGGATGTTGATTTCCACTTAGTCTTTTCACAGGGATTCAAGTGAATGTCACTCAGTCAAGATTTAAGGCCATTTCTTTTTGTTTCTGTCATTTTGTAGGCGACTTGTAGGTACAGAGGAAATGGTGTACCCTCTATTCACATGTGCCCTATGTGATATTTGGTGCACATACTTGAGGAGGGAAAGGATTAATATCTACATATAAAGATTGCAAGATAAGTTTTCTTCCATCCTGTTCACAAACCCAAGTTGTACTTTCTGCAAATCCACAGTAGCTGGACTTGTTTTTTAAAGGTTAGTGCAACCCTTAGAACCATAGTGGATGATGTGGGGCTTTGTTTCCTTGTGGCTTGTTTGTGCCTGGGAGCTGATAGCTGTGCCAGGGAGGCACATCTGGAGTAGTCTATCTCCCTGTATTTCCAGTTACAGTACCTAGAAATACTAGAGCAGCATACTAGAGTTCCTCTCACCTAGTTCTTGTCCCCCCTGCCTTCCCCTCACCCTGCCCCTTAATAGGGCTAGTTCTTGGCTCTTAATATTTCTTTAAGAGAAGGTCAGGCTTCATGTTTATTGCACATTAAGTATTGTATTCTAAAATCATTGTGCAATTTTATCCCTTCCTAAGGAATCTCATTGTTGGAGGCATAAATTCATGGAAACATTTAATTTTCCAATACTATCCTTAGTCCAGATTTGCTGTAAATAGCACTTTCATGTTGGGTCTATAAAAGCCTTTGTATTGGTTTTGTTATCTTCGTTCTTTGTAGTAGCTTTTCTTAAAAATTGCCTGGTATATTGAAATAAAATTTTCAGCAGTGGAATAATGATGTTCTGCAGAAAAAGGAAGCATTGATAGAAATGGATCCTTGATTAATTTAACATCTAATTTAAAATAGGTAATTATTGAAGTTGAATGTATGAATTATTATAAAAGAAAGAGCCTGCATTCCTTTAAAGGTTGTAGATACTGCTTTTATTTAGCAGTGAATTTACAGGCCAAACTTGTAATGCACATTGTTATGATCAGGAGGAATAGTTGTTGCATGTGTGATAGGAGCTGGTATTTAGACTGACATGGAAAGCACCCTGGGAGCTCCCTGTGCCCCATCTCTATGTCATGGGAGGGGAAGTGTTTAGAGTACCAAAGCAGCTCTGAAGTCATGGCTGGTTTTGTATTTGTATTTTTGTGTATTTGTATATTTTTTTTTTTTTTTGTATTTCTATATTTCCATGTTCCCCTCCCTAGGGAAGCCATCAGATCAGAAGCCATCTTTACGTTCATATTTTTTTCATTCTGGCAAAAGCCCTGGATGAGAATAATTTTGAATAGATATAGCAATATGCTTAAAACAAACGACATTGTGGTTGTCAGGTTTTAACATTGAGTAAACTATATTTTATTGAAATCTTACGATTATCAATGCAGACATGTGGAATTATGGCTGAGAATTTAAAGGCAAGAAGAAAAAACAAAGTCAAGAAAATTCAAAGGGATGGTTACCAAAGCAACTATGATTCTTCCACATTTGTACTCTTAGTAGTGCTGTATGCTTCTCAGTGCCACCAAGTGCTGATGTGTTGATGCATGCAGCATAGCTGAGTTACTGAGGGAACCAAAGTTGTGGGGGATTTTAGATTAAAAATGTGTGCAGGTCTCCCAGCTCAGCAGTCAGACAAAAGCACAGGGTAGGAGAATGCAGCCTTTCACATGGCAGAAGATGATTATTTTCTTGGTCCTGGTAAAGAAAATAAATTAAAATATTAGATTAAAACCAATACATTAAAAACTGTGAGTTTAAAAAATGGGAAACGCGTCAAAGAAAAGGATCTAGCTGGAAGAGTGACATACCCGTCCCACCAGCACGAGGCTGCCAAAGCATGGCATTGGGAGGCAGAAATGATGCCTGAACTCCCCTCTTTGGCAGAAGAGCCATTCCTGACCAGTTTCTCCTCCTGTGTGGTGCAGTGAGAGCTCCCCCTCCTGTTTTCTGCCTTACCTGAGCTTTCAGATACTACCAACCTTCATTAGTATTTCAAGAGTATTTTCAAAATCAGTGTGGAGCTATGAAGCCTGTGGCTAACACTTCTGCACAGGGGAGAAAGGCATTTTAGCTAAGACAGAGTGACTCCATTGCATACTGTGCCTTTGGGTGCTTGGAGCACCAAAACAGGTGATTGAGCTGAGTAAACACAAGACTGGCAGCACCATTTGATGAAACATTAACAGTTGTTGTACAAAAACACAGTCCCTCTGTCCAAGAGGGAAGTTCTTCATGTTTTATAACCAGTCTGCTTTTTCAGACTTCTATTTTTGAGCTTTCCCCAGTCAACAAGCAACCCTGTACAGTAAACCACTGTCTTCTTGCTGAGCTCTGCCAGCAAGACTAAATAAATAGTGGTAGGAAAGGACATGATATGATGATGGGAAGAAAATCAGGAAGTTTGCAAGACAAGTTAATATGCCTGCTTCCTTGTATCTCAAACCCTTCAGTGGCAGCTTTATTCAAGCAGTTGCATTCCTTTTGCATTAGTCAGAAAGTATGATTGATTTATTCCAGCTTCATGGTTTTTATGCTAGATAAAATATCTGATAAAGTGACAGCATTACTGGTAGGGCAATACCTTTTCTATTGTAATGCAACTGCACAAGTTGAACTGTCAGAATTGTTTGAGCTTGGATAAGGTCAGTTATTTATGTCATGTAGTCATTACGATCTGAGTCCAGACCTTGAAGTCGGATTTTCCATCCTGTCAATTCAAAGTTTGGGAACAATCACAAGAAAATAGACAATTCAAACTTGCAGGTTGAGCCAGCATTCTCCACACATTTATAACTCTGTTTTTTGGTGGGTTAAGAAGTCAGATAATATTTATCTAGTGTGCAGCATATCCATCATGAAGATGATAGGTTTTATCAAATGTTGAAATTTTTGTTTCGTGCTAATAAACCAGAATTTATATACTCTACTGTTTAGACTTCACCTGTAGAAATGTACTTCTGTAGAGTACCAGTTAAGCACCCAACCATGTGACCAGTTTCAACTTTGCCTTTTTGTCTGGATTTTGGGTTTCTCAAGAGAAATTGGAAAAAGCTATATTAATGTTGTGGGTGCTGTATCAGATCTAAAATGTCCTTTAACTTCTTGCCAGAAGTAGATATCTGATAAACAATGTTGACTTTTTTGACCATGATAAGACAGACTACAATAGTTTGAAAAGTGTTACAAACCTTGTAGCTGTATTCATAAGGTAGGAAGTGATTCATTGTCAGTACATAAGTGAATTTGCTAGAGGATGCTTCATTCAAGTGATATAATCACCTCAATGCTTCTTAAGTCAGCCTGGGATACCTTCTTCAGAGCTGCTCTTCATGTAAAGTGGATCACCTATTGCCATCCACATTTAAAAATATTTAAATAACAGTTGTTTGCTGCCTTGTTATAGGTTTCCCTCCTCTTGATTTATTTTTGGGCACAGCCTTGTTCTGTTTCTTCTTGAGCAGTGCAGCAGAATTAATTCCATAAATAACCTGCCACTTTTGCATAGCATATCTAGCAGACAGATTTTTTTTTTTCCCTGTGAATATATTCTTGTGTATGTTACCATTGCATTTTTTTTGATGACTTTTGAATGAAGCCACAGTAATCTGATATTAATTCAAATGTCAAATTAAGATTGCCTCTATGGGAGTCAAGTATTCTACCCTAGCTAATTATTCACTAGGGCGTCTGCATTCTATGTTAATGAGGTATAACACACAAAAGACAAAATAGCTGAATATCAAAGCTGCTATGAGTGAATATGCAAGTGACTTAAAACCAAAAAAGCCCTCTACAGCACTTTCTCAATACTTAGATAAAAAAGGAGGTATGTGGATCGCTTAAAGCCATAATAAAATATGAATTCACATCCCTAAATGTAAGCTAGGAAAGACTTCAGCTATCCACAGATCAGTGGATAGCACATACCTGTGACAGCACAGACATAAACTGATAGAGCTATGCAAGTGTGGAGGTGGTATTATCAATTTCCAAAGTGCGTAGTTCACTGTTCTGAATGGGTATGAAATTTAAAAAACCTGGATGTACTTTAGGGAAACCTGCAACAAAACTGCTATTAAAATCCTAATTTTCACTTTAGTATTTGGGTTAGCAGGTTTTTTTTGATAACCACCACAAAAAGGACTGTGCATCTTTCATCTGCCTAGAGTGGAATATTGAAAGCTGCTGTCTGTCTTTCAGGTTGACCTTACTCTGATCCTTCACGTGTTCTGCCACCTTGCAATCACACTGATCTGATGTGTTAGGTAAGAGCAGCAATTTCCCACTGGCCTTCAGCAAAGTCTGCCTAAAGCAGCAGCTTGGGACCTATTCTGGCAACCTGCATGTTTCAGTAAAAGCCCTGTTTTTTGCAATTTGAGAGCTATAAGTTTTTCTAGACTTAGTTAAGAGGGAGAATATCTAGCCTGTTTCTGATAGCATTGACAGAGATGGCAGTACTTTTTACGGTCACCTAGAGCAGGCAGTTATTGAGGTATTTTTGTGAAATCACTGGAAGGGATATGGGAGTGTTTATGTCCCCCTGGTGTTTTATTTCGTCTGTAGACTATTATAGGACTGTTTAGTGAGTATGGAACAATTTTTGTTCAATTGTTTGTTGGAATGACATTCATTAGATTGTGAAGCTGTTCATTGCACAGGTTTCTACATCACAGAAAAAGCCCCTCCAGAATGTCTGACATCTTCTATAAATCTAAAGAAATAATAAAAATAGAAGATGTGTGTTGTGCCCAGAATACACAGTTAGTAACAGTTCACCTGGGAAATATCTTCTTACAGATTCACTGATTGGTAAATAGCTGATGGGATTAGAGAGTAGTCAGGGATCAGGAAAGGAGTTTCCTTCTTTGAACTTTAAAATGCTTATACTTTAAGGCCATTTAATTATAATCAGAAGTGGATTTTTTTCTCTAATAAAATTGCTATAAAGAATGTTTATTTTTCTTACGAAAACTTTCTTTCCTATTATTACAGCATTTCTTTATAGTAAAGTGTACTAACTTAGGTGTGTGTATCTATATATATACGTATACACACAAACAAGTTTACATTATACTGTAATGTAATGAGGCAGTGGAGTTTTACTGGAGACTCTGGTATTGCTCCTACTTAAGTAAAAGGATGTAAAACACAGCCTAGCCCTGGAAATAAAGACTTTGTGTAGTAGAAACTTAGAGCTTCCTGTGAAGGACAAAGGATATCCCTGGACAGCCAAAATATCCCCAGAATCCTGTCCTTGCTAACAAGTCTTTGGAACATCCCCAGTGTTGTCTGACATCATAGATAAGTAGCTATGGCAGGATTGACATCTGGATCAATAGATATATCAAGAATGCTGCAGGAATGTAGCTGCTTTGCAAAGTTTTATTCTAAGCAGTAATCAGTAGTGTGGGTGCTAGTACTTTGCCAAATGGTATTGTACCTGAAAATTTGAAGAGTATACTAACCTCTTGTAGAATCACACTTGAGGTGCCCCAGTTTGGCTTTGACACCTCATATCTGAATGAATATTTACTCTTGCAATTCTATGCTTTGAATTCTAATCTCTCTCCCTGGTTGCCATGGGCTAGCTGTGAATTTTTGTGACGGTTTCAGCTTATTTCATACATTGTTTTCTTGTCTCATCCTTTCTTCTGTCTTTCAATTCTTGGTGTTCTCACATTATTTATCTTTTTTTTTGTCTCCATTCCTTCTTTATTGTTTTTGCATTGCATTGTCCTTTCACAGTCTCCAGTGATTTTTTTTTTTCTTTTTTAAATCCTTCTCTTCCCTTCAACCCCTTCTTAACTGCTTCTTTATTTTTCTTGTATCTCATAAAATGTTCATCCTCCTCTTTCCTGCCTTCTCTGTCCTTGTCAAGATGTTCACTTCTCTCCAGATTCAATATCCCCTGTCCTCTTTTAATTTTTCATTTCTTCCCTATGGTTACAATGTTCAAATATGCTTCCATGTGCATATAAGAGATGAAAAAAAATTCAGTTCCCTCGGTGCTAATTATGAACCTTCTTGCCAGTTCTTTCTATCCTTCCAGCACAAGATGCTTTGTGCACATAAAGTTGCACTGAGCAACAAGACTGGCTCATAATACTCTTCTGTACATTCTGATTCAAACAGTAAATCATATGTATTGAGGATTGGAGAGTTGAGGGGGGATAATATTAGGCTCTTTTTTCCACCTCCTGCTTTGAAATAACATCTAACCTTTCTGGCCTTTTTTGTTCTTGAATAAACCAAAACAAAGGAAAAACATTTAGAAGGGGGAGTGAGGTTGGATATTTATTACACAAAAGAAAAGAAAATCCCATGCTCTTCTACTGAGACAATACTGGATCTGTGATTAGTGTCAGGGGTGGGTTTTTTTTCCCAGCCATGTGAGCTGCTGTGAGTGAGCCAGGCTTTCAGATATTCCACATGTATATAACACATTTTGCACAATTTTGACTTTGTGTTTTACTTCACGGTGTACATGTCATCTCAGTGATGGAATTATTGACCTTGAAATTCAGTGAATGTTGAAGGAGACATAATTTTTCCTTTATGATTTTATTTTATTCTGTCTATTTGTGTAGTCTAAACCTCTGTTCATTTAGCATTATCTGTTGAAATGATCTGAGAATCATGTGAGACTCAATGCTAAGCTATTCAACCAAAATCTGATTTTTATTCTGAACTTTTAGGAGCTAATTCTTCGGCCCAAATGGTAAGCAGATCAGAAGCAAAAATATCATTAAAGGGCTTTAGACATACCAGCAGAAACTTACAGTAGAAACTGAGACACTGATTTAAATGTCAGAGGTCTCAAAAAGTTGCTGCTTGAAGCTGTCAGGCACATTCGTTTGCCTTGTAGCTGCAGTGATTTTTATGCTGTGAACATCTGCTATTGGATTTTTCCCCTAAAACAATTCCTACTGTGAATTTTGATGAACTCTTCTTTAATAGCTGTATGTGACATCTGTTAATTAGGGCATATTGACAAACCTGTCCTTATAGGCTACAAGGCAATGTAGAAGCTTCCACTGATATACCTGTAGTTTGTCTGTCTATGAGATTTGCTAAAACCCATCACACATCCTGGGATTAAGATAAAAATGTAGGATTGGCAGCACTGGGTAGCGTGTGGTAAGTCTGACTTTGAAAGATTATGAACATTGATCAGTTTTCTAAAAGCACCTCTTTCCTGTTCCATGGTGGTGATGAATTACAGGAGCTAGAGGTCATACAGGCCAGTGTGACAGCCTCAGCCTGCCTTTCAAGCTGACAGACAAGTGTGTGTGCTCTGTGAGCATTGTCCTGATGCTGATCATGCTCATTTCCCAGTGCCTATAAAGGAAGGTGAGGGTCCTCAGCCTCTCTGCAGTGGTAGATTTCTTCCTACTAGCCCAAATGTGCCAAATTATAGCCCTTCAGCCTTGCTGGCAGGGCAGGGACTGTAAACTGGTGTGCAGGATGGGAGCCATCAGGATTGCTGTCCTGGGTCCTCCACAGTGCCATTTGGGTCCTGCCACAGAGCTCTTGTGCTCAGGCTCCAGCTGAGGCAGCTCCCAGAATGTACCAGTCCAGGGAGGTGATGCAGCCCATAAGCAGATCTGTCACAGCCTCTGCTATGATTAGTTGATGCTGTGAAGCATGAAATAGCATTTGCTTTCTGTGCTACAGCTATCAGATGGTGTGCCCTTCTTACTGCTCCAGAGGTATGATGAACAACTATATTTCATGAACTGGCATTTCCAAAGAGGTCTTGCTTGTTGAACTGAAGCCCATTAACACAAGGTTTAACCATGAATGACATATAAAACTCTAAAACTAATTAATTCTAATAGTGAAAACTCATCTTAAAAATGATGTCTGGAGCACTACAATGTAGCATGCTGTAGTTTCATTTTCTGCAGCCCTGCTTACCCTAGTGGGTATAAAATTTTGACCTTTATTTAAAATGGGATTACTTACAGGTGATCATTAGCTGAAGAAAGGTTATGTAAGGGATACAGCTAAAAAAACGTCTCTTCAGTATGATGGGAAGAACTGAGGGTCTATAATAGTTGAAAGATGAATCTGTAAGTAAAAAGGGGGGAAAAAAATAGAAATCTTGTTTCATCTGGCTGATTTTAACAGAATTATATTTTAGAGAGACAGGAGGTTTTGTCCTCACCAACGAATTATTGCAATGAGCTTTTTTTTCCAAAACCTAAACTCTTGGACAAAATCCTTAGCACTGAGCAGACTTTCAAATACTGTTTTTGGGATTTCATCACTATAGTTTGAATAACACTCCATACTTGTTTAATCTTGTAAATTTTCTTTTGAATTAAAAGCTACTCTTGTTTTTGCTTAAGGAATGAGTCCATTAAGGCGATTGCAGCAGCAATCAACCTCATCTTTCTCTGGATAATGTACATATCAGTTGTGAAATACAGATATGATATTACAACTTGAGCCTCTGTTATATGCACTGTTCATTCTTGGTTTTAGGGAAGGACTACTTTTGTTTCAGTACAGAAATCTAGTAACAAAATCTGATCTATTCACATAGAATGATTTATTTACCTAGATTGCCCCCTTGCAGTTGCTTTGTCTACTAATTTTCTGTCAGCTTTACTCATGTTTCTCCTAGCGTGAGTCAATTATATAAAAGTTACAGTGAATATTCGCCAAATTATTTGTTTTAATATTAAAGTAATATACAGCACTGTAACTACTGAACTACTTAAATTCCTGTAGCCTGAATCCTTTCAATTTTTCTTCTTTATATGACATAGGACTTGCTGAGATGATTACATTAATAATGCATAACTATAAAAATTAAAGTGCATCACAGAGAACATACTAATAGGTTTAATTGATTTAAATTTGTAAATGGGTGCCAGCAATCAGAAGCCAGGTGCAAGTCTGACTTCAAATGAACTGATAGTGATAACAGTGCCAAAATTATTGTCAAGATTAATAGTACTGGTGTTGAAGGAAAAAATAGTTAAATGTTATGGAGTTACTTAAAATTAAACTTGAAGAAAAATGTGAAGTTCATGCACTAGACTTTTACGCTGATGGTTTTCATTGCTGTTATGAGCTTCAACTGCAATTTAGTAGCTTCACATTTCTCTTAACTTGTTTTTGAATTTAGTTTCATATTTTAGGATTTAAAACTAATTGTTGAGTAAGATTAGTTTTATCCTATGTAAATGGTGAAAGAAATTTTCTAAAGAATTAATTTGATTTCAAAGCATCAGAAAAACAGTGAATATTTAGCACCAGTTAAATGTAGGAATCTTATGTATTGTTAGTCTCTGCTTCTAGCAGTTTTCTAAAAGCAGGGGGAAATAGTACTATCCTTCATCTTAAAGAAAACAGCATTTGCAAAGCTTGGCTGTCATTGACACACAAGTATTTTTCTGTTTTGTTAACACAAAACATTTCTATTTCTAACAAATAGAAATGTATAGTACTTTGTAGAGATATGGGGTCATGATTTTATCTGTGTCTCTAAGTTTGATTTATAGTTGCACTCTAAGGTAACTTTGCACTTGAAAGTGACTTTGAACTTCCTAATTTATGTACGTGCTGCTGTTAAAATCTGGTTATGGAGACAATATTTTAAAATCAATTAATTATGAATCTTCAAATGTAAAGTTTACTGCTGCATGGTAGATTTAAGAGTTTGCTCCTGTCCAGATTGTACCATGCTCAATATTGTGTATAAAGAGTGGAAACTGGAAATGAGGATGTAGTCAGCTGTTTTCTGACCACTTCAGATACTATGATCCAAATACTGGTTTTTGTTCTGGTTTTTTTTTTTTTTTTTTTTTCCACGCAGACCGCTTCTATAGCTTTTGTTTCATCTCAATAGCATTGAGAAACCTACTCTTAGTTTATGGTAATCTTTGTTTAGGAGATTTTCTTCATGCATTTTTGTTTTCCTTTATGTTTTTCTTGTCTGTTCCATGGCATAGTTCTTCAGAAATCTTATCTAGAATCTCTGCAGGATGCAGGCGAATACCAATATCTTAAATGTACAGACCTGAAGACAAAAATGGAGGCTTGGGGAAAATCATGGAGGAAACTCCTATCAGATCTGGAAATTGAATCCACGTTTTAGCACATAACTAAACATCAACTGGCTACTATCCATATCTTTATTTCCTGCAAATTTAAATTTTAGACAGGAAGCTTTGGAGATCGTGAGTAAGATTATAGAGTATTGAGATTCTTGTGGCTTTTTTAGAGATCTTTATAATACAGCACTCTCCCTTTTACAAGGGATAAATCAGGACAAAGGTCCACTCTGTGAATTTGCCAAGTACCTGACCCAGATGTGCCTTGCTATGCAGAAATAAAGAAACTGTTTGAAGAAAGGATGAGGGGGGGGGGGGGGGA
>JAOTQP010000870.1:36996680-37018616 GCA_026413545.1 Cichladusa arquata
TTTGTTTTTTTTTTTTTTTTTTTTTTTTTTTTTTTTTTTTTTTTTTTTTTTTTGTCATGTAAGAGTTGTTAGAGGGAAAAGTGCTTTTTAGGAAGATATTACACTTTTTTCCCTTGTGCCTATATTTCCAAATCTGTTTATGTGGAAACGATTATTTTTTCAAGGCTTTGTGGATGTGATTCTTTGATGCATTTCTCCATTTCTCTCATCTTTGAGGTGATGCCATATACTTGGCATACAAGCAGAGACTGGATATTTCTGTGCATCATGGGGAAATTACCTTGTCTTGTGACCGTAACCCATCCCTCATGACACTGAGTTCAGATTTTCTTTTGTGCTACATATGTGAGCCTCACTGTGCAAGTGAAATCTGTGAGTTAGAATATCAATAGCACTGAAGGTGTTTATAAACGGAATGCATCAAACTAGTTGCTAGTAAGCGTGTTTAATATGTAATAGGTATTAAAGTGTCCTTATTGTTAGTTTAGATAGGCTTTAGTGGATGCTGGGCAAAGTCTGTTGCCACTTCATCTGTGTAAGAAGCCCCAGTGAGAGTAGTGGAGAATTACCTTAAAAGAATGAGTAACTTCAATTTGAAGGGGGCATGAAAGAATTCCTGTGACTTCCTGGGAAGCTCTGATGAGTTCTAACGAGAACTCTTTCAGTAGTCCCCGTGATCTGGGGAAAGAACAGAAGGAGTGTATAAATATCTGTGAAGAAGTGATAAAAATCTTTCTGAATTCTCTAAATAAAGCCAGCCATATGTCCAGAAATAATTTTATCAACTTGTTCCAATGTGTTTCCTGACAGAATGTATCTTAAAAGTAGAAATGCTCTCTTATACTTTTAAAAGATGAATTTCTTAAAATTAAAAATATGCCACTGCATATTTTAATGGCAATGGCACTCTTCTAGTATTTCTCAAACTCTGGATTTTCTTAAAAATAATTTTGAGCACTTTTAGAAAAGTATTGAGCATCCTTACTGTTTTAGTCCTGTAAAAGATATGATTAAAATAGTTACCATTGTACATAAGATGACACTTCAATTGTTATAGCTATAGATCAGTGTCAGAGCCTACTTTAATATTTTATTTGTACTTTGGATAAAAGGAGAAAATGTATTTTAAAAAGCCTCATATAAATTGTAATTTTTTTTGTATTTTTTTAATTTGTATTTTATTTACCTCAGTCAGAAGGATTGAGATACACAGGTAATATATGACAAACATTTATTAAGTGTCTTACTTCTCTTGAAAAGTCAGTTGCTGTCATCTGCATGGCAGCTGTGATCACTGTTACAGAAAGTATTTCAGCATTATCACTCTTCAAAATGTTTCCATGGATCTGACAGTTGGTACCCAAATAAAGTCATTTCTGAAAGCAACAGCAGAGAAGAGAATGTGCTGCTGCTGTTGCTTTTGAAGAGAAGATGTATTTTAAAACTCTGATCAGCCTGCTATTATATGCATGCTGGTTTTACCTTGTTATTAAAATATCACAATGGGAATCAAATTCAGCTGTGAAAAAGAGCCATGCTATTGGTATGTAATTCTATTGCTTAAAAGTATAGTATGCTAATAGTCATCTGATTAAAAGATCCGCACAGTCTAAGAATTTATTCAGCTGTAAAAAGATGAGGCAGGGCTTAAATATTATAGTTTTTCCTTCTTAATTTTATTGAGAGAGAATGAAAATGCAAGTATCTGGGTCAATTTTTCAGGCACATGTGAAATGTACTAAGTGCAAGTGGTTTGGGAAGGTATCTCACCCCTATACACAGGGCTAATAGGGATTTGGTTAGCTCTCACACAGCATGTGGTGGCTGAAGGCAGTTCTAGTTGATGCTGACAGTGACAGCCCCATCAGGGCTTTTGTTGGCATGTGAACTGAGATGACTTTCTGTCCCACATATTTCTGGAGTATGGAAAAGAGACAGAATAAAATCCGTTACTTTATCCCTTCTCAATGCTGTTTTCCTATTCTTTTGTGCTATATAGATTTGTATTTCAGTAAGCTGCCCTGAAACATGTGGAAGTTACTTAGATGGTCCTTTTATAATCCAGGAAATGACCATCTCTTTATGAGGGGGTAAGAGATAAGGAGGGATGTGAAGCTGTAATTCCCCAATGTTCTTGCAATCTTCAGAGGAATAGCTATGATAATATAATAAGCAAAGCAATGTAATACTTCATCTTCTGTGTCACTGGCTATTGCACTCTCTTATTTTCTTTGCTTGCCAACTGCAATGCAAAATTCTGGAAACTTAAGGCTCTCCATAGCCTTTTATCACCTTTTTAGGAGTAAAGCAGGAGGATATTCCTCTCAAGGATAGATGGCAAATGTACCAATAATGGCTGAAACATGGCTGCTTTAGTCTTCAGAAATTGTATTCGTGTGAGGGAAAGCACTCATCTCTGTCAAACAGTCCTTTTTTTCTTTCCCTTGTGGTATTTGCATGCCTAAATGTTCTAGTGAACTGGGACAAATGGGAAAGCTATTGTTTTGGTAGAACAGCTTTGATCCAGCTCTCTGTGAAGTCTGTGGAAAAAGTCCAACTGACTTTCCTGGGAAATACAAAGTGGATGAAAAATGCAATCCATGGGAAGCAAAGCTATTGCATTTTCCTTTTCAAATTTAACTGAGACATATTAAGCATTTCTGTGCTCCAGTTTTCTTCAGAGAGCAATAACTTTTCTCACCCTCCTTCCCTCTTCTGCCTACAGAAAATCTGGTTTTGCTGGTGTCTTGTTCAATTGGTTTTTTTTTAATGCAAGTATGATGATACAGCATATACCTGCCTTATTTGCAGCATGACTGTGTGCTCTGTTCAGATGAAAAAGCCTCATTCAAGTTGTTAAACAGGAGAAAATGTTAGCATATACTGTATTTTTCTCTCTACCTTATTCCAGTGGCTTAAGACTAGGTTGGCAACTGTCAGTTCTAACTGATGAAAAACAACCATCCTTTCCCGGAGTATACAGAAGTGTAGCTAAGAGATGGCTATAGATAGCACTCAGTGTCTGAAAATGCAAAATGTGTTTGCGTGTGACAGAGGGACCAAATAAAAGCATCCATTGCCTAGAATATGGTACTTCACACAGTGGGTACAAAAGCCCATATTATCCTCCTAGTCGAGCAAGGCAGGCCTGAATGCAGTGTGGGCTGCTGGCTGGCTATCTCTTTCAAATGTGTGGTTGCTTGTGCTGCTTTATGATATCAAAGATCTTTTCCAACCTAGCTGATCCTGTAATTCTGTGAAAATGAGATGAGGCTTGAGGGGTATGCAGGTTGGATGCTTGCATGTACATGGACTGACCCCTCTTGATCACGTTTGTCAACAAGATCTTGAACTGTTCCTACCTATCATTATCTGAAGAGGCAGGAAGTGAGTACAGAAGTCAGCAGAGTGTAGCTGCCCTTCTTGGCCTTGCATTCTCTTGCTGTGACCAGTAAGTTCCTGGAGAGAGCAGAGAGGATGAAAGGAAGGGTACCAGGTGTGCTCTCTCCTTAGTACTAGTAGGCTAGTACCAGCAGGTGGCTGTGAAAAGTCTCAGCCTTAGAATAAGAAATGTTAGTATGTGTATTTGTTATGCAGAGAACAGGCATATTTCTGTGAGACCTTCTAGTTCATCAGATGCCCAAACTGCACTGGCCCAAGACTGAGAGCGCTTATCAGCCCCTGGGCTACACCCTTGTTGGTGCTCATTATGAACCTGAAACACAGCAGACTTCTCTTGCCAGACATAAAACCAGATGGCTCCACAGGTCATGTGTGTGATCTCATTAATCTGCAAGACTGTTATGTGCAGATACCATACTTCAAAAGATCTGGAAGAGGGGAGAATACCTCTACCAGGTGAAGATACTACCCTTCCTAACCTTCTCTCCTAATTCCTCATTCCCCCTGCTCCAGTGCTGTAATTAAATGTGATGGGATTAACACCAAATTTCACAAAATGCTGTAGTGAGAATTACTGGGCAACTCTGAAAAGAAGGCAGTGCATGGAAGTTCTTGTTTCCCACACAACAATGTTTAGTGAGACTTTCCCTTGTTTATTTTTATTTGTAAGGCCTGGGTATTTAGTTTTACTTTAAGGGAAAGTTAAAATCCAGAACACATAATCTTATCAGTTGTTAGCTCATGGAGTTACTAGTAATACCGCTTCATATTTGACTTCCAAATATCTTGGGGATGATGGGGAGTAAGAGAACAGCTGTGAAAAGGTCAATCTTGGCATCATCATCATAATTAACTTACTTTCATTTGTTGACTAGCAAATGTTCCTATCACCTTGAGACAGGGATGTATTGGTAACAAATGATAAAGTGACAGAACAAAGTGATCTGGTAGGGCCTGACAACAGATTTGTTAAATACCTTCCCTCTAAAGATTTGTTTCTGTTTCTCCCACGTAATTTGTGTGTGTAGATAAAACACAGTGGTAAACTTGGGAAAAAGGAAATTCCTTTAACTTTTTCTTAAAGTGTGTCACTTACATGAGAATGTAAGGAAGGACAGCAAAAGCTGTATGGAAAAGACAATTTTGGAGGAATCAATAATGCATATTTCCTATGAGTCTCAAAACGGAGAGCACTTTTGCCTTAACCTTCCTGGGCAGCTTCACCAAATCCATTTCCCTTTTTCTGGTTGGTGGCCTGCTTCTTACAAAGTTTGGTCAAAGTCTTCCCTAGATTTTCTGGGCAATGTCACAGCAGATTTGGAAGCTCTTCGAGGCTCGGTGAGCTGTTGCGTAGGCGTTAGATTGTACCATAGATTAAAGTACAAAAGCACCTGCTCTACAGTATTAACACAGGTAGAGTCACCTGTTCTCCATTGTGCTTTACTTGCTGTAAGCCTCAGATATCAGACAAGTCCTCCAATAGCTGATACAGCTGGGTTGGGTGGGTTGGAAACGCAGGGTTCTGATGTGTGTGAATGCTACAGGATACCTGTTCTGGTGAACAAAGCAACATTCAGAATGTGAAGATATGAGGGCAGCCTAGCTATGGGTTATGATGTTTGAGGGCATGGCACCCTAGCTGCTGAAAGGCATAGGCCAGTATTTCCCCCAGTATGAAAATGCTCATTGGCTCTTTGTTCAGTATTCAAACTTGTCTGCCTCAAGAACTTTGACCATTTGCTTCAGTCACTTAAGATGAGGTGAAAGAATATATTTGGCAGCCAATTAAATAAGGCACCATGAGAGAAGCAAGAGCTCGAGCTGTACAGAGATTATAGGTACTACCATTTGTAGGCTCTTAAGTTGGGTTCTTCTGTTTTCAAAGGAGTACTGTAAGAGGGTACAGATGTTGGGCAGCATAGCCAGATGTAACTGCGAGTTCTGCAAGCTGCAATTCGTGAATAGCTTATGTTGTTCTCATAAGTACAAGTGTGTGGCTTTATTTCCTCCCCAATAAGTCTCTGATATTATCTTTGCATACAATTTAATGTTAATGTGATTGTAATGTTACTGTGGTGGTTTTCTTGAGAATGATAACAACAGGTATGAGGAGGACTTGATCTTTAAGAGCATATAGTGGCAATACAGGAGTCTACTTATAATGACTGATGTCTTACCTATCACTAACCATCTAAATTGGTGGGGTTTAGAGGCTTTTTCATTAAACTAGGCAATATAAATTATCTTCATGTTTTCCTTTATCTTGTACATAGAATACACCTATGCTTAAGTGGAATGTAATCTCAGTTTAAAAATTTAATAAAAGCATTTAGAATTTTCATGAAGAAAAGATGTTTGAGAGAAATCTGTAGTTTTTAGATTACCGTACCCAAAGTAAATAGGTATTTCATTATGAATTTCAATTTATCTTCATTTTCTAAGCTGACTTAAGATTCCAATAGTGTTTGAGCTAAGGCTTTAGGGATTTTCTGCATACAGTACTGCAAATGACTTTCAAAAAGCTAAACTTCTGGCCAAAAAAGAAAAGCTTATATTTACTCCTACTTAGTCTATCAAATTGCTCCTACCATATGATAGAATTTTAGTAAATGATAATGAAGATGAGTGGGTTTTTTATTATAAATTATTTTAATTTATTTTAATTTAGAAATAACCTGATTTCCCTTCAACTCTTCTTAATGTGTTTCCAAAAAACATGTAGTAGCATAGTTCTGATGTATTTAGGGATGGGGGAGGAAGGAAATTAATAGGATAAACTTTCAACCACTTGCAGCTTGCCTGAACTCATTTTTTTGTAGAAAGGGAATGCAAAGTTCTAAACTGAGCTCTTTGCATAATGCCTGTTTATTCCGGAACCACTTAGATCCCAAGTAGTTCTTAAACATCGACAAATATTTGGACAAACATCTTTCAGAGCATATTTTAGGGATTTCCCGGAACAGTGAGGTATGTGGGCTAGGTAGTACAGGACAATCTCCAGTTTTGGTGATGAAGCCTTTCTAAGAAGTCCGTGTTTGCCTTATGGCAGTCCTGAGTAGGAGTTTACCATTTGCTCACTGGCATGGTTGGAGTCCTGAACTGTAAGTGAGGTCTATGGAAAAAAAGCTGAGTAAAAAGTAGCACAAAAGATAGGGGATTTCCCCATTTTCATACATTTGAACATAGTTAGTTACATGAGTTCTTTGAACAAAGATTGTTAGCTTAAGCAAGTGGGATGGAAGTGTCTCCATAATACTGTATATTGAGTTTGATTTAAATGTCAGTGGAAGTACCTAGTAGAACTGTCATATGTAGTTGGATAAAATCAGCTGGTTATAATGAGCTGCTGTGTTAATTTAAAACATATTCACCATGACAGAGATATGCCATGTAATTGTTGAATATCCTTTGTATTTCTTATAATTGAATATTTAATTATAATTTTAAAATGATAATATAATTAGCATAATTTATTTTTAAGAATCCCTATTCCTATCCTTAATTACATTATTTCTAACAATACTGCACATTAAAGATAGTCTGATAAGGGTTCATATACTTCTGTGCCTTGATACTCGCCCTCTAGACATCTGATAGTAATCCTTATATTTCTGAGGGGGAAAAAAATCTATAATTTCAATATTATAGAAATTCATGTAGCTAGACTAATCAATCCCATTAACCTCCTTTACCCCACTGGTTTCACTCTTCAGAGTTTTTTGCATGAAACTGTAAATGCATAAAACTAACAGTAAAGTAGGTTTAAATCCTTGCAATCTGTTCTGCTTTCTGGATGTTTGTAACACTGCAGATGTTCTGAAAGAATGTAATCCAAGTACAGTGTATATTGGATTGTTCACTTTTAAAGACTCATCTTTGAAGACATATCTGTTCAGAGGTATAAACTTCTAGTTGAGCCCAATGTCACAGATGAAAACTGAACCAGGGTCCTTCTACAGCAACACTTCTTTATATCTTGTGTAAACTGGAAATATTTGGGATATAACCACGCAGGGAAAACGCTGGCAGTGTTCTGGAGGGAGCTGAGGCAGTGCTAGCTCTATCACTCACACAGGGACTGTCAGTGAAGGAGCTGGAGTGGAACAGCTGGCTCTCACCCCAGCTCCTGGCGTGTAAGAGCCTGGCTCCGTGTGCCAGCTCTGTCGTGACTGGGTCACATCAGGAGTGCACAGCTTCCTGCACATCCCTGGGCCCTCCAGGTCCTGTAGGCAAAAATGATACCCTGGCAGCTGTTGCCCAGATGTGGGCTCTAGCATGTGAATGTCCCTGCTTCACCAGCCCATGCCTCTCTGCCTAAAGGTAGAGAGCCTTCCCTGTCTTGTTAAAGCCACTGGTGCCAGGAAAGTGGACAAAACTCTTCTGTGCCTATAGAAGATACCTATGTATAAAATATTGATTACAATCAAAGAAATAAATGGTTCTTTTGTCTGTTTGAACTGTTCTGTGTTCTCTTTGCATTTTTTTTTTCCATTCAAACAGAAGCTATATTTAGGGAGAAGTATCAGTGGGGTCCAAAGGAATGCATCAAGTTGTCTTTGGAACTTAAAAATCTTGGCTGTGGCAGGACTCAGACTGTCTATGTCTGGTGATGCTGGCCAGATTTTGAGCACTTGGCCAGATGCTGTGGTTGATTGAAACATTTTTATTTTACAACCCTTGCGAATTGTTGGTAATTTTAATTTGATGCTAGGCATTTGAAACTCCACTCCTCTCTGTGCTTATGCAGCCCAGTACAAAGGAAGCTTTTTTTTTTTGTTTGCTACTAGAGACAGAGGATCATCACAACTCAATAGGGAGATAATATATTTTAACAATGTTATATATGTGCATGCATGCCACTGCAACAAATCTTTTATATTTCTCATTTGTGTGTTTCGGTATGCTTTTTGATTATCATTGATTTTTCTTTATTGCACCATAGAAAGCAACAACTTAAAGCATTCAGCTAAAGTCTGAGTATTAAACATGAATTAAATAGAAGAAAAAAAGCTTAAAATATATTTTGAGAAAATAAGATTAAATAAAACAAGAAAAGAACAAGGTTTATTGGACAGAAAAGGAATTTGTAATCCTATGAAATAGAGAGGCTGAGGCTAAAAGTACAAAAGAAGTAATGAGCATAGAAAATTAGTTGTTTGTGTAGGGAAAGATCCAGGTTGTATGCAGAGGTGGCAAATGAGGGATTAGAGAGTAAAATAAGCCAGTTACTGGATCAAATGTTGAGGAACCTGGATCACTACAAAGGGGTGAAAAATCTAGGCTGCTTGGGAAAGGATTAGTATTGAAAAGTGATAATTGCAGTTGAAAAGAAAGACAATAAGGCTTGCACAAGATGGGGGGAAAAGGATAAAAATGAATCTGAAAAGCAAAGTAGGAAACCCAGGATTTTGTGAAACAGAGGTCTACTCTATAATAGAAGCCTCTCATTTATTCCAGGAGGGGATGATGGTAATACAAATGAAAAATCAATTTGGTTTCAGTTGTTCTCACATGGTGTGTGCCTCACAATCTTTCCTGGAGGACAGAAGCAGCGATGTCACAGTTGTGATTTCAGGAAATTGATTCAGAGCATTTATCACTTTCAGCTGCTGCCAGGCATGCTCCAAGGGGTAAACTTTCAAAACCACAGTTGGAAGATAATGTGTATACAAATGCTTGGGGTTTTTTTGGACAAAAATTAGTTTGGGATGGATCTCTCTTCCACTGGGTTTCAATCCTTAAATTTGTAGAGACCTCCCATTCTTCCCTAGAGTTACACATTTGTTTAAATGTCTGTATTTGGAGAGTGGTAGCAAACTTCCATGTAACCAGTGTGAATTTTGTTTTCTTTCATGGAAATTGTGGTGAAAGAATAACTCTACTTGCTAATAATAGAGTTTGGAGAAATTCTGGCATTTTTCTTCATGGAATTTAGTAAAGCAATAATGAACATAGTCTAACACTAGTAAAATATTTAAATCTCTGATTAGAGGAGTTATCATTGAATGAATTATTCATAAGCTATTTTTCACACACAGATTAAAGAAAAATGTATTCACATTTTATTTGAAGCAATATTGGAAAATTAAAATAGGATTGCAATTCATAATTTCAACAATTGTAGGCATTGTTCATGATGATTTTTACCTTCTATTATAACTAAGATATGAAAAGGAGTAAGTCAGGTATAGTGATCTGCAATGAAAATGTTTATGCTGCAGATCTGACCTCTTCCAGGGGAAAGAAACCACTGAGAAACCCTTCAGAAATGTTCTACAGCATTTTCACTTTAGTGCCAAAGTTGATACTATTGGCTGCATTAATCTGCTCCTTTGTGTGTTCTGAGCATAAGGATAAGGTAGCCCAGAGTTTTAAGTAGCAATTATTCTCTTCCACTTTGCTTCGCAAACAATTTCTTAAATTTACTTTCACTGCCTGAGGACTCAATTCTTATGACTTCTGCATTTTGTTTAAGTTTTGTCCTTGTCAATAAAGTAAACCGTGGAAGTGAAATTAATGTCTGTGTATACGTGCCTTGGTTGGTTTAAGGTTGGATGCATTTTTCAAAGGTCTGGGCTAGTCTGTCATAAGTTCTTGATGTCAGTCCCAGACCAACTATGATAGTCCACATTATATGGGCCATGGTACACTAAACCAGACTAGAGGCCCCAATCTGGCCTTTCTTAGTCTTGAGTTGTGTTGATCTTGGATAATATATATCTGTTCAATGTGAAACAGAAGCAAAAAGGGTAGACTCTAGTTTCAAATTATGTATATTAGTAAAAGAAGGTGGTTTTCATCTTTTAACAAGAAGACTGTATTCATTAGAGGGATCTAATGGTAATTGCTAACATTTTAAATTTTTGGTTACTGCTATTGTGGCAGTAAAAGTACTAGCAGCAGATCTTGGTGCACTCTGCCACTCCACATCGTAGCACTGTTTCACGTCAAACTAGAAGAAACTATGTATGTGATGCTCTTGGTGTTCGTGTAACTTCTTGCTGCAATTTAGACTTTCCCCTCTGCCATCTGATCAAAACTGACCAATTGTTAAAGATGCCCAAAGAAAAGGATGCTTAATGTAGTTTTTATGTCCTAGGAGACTACTACTTATAAGATCACACTCTCACCTAGGAATTTGGTAAAACCATGGTGCTTTAACAAATGCCTCTAAGTCACCTTTCAGTGTCTACCCACATCATATACTAATTCATTAAAAATGAGCCAGGGTAAGAGAAGCTGCCTGGTGTGGAAAATCATGTTCAGCTTTGACATTTCAAGTCTGAGTGCGAGATTAAAAAAGTATTTTAAATAACTCTTTAGGATCACTGACATGTCACATTTGTAACCAACCTCCTCACTTTGCAATGTGAATCTGCATTTTTAAAAAGTCTTGTCTTTTTTTTTTTCTTCTTCCTAAAGGATCACTTACTTTGGATTGATTTCTGCTGCCTGAATAGGACACAATAGCTTTTTAATAGTCTTGGTGGATATGCTTATTCAGAAACAAGCATGGTGCTTTCACTTTTCAGAAAGGTGAAAGGTGTATTAAGGGTTAATTGAAATGAGAAGGCAGACAAGTTTTGTCTTTATGAAAACTAGATGAGAAACTTTAAGCATGCACGGAAGAGCACAGTTAATGTTTTCATCAGCAGAACTGTAAAATTTCCATGGTCATGTTCACTTTGGACTAATTTGTTTCTTTGCCAAAGTTCTGTAGTGAGTGGAATTGATGTTAGAAACATTATCCACGAACAAGTGAGCTTTCCTTGAGCAGTCCTTATCACTATATCTTCTACTTATGGAAGCTCCTGCACTCCCCTGGGCTGGAGATGAGATTCTTCAACATAGTGCTGCCTTTGCCCATCTCAGCTCCAGAACAGGAGTGTGCTGCACAGGTCAGTAAGAGATGTGACTGGGTGTTTCGTCTCTTCACTGCACAAGATATCTTCCACAGTGTCTTTAGAAATTACCATGACTTCAGTTGTTGAACATTGTATTAAGGCTTCTTTTTCTCCTTGGCATTATGTTTTTTGGCTGTGGCAACACACTTATCTAACTATCTCACCAGACATAGCAACATTTTTCAGAAAAACTCCCAAGGCATTCACCCTGCATATCGACTCTGGTCAGTGAGAAATTGTATTTATTATCTATTTTGTTTACCTTTGTCAGGCAGAATTTTGATTTCTGATGTGGAATAAAGGCAAGTTCCTCATCATTTGATTAAATGTCTGTTTTGACAATTAAAGATAATTGAGAATAAATGTGGATGGAACGAACAAGTATCACCTGGATGCAGTGATATATACTGAATAAGATTCAGATTAATTTGTGGTTTAATGAATTGTTGAACCGCATACCAGCTTCAAACTTTTAAGCAATGCAGATGTTTTGGGGGTACAACATTCTGTTTCTTAAATTTCATATAAACTATAGAAGATCAATTAGCAGAAAATTTTCTTGAATGAAAAAATTATGTTTTTTGACCAGTCTCTTTCAAATACCACATATTGCTGCTGCATGTGGATAGTAAAATATTCAGAATTTCTGTGAGAGCTCTTAACTGAGAGTTACAGTACAGAGCACTTCATTTTGTGCACTGGAGATAGCAAGTGGCCCAGACAACTGTGGTACGAACCAATTCACCCATTTAATTTTTATTTGTAAGTGTTTTCAATTTAATTACAGACTTACCATATTTTAAAATATTCTTTGAGTTTAATATTGCAGGATAGATAATGCACATAGGTCGATCACAGCACAGATGCTCACTGTTTAAATCCCACATAAAGGATTACTTATCACAGAAATATCCCAAACATTTTAATTAAATGAATAACAATCTATTAATAATCTATTATATCAAAGTTTGACGCTAAAAGGGAAAAAAAAGGATTCTGCTGCCAATGCCTTTTATCTGTCTACAGAATGATGTATTCATCTGTCTTATCTTTGAATATTAAATTAAATTATTAAATGTACATGCATTCCACACCCCCAGGGATTTAAAATTTGTTTGGCTTTTCTTCTTCTCCCTGGCCCTCTGATGTTATTTAAAAGAGAGCCCCACCACCACCACCATTATTTCACCTTAGAACAACAGGTTCATCAAGGCTGCCTTATACATTAAATCAGAATTCTAATCACTATTTTGAAGAAATAGAAGTCATGAAGACTTCATCTCAGACCCTTTTTTTCCCCTCCAAACTACATGGTAATACGTTAGTACAGTCATTATGTGCTTTAGTTGAGAATACAGCCTTGCCTTTAGAAAGTGCAAAAAGGATTATCTTCATGATTTATTGCAACCTATGACAGGAAGGTTAAGGGGGACAGTAAAAGATTATTTATCAATTCAAAAGATTATTGAAGATAAATTTCCAACCATATTTATGTGTTCTGGAAATATCTTGAAGTGTTTATATGTTGTTAATATACAACAAAGATCACTCTGTTCAAGGCAAGTTTTTATGAGAAGTTTTTTGGTAGTTATTAGAATTTAAAGCACTTATGGCTTTAGGCTTTGGGCCTAAATTTATGCTCAACATTCTGACAGCTGGTAATTCCGCAGCAATATTTGCCTTTGGGGAATTTCAGTGAATACTTACAGGGTAGTTCTGATGGTCCCTCCCTCATTTATCTAATTGTTTGAGAGTCTCCGTTACTGACTGCATAACTTGCTGAAGAAAAACTATGATATACCTTCTTTCATACTGAGTAACAGAATTCCCTATCATGAGTTACTTTCCTTCTTACTGTAGATAAATCTACTGAGGGTCATGATTTGGTCAGCAGATGATTTGTCCAGACTTCTCAGTGTCCTTGCAGAAGTAAGAGCAGGTGAGTTGGCACAGGTCCCAAAGTAAGAATTTGCCCATCCAATGCATCTGTTTTAAGCACTGAAGCACATAAATATCTCCAGGTGAAATATGTATCTACAAAAGCATCTGTTATTGCACATTTTTCTTTTAATAACAGTTGAAGTTAGCAAGCTGAAATATATTGGCAGAAATATTTGTGCGTGTGTGTGGCCTGTAATTCATACGAGAAATCCTCACCTATTTTCAGACTGATGGAGGTGTAGTGAGGTTTTTTTATGTGATTAATTTTTGCAATTACATTGCTTTTGTTTCCTGTAACTGCATGTCAGGCTTCTTAAGATTGCAATTTAAGAAACTTAGGGGGAAAAAGAAATGGGAGATTGAAAGGTATTCCTGTCAGCATGTGATTAACTTGATTTACATTGAATTTCAAGGGTTTATGTAGCAAACATTTTGTCCACATATTGTAAGCTAAACCTGTGTGACTAAAACATTTGTCTGTGTTTTTGCTTTTGAACAAAATATGGTCTAAGTGAACAACAGTTCCTAGATACTTTTTGTGGCATTTGCCAGGCCAACCAACTATCCCTGAATGTCTGTTACTGTGAAGATTATATTGATCTCTAGTTCCTACCAGTAAGGAAATGATAAAGCTCAACTAGCACTGGGTATGCCTCAGTTAGCCTTGTAGCTTGTAGTTGGTTTGAATGTCTAACCACTAGAAAAGTAAGTAAACAAAATTGAAAACAAGGGTTTTTTTAATAATTTAAAAACCCACAAAAAACCCCCTAACATAAAACAACAAAAAGCCAAAAGAACAGAAAAATTGAACAAAAGTCATGTGAAAGTAAGATTTGTTCTATTTGGGACTTAATACACATTCATATGCTAAATAATTATCTGAAACACTTCCATCTGGGGAGATACTTTTATTAGGAATGAATGTTATTTTCCCTGTATTTCATTCTTCCCTCACCCCACCCTCTCCCCCCCAACTGAAGTGATTCAGACCATCACAAGGATAGGTTCATTTAAGAAAAATAATTTTGAACTTTTGTCATTTCAGTTGTTAGTGTTTTGGATAATTTCAAAAGCAGGGACTTTCCTTACTTTTATAATTGCCAAACCACCACAGTAAGATGTGATCTCATTAATAGACTAGAAATCAGAAATTTCCAGAGTGAATGTGATTAGTCCCTGTTGCTGTTCCTTGGGACTACAGGGAAGCAGCGTGATTATTTGCCCCGTCATAGCTCAAAAAGAAGTTGAAAATCCAGTTGCAGCAGGACAGCCCGCTAGGGTGCTGCACAATGGGATGAAAATTGCAGTCAAAGTTGGAAAACAAAATGTGGGGTTTGTAATTTTGTCAAACAAGGAGTGTTGGGCAGAAAGGAGAGATGCAATTGGAGCATTCACGGTGGTCAGAGGCTCTCTGTAGCTACTGAAGGAAAGAGAGACAAAGATGATCCCTTCCTGCCATTGCACCAGTGCCTTGCAGAAGGGCTTTCAGAGCAGATATCACCTCTTATTCTCTCCTCCTCTTGTCAGGTGTGGCAGTGATGACCCTTTTTTATCTTGCTGCAGAAGGCTCTCGGGTGGCTGGCGGTGGTGTGGAGTGGAAGACACAATTATGTCAGTGGCGTGCAGTGTCCCACTGCTCATCCTGCCCATACTGTGCAGCAGCTGGTGTTAGTCAGACACCTCCTCCACCCCATGCACCTTCAGCACCCAGCTGTTCCTCAAGTGCTGTGTGTCCCAAAGACCAGGACCTGGCCTAGTAGCCAGGTAGGGGTCAGTCTTTTCTCCCAGTTAGCAAACAATAAGACAAAAGGAAATGGCCTCAAGCCACAACAGCGGAGGTTTATACTGGATGTTAGAATAAATTTCTTCACCCGAAGGCTGGTCAAACATTGGAACAGGCTCTCCAGGGAAGTGGTTGAGTCATCATACCTGAAAGTGTCCAAAAGACGTGCAGATGTGGTGCTCAGAGACATGGATTAATGGTGGGTTTGGTACTGCTGGGTTAATCATCAAACTCCATGATCTTAGAAGTCTTTTTCAACTCTAATGACTCTATGGTTCCAAAAAAAGTAAGCTGCAACCTTTTTAAATACAGGTCATGAATCCACATTGTGGTGTGTTAATCAGCTAGCTTTTATACCTTATTTACCTTATTTATTCAAACCAGGTTTTTTCTGGTTTGTTTTTTTTTTTGTTGTTTTTTTTTTTTTTTGTTTGTTTGTTTGTTTTTTTCCTGGGTATTTAAAAACTCCTTTTTGATGTTAACACATAAACCATTATTGTTGTGACATTAGGAGCTGTTGGTCACAGCCAAGTGCTCTTATCTCTGCTCTTGCCTGGCTGTGAATGCAGGAAAATTTGAGTTATTTTGCCCAATGAAACATATTTTTATTTAGATTTTCACTGTGCCATTACTGAACTGTTGCAACTGGCTCAGGATGTGTTCTAATTAAGGAAACTATTTCTGCTCAGTTCACAATGGATCTGTATCTGAAACAGGGAGAAGCCAGTGAAATATATTCATCTTGTCTGTGAACAGCAACACTGTAATGAAAGGAAATGAGTCGCTGTTCAGAGGTATGAAGAGAGGAAAAGTAGCTCTTCCTAGTAATGCATTGTGGTTAAAAGAAAACATATTTACTGGCTTGCTTTGTTAAAATTACATGACTAGATAAAAAGATGTTTGAAAATTGAATATTTTTTCTCCTCCTTTTTAGATACCTCCCATATTACCAAACTGAGAGCTGTATTGTTAGCCTCTAGCTTTAGGAAGTAATTTTTAAGTGATCTTGTGTTTTAAATTTGGACTTTTCTTGGATTTGGGTAAAATGCAGCATTTCAAAATAATTAATCTGTTTGTGTCGAGTTTATTCTGGGGACTATAGCCATATTTTAAAAAAGAAGCTATGAGGTCATGAGACTTCTATGAAATAGGTCATTGATGGAAAAAGCATAGGATGAGGCAGTGTTCATGTAGGCAGTGCTGGGAGTGGATTTTGGCACAGAAGCAGCACCCACACTGACTGTGGAGATCAGCGCGTCTTCTATTCTGCTGTCTTGGAGCACTGCGTGGTAAGGAGATATCAGCTGCCAGTAACCAGGTATTGACACTTCTAAAACTCAGGGATTTTTGGTATTGAGAGCTTAAAAAAATCTATGGCTACTATGGCTTTAGTTCTTGTCTTCCATAAAAAGGAATTTTATCCTTTTAACCAGGAATTTATCCTGGTTAAATTGTTCTCCCATGCTCTTTATTCTCTGTCTCTGTTAGCACTATTAGTAGTTATTTGTTGAATCAGTCTGGTAACAGCAAATGGTTATGAGAGTCACTTAGTAGTCTAGTCAGATTAGAGTCAGTCATGCAAGAAATGACTCTTGAAAAGGCATCAGAACATCTAAATATCCTGCGTTTGTGTTTTGGGGGGTGTACTGGCTTGCACTGTGGAACTCTCAGATGACAGTGTAGATGGATGGCTGTTGTTTCAGATATGGAGCATTTCACTGTTGGGCTGCTTAACAGAAGTAGAATAAAAAAACTCCTAAGAATTTGAGAGAATTTTTATTCCACTCTTTGCTTTCTTATGCTCTCTTTTTCAGATTTAAATTTTGCTGGCAGTTCAACTTTCTCCCCTTGCCTGATCCTTTCTTCTTGGGTCTCTCAATCTGCTTTGGTTAATATGAAAGCATTTCTTTCTTGTCTTGTAGTTCTCCTAAGAAGCCTTGGTGGGGTTAAGTCTGTCTTTGCCAAAATCAATCTGTATGATTTACTCGGTTGCTCTATTTTTAGATTTCTTCCTGCTCTGTGGGAGATGCAACAAGCAGAACCCTCATTTCTATGCAGAATCATAAATTCTGTAGCAGTTCTAGTGCATATGTTCCAAGTCAGGCAGAACAGGGAATTGTACCTTTGCCTGCTACATCTAAGCTTAAAGTTGGGCTCAGCAGGACACAGACATATGTTTTTCTTATTTCCCCTGGCTACTTTGGGATATCAGTGCTGGATGAATGCAGCCTGCTTCAGAGTTTGAGAACTGTGGGGACTTGGTTGTCTTCTGGCACTTCCCTCAGAACTGAGGCTGCCTTAGAGAGGTGTTTTAGGTTTTTTGGAACCTAGGAGGGTAAGAAATTACTGATATGTACAAGGCCTTGCAAACTTTGAGAGGGAAAAATTGAAATGCCTCAGAGACTTGAGAAGTAACAGGGTGCTGAAATGTGGACAAAGTGTTTGGTGTGATTAGATAATTGTAAGTCTGCAAATCTCATTCTCCCTTTAAATGAATGTCTTAAGTAGCCCGAGGTGATGAATAAGAGCATGGATAAGATTTCCATGCATAGAGTGGATTTGTCCATGATTATTTAGTATGAGTACTGCTAAATTTCTCAGAAAGGAGACTTAGCACTTTGTTATGTAACACTTAGCCTGGGAAATCATGGTCTTGACTAGAATCTCATGGCAGTACCACAGAACAAAAACAGAATAATAGCTCTTAAACAAAAAAGTGTTGTAGTAGATGCTTTCCAGACCACTGGAGAAAATGTTATCCCCGAATGAAGCAGAAAAATTCTGGTGATTTCAGTAGAAGCCATTTCTTGCCAATGCCATTGAGAATTCCAGACTCACAGCTTCTTTGAATCAAGCTGCATCAGTACAGTTTTAACTTGCATTGGAAATGTTTGCACCCAAGCACCTGTAAAAATATTGAACAGCAAATTAATTTTTGGTTCTTGTTGTAGCAAATAAAAAAGCTTACAGAGAATTTATTGGTCTTGAACGTGTGAGTTACATGAATAAGTTTTGAAGGGCCCAAACAATTAGGGAACTAACGTTCATATCTGCGAAACATCCTTCATATCTCAAGCCATTCACAAATTTGAATGCTATCTTAATCTGCTCCTGGGTTTGGTGTTCTCATCTGGAGTTATCCTTAAGAACTTAAATGGTGTGCAATTCAGGTCCTGAATTCTAAAATAGTTGTTGTTCCCAAATACCATATAACTTGTTCCTAAGGAAATTCTTGGAAGCCTATGCCATGAAAAAGTGCAGTATGTGCGTTCATATTTCAAGCGCTTTTGAAAATGTTTCACAAGTATCTGATAACATGAATTCACAACTGCTGGTACATGTTTTTGTGATGTCACTAGATCTTGGTTGTGTCCAGGTAAATCTTCACTGTTTATTATCATGTCTCTCTTGTATATTTTCTATTATTAACTATCCAGCCGATGTAAATAATGATAATTTGAGAGAGAATTGTAGGTTTGGTTTTCCTGGCATTGCAGAGATACAGCTTTTGTTGGCACTTGCCTTCTAGTTAGACTGGTTATACACTTTTGTCGCTATCTTTCATACAGATAACCTAAATAAGAACAAGAGTAATGTTTGCTAGAAGCAGAAGGTAATTCTTTCATTGTTTTAAAAATTAAAACAATTAGTTAGTTTGGTGCTCCATATGATATGCTGTTTATGGGAAATCTATAAAACATGCTCAAAGAGAATCAGAAATATTTCTGATATTTTTTCCTTGTATTTTCTTTTTCACTGATCCTTTGGAAGATGGCTCTGTAGCAAGTTAAGTGCAGTTGTTTTCTGACTATGCTGCTTCATGGTCCTGTTTCAGTTTAAAATCTCAATTGAAGGAAGAGCTGTACTTTTGTCAGTCTCCCTGTGTTAATTCAAGCAGCTGTTTAAAGATGCAGTTCCACAGCACGAAAGGCATTGGGCTTTCTGTTGGAAAGGCTGAATAAGCAAACGTGAATATATCTACAATAATAATTGTGATCAATTTCTGTGCCTGCTAAAATGACAGAGCTTAGATTAGCATTGAGGTTTGCCAAAAACTGAGGCTTTGTAACAGAGCTTAGTAATATGTGTGTGTCTGCCTGTCTGTCACTCTATTTGATATGTGTCAGGCTCTTGCATAATCTTTTCATTGAATAAATAGGGCACTTGAAAATGTGTCAGAGAGAATAGTCACTCTACACACAGGCAGAGTGATCGACTTGATGATTTATCAACCTCTTTGCTTTGCTGTTTTTATTAGACTGTGGTTTGTCCTATACATGCACAGCTTTACTATCAAAATACATTCTGTTGTTGTAATTCATATCCAATTAAAGTTGAGTGATTTAATAATATCCTCATAGAATAGATGTTTTCCTTCCCTGCTCCATGAAAGGAAACTTTTGAACTAGAGTGAAACTGGTTTTTATGCAGATAATAGTGCTTCCAGTTTGCTCTAACATATGCTTAGTTTTAAAGAAATTTCTGTTTGCAGATCTCACAACGCTTCACTCCTGTGAAAGGTGTTTTGCTCACTATAAAGTCTGCTGAAGATTGGTTGCTTAAGGCTCTTTTCACATTCTTATTTTTTAAGCTTCCTTGCAGATCAATTCATTCAGCTGACTAGCAAACCTTCAGCTCCTAATTATAGTTCTATTAACTGAAGGGTTATTTTTGAGAAGAATAGAATGCAAGTGATGGACCCTATTTTGTGCCGAGCCACCATTACACACAAAATTTTATTTGTGCAATTGTAGTGCTTGTATATTTGTGTATCTACTTACATCTGCATGATCAGTTGCATTTTTTGTTTTTTAAAATTATGGCTCCAACATGAATCATATTTTATGGATGAAGTTCATTTGCATTAGGCTTAATTTTTGTTCATTTACCTACCATTATCATTGTAATTTTTCTGAAAATTACAGTTTAGTCAAGAGGGACTTCAGGATGAATAATAGAGGGGTGAATGAATACAGCATGTATGTTACTCTTCCAGCCATCTGCAATAGGTTTATCCTGAGGGTTGCCATTCTGATTGAATCTGTACTGTCAGCTTTGGGATCCCGTCCAGTCTCTGACTACAGAACTGCAGAGAGAAATTCTGCTTTTGCATTTATCTGTGCTTTTCAGGGTTAGGTAGCTTTGTCTGGTGTCGAGTGGTATACCAGTCTGAGCTCCAAGGTTGCCCAGTGTGCATTATGTATGTCTTTCAGCGTGGACAGTTTATCTTAAATGAGCTCTTTAAATTTCAGTCACGATTCATCTTCTTTGAAAGAAGCTGCTGTGCCCCTCATAAAAATAAATTTCTTGATATAATAGAAGAGAAATTTTGGAATGTCTGCTTGTGTCAGGACACACCAGGAAACTGCTATCTGTTCTGCCCCTTGGATGGTGAGATGTAACATCTTGTAGCTGGCCAAAGTATGAAATTATTTATGAATGCCGTGTTTGCTGCAGTAGGTGCATACGTTTTTGCAAGGAATTATTGCTAGGGAGCACTTTAGTTAGTGATATCATGTCCAAAGACATTTTTTTTTGCTCTCCTAGGAGTTTTGCAGAAACTGAACTTGCACATCAGATTTCAGGCAGAAGTCTGGTCTCCTGCCAAAAACTTCCATCCCTTAAGGGGGCTAGAAGAAATTCAACCGTAATAACATTATTCTAAGGGGAAAAGGGGAAGTCCCTCAAAACCAAGAAGCTTAGTAATATACCTAAAAGTATATAAATAGTGAATACTTCAACTCAGAGTAAAAAACATGTAATTATGTTTGGGATTGTAAACTCATCTCTGAAGTGAGTCGTGTAGCTGCCATGTATTTAAAAGTTGGTTATTTTCCTGTCACATTCACTGAGAATTGGGCTTTATAATTTTATTTTTTCTTTGGTCTAGCAAATGTTTAGATGCAATAAGCACAATGAAACTGTCTTCACAAATCACAATAGTATAGCGTTTTGGCACTGATTACTGTATGGATTTTCCCATTTTTTGCCACGTAGCATTTACTCATTTCTTCTTGTCAGGTCTCTTCTCCCAAGCTTTTCATATTTTCTTAATGTAGTTAAATGTTTTCTAAGTCACATAGAGGAATTCTATTGTAATAGAAAATTATTATCTTGATTTGAAATACCTGATTAAGTTACGTTCTTGGTCTTCCACTGCATCTGATTTTTTACTTCTGGAGGTTTTCGTGAATTTATAGATCCACTTTTGACATATTAACATTTTTTTGCATGTGATGCAGAAGCTGAAGATAATAATAACCATGAGAGCAAATACATTTTTTGCAGTGAAATTTAATATTTTATGTCTTTCAATTAGAAAAAAACCTCCAAGTAATATATTTTTTATCTATATGAAAAGAAGATGTGTTTCAACTTCTTAATTTTCACTGTGTTGTTTACCAGTTGGGGATTGGTTTATTTTTCCTGTCATGATAAAGGCGAGTTCATATGAAGTTTTCTTGCAGCTGGCTATTTTTGGTTCTCCACAAATCCTTGCTGGTTCTAGCAATTAAACAATTGTTTACAAATAAATACTATAATAAAAAATGACTTATGATAATGAATAATCAAGAGTCTAGGTGGCCAAGAAAGCATTGAGTCAAGAAAGAAACAACTTTTCAAAACTAGAAACAAAAGCAAACCAAAACAATTATCAGATCTTTGCTGTAAGACTCAGGAAATTGCTCAAATACTTCTTTTAATTGCTTTTGTCCAAATTCCTGTTCATTCAGAAGAGCAGTAAGTGCAGCACTTATTAGAACAGTCTGGCTTCAGATATTCTGCAGGTGAAGTAACACATCAAGAACTGCTGAGCTACATGTTAAGAGTAACTGATTTTTTTTTTTTTTTTTTTTTTTTTTTTTTTTTTTTTTTTTTTTTTTTTTTTTTTTTTTTTTTTTTTTT
>JAOTQP010000870.1:37018625-37029740 GCA_026413545.1 Cichladusa arquata
ATTTGCATAAGTATAGAGCTAAATACTATTATAAGAGTCAGGAACTTTTAACTTATTTCCTAATAAGAAGAATATTCTTTAATCAGCAGAAATACATGCTGAGATATGCATGTGTGCCTTCTCTTTAGCCCACTTTCCTGATTTTTGCCTTAAGAGTTCCTAAGTATTCTTCCATTTCATGCAGACTAAACATTTCTTTGCAACATCTTTCCCGTGCAAGAACCTTTTTTGTCTTTCTTCTTAGCAACACTTTTTTTCAAATGTAAATATATAAATTAAAACAGCCTAAGGGGAAAATAAGACAAAGCCTCAGAAAAATTACTAGTGCCAGATATGTCCCTATAGCAACATGAAGGTAGAGAAACCAAATAGGATGTGTAATCTATCTGGAGAGGAGATGTATTTCTTGCTTTAGCCTAACTCCTGGATGGTCTCTTCAAACTCTTGCCAACTGCAGACCAGAAAAGGCCCTGGTCTTAGCACAGGGTGTGCTGATGGCAGCAGGAGCACCTCACAAGCACTGGCTTCCAGCTTCAGTCTTGTACTCTCTTGTCACACGTTCTCAGTGAATTGTCACACTGAATGTCAGTGCACTGTTTTGTTCTGCAAGTGCAGATTAAAAGGTGGTAAATTTGGTGCAGGACTGGCAAACCTGTTAGGTGGTGTGGGAAACTGCACTGCTGCTCTGGGCTTTACAGAACAGCTTGGGAGAGGCATCCTTCCCTTGAGACTTCAGCAAGGAGGTTGTTAGCACTTCTTTCTCATGCTTGTTTGAGAACAGTGAATGTATTAAAGCAACTGTCCTGAAGTGGGGCATTATAGATATAGGAAATGCAGAAGAACATGGAATTTTGTTTGTGACCTTTTGTTTATTTTCAGCTAATTGTGGGCTTGTTACTTTTCCTGCCAATATATTCTATGTGAACACTAAAAGGAATCCTCCCAAAGCACCAATTATCATTTCTCTTTCCTACATGGGTAGGAAATACATGTGTAAACATGTAGTGACTATTTTTTTGAATGACAGCAATCACATCTGACAGTAATTGCTGCTTATGGTTTCTTATAAAAGTGAAAGAAGCCTTTTATGTGCTAAATGATATAGAAATATACCATTGAAAAGTGTGTCTTCTTTCAAATTGTAGCTTGGAGCCGATGTGTCTAGTTGGTGGGGAAGTACAATAATAGCTCAAAATGTGTTATTAATAAATCTGAGGATCTGTAAAGACATTCCTGCAAACAAATAATATTCTGTTGGGAACTTTTTCACTTTCATTGTTGGATTCTTTCCTAGTGGAGATCATGTGAAAATGTGCTGGTTTGCCCTGGTATGAGAACATCTCTGGTACATAAATGCAGTTTTGTGCTTATCTGAATTAAAAGAAGAGTATTATTCTCAGATAGTTGACTGAACAATTAATATTAATTTTTATGTATCGATATCTTGTAAGAATATAAACAGATATTCTTTTCCATTGGAGCACCATCCCACTAGTGTGTTATGAGCAGTAAATTAATAACCTTTTTACTAGCCTGTTGGATAATGTTACTGTTTAAAACTTTGGGATGTATTGCATGCTTCTTGATTCCTGAGTAAGCTGTCACAGGCTGCTCTGTGGCTGTTAAATGAATATATACTATGAGAAGACACAGCTCTATCCTGGTAACATGAATTCACTGTTACCAGTAGTTTTCTGAGTGTTTGTGGCAATACAGAGATGTCTTTTTATTAATTTTCTTTGTTATTTTTATTTAATAAGCTTCTGATACTAGTAGTGAGTCCCTTATATTTTCTCCCACTGTAACTAGTGAAGAATGAATTGTTCTATGGTGATATTCTGAAATGTATAAATGTTTGAGATACTGCATCACATCTGACTTTCCTTCAAAATAATTTTCTTTAATTTTATCATATGTCCACAGTAGAAATGGGGGAGGAGGAGGGAGGGAGGGAAACTATCCAGATTGAAATGCAAGTCTCTGTGTAGACTTTTAAGTAATTTCCCGAGAGAATGACATTGCAGAAAGGATGGAAGAGAAATGCTCTTAATGGTCCTGGTTGTGACACAGGGGAATGTAGTGATGAACTTATAGCCTGCAAACAAAATGGTGGCCTTTTGTTAGGGATGAGCCACTTTTTGGGAGCTAAATTTTGTGTTTGCTATAATCAAGATTCCAAATGGACAAACCCTCCTTATTGCAGCCTGGGGCTGGGTACTCTATCCAAAGAGCAGATTTACTCCACAGTCAGAGCAGCTAGTGGCCAAGCAATAGAGATTTTGCACATCACGAGAAGAGACTCTGTGTAGTCACAGGACTGGTGCTGGCAGCAGAGAGCAGTCCTTAGATGCCCTCATGGGGAAAATGGAGACAGTCTTGGACATGCAGGGTTCTGTCAGGTAAACTGTTGAACTGCCACCTTTGCTGCCTGTGGTCATGTGCCAGGGTTGGATTTTCTGTTTTTCTGTTTGTTTTGGATCTTTTACCCTTGCAGGAATAAAAATGTTGAAACAACTTGATTCAGCTTTGCACATAACTGCACTTAAGACTGAGTCATGTGTCAGGACTAAACAATATCAGTCCTTCAGGCTCTGTGCTGTGCATTGTGCTGCTTAATTTTTTAGCTATGTAAATATTTCAGTCACTTTATGCTAAATATGCTGTTTTCCCTTCTTCCTCTGACCTTAGCATTTATAATCAAATTAAATTTTCCAGGATGGTTTTGTCAAATTGATCTAGATGTTGGAGTCTCCAGGATGTTTATCTTCAGCAGGCTCTTTGAGAAAACACCATTTGTTATAGTGTCTAATATTAACTGCTTTGAGGAGAGTAATTAGTAACATTGGGAGCCTCCAAGGAGGGAAAGTATAAATACACCATAGTCTAGATTGGCACACGGGTTTCTGAAGGACAGAAGCTGTGGGGAGGGTGTGAAAGACATCAGTGTGAACAGCTCACTGCCCACGGAGTCTGGGAAGTACAGGATAGATGTGTATGCACTTGTGCAGCAGAGCTTAGGCTGGGCTTTGAAAGAGTTTCTGGTAAGGTTTTTCACCAACTGAAAACAAAGTAATTTTACATATTTTCCTAAAGAAGGTTTTTGGCAGTATCAAGGAAATAAATATCACTCTGATATAAAAATATGAGCAAAGCTTCATCTTTTTCTATGGGTCATTGTTTCTGGAATAATCTTGCTTCTGAGATGGGCTCCAATCCTCTGTTTTCAGACACAAATGAGGATCATAAGCAGCTCTACCAGATGTGTGGTGTTTTTCTGTTTCCTGAAGCATGAGGAGACTGATAGTCAGACAAGACATGATTGACTAACTCCAGATGTGCTTTGGCAGTAGCACTGTGTGCTTGGGTGGAGTACAAATCCCATGTCATTGAGTAGTGGCAGTAGCAGTATAGTGATGTGAAAAGGAATTTGTGTGGTTCAAAATGACCGGTCCTGTGCTAAGATACTACATCTGGTAGTAGGCTGGTATAAAGCCTTTCAAGCAGTGACTCGAAGTAAAAACCAATGGGTAAAGTTTTTTTTTTTCTTCTAAGCTTTTCTTGAAAGGTAACCTGTCCTCAGCTTTGTGCATTGACAAAGGCAAGTAGAATGATGAGTCTTTACACATTAGGCCTTTAAAAATACATGTTTATGAATGTTCACCAAACATAGCTGCATGATGGAAACAAAATGGCTTGCAAGAGAGTTGGATGGCATTAAAGACTTAGAAGATCAAGTCTCCTTTTTGTTGGAAAAGTAATTTATTCTGTACAGGTGAAGAGGCCTGGCGATGAAATGATCCAGATATGCAGAACAGAGGACAGAATGGGAAAAATTTGTTTCGCAGGGATGGACTGCAACTCATGAAGTCAGGGTTGAACAGTTTTCCATACAGCAATAAACAAGACTGTCAAATCATCCTAATAGTGTCTCACCTTTCTGAAGAAGCAATATTCCAGAAAGAAGCAAATTATATTTAATACATATATTCAATGGCTTTATGTATAGCGTGTGTCCTTGAATTTGATACTAACGAAAAAATTAGTTTTACAGTGTATTTAATTCTCTTCATTTCATGTGTTTTGGTGCTGTCACTACTTCACTGTCAGAAGCTGTATAATCTCATCTTCCTCTCAGTGTATTGTGTTTCATCTGGCCAATTTAAGATGCTGACTCTTTTGCCAGTTCTCTTTGCTTTCATTAGATCTGAAAATTTAATAATCCAGAGAGAGAATGTTATTAATTCATGTAGTCTTTTTCAAGGCGACCTATAGAATCTATACTTAAAGCAAGCCTACTGATTGTAGATGTATTAATCAAGTGTTTTAAACTTGATTCTGGTAACTCTTGCTTCAATTATAACTCAGGCTATTGGTTTTCTGCTAGGAAGATCTGTATAATAACTCAGCAAATGATGGATTATTATTTATTAAAAACCAAAGGCAGGTATGTTAAAAAGATACTTCTAAAGGCAGTAAAAGAAGGGATGCCCGGTAGTAAAGAGATTGAACCTTTGGGGTTCAGTGTGTTTTTCTTCTTTTTTCCCCCACTGTGTTTCTAGATGTCTCTGTTCTTGATCATCTATTTCTGCTGGTATAGCTTGTTTGCTTTCTTTTCTTGTGAAGCTTCTGATGTACTGAAGTTTTATTTAGCCATTGCAATTTGCTTTGATGCACTTCCTTCAACATTCTATTAGATACTGAAAACTTTCTGAACTTAAACAGCTTTTCTTGTTGATTTTCACTAGAGAGTATGCCAAAATAATCAAATAGAAGTATATTTACACTTACACTACCTTATTTATGAAGTCAGAGATTAGTGGTTTTTAAGTTTCATTCTTCCTCTGTTGGTAATTAAAAATGACTCAAATATTCTCAGTCACCAATATTCAGTTTATTCATCATTAATCATCATAATTTATCTCCTAAAGAATCAAAATGCCAAGAGACCTCTACCTGACAATAAATATTAGGGATGTAGAGCATTATGTAGCACAGTATAGTGTAGCATAGCATAGTAAGTTGCAAGTCCAACTCTACTCTGCTTTCCAGAGATGGGATCCTTGAGGATTTCTTTGTAGCTCTCTCTCATCTCCTGTCATGTCTTGATTTGGAAAGAAATTTTCATGGGACAGAACTACTTGCTGAACTGTGCCCCTACTTTCCCATTCCTCAGATGATAAGCAGGCTTCTTTGAATTGCACAGAGCATAAATGAGAACTGTCTCTGGACTGCTTTAATTTTCTTTATGGATCTGTTGTGGCCAATGCATTGAGTGTAAATGTGACTTTTACCCCTTTTCCTCTGCTTATGCAGGGCTAGGATGGAAGATTTAACCTCCAATTTAGGAATGCCAACATTCTGAGCATCTGTTTTGAAGTGACTAGTGTTGGAAGGGCCATTTTCAATGTTATGAACTGGTTAACATGCTTAGGATATTTTCAGCCAATTTTTGAACTTTCAGTAGAGCCCCATGGATCATGGGTTGCAAAGTACAATGGTGCTACTAAGTGAGTATAGAAACAAGTTAAGCTAGCTGTTATGGTGGTTAGAAAACATCTGCTAAAGCAATTAAATGGTAAAGATAAAACAATTTGAGTTGAGAAGAAGTTGCTCAGGGGAGACCCTATGACTCTCTACAACTCCCTGTAGGGAGGTTGTAACCAGGTTGGTCTCTTCTTCTTGCTCTTCCAGGCAACCAGCAAGAGGACAAGAGCACACAGACTTAAGCTGCACCAGTGGATGCTTAAGTTGGATATTAGTAAGAACTTCTTCTTACTAATGAGAAAGAGTGATTGGGCATTGGAATGGGCTGCCCAGGGATGTGGTGGAGTCACCATCCCTGGAGGTGTTTAACGAAAGACTGGATGTGGCACTCAGTGCCATGGTCTAGCTGACAGTGTGGTTTAAGGTCATAGGTCAGACTAGACCTCAAAGATCTTTTCTAACCTAGTTGATTCTGTGATCATGTATTAGAAAGAGCTTTCCTTCTTCTCCTCATTCTGGCTAAACTGGCAACAGCATTGCTGTTGTATGAATACAGTGTTTTGGGTAAGGAGGGAATCATTTATCCTCTAAGAGATCAACAACTTTCTGCAATAGTGACTACAGTGGTTAATAACTTCTTTCCAAGCATCTGTTATCACAGAGTCAGGTTCCACCAACTGATAAAATTCAAGCCACTGCATTTGACTAGAACTTTAAGTCTTATATACAGAAAGCAGGAAGACTGCAGAACCCACTCCCTCCATCACACTGTGCCTAAACTGGATGTACTACCTGCATCTTAGCCTCAGACTTTAAGAAATATTCTTATATGCAACTTTTAAAGCCAGAGCATTACTAAAACTGAACTTCACCCTGACACACCTACAGATTGGGCAGAAAGATGATTGAGAGCAGCTCTGCAGAAAAGGAATTGGGGGTGAAGTTTGAGACGAAAAACTCCACAGGAGTTTTTCACAGCCCAAAAGGCAAACCATATCCTGGGCTGTGTCAAAAGGAGTGTGGCCAGCAGGTCAAGGGAGAAGATTCTCCCCTTCTCCTCTGCTCTTGTGAGACCCCACTTAGAGACAGTAGTGTGTACCGTTCTGGTGCTCCCTGCTTAAGGGCATGAAACCATTGGAGCAAGCCCAGAGGAGGGCCATTAAGTTAAGAAGACTGGAGCACACTGCAGAGGTGGCTCTGCTTCCCTGCACAACCAGGCTGAGAGAATCAGGGCTATTCAGCCCTGAGAAGAAAAGGCTCCATGGAGACCTCATAGCAATCTTTGAGTACCTGAAGAGGGAATATCAGGAAGCTGGAGAATGACTTTTTGTCAGGAACCAGGAGTAAATGGCACAAACAGAAAGAGGGGAAATTTAGACTAGATACTAAAAGAAATTTTTTACTGTGAGCATGGTGAGACACTGGAACAGGCTGCCTAGGGAGGCTGTTGATGACCCAGCCCAGACAGTGTTCAAAGCCAGTTTTGCTAAGGCCTTGACCAACCTGATCTAGCAGGAGGTGTCACTGTCACAGGTTTGGTTGGGATTAGATGATCTTTAAGGTCCTTTCCAACCCTTAACATTCTAGGATTATATGAAACATAATTGGGATTAAGGAGTTAAGTACCATAACAGTCATTCTCAGTGAATCAAGAGTCACCGGAAGTGCCAGAAGCATTTCACAATCTACACTCTGAGACTGACATGAGACAAAGTATATGGAAATCTTTGGTTTACATATTTGGCTTTACAGGAACAATTCCTTTTATTCTGCAATTCCTTGCATTAAGCAAAGTGAAAACATTCCAGAGAGAGAAATTTATAGTGCACCCATGGGTTTGGGTCATCTCAGATATCGTAACAAGGAGGAGGAGGAAAAGTAGACATGTAAACATCATGTGCCTCAATGGTTGCTGATAGCACTAAAGGAACCAACCCTCACCAGACCTTTCTCAGAGAAAGAAATCAAAGTAAGGCACATGCTGGATTTCTATAAACACCAGCACCTTGTTAAGGTCTCTACAGACGAAGACTTGAATTTGGAGACTGCTTTTACAACGCTAGAAGCACCAATAACCTGCTTATTTATTAAAAGCTACAAGGCAGATGGATTTGACTGTCAAAAATCCAGTTTCTGTAACACAAATAGAGCAAGGAGACAGGAGGAGAGAAGAGAAAGGGGGCAATTTACCTGGATTAAAACAATTCCTACCTCTGTCCTATTCTATCTTAGGATCAGAAGATTATTTTTTACCTTGTTTCCCAATGCCCACCTTCTTCTAGGTCACGGAACTTCTTAAAGAGAGAAACTTATGAAACTGTACGGTGTAATATGGGTCTCATGAATCACTGCTACCGAAAGATAAGTACAGAAGTCTATTGATAAAGTTAGTGATGTCCTAGTTAAGTGACACTCCTCAGCTTTATAGCCTATCATGAGCTCAACTGCAGAACAGCTGAACCCAGGTTTTAAACCATTTTTGTTTTAGAAAGTGATGGTTCTGACCTAAAGTTTAAAACCCAAGCAAAATTTGCAATTTAAGCTGCAATGAAGCAGTCCAAATCAGTTGAGTAAGGCTGTTAATTGTTTAAATTCTGCATAAACACCCTTCAAGTATTAACAGAATTCAAAGCATGTTATCCAATACATTAGCAGCAGTGAAACACAACAAAGCAAAATGAAAAGGGGAAAAAAAGCACTAAGAAAATTCTCCCATATTTATTTAATTTAACTTGGCAATATAAAATAAAAGTAGATAATTACAGAGAAGAAATTAAAAGGGCACAAAATCCTGCAAGAAATTAAGGAATAAAGTTTTTCAAATTCTGTCATGACAGTTTGTCTTGAAAAGACAAAGTACTTGTTACAATACGAGCAAGTAAGCAGCTATTGAGAAACAAAGCGCTTGGAGGATCTCCCAAAAGGGGGAAACTACACATCAGATCTTAAAGCAAACACTTCAGTCAAATCTCTGTGAAGCTGATAAATTATGTCACTGAAGAAGATATGGTTCTGATGACAAGGTTTCTTAATAAAAAGTTACTTTTAAGTATTATTTGGTCTTCCATTTGAATCCCCCCAGTCTGCCTCCCATCACTAAACTTTTAGTGATGCTTTTATTTATATGCTGTATTTTGGAAACAAAAAAATCCCACCACACACACAAGAAAACCAACACAAAAATCCTAAAAATAAATTTAAAAGGAAAAGAATTTTTAATAGGACTACTATCATGCAAGCTTTTCTACACCAGAGCTTTCTTGGTTTTATGTTTTAATCCAGCATATGCACCTGACACGGCAGGTGTCTTATTCTAAAAAAGGATGCCAAACCATAATTGCAGCAACAGCTTTTGAAATACACCATCTTAATAATCACACATTTTGTTTTAGCAGGCTTTCTTGGCTTTTATAAAGTTTTTGGAAGTCAAACTGAAGCTGTCAATCTTCCCTTGGGAACTACTCCATCCACATCCACAAAAACTCCTATTTCCATGTTCCTTGTGCCATAGAACCTGCTAACGATAAGGCTCCAGAAATCTATAACACTTTGTTCACAGGTACAGTGATTCTCACAAAGCTAGGTTTTTTCTAGCAAAAAATTCTAATAGTGCTTATCTCCAGCAGTCACATCCTAACAGCTACTTGAGCTTGCAAGTGCTATTTGCTGTAATTACAACTGACAGGTTTTTTACTGTTACAGAGTACAGTAACCTCTTCAATTGCTGAGAAAACAATTGAGAAAGAGCTCTCCTACCCCCAGATCCCACATGGGGACCTGATAAAACACTTTACAAAATACATAATGTATCTTCTGTCATTTGCACCAAGTTGTTCCCTATTTTCCTTAAAAATGGTAGTTTTTAAATCACCACTCCTGTACTTACCTAGAGATAAAACTTGTTATTACAGTAACTTCATGAGTTTCTTAGGAGTCATGTTTGATAGATCCGTGCAAAGCCCACCTTCAATATTTAATAAGTCGATTAGAAATGTTAAGTACAAGAGACATTAGACCTGTTAAGTTACACCTCTGCAGAGATGCAGGAAAGCTGTCCCTCTTCCTAAGTGTACAAATACCTAATAAGCACTGTGGCATACAAGCATTTGCATTCACTACCACTATTTAACACAGCTATAGAGAGACCAGTGCCAAGTATTTGGCTAGGCTGTTGGCAAGGAAGTAGACAATGAGTGACCAGAAAGCCATGGCCAGAGAGGTTCATAAACAAAAACCCACTGACAGTCCCAGTGCTAGCACAACCCATCCCTCTGCTCTGCTATACTCAGAAACCAAGAAATTGACATTACACAAAAATTCTCCTTTCAGAGGTAAGCACTAAACTTTTATTTTCTACTGAGGAGATGAAGTTCAGGCTCCTCAAAAAAAACAGGACTTAAAATAATTCAATTTGCTACAGTAGCTGAATAAAATAAAATTAGGAAACTGTGAAGTTTGGGAGGCTTTCTAAAGATATTGTTTTATACGACTGGATAGAAAGGAGATTATTACTTATCAGGAGTCCACATTTGGCCCACAGACACAATGTTGACACCCCCATTTTCAGTCTTCATTTTGGATAAAATGTAAGGTAATTCATTTTGCCCAAATTTTCAGCAGGTTCAGCACCTAAAACACCAAGTTTAAAAACATTTCCAAATAACAGATTAGCAAAACAAGTTTAAGAGCATTGACTTTTCATAAAAATCTAAATATAAATAAAAAAATATCTTAATGCTGCAACAGCAATAAGCAGGGCTACTTATTTTCTAGAATACGGGATTAGTAGTCATAATTCACACTGATTGAGGAAAAAATACAAGTAGTTTCAGATTGTTTCATCTCTGGGATGGGGAGGCACACTTTTGGAAAATGGATTTGACAAAATTATTCACTTAATTAAGCCTACTTATTCAAGTATAATTGCATCTATTTGCAAACACACTGCAAGTAACAACACCTTCCTTAAAACTTGGGACAACATGCTTTGCAGCCTTAAAATAACAACTTTTCCATCTCAGTAAGAAAAGCGTAGGCAAATTTCAGGATATTTGTAAGCTGAAAGTTCCAAAGCCAAAAGTCTGAGAGGGTATTCCAGTTTCAAACAGGGCTCACAAGGATCCCAGCTCTGACAGAGGAACGCAGCTCCTCAGTGAAAGCTTCATCTAAGTTAACTGTTTTAGAAGCAGCACTGACCACACACATACAGTGTACATGCTTGTCAGATGTATTCACCCTGGTTACCAGATGAAGATATTTTTATTTTGCCTTCGACAAATATTTGCTTCAAGTGTGAAATTTGAAGAAAACTGATAAGGTAAGTTCATCCTATAAGTTTGGAGGTTTGTTAGAATTACTAACAAACAGGTTTCATGTTAACATCCATCTCAGTCCTTCTGTGAAACAGAACAACAACAACAAAAAACCTTAGGAAACTGAAAAAACAATATAAATATATATATATATACACACACACAGATCCACAACACAAAGCTAACACTTGCAAGTAATTCCCTGATGTACAAGAAACCTCAAATACTCAATAAGTACATAGATACATATATATATATATATATATATGACTCCAGTTTACTCTTCTAGCTTCACCGCCAGGGTGGTAAAACAAACTCC
>JAOTQP010000870.1:37040760-37055563 GCA_026413545.1 Cichladusa arquata
ATGGGTGTCACACTGGCCAGCTTCCAGTCATCTGGAACCTCACCAGTGAGCCAGGACTGCTGGTAAATGATGGAGAGTGGCTTTGTAAGCTCATCTACCAGCTCCCGTATCACCCAGGGATGGATCCCATCTAGTCCCATAGATTTATGAACATCCAAAACACTTTCATGCAGAATCTCAGTGACAGGATGAAAAATCCCACATTCCTACTGCATTACCTGGTATGTATAAGCATTTATAAAATGAGACATCATTCATCTTACATTGCTTTGTATAAATTTGTGGGATTTGGGAAATAGTGCTCTATTTTTAAAAACAAATCAATACTGTACCAGTATTTCAATGTGTTTGTTAGTATTATCCAGTAATAACAGTAACAATCTTTATTTTGGTTGAGACTGTGTAGGCTGGTTCATCTATATTGCTAAAAGAGAAGTTGGGTGTCATTATGGGAAAGTGAGGTACAATGCAAGCACTAAGATTTTGTATCTATCTGAAATTTGTGTGCCTGCTATTTATTAGCAGTCATTGAATTTGTGTGTAAATTTACATTGAGTGTGTAAGAAAAGTGTAGAATATTTTTCTGCATAAAAATAATATTCTATGTATATTGGCTATATTTTTAGGTGCAGTAATATGTTCAGGATTACCCTTTTACTCTGCAATGTCTGAAATGTTATTGACTGTCAAAAATGAGTAGGATAGGGACATCTTTTTAGAGTGAAATCTTTTAATATTCGTACACAAATATATAATGCAATTAATTACAGAAAGTTCTTCAGATAGATACTATTTTTGAGGTAGAGTACATAATACATTTTACAGAACTGTTTCAGTCTTTATTGCCAGTCTGAGCATCTGGTGAACAAAATAATTAAATTTGAGTTTTTAATTTCAGAAACCAGATTTTCTTAAAAACCCAGCTGCCAAATTTCCCTCTAATTTTTTTAGTTGCCTGATTTCTGACTATGTAAGGCTAGTGGTGAATTTGGATTATTATACATATAAGATGCGGATATTTTCCAGATACGTGCTGTTCACAAGTCTGTGCATGTTTTATCACATGAAGCAATTGTGCTTATTTTGTCATTGTGGATGATCTCTGACCTTTGCATTTCTTTATTTTGAATGATACATGTTCTGTGTGTTGTCTACCAAGAATGTCTGGGAGACTGACAATATTTAGATGTAAATACAGCAGTACAAGCAGTGCACATTTGTGGTCTAATTCAGTAGTGTGTTTGTGACATGAATCACATTTTAATAATTGGGAGGGCAAATTACAAGACAGCTGTCTCAGCAGAGAAAATAAGAATTGTTTGCATGGATAATTAGCATTTCTTTTTTCTTTAATTATTGCACGTTTCAGAGTTAATTTTTTGGCACTTTATGAAGGGCTGGAATATGTGCTTGTTTAAAAAGAGGAACAGAACCTCTGGTAGTTCACCTTGCCCAAGTTGTAGATCAGTGTTACCATCAGTTTTGACTATTAATCTGTTCTGATCTCAGCATAAAGGTTTAACATTGATTTTCCACCCCATTTTGTCAGGGTGGGATGGAGGGAAAAAGAAAGGATGAGCAAACAGCTGTGCTACGCTCAATTTTCAGCTGGTCTTAAAATCACAGCGGAGATCCTGTAGTTAACTTGGATGAAGGTGGATTAACAACCAGAAATTCACTGCTACAATTTAGCTTTTAGGATCTGAGGAAAGTCTGCAGTACTACATGATATTAAGAATTGCTTAGAAATAAAATCTAAAGTGCTACAGACAATGTAATTCATGCAATAAATATTAGGAGATATTACAAATGGTATAATAAAATATGTTGCAAATTGAGTCTTTGATTTAAATTTCTTTAATCTCACTGTGTGACAAAGAATCACAGAATCTCTAAATATCAGCACAGGATATGGGTGAGGAGGGAACTTGTAGCTAGGTCAGGGATCCATGTCACTCAGATCTAAGGAATGGTATTTACACAGGTAGAAGTCATAAGATTCTTCCAGTTATTGTTATTTTTTCAGGGCAAGTAATTTGTATGATGTGATAAGGAGATCATCAGTGCTGTATTACAGAAATAGGCCAAGCAATCTCTGCTAAGAAAAGACTGCCAAATGTTCTGCATATTAAGAGGCAAAAAGAAACCTCTCAAAGTAGTTTCAAAGGTTTAAAAGAAAATAGCAAAAGGCCAACTTTTTGTCTTTGTGAGTGTCCTACTTTTGGCCAGGACAGAGTGAATATTTTGCAGTAGCTGTGGAGCTATGACTAGAAGGTTTTTCTATATTATCCCACAGCCATTGCTTGGGGTTGGGAAAAGGCTCTTGCTTTGAGAAGGACATTCCTTCCAGTGGGAGAGAATGTGGGAAGAGCTGAGTGGTGTTTGATTACTGTCTACTGTTGCAGGCTTTCTTTGTAAATCCTTTCTTTGTCTTACATCTTTTCCTATTAATACTGTTGCTGTTACTGTTCATTTTCTTACCTTATTGCGCTTCATAGTAAATGGTTCTTATCTCAACCCATGATCTATGAATTTTCTGCTCCCACTTGCTGGGGAAGAGGGAAACAAGTGCAGAGTGGTTTTAGCAGGACTAAATTGGAGAGTATCATTCCTAAACCACAGGGTTTATTGTTGATTTGAATAGCTATAGAATACATTTTCTTTAACATAAATGAACAATGGGAAGAAGTTTGAAGTACTTGAGATGTATTTGTGCCTTTTGTACTTAAAAGAAATCAGTAAGTTTTGTGAGACTGCTGAAAAACTATCTGTCAAGTCAGCATTAAACTTTTAAAATGGAAGAGATATAGCTCTCAGAGAAGCAATTGTTGTAGGCAACTTTTTGTGAAAGGAGAAGATTCATTTCTGCTAGAGTAGCTCAGTTATTGTGGCACCCAGCATTCTCACCTGTGACAAAACAGAAAAATCTGTTGTTCCTGCACATCCACTTTGAATGAAGAGATAGCTGGTAGATTACTTGTATGGGATTATTTCAGTAGGACTTGATCAGATGTGTTGGCATGTTTAGACTTTGGTTTTGGGGTTTTGTTTTTTGGTTATTGTTTTATTTTGGGGGTTTTTTTTTAGGGTTTTGTTTGTTTTTTTTTTTCTTTTTAATGGCTTCCTAACATTTGAATGTATGAGCCTCAAGTATTCTGTCCCTTAAAACATGTGGTTTGAAGGAATAGAGTCTTCTCACCTGATTTCATACATACAGCAAAAGTCTGTGCATTCCAAACCCATTTATGTCATGATTCCTCTAGGTCACGATTCATCTCTGCTAGTTTGGATGAGAATTACATTTTAAAAATGCCTATTTATTTTCTCAAACTAGAGAGACTACAAAGCCATGATTTTAGACTTATGCAACAATGTTTGTTCAGATGAATCCTACTCAAGATTGTCTTACAGATATGGGATAATTTGATGTACCTAGTGATGCAAATCTCTTTACAAGTGGAGTGTGGCATTATTCTTTAAATATGTTATTGTCTTAAGACCTAATTTAGGCATTCATGAGTGAACATGCTCTAGGTAGACACAAAGAGCAGAATAACTATTTCCTGCATGTTACCTCAAACATTTTTTAGTTCTATATTTTCAGTAAAACTTGGGACTGTCTAGGTATTCCTGTATTTCCAGTCCATTTTATTGATAGTTAAAGCTCTTTGAACATATGCTTTGAGATTCTTGTGGACAACTGATATAGTGCTTTGACATCTTAAAATGCAGTTGTGTATGTGGTACTACTCTCAAGGTCTATTTGAGTTTCACTTGAATGGACTGAGACCTAAGAAAAGTCAAAAATCAATGATACTCATATTAATGAAAGAAGATTTTTGTGTTCCAAATTGTGAGGCTACAATCAGTATATAAAAATATAAGGAGTGAGCAATTGTAAGTATTGATACAAATTGCTTGAAGAATGTAAAATTCAGCTTAAATTTTAAGTCAATATATCTATCTTTTTAGAAACCTCTTAGAGGATTCTTTTCTATTGGGCTGCTTAGCGTTCTCCTGTGGGAAGCACTGTGAGCTGTGTCACTTGGGAATTTAGAGTAGTACCAGAATAAAGCATTAGAAAATACAATGTAGTAATGTATTCTGCACTGGCAGACCAGGAAGCAATTTACCCAGAAGGTCTTTCCCAGCCCAAATTTAAACTAGTTTGTGATGCAGTGATTGTGAGGACAAGCTTCTACTATCAAAGGTCATCTTTTTATTTCACGATTAAGATAGCACCATCTACTGATGCTTTTTGTCTTCAAATTTTTGAAATATTTTTTTGTCACTTGGCCCTTCTATAAAAAATATGTATCATCCTTTAGCATCCCCTTTTCCCCCTCTCTCTACCTTCTTCCCCTACCCCAATCAGCAGTCTCAGTCAGTTATCTCTCTGCTCTGCAGTCTCTAGGAGTTGTTGTTTCAGCCACATATTTGCTTGAATCAATTGATTTAATTGCAGAAGACTGGTCTGGACATGAATTGAATGCTGAGGTAGCAGAGCATGGTTTGCAATGTTTGATCAGCACCTATATCTAATTTCTTGTGATGAGCATGAAGTTCACCTGGAAAGGCTGCCACTAAACAAATACTGAAAGAATTAATTGGCAGCTTTTGAAGCAGCTGTGAAATTGTCTGTAAGCATAGGTAAGATTTTCTGCTTTATCTCTTGTACCAGGCACTGAGTTAAAAATGTTCTGAAAATGCAGCTGAATCTTTTATTCAAATGAGTTATTTAGCAAGTGTGGACAGATCAAGAGAGGCTGTGTAATTTAACGATATTCCTCAGTTTCAAGAACTTAGATTTATCAATTTAGGGAGTATAAGTTCTTATTTCCAGTAAAGCAGGGGAGGTAGATTTAAGTGTTTCATGTAAGAGTAACTTCAGTATGCTGTTTTTGTGTTTGAATATGTAAATTGCTCAAAATAGCAGCATATGTGAAACTGTGTGCTCCTGTTTGTCATATTCACAGCCTATGAACCAGAAAAAAAACCACCTCCCCTTGGGCTGCATTCCATTCATGGGTGGTAGCAAAGTTTTAATGTACATGGGGTATTGCAATATACCAGACATACTAGTCTCAATAGAGCTACCATACATCAACATATTTCCCAAAGCCCAGGGCCTTTTCTTCCTGGAAATTATGTAAAGTGCACTGAAAAAAAGTGTTTAGCAGTTTTTCTGGGATTTTTTTATGTCTTAGCAATCTGATTAGAGCAATAGCTGTAAATGATTAAAACTCCCAGAAGATCAGCCACTGCTCAGACACAGGTCAGCTGCATCTTTTTTTTCAGCATGCCAATCAAAACTTAAAAGCAAGAGAAATGAAGGCTTAATAGCTCCCTAGGAAACAAAATTTCAAAGGTATGTGAGCTCTCTGCTATTTTTGATTAGCCTTTCTCATGAGCCTCATAAATAATTTTCCTGCATAGAGAGACTGGTTTGGTTAATGGGTCAGAGCAATTTAAGATCCTTATAGGTGTACTTGCATTGTTTGATTGAATTACATTTTCTTGCTTACTCTTTCTATTGTATACCTAGAAAATACAAGAATATGATTTCTATATTCCCCTTCACTTCACCCTTAGTGTTGTCTTCATTTCTTATATCTCATCCAGGTTTTTGGTAGATTTTGGAGAATATTTGCCTATCTTGTTTTTTAAGATAGCTCTTTTGTTATACATGCAGATTTATAAAAAAAAATACAGATATTGCAGAGTGTTTAGTATGTAAATAAGGAATATTCATTCTTTCTTTTTTTTTTCCAAACACTAGAAATGTAAAAGCTACACCATACTGTTTTCATCTATTTCAGTAGTACAGAGGAACATTCAAAACAAGTTTGGACAGAAATGGAGAAATATTCCACTGAAACCAGAGGTGGAATTGATATAAGATGGAATTTGTCCTTAGCAGCACGTCTGCAGAAGTGGTGTAAGGCACAGTGAAATGTAGATGTTTCATGAATCTTTTCAGAAATTGCATATGTAGCAGGGCAGCACTGGGTAAGATAACCAAATATCATTTAAGTCTGATGCTCAGTTAGGTGTCTTGGCACAGAGTACTATGCATGCAACAAAACTGTCACCCCTCACAACACATCTTTAGGAGATATCATAGTAGAAGGCTAGACTGGACTATCTCTTAAAAATAGACTTTGTATTCCCTTTCTTATGCTTCTTTATCTCTGATGCTCAGTGCAAAGAATTGGATGATGGGAGAGGGAAGGCATTTCTATTTGGTAGTGGTTCCAAGCCTGAAATAAAATTGTTATGTAATAGCAGCTCTAAATTCTGTATAGAGTGTTCAGCCTGTTTGATGGAGGTTGCTATGTAAGATAAAAAGGATTTGAGAAAACCAAAAAATTTTGAGTTGCTGTACCATTTTTAACAGTGGGTTCTGAAAATAGAACAGTCTCATATAAATGTGTGTATATATACATATGATTTTTACTTTATTTTTTCTAATTCATTATGTGCACCAGTCTTAACTTGTGCATTCAGTTTGATGATTTTGAGGTAATTGGCATTCTGCTTAGCAGAAAAGCATTGCAAGGATGTAAATACTAGATCGCCCTTTATCTTTTCCTTTAATCCATGCAAATCTGAAAATAAATGTTTTAATATGCACGGACTTGAGCCAGGAACAATGCGAAAAATTGTAATTCTATCCTCACTGATAATGTGGTGGCTCCACATAGCATTCTGTACTGAAAAGGAGTTTTGCCCTATGAAGAAATGCAGAGGATAAGGTGACACCACTTACAGAAACAATACAAAATATTTCAGCCACATATGCATTTAATAAAGGAGTCTCTAGACTTGTCCTTATGGGATCACTTTTTATCTAAGTAAAAGCCATTACATTGATTAGAAAGAGCTGTAAACACTGAAGTTTTTTGTACTGCTGTGAATCAGGCATGTGTTTGGAGCAGAATTAATTTTGTATCAGAATGAATGATTCTTTAGGCAAGCCTCAGTGCTTAGAGATATGTTTTTGGCTCACCAGCTGCCTTCCCAGACTTTATCTGGTGCAGACAAGCCTTTCTATGGCACTTCTATCATATGTGTGTGCAGAAAGCAGATACTCGCTTCTTTTTCTGAATGTTGGCTAAAAGTAATGTTCCCTGGAATTGCTCTCAAATCCTTCAAGAGTCAGCACCATCATCTTTTTCTGATAACTCTTTGTGTGCCTGATCATAATGTTTGAAGTTAGACCTGTAGAGAGAGCCTTAATGCTTTCTCCCATTCAGAAAAGATGACAAAGAAAGATAAGAAGCTTCCATGGTTAGAGGTTTTTTAAGGCCATTGTGAAACTATTACAATGGGTAAGTTAGTAGAGCCATACTGGGCTGCCACATCACCTAGAAGATTCATAGGATCATATCAAGTATGGAAGTTATACTCCTGATATTCCTGACCTGCCTATCTATCTTCAATGCGAACCTGAACAATTTTGCAGAATAATAGTGGTGAGCCTTATCGACCTCAAGGGCAGAGTGGCAGAGCATGCCTTGCCCAAGATGTACCCCATTGCCAATCTCAAGGGAGTCATAATGTCTTGATACTCTCCCAGTATTTCTTTCAGCCCTGTTGCCATCCCTGGGAACACTGATGGGCAAGAACCAAGACTGGTTTCTATCTGAGATTTGCTTTAGCTGTACACTGAGATTTACAGATGGCACTTGCTTTTGGTCCTGGCATACACACAATCGTGTTTGAAACAGGTAAATGGATATTGGCTCTAGTTTGTTCTCCCTTTCAGCCCCCAAATTCCACGTCTATTATAATTGCACATAAACTAGAAGCTCTATTTTAATAATGAAGTATTAGTACTGAAAATCCCAGTTGTGTCCTTCTAGAGTTTGCATGCCATTTCCTATCAGCATATCCAGAAAATAATTTTTCTATCTAGATTTCCAGATATTCTTTAATAAAAACATGACTCTCTTAAGGATAAACCATTATCAGTGTAGCTGATAATACTCAGGATGCAATTCAGTAGACTTATCCTGTCCACAAATAAGAAAGTTTGAAAAGTGCGAATTAGTCATAGTTTTATACCTGGACCTGTCTCAAAATTGCTTTAATGGTATGGCAAAAATTGAGAATGTCCACATGGGTGCAAGAGGATTTTAGAAAAGAAAGTAATCTTTTGGGTCTCTAATGTAGCCCTCATCTTCACCCTTGCCAATGATAACAACCACAGAAGAGTTTTGGTGTGAAGCCTCCCAGGTAGCCATCAGAATGCACCTTGTGTGGTCATGGAGTTTTAGTACATCTGAAGGCCAATGACAATGGAAAGAAACCTACGGAAAAAACTATCTAAGTTTTTCCTATGGCTGTACAGCAACTTTTTCTCTGTAGCTTTTATAGAACCATTCGAATTGACTTAAACAGTAGTTGCTTACAACTCACCTTCCCTGAACATTCTCCTCAACCAGGTTGATTTGCAACATCCAGACTCTGTAAAGATATTTGTGTTAACATCCACCAAATATTTAGTGAATGTGCCACTTACAAGAAAATATTGCTATTATTATTACTACTATTACTACTGCAGCTACTACTAGTGCATGGAAGAGGCCTGCAGGGAGCTTGAGGATTCTGATTGCTTTCTGAAAATTCTGTCAGTGTAAACTTTTCAAGAACTATCTGTGTTGATAATAAGGGCAGCATAGAAAGAATAATTCTGGATAATTCTCAGAATATATTCTGGGGTTGTTCCCCTGTAGTCTATCAGTAGTTTACAGAGAAGTAGAAGTTATTTCAGACACATTTCACCTAACTTAAGGTCACTTGAATTTAGGCAAGTATTTGAGGTACTTAAACCAAGTGCTTCATCACCCTGACTGCTTTTCATAATTTCTCTAGAAGAGGAAGTGACTAATCGCCACCCCCCACTCCCATCACAAATATTTCCCCATAGTATTTTCCTCATTGTGTTGTTTAGCAAGAATGTCTAAGGATGTTCCTGGCTTGGATAGCTTGCTCCACTTCCTTTAAGCCTGGGTTTGCAGTGTTAAATGCATTTGGAAGACTATTTTATTTTAAGTATCTGTAAATTATTAGAAATTGTTATTGAATGTCTTTTTTTGTGTCTGTTAAGAGAAAAAAAATGTAAAAAAACTCTAACTCGCTTTGACTTTTATATGCCAAGGTGGCCTATTAGACATCTATTATTTAGTGTGTGTGATCATCATGCTATCTAGGACTCTGGATATTTTATTCTGTGATTGTTTGTATGTTAAATATCAGTGTAAAAAAGTGAATTATAAATTTGGTTCTGCAGTAAAAAAAAAAAAAATTGCCAGCCAAGAGCATTTAATTACAGCTGTTTATGTTGAACAGGCTGAAGACCATGTAACAATGTGCTGAATGGAACGAGTAAGAATTGCCACCCTGTGCTTTGCATGTTAAAAGTAATGAGGGCAGTCCAAACAAAATTATTTGCATTCTGTCCAACTTTGGCTTGAAAACACCATGCAATTCCAAAGAATAGCTTAATTGCCTAGCATAGCATAATTGCCAGGCATGGGAAGTAATATAATTCACATGTCTGACCATGAAATGAACCAGAGAAACTGCTGGGCTTTAACAGCTTGGTTTTGACTTACCTTGGCTTTACAATTTTTATAAGCATGAATCCAGATGTTGATCCCTGCAGTGGTACCTCGTGTTTCATCTTCCTGCATCCTGGCATTCTGGTTTTGTGCATTCCCTGGATCTGTGAAACTGTCAGATGGGGGAAATCACAGGTGGGGGTGGGAACAGGCTGCACCAGAGAGTGATACCTGGCTCTGTCCCACTGTGCTTCAGATTCTGTGGAAATGGGGTGAGAAAAGCCGTGTGTACTTGGGAAGGTTATAGTATACTATTGAATCTGATCTGCTTATTAATCCAATAAAATCCTAAATTTATGGAGGATTTTAACAGCATAGTTTTAATGACTACTTCCTATTTTATGGGCAGTTAACACCTCAGTCTTGTTTTTTTATTTCACTGACTTTCCCCAGGATGCTCTAAATAATGACTGGAAAAATGGTCTCTAAGCATTTTAGTTTCCCTTGGTGAGTGTGTTTGTGATACACTGCTTATCTGCAGAAGGAGGTGATTCTCAAAAGTTAGAAAAAGCAAGGAAAATTAATTTGATTTTAAGGTAAGATGTATCAGGCTAAAGTAGTGTTTGGGTAACAAGCTATCTGGGTATGTGTTCTCTCATATAGTAGCTTAGTGTATGATTGTTCATATTCCCGTGATTTCCCAAGGCAAATGCATCTTCTGTTTGTTTCTAGTTATTTTTGTGAAGGATTTGTCCTTATTGCTTGATTAGTCCTTTATTGCTATCATGTTCAGTTGTATATGAAGATAAATATGGATAAGAATAGGTGCCTCACAGTGGTGTTGAGAGTAACTACAATTTTGTTTCTTGTTGGAACACTGTAGTCTGGGGAAGAAATTTTATCTCACAGGGTTCTATGCTATCAGAGCTTCTTTATATCAATATTGATCTCCTGATATTATCTTGGGTTTATCTCACCCTAGTGCCTTTTTCCTATATGTAACTGGATCACAATAAGAAAGCTTAGGGGTTTGACTTGGCATTTTAAGGAGGATTGTTTGGGGCCATTTTTAATTTAGTGTTTTCAGTATTTTAACCAAATAATCTTTGCTTTTCTCTTTGCTATAACTTCTCCTTTACATTGGTAGCTGGAGTTCACTAGCTGTTCTCAGTGAATACTCTGTGGCCACAGGGATGTAGAGGGGAATGAATAGGATCTTATATTAATTTACCCTGCCAAGTACTAAATGAAACTCCAGTACCACTTAACAAAAACAAACAAACAAAAATACAACAAAACAAACAAACATAACCTGAAAAACCAAGCCAAAACCAACCAACCAAAAAAAAAAAAATCCCAAACCAAAACCTCTAAGACAAACTACACAAAATCCACGTGCAATACCTAATGAAGACAGATAATAAAGAGAGAAAGAAAGTTGTAAATCAATCTTGACCTTTTTTTTTCTTTATCTCCACAGGTTTACAGTCAGGATGTAACCTCCTGTAAAATGGAAAACTGTGAAGAAAGATACAGATAGCAGTTGGAGTCTAAAGTGGTAGATGAATATTTCTCTTCTTAAGCATCAGCTTCTAAAAACGCTATGGTGGTTTGGAAAGTCTCAAGAGTGAACTGCAAAGTTTTCCTCAGCTCAATCGATGCATTTCTTAGTCATTTCTCCAAGTCGTTGATGTTCAGAGATGGTGTGTGATGGAAAAAGCACCATGTTTCTGTGTTTGTAGCCCGTTTTGTGGATTAGTTTGCTGCATTGCTGAACCGATTTCATTTTGAAGGGCAAGGAGTGAATGTGATGGATTTATCTTCAGAGATGAGCAAACATGGAAGGAATCCAATAAGTCATAAACTAGAAGATCAAAAGAAGGTAAGATTATTTTTAATGACTTAATTATATTTGAATGACTTGCAAACTCTTTGATGATTTTCAGTAAACTGGAAATGAATGTGTTTTTGAGGGTAAAGTAGCCTGCTAAGCTCACATGATGTTGCAGTACAGAAAACTCCCTGAATTTGTCTAGCAAACTGTCTGTCAAAACCTGTACTTGCTGACCTGAAGCAAAAATCTGACATCAGCCTGAGACAGGGTGAGATCTTTGGTTTTTACTGTGGATGTGTGGGTAGACCCTTCTCATTCTGTCCTGCACATAGTTCTGGATAATGGTCAGTTATTCTTCAATGTATTGTTTGATTTTTATCCTTCAGTATCTAAGGCAGTTTAAGCATAAAATTCGTGCTTCCATAGTATAGGAAATTATTTCAGAAATTCCACGGCTGCGACAGACTGTCCTAAAAATCTCACCTTCTGAGTTCATGTCCTTTACTTACTCATACTATGGTCTAGAAATTAGTCTAATGCTTATTTCATAAACATCAATTTGATGTCTTAAGCTTTTTGGGGATAATAGAAGGACCCATGCTGTATTGGTCTTTTGGTATTACATTAATGGATTTTTCCTGAAAAAGCTTTTTGCTTGCTTTGTTTTGTGGGTTTTCTCAATCTCTTGTTTACTAAAAGTTCAAAACTCTCCAGTTTTCTTTTTGCCTGGGTTCTAAGGCACGGCCTGCACTGACTGGCAGCCAGCAGAGAGAATATATTCTGATGTAGCACCTGAGGCTGTGGTGTGCTTCATACAATGCCTTGAAGTGAGATTTACAAGTCTCTTTGAGTTATTGCATAGGATCAGTGGGACTTCCCAAATAATGTATTGAAGTGCAGGTTATATGCTTCATTATTACACAGACTTACAATATATGCTTCTGCTTCTGGCTTGGGTGGGTTTTTTTGGTTGTTTCGTTTTGTTTTGTTTTTTCTGTGTTTGTTTGGTTTTTTTTTTTTTTTTTGGTATGAATATGTCTGTCTAATATTTTAAATAATTTTGATCTTATTTGGGCAAAAGTAGAAATCGGTGTCATTTATGGAAACAAAACAATTTCAAGTCGTATAAAATCAAATATTGGTTTTGTGTCTCTGAGATTTGTAGGTGTTAATCTGTGTCATTCAGTCATAGCCGATAACCCTCCAAAGTTCAAAGAATTGGAGGAAATATACTATGATAACATATATATGATGAAATCATTACAGAAAATATATTCAATCTTTGAGCATTTTTTATGTAATGGAGAAGAGGGAGGTATATGAGAAAAGATAATTAGTTTACCACATGAGACTTTCTCCATTTCATAATTTCCATTCTTCTGTGGCACAAAAGAAAAGCTGAGAAACGTTAGCTTTAATTTCACTGTCTGGTGAACTGTTTCCTGAACCATTATTATGTGACCTGGAACTCAGTATGCTCGAGTCCCCTTTTCCTCTAACCCTCCTCCTATTTCAAAAGAATTTTTTTCCCTTCATGTCCAATACCTGCAAATTCACTCTTAGACACTAGCACTTTGGATTGCTTAGGAGGAAAAGGTTATTTTCAAAGAGGATCGGTTGTACCTCAAGGTCAAATCTTTCTTTGAGCCAGTCTGTAGATATTTTATCCATCTGTAGAACCATGCAATGACCACCAAAGCTTCTGCAGTTGATAACAGGCTCTGCTTTTGTGCTGTGATTGATGCTGAAGAACTAAATGTGATGATAACAAACAGAAGTCTTGTTAGTTTTAATTTCATTCAGGGATCTTTGCTAGTAATTGAATATTATTGATATGCTAATATCTTTATTGAAGGCTAATATTTTTTGAAAAGAAGGGTTTCTAGGTGGTGGTGAAATAGAAGTAGTAGTAGCAATTTGTCTAGCTCTTTTTGCTGCATTGTCTCTAAATAAAATTTTTACATAATTTTGCATTTTACCACTTTAGGAAATATTGGCTGACTTACTGACTGACATGGGTGCCTTAGTTGCATACTACCTGGTCAGACTAGGCAAGAGTCAAGCTGAATTTCTTGGATACTTTATGTGCTTTCAGTAAATAAATATTGTATTCTGAAAAGACTCAACTGTTGTGTTGCTGCAGAATATATTATTACTGTTTTCTACATGAGCTATTTAGGAAAAAAGTCAAATTGAGAAAAAAGCTCCATATAAGACTTCTCAGGTAGCTTTAAAAATGCAAACTGTGCTTTGGGATGTAACTTTTCTAATAATTTCATAGATATGCTATATGCATAATTGCATAGGGTTATTTTTCTGTGGTCTGGATTTGGGCCTGAACAACTATAGTTAAATAATTTTTTGTATTGCTAGTATGTATGGCACTCAAATATATTCCTTATCTCAAAACGCATCAAACACTACCACTTGCATTTTAAAGTGGTGCATACTTCTCTTCTGGCTGCAGGACTGTCAAGTTCCTTATCCTTCCTGTAGCTGCAAGATGCAATGACATTTTTGATTTCTAGCAATAGCTTGCTTATATTTGTGGGACTAGCACGTGTCACTGGGCTGATGCTCACAGTAAAATATGAAGCTTAGTCATGAAGTTAGAGCTTTTGGTAGCCATGTGGAAGCAGTAGTCTGATTTTGTGGCTGAAGTGTTGGGGAAAATAGGGAGGCAGGCCAATAGTGCAGAGAGGAAAAAAGGTTTTAGAAAGATCATTGTAATTAATTAAATGTGACCTCTTACAGACAACAGGCATAGACCTTCCCTCTACAAATTTTTCTGTCTGGATGCAAAGCCTCAGGAAACTGGGAATGATCTGGAACAGGTAGTTCTGAGATGTCCACCATTTCTATCTGCCCAAGGACCATGTGTCCATGGTAGCTGTCTAAAAGAAGCCTTTTCTTCCTCCAGGCTTGATGTGCCAGCCATACAGCTTCATCCATGTAGATATTTCAGGTTAAATGCTGTGCTTCTCTGTCTGTTTGCCCTTTCCACAGTGTGCTGTGCTGTAATTCCTTATTAAATCAGTATGATAAAGCTCAAGGCTTTAGGACAGAAATGTCAATGAGAAGCAGGTCCATATATTGCTGTTAACAGCATGGTGTGCAAGTTCATGATTTTAGCACATGGCAGAGAGAGGCACAACCTAGCCTATTGAATAACAGATTTCTCTAGGCAACTTGTTTAAAATTGCCATTTTAAAACCTGAAAGGGGCTGTCTTATCTATCTGTATTTCATCATTCAGAAGGGTTCTTCTGTTTTTAAAATCAACATTGCAATTTGTAATCTGCCACCACATGCATGGTTTATGCTAGCCAATCTGCAAAATGCATATTCAAAATTTTCCAACTACTCCAGTCATTTAATTTTAATGTTTTCCTTACAAAAAGGTT
>JAOTQP010000870.1:37055663-37136614 GCA_026413545.1 Cichladusa arquata
TATTCTGCTGCCACCTGCATGGTTTATGCTATTCAAATGTGTAATGTACTTATCCAAGACTTCCCAGCTAATCCAGTCATTTAATTTTAATGTTCCCCCCCCCCCCCAAGAAAGTCCCATTGTGGCCATTTCTTTGACAGACTATCCAGGTTATGCTGTATCTTCAAAAAACACCTGCTTGCTGCAGGCAGGCAAAGCCAAGGCTTAGAATGATGCTGCTGCTGTGGTCCTGTTGAAGTCTGGAGCCTGGGGGTGGGAGCCTGGCTGTGGCTCAGTGTGGGTGAGCAGATGTCTGTGAGGCAGCACACAAGAAAATAACACAGGCTGTTGTACCCTCAAGTATCATTTATGTACTTGATCATGTGTAAATCTGTAAAATTGTTTCAGAAATACAGGAATGTACAAAATGTTTCCCAGTAACAATAATACTCTGTGCCTTAAAGGTTTGACATATCTGCTTTGTCTGCCAACTAATTTACTGCTTTCTCTTCCACAATGTCTAGGGCGTATCAGACAAGCCCTGAGTCCCTATCCTGACTCACACCAAAAGATGTGTGCTTGGGTTTGAAATCTGTTATGCAGAATACAGTAGGAATTATATTCTTGCAGAATTTAATGTTTCCAAAATATGAGACTTTGCACCTGGGCACATCTTGTTCATATTTTGGAATTCTGCACACCCAGAATGGTCACAGGGATAGTTTCATCACACTTCCTTTACACTCTCTTGACAAAAGGCCTTGATTCTTCTGTTTAGAGGCAGATCCAAACCAAATTAATATGCACTGTTTCCTCCCCAAATATATGCTTTTGAGCTAAATATGAGAAAGTATAAGAATCTCTGTTTTTTTCAGAACAAATGACATTATTTTCTTGTCTTTCTTTTGGTAGGCAGGTGAGCCACTGTACCTGGAGAGACTGTCAAATAGACACCAGGGCTCTATTACTGGACAATAATTAAATATAACTAATGAATAGGAATAGCAAGCAAACCTTGTCTAGTGTTAGATGTTTTTGCTGTCTCCCTGATAGCCATTTGGAGATTAATTAAAAGTACAATAATCAGTCAGGTTTTGCTTGATAGGGTAAAACAATACTTTACTGTTGGAAGCATCAGGCAGTCTTGATATGCAATTCTTTAAAACAACAAATCAAGAGAGAAGGTTTAGAAGGGCCAGATATAAAAGAAATAACCAGCATGTACATCACACTGTTCCTCCATTCCCTGTCTCCTTTGTCCTAGTCAATATTCATTGCACAGGACAGCATTTCAGGAAAATCAGATGCTGTCCTCATGAGGCAGTTGGGCCAGAAGCATAATTTGTTTCATGAACACTCCATTACTGCTGTGTCTGTGCTTCCCATTTGCATACCTCAGTTTTCATTTTTGACTAAATCTGAAGTCATCCAACAACTGTTTTGAAAAATAATGGCATGAAATCTTGAGCAGGCTGGAGTTGTTGCTATTCTTGCTTAATAGTGTATTTTCATTTGAAGACCTAGTATCTGAATGATGTTGCTTGTTATGTGAACAAAAAGGTTGATTTCTCCTATTCTATTTTTATTTCTCTCTCTGAGGCTGCTCTGAGCTTTCTATCCTTTCTCCTCATTCACCCCAGTCCCTCCTACACACACACATATATATAGAGACGTATATATACATATACACATATATTCTGTGCAGTTCTTGTCCATCTGCTCATCTGTCTGTCAGGGGATGCTTTGCAGACAACTGGAGGTCTGCAGATCTGCTGAGGAATCAGAGATTCCTTAGGCTTAATGCCCACTGTTACCCCATATTGCACAACAACTGGCAGGGATTTTGTGGGCTATTTTTCAGGAATGGTGAGGGATCATCAGGGTTGAGGGAAGATATCTGGGTTTTTGGGGTTTTTTTTGTGTTTTTTACTTTGATATCCTAGAATTAGTCACAGATAAGAAAAGCCAACACAATTGATAAGAAGAAATGGGTTGTACGGATAAAACTACAGTTGCTTTTCTGTATGAACTTGTCATATATTACCACTGTCATTCTTTCCCTTAAGCTTTCTCCCTCCATGGTCCATGTGTTTTCTGTTTCAAAAGTTTTGCTAGAAAGACTTGAATTATCTCCCTGTCTATCAAACCTCCCTGGGGCCCCACCATCTGACTCTTCTCACTTTCTGGAATTGTTCTGGGCACACTGCAAGAGAAGTTCAAATTAAAAAAAAAAAAAAAATCAAAACAAAGAAACACACAACCTTTACAATCTTAATAAATGGAGTTAAACATCATTTTATGGAATATGAATCCTGTATTTAATAATTTATAAAGTAAACTCATGTTCTCCGCTGCATATTAACAGAGCTTTTTCTTCCTTTTGGAGAACCATGATGTAAATAAGATAGTACATATTTCTCTTTTATACTTTTTCATTGCCTTCCCCAAGCCACTATTTGCAAGAAAGACTTGATTACAGAGAAATATTTTGTCCCAGTGCTGCACCAAAACAGCTAAGAAAATAAATACTGATTAAATTAACTCTTTTCTTAAAATGATACTGGCTGGCTGTTTTTTTAATGTTTTGTTAGTATGCCTCGGGTTTATAGATAGTTGCTTTCCTTCTCAGTCACTATCAGTTTCATCTTACAGTTGTTGCTGTTAACGTACGCCTGATAACTGAATAAATCTTCGTTTTATCCAGGAATACCAAGTAAAAGCTGTACAGGGTGTCATCACTGCCTGGTTGGAAGGCAATCAGCTGCTTTGCAGCTGTTACTGCTGGCAGATTTTTGTGTAATCAGATAGCTGAAGTGAATACTACTCTATATGTATGTATACAGCATGGCTTGGGATATACCCTACAGAGATGAGTGAGAGAAGGTGGCTTCTCACTTGGGGTGATTACTTCCCTCCCTTTCCCCACTGAAAGAACAAACAGACTGGCCTTGGTCTTCACTTGGTGCCAAAGACACAGTTTTCACTTTCTACCAGTTACATTACTAAGGTAGAATGAAGTGTCTTGTCTCAAATGGTTTTCTCTGATTTAGAATAAGGTGCAATGGCTAAGAAGCAGAAAGCAGTGAAATTAATGAAATTAATATCATGATTTTACAAGATTCTCTAGGACACCTTGGTGGTTACAAACTACCTGCAAGGTTTAAATATGTCAAGTATGAGAGAAAATAAAAGACTAGAGAACTTTGTTACAAATCCTGTTTTTGATTGCTGTTGCTCCTTCATTTTTAAAACAAAGCTCTTATTAGCCTCAGTACAAAGAATATTTTCAGTGATAATAAATAGCTAAGCGAGTAAATGAAGCTTTTTTGTTGTTGTTGTTTCTTTACAGTGTCACTGCAAATCAAGGAAATCACTGTAATTGTTATTTAGTATTTGCTCACTCTTAGCATTGTTATTTTTCAAACTGTTCTCAATAATGTTTCTCTGCTTTTGTCCTGAAATTATCATCTGGGAAAATCTTATGAACTTCAAGGATGAAATGCTAAACTAATCTGCAACCTTGTCCTATCTTTTATCTTCTAAGAAGGAGCATAAACTTGAGAAGCAGTTGCATATAACACTACAGTGAAGAATCTGAACCTGGCCGTCAAGCTGATCCCTTCTCTTGCACTGTGACATTGTTTCGGGAATTTTATCACTCAGCTTCATTAAGATGTTACCTTCAAAAGGTGATTTGAGGTTTCTGCTGCTCGAAATCTCATCTTTGTGATAGGTTCCATAATGAGTGCATTAGCACTCAACTATCCTGCTTGCTGATTTTGAAAGTATTTTCCTAAATTGTATTGACTATTCTTTATCAAACCACGCATTTAGAGGAAACGCCTATTTTCTTGTTGAATTTCTTCCCTTGAACTTGAGCTTCTTCCCTTGAACTTGCACTTCCTGGCATTCTTCACTATGTTGAACAGGCTTCATATAATAAAGATTAATAGAAGAATAGAAAGGATTTCTCCCAAAATTTTGCAAGAAGTAAAAATCACTTGAGCCTCCTGCTTATTCCAGTTCTAGACTAGATTTGAATGTCTGAAAGGCACAAAAAAGTCACTAGAGCAAGGTTGTCATGGCTGCAGCTTAAGATTTTTTTTCACTTTGATAATTTTTCTACTTTAAGTGAAAAGTACTACTGTGTTTACAAAGTAGTTGGGAAAACCTGCTGCTGTTGTTATTTTTACCATATTTGCATTGAGCTAGTTTCTTGAAATCACTCTGTAACATTACCTTGAGATTTAAGAGGATCCTAAATTCAGGTCAAGGACTCTGCAGCTTCCTAATTATCTCTGCAGTCTTGCAGTACAAGTAAGGCATTGAAAGTGTTGTTGAATCTGTATGTCACACAAGGAAGTCCTACTATTTGCTTCTCTAATTCCCCTGTAAGGCTAATTTTTGAAATTGGAAGGAGAAGCATCTGCTGCTGCTATATCAGAAGTAAACAAGTAAGGGGTTGTACTGCAGTGTGCCTTTGTGGGAGGGATTTAGAGACCTTTTTAAGATTGCAGTTTATAAACATTAAAGCAAGAATTTTCTTGTGAAATTGCATTGTGTGTCTGCTTATAGAGCAAAGTTAATAACCTTTTAAACTCATTCTGGATAGGGCTAGCCTAAAGCAATATATGATAAGAAAACCTTGCCTGGTACTGTGGCTTCTGAATAAAATCATCTGGTGGAACATTGAGTGATTGCCAGAACAATTAGTAGTCCCAAATTAAACCAGTTCTGGTTTTCTTAGATACGACATGTAAATACACACTCTGAATAGAGAAAATGAGAAAGGGTTGCATGAATGTGGACATGATGAACAGAAAATTTAAAGCCTAGCTTCTACAAATGAGTTTTTTCTATGATTTTTGCATCCTTACTGAAAGAAATGCTTGTGAAAACCCTCCCAAACCTGAAACCCTGTAGAATTAAAGACAAAGTGTATTGCAAAGGCTGCATTAGTTTGTCATGTTAACTACATAGTGCATTCAGCCCTCGAATATGAATATCTAGAGTCTGGGTATTGTACCAGAATGCAAGACTGTGCTTTGCTACACCCTAACCAGGGTGCATTCATGCTGTGGCCCAGTAAAAGAATACTGCTGGGAAGATGCTTCATTTTTATCTATTTAGTGGCTAGGTACTGATGTTGGCTGTTCTCCAGTGCTCAAGTACAAAAGAATACAAAGGCAGGGAATGGAAATGGCCACCATTTTCTTCCCTCCTTTCACTGCTAGTTAATGGCAAGCACACACATAACCATTTTGATTTAAATATAAGTGTGTGTATGTACAAACTAACATAATTACGCTGTTTCCTGCAGGTAAATGAGAAAAGCTTGTTTGCTAGAAGAGAATAAAAAGTTGATAGAGGCACTGAGCTTAATACCAATGTTTCCACTATTTCCACATCTAGGTTTTTTGGGTTTTGTTGGTGTTTTTTTACTGTGTTTTATTTGTTTTGTTTTTTTTTTTTTTTTGGTTTGGTTTTTTGTGTGTGTGTGTGTATGCTTTTTTTCACTTCAGGATACCCTACAGTTAGCTAAGTGAGCCTTAGACTATTCTTTTTGTAGCATGTTAAGGTGTAATAAAATTGCAACTCAGTAGGCACTGCTGTATGCAAAATCCCTATAGTTGTTGATATTAAAACTCCTTGATGTCTTCCAGAATTGTCAGTACTGGGCACAGAAATGTTTCTTAATATCACTTTTACCTAAGTGACTGAATGTAGATTTTACCAGGGTGAGAGACAGCTCCAGAGTACAGGGATATATCAAAAGTCTGTAGTAAAGCAGCTGTTGTACCAATTTAACATTTATTATTTTTGATAGAAAAATAACCATGTAGTGGAAATGCAAGTCAGCAGGCTGTCTTTATTAGTTGGGCTTTTGGTATTATTTCTTTTGCCTGCTTCTCCTTTCCTTTTGTTGTTACTGTTGTTTTCTCCTTTCTCTGTCAGGAGTATTCCTATTACTTGTCATTTTCCCTCTGACCTTGTTGCATGTTTGTCACCCTCTATTTATTTTGTTTTTGTTTTCCTTCTCCTGTGCTCAACTTACCTCAGCTCATCACTTTTTCCAGTATATGTGCATATACAAACCTGCAGATAACTGTGTGTGAATATGCATGTATGAGCATGCATACCTGCACGTGTATTTTTCTGTACAAGTATTTTGAGTGAGTGCTTACATATAAACACATAGTACGGACAATAATGTATAGAAAAATCTCTGAAAATGTTTTTCTTTCTCCATAGTCCATTTTTTTTTTTTTTTTTTTTTGGAAAATAGTATTCTTAGTGCAAGGTCTTTGTCACACTGTGTATCTGTGTGCACATTTGTGCAGTGCTTAGGACAAGAACTTATCTGAGGGACCTTGAGCGTTCTAAAGCAATTGTAAGTATATGATTTAATTTTTTTTAATTGGATTTTTTTGGTGGTGATGAGGAATTTGCATATTTACTTGCTTCCTTGGCTAGATCCTGTCAGTGTTCTGTACCTCAGTCAGAAGCATGGTTGTTGCTCTTAGCCCTTGATATAAGAGATGCAGCCTTAAAATACTATTGGTCCCTGTGCCATCTGACTGACATGGATTAAAGTTCCTCCCTTGTCTGAATCATTGCATTGATGCCACTAGTAAGTTGCATGGTAACTCCATGACAGTGAGTAGTTATTAGTAAGTATGGTTGAGGCATTGTATTAAGAAAAGAGGACTGGGGGGAAGCTGCCAAAAATAATTTCTTGTTGTTTTAAATTGCCTGATGTAAACACTATGTCCATAATGGGTAATTTGGAAGGGATAATTTTCAGCAGGTGCTATTTTTGGCTGGGTTGCAGAGGTTGGGTGACTTTGGATTTATTGTTGACATTGTAAATGAGAAAAAAAAGGGAGCTACAATGCACAAACACAAGCCAGCCCTTGCCCTCCTCTACCAAAATTGCCCACACAAATCCAATACAAGGTGGCAGATCAATATTAAGTCACAGTTCTGGAAAGTGGTAGTTTAGCTTGCCTGAGCATACCTTATAGCTAGAGTGGAGCAGTTACAGCTTTGTGAAACAATTTCTATCTGTAGATGTTATGCAATAGCTTATTAATGATAGAAATATTCCTATTGCTATATGATAGCTGCTGCATTATTGCTTTTAAGAAGGATTATGTATGTTGAGGTTTAGGCAAAACACTGAAGGTCTGTTTCTCTTCTAGCTTTGTCAATTTTCTTTGTACCCTCAGGGAAGTTGCTTAAACTCAGTTTTATTCATCTGTAAAATTAAAAGATCTTCTGAATCATTTATCATTGAATTTCCTCAGAGCATTAAGATCCTCATATTGAAGGTCAAATATATTTATCTAGTGTTTAAAATAAATATGCTGCACTCATGTCTATTTATTTGCATTGTGGAGTCTCAGTCATGAATCAGGATACAGTTCTGCTGCCGTAGGAATACAGTAAAAAAGACTGTCTGGTTGAAAGACCTTTAAGTTTGCTTGTAATACCCTTTGATTCCACCCTTATATTTAATCCCTAAGAGATGAATGTATCGTTTTCTTGGTAGAATGTGGTCTCCTATACAAAAACACATGCCATTTAGAAATATGTGTGAAGGAGGAGGGAGAAGAGTGTGTACAGAAAATAATGAATATACAGGCTTTTTCTTTGTCATGCTTACCAAAATATTTATGATGCCTTAGCAGTTAGTGCATTGTATCTCATTTTTTATCCTAATTTCCCAGTAGTAATCTAAATATGCTCTCAGGAATACAGGAACCTGTTTGACTGTGCATTAGATAGGGGAATACTTTCTTAATTGTTCCATTTAGGTGATAGCTAAAGTAGATGGCACTTTCTTGTTATTGCCTACTCCAACATGGCTACTTCTTACAATGCCACTTCTCTATATAGTTCCAAATGGTCACATAAAGAAATAATTTTAGGATGACCAAATTGATCAGTCAGAGGAATGGAAGATAGAAATAATAGAAGAAAATGACAGGATTTTCCTAATTTTTTCCTTTGTGAGTGTAGACAACTGGGATAGTGGGTTTTTTTGAAAGCAGTTGGAGCTGGTTACAGTTTGCTCTGAAGTAGCACCAATCCTGCTGTAAAATGAGACCTCTGGCTCAAAATCCAGAGGAGGTCTGTTCTTAAAAAATGCACAAGTAGTACAAGCTGATTTTCAGAATTGGCAGACATTAAAAACACACAAACCAACAAAATCATGCATGAAAGAAACACTCATTAGCTATAGCTGTCTGTTGAGAGTTAACTTTGCATCAAGATTTTATTTGCATCTCTTGCAGAAAGGGAGTTCAATATTCCATGCCATCCCATGCTCAACAGTAATGAGCTAAAATGGTGTGTAAATATTATAAACAAAAATGATCCAAAGAGCCAGATTCCTAAGTGGATCTATAATTCAAAAGTGCCAAGGAGTCATTATGGAGATCTCAGAGTTCATTTTAGCCCATCATAAGCAAAAATAATGCATGTCTGCTTTGCTCCCTTCTCCTCTCCCCTAGTGTTTTTGTTTGTTTTTGGTTAGCATTGCTATAAACAAACTATTAACAAGTAAAAGAGATGCAAAATACCTTTAACAGTAATTAGTCTCTTTCTTGCCCTTTACTTATCTTCATATTTCCATCAAAAGATTAAAGCAAACCAAGTCATTCCTCCATAGCATGTATCTAATTGTGGCCAATCAAAATTTGATCTGTCACAAATTTTGTGTTATCTTGATATGTCACAACTAGAAAGAAAGGAGGAGCTGTCATTCTGCTAATGCAGAACAGCTGGCATAACAGACTCCAAGTTGTGTGTTCCAGGGATTAATTTATTACGAAGGTAAGTTGACTTGCAGATTTTAAATTGTTAAATTTTCAGCTCTGGCTGTGCTTTTTGCCTGCATAACAATAGAATTTCAAAGAAGATAAAAGGGAAACCATGCAACATATGTTTGACGGGCGCTAGTCTTAATTTTTATTTTATTTTTATTCCCTGTGAAGGAGTTTTCTGTGGCTGAAGTTGATTGCTCTGACAGCTGCACAGAGAAACCAGAGATTCTCCTGTATGTTAGTCAGCACATGTATACTATATGATCTTTTTTAAATTTTGTATCTTTATTTTTTTTCTCTTAGGAGGATTTTTCATAATAAAGCATTAACTGATGCCTCATTAAGTGGGAAAATAAATCCATTGCTGCTATTTAATATTTTCAAAAAGTACTAGTTTCTTCCTATCATGAGATTCTTGTGAGATGAAAAGGAGAGGAAGACACTGATCTACAGGACCTGGGGAATGGCCTGAGGTTGTGTCAGGGGAGGTTTAGGTTGGGTATTAGAGAAGGGTTCTTCCCCCCAGAGTGTGGTTGGGCATGGGAACAGGCTCCCAGGGAAGTGCTCACAGCACCAGCCTGACAGAATTCAAGAAGTGTTTGGACAAGACTCTCAGCCACATGGTGTGACTCTTAGGGATGGTCCTGTGCTCCTGGAGCAGCTGGACCCAATGATCCTCGTGGGTCCCTTCTAACACAGCGTATTCTGTGAGATATTGGTTGTCAATGTATTTTCAGCAGGCTGAGCTCCATTTTTCTTCTTCCTTATTTATTGCAGCGAATGTTTGGGAATGCTGTGGACACCATATTCCTATAAGTACACCATTTAAATTATGAGTCTTCTAGTAAAGAAAAAGAATATAAGGTTGCTAGTTTTTTGTGGTAAACCCTCCCTCCCTCAATTTTTAGATTGAAAATTTATTTATCTAGATATTTTTAATGTTAAATTTTTTACCATTTAATAACATAGCTAGTGAGTGAATGGGGTAGGTACCATTTGTTATATTTGCAAGACATACCATGAATATTTTGGTACTGTATCTACAAATGCATCCTGATAAGTGCTCTAGGCATGTGCCATGAGTGTTTCCAACATCATGTTTCTGAAAATAAGATCAGTAGCTGAACATGAATTTTTAAAGAGGTGTAGTACTGCTGGCAATCTCGTGGTTTAGGCTGTGCTTGGATTTGCATTAAAATACTTCACAGTTATATTCTAAAGGTGCAATTACTCAGACCTCTAGATAACAGTGGGAATCTTTCTGATGATTTTTGGCAAGCTTTCTGTAGAAAATTTTAATTTCAATATTTGAGGGAACATTTTTTTCCCCAAGAAATAGCATATTGGTTAATTTTTTTGTTTGTTTGTTTGGGTATTTTAACTCACCAAAAATCCCAAAACTGAAAAAGCAACAGGCCCAAATGTGTCTAGTCACAGCAGGTGAGAGTTACAATCCCCATTAGTTGCTAGTTTATGTGTATGCATGCAGTCTGTGACAAAACTTGGGCCCTGGGGTTACATTAAAGTAAGGTGTTTGTAGCTGCTAACTTTGTTGAGAATAAGCTAAATTCAGTGTCAGACAAAGGCTTATCAATCTGCCAAAGCTGTTGCAGAACCATTGAAGTCCACACTCCTTCGTGTTACCTCTTGGAGAGCATTAATTAACTGGATTTGAAAAAAAGGTCCTAATAACAAACAAACAAATCAATGTCATCCAAGATTAGAAAAGGAGGTTCCTCAATGGCTTTGTTTTTAAGGCAACAATGCTTTTAAAGGCAACAGATTGCTTTCAAAGACTGAAAAATCTTCCAAACCGTGTTTTGTCTGAATGAGGCCCTTAAAAGAGGCTGACTCTTCAGACAAAGATTGAATTGGTTGAAATGCCTCTAATGTTGTTTGGAATAAACACATATTGTCTCTTCTAGAGGAAACATTTTAATATTTCTTAAAATTCTTTATTGAATATAGTTTGCTTTTTGATTTATTTAACAGAAGGTCCAGAAAGCAGAACATGAGCTAAAAACAAGACAATACTCTGATTTTTACTTTAACATTATTTCTCATATAGTCACTTTGCTGCTGAAAATGTATCAGATTTCTCCAGATCTTCCAGCTGCTGTCCTTCCAGAGCTTCCCATGTTATGATTTAGAGTTCACAGTTTCCATGTGCAGTACACCCAACCTGCCTTGATAGAAAAGAGCAACCTGTAAGTTAAATTGGAGGGGTTGACATAGGTCAGTATTCTCCCAATGGAGTGAGCTGGGGGAGAAGGCTGCTTATAAGGAACCTGTGCTCTGTATTTTCTGGGCTGTCCCATCAGTGGCTGCCCCACAACACATCTATCTGGTCCTATGTCTTGGTGAATAAAGTCTTTTTAAGATAGAGAGTGTATATGACAGCAGGGGGAGCAGCTTTTCCAGTCATTCCTCTTATAAACATCTGGGAGTTTTTTTTTTTTTGTCAAAGGTAGTCAAGCTGTTGGGTGGTGGATGAAGGAGGTTGATTAGAAATTGATGCAGATGAGGTTTTTTATTTGTTTTTAGAATTTATATGGGAAGATTGTTGTAAATGTGCTTATACAAAATTCATGGTAGAATAATGAGACTTGTGACCTTGGAGACAACTACAATAATATAATTCCTATATATTCTCAGTATAGATACATAATTCCATGTATAATTCCTTATATTCTCAGTATCAAATCAAATTTTTGTACAGTACTTTTATTTAGTTCGTGCTCTGATGCTTAATTTTTGGGGCTAGTTTTATATTGTGTTTATTGCCTTATATTAAAAGTGTGAGCTTTTAGCACTGCAGAAATTCAGTTTCTGAATGGTATTGATATTACCTTGAAACAGCTCATGCCACCTATACAGAATCAGCTGATGCCTTATTTTTCAAAAACATATGCACTGTATGCTGGTTCTGAAAACTAATTGCTGTAAAGCCCAGAGCTTTGGTGCTATAAATTATTCTCCCCATGAAAACACACTGGCATATTAATGTTTCTGGCAATTTCAGATACAAATGTCAGGTTAATTTTTTCTACATTCACAGAGTTCTGAATTGGGGTTTTTTGATAAGTTGTAAGTGTCCGGGTTTTCCATTCATATGGAAATAAATGCAGAAGATGACAATATCTGTTCTACAGTTTCATGAACCTGACTGTTCAGACAATGTGGCTCTAAAGGCCACTGAAAAGAAAATCAAGCTGTAAATTATCAGGGAAAAAAAGATATTTTATTCCTTAAGTGAAAACCTAAGTGAACTGTCATTCAACTTGCATTTCATGTCTTTATCTACAGCTTGGAATTTTCAAATAAGCTTTCATTTTTCTTTTTTTTTTATTTATTTATTTTATGTTCTTGACAGAAATAAAAAAATCATATGATGATGTGGTAGAGGCAGTGTATACTTGCCTTTTCTTGCAGTTTATTATTTTTCAGAAATAATATAGATGCCTATAAATGTACTATTTTTAATCAGTAATGTTGATATTGTCTTACATTGTTTATGTGGTATTCAGTTTTTTCCATTGTACAGTATTTTGACTGATAATTTGACAAATAAAAGTTTTGGTCTTGATAATGGGAAAAGATATAATAGGGTGGGAGAGACTGTCTACTCATAGAATCAAGGAAGGAGTGAATGAAAAATTAGAATGCTAGAGGTTAAAGTAGCACATCTGTGTTTGTACCTTGTGTGCTAGAGGACCCTGACAAACTCAGGAAACACAGCAATGCCTGTATGCTTCTACCACAGTCCAAACTCTGAAATTGCTGAAATTATGGTGACAACTGGGATTTAACTTGTTGATCTCCTTAACTAGCTGGCTATTACTCATCTTAAGAGCATTAGTCTCTTTTTGTTACTACATTCAGTTTTGTTTGCCTGCTTTTTCGTTCATCTTTTTTCTCTTAACCCCTACATCTGTGCTACTTTATCCTGAACTGACTGTTCTTTGGGACTTTTTCTTTTTATGGTGTGTCTATGCAGTGCTTGGTTAAATTAAGTTTCCAGCTTCATTTTTCACTTTTAGGTTAGATATCTTAAAGTTTAGAAAACATGATTGATTGATTTATTTGCATGCTGATAAGAGAATTAAGATGACCTAACTCATAGCACAGGGTGGAGATCCATCTATTTTAGTGCTGTCATTTTGCAGGTGGATGTTTGTGTACCTTTTGTGAATGAATCCCTGTCTTTAACTTGGCCTTGACAGCAATTGCCCCAGGGAAGAACAAATAATTACTAATGTTATTGTTATTTCATAGTAATCTATATTTAAGAGGATTTTGGAATTAAGAGTCGGGGCCAGAAAGTCCCATGGTGGTAGATATTTTTTCTATATATATATAAATCATAGGTTGAATTGAAAAATTGTCAGTCAGAAGCAGCATAAGTAAGGTAAGCAGCCTATTTTGAGTAGCTAGTCTACTTTGAGAGGTTTCCAAAATCAGACATCTTTTTTAAAATTGAAATTATGCATACTCCCACTGTAAAGGTCCTGAATAAAATGTAATGTTTCAAGGCTATGAATCTATCAATAAACTGGATATGTTCTAGTATATTTTTAGTGTAGAACAATTTGACAATTAGAGTTATATTAGAAAGGTAGAGTGTTACTGAATAACATAATTAGGTGGTTCGTTAATGAATGAGTAGCTGTACTTCTATTTAAAGATATGATCAAAATAATGTAATAGAAAAGGTAGGTTTTTTTTGGGAACACATAAAGTGCTGTGTTCAAGACTTTAACTTACTACACTGATTTTCACTCACAAAACCTTGCCTCAATTTTCTTAGCATTTCTTCTACTTTATTTTATAAAATAAAACAATTAGCTTAATCAAAGTGTCAGCTCTTGTATCCCTCCTGTATTCCCTCCTTCCTTCCTCTTTGCTTTGTGTTGCACAAAGTTGATAGCATTTCATCTCAGGGTTCAAGATGAATACTTTCAATCACAGAGCAGTTTTTTTGTTGTTGTTTTTTCCAAAGAAATACATATACTTAGATGGTATATAAATTAGAACAGTCCTTTTCATGTTTTGGTAGTGCTGTTAATTAATGTTAAGATGCCATGGAAATATGTTTTATCTTCCTTTTACCCTGATTTAAGTGAAAGTAGGTGGCAATGACAATTAGACAGGAATCGACTTTTGGAAGAAGCAAATGATAATATGCAGGAAGTGCTAACTACCTTTTTGTGATTTTTGCATTACTCTTGTAGTGTTTGTGTTACAGTAGTATCTACCAGCCATGACCTTAAATCAGACCACATGGTGCCTGTCACCATGCAAAATTATACAGAGTAATTATTTTTGCATTGAAGTCCAAGTACCAGGTTGGAACTTGTTTGAGCAGGTTGGGAATTTATAATTATTGCCTATGATTCTATAGTATCTTTGGTTTTTCTTTTTTTTTTTCTTTTGTTTTGTTTTGTTTTGTTTTGTTTTCTGCTGTTCTCCCAATGAATGGATTATCCCAGTCGTGATGCAAAGGTGTAGTTGTAGTCTCCTGAGAAATGAAAATGCAGAGGACTTAAGGCATTCCTGACTTGAAACCCATAACCATGGGATGCATGAGCTAGAGAGGAGGAGGGGAGGAAATCTTTCAGCTCTTGTCAATAGACAGCATATTTGAATGTACTGAAAGGAACCTTGTATTTTATCCACTAGAACACAGGATGTGGTTGATGGCTATACTGTATTCTCCTGATATTTTGTCACAATTAAGGTGACATCTGCCGGAGCACCAACAGGTTTGATTAATTTTTTCCTGCACGAATATGCAGCTCTTGTGTATGAAAGGAGATGACCCCAGATTGGAAGCACATAAAGAAGATTCTTGAGAAAGTCAAGTAAAGCACAGATTTTTATAACTATTAGGGAAATATCCTATGTTGTTATGTATTCTCATTTAGCCTGAGAGTCTCCAGATAGCAAGAGAGAATTGTCGGGAGATGGATTATATTATTTTCTTCTAGGTTTTTCTAATGAAGGATTCTTATTCCTCTTGTGGTTCACTTATTCAGCATGTAGTCTCAAAAGCCTTAATTCAATTTCCTTTCCATAAAAGGAGGCATTTCTGTGGCTTGGGACCCACATAGAAAATTCTGTCAATAAGTGATCCTTACATCATTCTTACCACATTTTCTTCCCAGTATTCTGAAGGCTGGGAGACAAAGTCATGATGTCAAATAACAAATAATATAAAGTTGAATTTGGAAGAGATCAATATTGATGAGAATAAAAAAACCACCTGTAGGTTGCTCTGCAATACGGTTGTGATGGTCTACTGCTTGTAAGAGAATTTATCTGGATAACAGAAGACAGAGACACCATTATTACTCTTGTTTACAACTGTCTGAATCTTTGTTATTGTATAAATTTTGTAATTATTTATGTTGTACAATTACAAATGCAACCATTTTATTGTTTTGGCTTAGGCATTATTTTACAGCCAATGTACAGAAAATGAAAGTCAATGGATTCTGTAGAATTTTTGGTACTGCTTTGAGAAAACTGCCTTTAGCTAGATCTGTGCAGTTGCACTAGAAGATAAGAGCCTGTTGTCTGTGAACAGCTGAAGCCAAAATGTAAAGACCTTTAAGTCAAACATCTGCTACTGAGAGTTAAATTTGATCAACAGGAGTTATTTTCTGCAGTTGGTATTACACCAGCTGAAAACAAAAAATGCTTGATTATCAGTTTCAAGGTGAGGTGAAAAGCTTGTCTCTGCTCCAAGCACATTTGATCTGTATACCATGGGAGAAGTCCAAAATGTTTTACATTTTGCTTTCAAAAGTGTCAGAAAGTGCTGTAACTGAATGTGGTAATAAAAACATGCAGTATTTAGTGTTTCTGGGCCTTCCAGCACTCATGATCTTTACACTTTACTCTGCTGCAGTAAGAGAACTCATTAATGCTGTTGGTGACACAGCCTGCCTGTGGACAATATAAAACTTCAAAAGGAGAGCATTTCTGAAGAGTCTTTTGGGTAGTTCTGTATTTTTCTTGTTGTCTTACACCACTTCTCCCTAGTCAGGAAGATATGCATGTATAAAGGTTGCTTGCTAGAATTTAACTAAATGCCTACTGAATTAAATACATGTACTTTTTATAGTTTCCCTGACTTACTTTCTAAGAAATGAGACAATGCATAGGAAATAAGCTTTAAACACTCTTCTTGCTCCCTAGTACTTAGAATAGTATTTTTATGACCTTTGAGCAAAAGAAGTGGGGTATTGAATATACACACACTCAGCTATTTTAACAGGATTTGCTTCTGATGTAATTAAATTTTTGAAACAGCAGTAAGAGTGTGCTCCAAACATTCAAAGTAAAAATTAACTAGGTATTATTGAGATAGAGAAGCTTTTTTAATCTTTTTTCACAAAATTCATTCTTTTGATTTAGAAGAATTTTATGATCTCATGGGGGGTTTTTTCCCCTCTGGGGTTTGATAACTAAGTCCAAATTGTACTTATTAAATGAATTTAACTATCAATTTCCCTTTTACCATTATTTACATTATTTTTGAAACTAATCTGCGTTTTTGATGAGTATTAATCTAGAATATTTCTTAAAAAGATATGATGTTAACAATCTCCTTGTTATAATCCTAATATATTAATGTATAGTTGGAGTTCAATAAAAAGAGTATTTTAGTATTTTTAGTTTTTTTGTTGATAGCCTTTCCAATTTAATATTTTAGACTATACTATTAGCTTAGAAATGTGATAAACATGGAAATAGAGATTAAAATTTCAACCATATAAATAGCAATTTAATCTTTCTGGAAAATTATTTTATAGTTTTTAAAATGCTTTGTAAATGCTCTAATTACTACAGTACTGGCTAAATAACTAATTAAAATTGCAATAAGGATATCAATTAAACATTTACAGTCTTGTGATAACCATTTATCATCTTATTCTTTTATCAGTGTACATATAAATTCAGGAATATATGCACTTAGATTTGTGTATGTATATGTACATCTATGTAATGTTTCTTTAATACTGCAGTTAAGATACAGAAGTCAGTTGTAGTCTTTCAGCATAACTGTGCTTCAATTGGTAGTGGTGGGTGCTTGTACAGTACCAGTTTTTATTTAAATGTACACTTCAGAAACATTTTTATCATCAAACCTGAAAAAAAATAAATGCATATAAAGAATGAGAATTGACAGAAAAAGACTCATTTGGAAGGCACTGAAGGAGCTGACTCAATTTGCTTATGCATTACTACTATTCTGATCTTGTTTTTTTTAAATAACTTTCAAGGATGTAGCAGATACACTGGGAAATTAATATAGTCATACCACATCAGGCCTGTTCACAATGTACTCATAAAATTCATAAATATGATAAAACTCTAGAATTATGCCATTCAGATAGCATACTGTATTTTAATAGATGTGCAAATAGGATTAGAGCTGTTCAGGATCACTGCTGCTTAACATCTGTGAGCCACTGCAAATAGCAGGAATGTCCCTGGCCATTATGAGGTTCAGACCATCCACTGCTGCCTCAAGTCAGGTGGAGAATGAACCACAGTGGAATGAACAAGACAGGGGATCCCATGCACTAAAACACCTGTAATTTATCCTCCTATGCAGAAGAAACTGGACAATTTCTTCCACCCAACAGATGTGTCTCTGAAATACAGCTGTGCTTTTCTATGAGTAGGCCTAACAGGCCAGGTGGAGGACACCCTCCAGTTTTTATCACTTTGACAGAGAACAAAAAGAATAGCATTGACTAAGATGTTTCTGAGAAAGCTGTAAAAATTTGTAGTTATTTCAACGGTTTAGCTGTCATGTTTTGATTTTGAACATCTAGGCTGTGGGTGCTTGTGTCCAGGCACAGCATTGAGACATAAATTCAGTGATCTGTCTCGGTGAGCTGTCACTTCACAAGGTCTCTACTACTAAGAAATCCATCTTGCAGTCTGTCCTGAAAGGCAGCAAATTAAATCTGATACTTTGGATGGGATATAAGGATAGAAAATATATATATATATATATGGTTTGGGAGCTTTAAAACAAAAGAGACTTTGTAGCTAATCCTTATGTCTTTTAACTCCAGCTATGAAGCCTTGCTTTTCAAATAATTTCAAGCACTGTAGGAAATGGAATGTGTCAGTGTAACATGCTTTCTGGACCATGGTGGCTTTTCTCTCAAAAGAAAGGTTGCAATCAAGGGGCAACAGGTAAAAATCAGAAATCTCTAACTCAGTATCCGAGGAAGATCTAATCAAAGCAGAAGTGCTGTGCTTTCTGGAAAAGCTGATACAGTACTATTGGGTACTGAATCTTTTCTTAGGCTGTCAAAAAATATTTCTCTGGTATTAGTTGCTCTATTTAATACTGTTTTATTTCTTTTTTTTTTTTTCCCAATTAATTTTCACCAGCGAATGAGTCTTCATATACATTTATTCTAAATGGCAGTCAGACATTTGTCTTGGAATGGGTATTTGACCAGAGAGAATTTTTCTGAATAAGAGGTTACATTGGACAGTAAACTAAATCCTATGTTTGCTGTTAAAACTAAACTAAAAATAACTAATTTTTCATTATCAAGTGCCAAATACACATGCAAGTCTATAAAAGCCTTTAAGCCTTTAAAATGTGTCCCTCATCTGGAAAATGTATGATTTCATATGCATTACTTTCAGCACAATCAGCTTAACAGAATGGGATTTCTACATCAGGATGCTGAGATTTGAGTTACTTTTGACCTCTCTATTGTTCCTAAAAAGTTATATTTGATTGTATTTTTCTTTGTATTGATTTGTCTCATTTTTGTTTCTCTTTAGGTAGAAGTTTTCACATTCTTTACTTCTTTTCCCTTTCTTCATCTATGCCATTGTATTTTAATGTTTAAATCATCACTTTGGGCTAAGCAAACAACATTGGGCCAAAACCTTTGTTATTGGTGTTGCTGAAGCAAGGCTTTACAGTTTGCTGTCAGTGCTGTGCACCTGAACAGAACAAAAACTTTTTGCATTCACATTTCAAGATCTTCAACTGTTAAGGATGGTGTCATCTATCAATGGTGGTAGCTCATTGATGTCTAGAGCCATGAATGCTGTTGTGGTCACTAGCACTGCTTCCCTGTGTTGTTTTTTGCAGTCACCTTTCTGAAGGCATATCTAGACTTTTTGTGGTGTTTTTAATGCTTTAATCTGGTGAGATACAGCTCTGGATTACCATGGCACGGCGTGATTGTATCCTGCAGGTGACTAGGCTTTGGCAGGGCCAAATTATATTAGAGCATCCAGACAATGAAATGGAAAAGATGTCATAGTAGCCTTGCTTCACCTGGTTTTGTGTGCCTTGTATGCAGACATTGAATATATTGTAATGCTTATTCTTGTTGGACAAATAAGAGCATGCTGAGCTGCTTAGCCAGCTAATGTAACCTTTAGCTTTTCTCAGTATCTCTGCAAAGATATTCATAACTTAATGTTGCAGTTACACGGTTTTATGCATTTAATTCCTAATTATTTTTTTTAAAGTACTGCCTGCCTGAACACCCAAATCTTCGTCTCTCTGCTGAAGCTTGTATGTTAACATTCATCTAAAACCTGAGCTGTGGTATGTGCTTTTTGAAGTCTTTGAACTGAATATAGCTTTAGTTTGAGTTCTGTCTACTTCAGAGGGAAAGAAAACACTTTCCTATTCTGCTCACAGTCAGCCTGTGCTGGAGGGCTGCTGCCTCTTCTCACATTTACTGCAGCAGCTAATCACGTGTAATCCCTGTGTTACTGCTTACAAAGAAAATCAGTGTCATTGGGAAAGCATAAATCGGTGGATATACACATTTTACATGGGCAGATGCTTATATTTTATTTTATAAAACACATCCTTTCGGATCCGCCATTATTCTGCTTTTTATGTGGCAGGTGTCAAGATTTTGTTTGTACAACTTTGCTATTGTGGGTTCCTAAGACATCTCTATAATGAGAGCAAAATCAAGGGGGAGGGAAAAAGGGGGAGTTTTCATTTTCATTCTTTAAGATAAAATGATTAACTGTTACAACTATATAAAAAACCTATATAAAATCCATGTTTAATAAACAAGAAGTTATATGTCTAGGTCTTAGACGTGTCTTTTTTTCCAACCTTGTGCAAATACTGTTCCTGGATATCTCTTTGTCAACCTGCCAAAAATTTCAAAACCTTGGACAAATAGCCTTTGCAAATAGATGAAGTGATTTTCTATTGCAATGAGTCAGTGCAGCAGGGTTTGTCAGAATATGTGAGTTATGCAATGCATGCTTCCACTTTCATATCCAGACATTTCCAGACAGAATTTTGGGTCCCATTGGGTGTGATGGATTATACTTTAACTTATAATATCAACATCTGGATAGCTTGATGCTCCTAAGCAAATTTGGGTGCAAATTTTCAACATTTGAAGATTATTATTTAGATGAGATTTCATGTTTTCATTATTGTATTCCAAACTGAGTTGAGCACAGATATATATTTTTTCATTGATGGTTTGATAATTTAGCTCCCTGATGGTATCAAAGTACTAGCTATGATTTGGCATTTAGGAATTCATCTTTGTTCCCTGTTGAAAAGTCTTGGACAGTTTTTCTCACAAAAATGAAGGGAACATAAATGCTTTCTGATTTTTTTTTTTGTAATTTTTGTTAATTTATTTTTACTGGTTTAGTCTGGTATTGGGTTTTTAAAAGGGGTAGCAGAATGTTGTTTAAATTTTTCTATTCTCTTATTTTGAAGGAGTTAAAACTTGATGACTTTTCTGTTCTACAAGCACTCTTATGCCAATTCAGGATTTAATTTTGCACCTCTTTGAGTGACAATACTAGGTCAAGCATTTTTCTACCCTATATCTGTGAAACAATTCTTGGAAGGATTTGGGTTACAGCTGAGAATCTGTTTGAGTCCAAATTTTCTTTTGCCAAAAGCAGATTTCATTAAATATGGATTTTCTATTATCTGTATGAAATCAAAGAAGAGGTAAAAAATATTTCAGCTTTAATCTAAATTATGCAGAAGAATTTTTGACATGTGGACTGAGTATTTGTAAATGACAGGAGAGTTCTGTTTAGTCTCCTGAAAGATGTTTATTAGCCACTTTTAACAAGCTGAGAAGTTTATTAATCTTGATGAATATTCCTCATGTATTTTTCTAAAACAGTTGTTTTAAAAATGTCCTTGATTGTACTGTATCTGTTAGGGTGACCTTTTCTTCCAGATCAGCCTTTACAATTTTTATCCCTCTCTTTGTCACAGATTGGATCATGGTGTTCTAGCCTGAGTTTAGCAACATACAAAGGCCATTCAGAAATTCTTTTAAAAACAAGTCATCTTTCTTACTTAGTCATGTCTCACATAGATCTATACTCTATAGATAGTATAGCTAATAATAAATTTACAGGCATTAGAGTCTCTTAGCAAGAGAGGTAAATCTGGTCTTTTGAGATTTATTGTAACAACAACTAAAAACACTGGAAAAAAATAAAATGAGAAGTACACTTGGTATGTATTTATTTACAATTGAGTCTGCCATCCTAGGTAATAAATGATATGGGATAGGGAAGATAAAACAAACCCACAAATTTAAAACATATGTAAAATAACTGCAAGAGCATTCTGTACATAATTTATATTTAAACATAAAATGAAGATATGAAGTGAGGTTAAAAATGAAAGGGGAAAAGTTCAGGATCTTTTCTGCATGTATTATGGTTAGTTTGAAATCTGGATAGTTTTTCCATGAGTAATTGAAAATTGACTGTACTTCACATTTGTTTTGGCTTAACTAAAATATGTCGACTACTACTTCCACTCAGAGCCCAAGTTCTTTGTGTCTTGTTCAAAAGTCTCCTTTACCTGTTTTACCATATTTTTTATATTTTGCAGATTGTAATTGAGGCCCACAGCCTAACCATAATTATTGTTTTAACTGCTCTCCTTGACCCCCCACCCTTATTTTTTGTTTTTGTTGAATTCTATAGTTCTAATGTCTATTATAAGATACGAAAGGAATTATGTGTTTCTTATTAAGGCCGTCTTTACAGTACAAAGATACTGTGAGAGCACTGGTAAGGAAATCTGACCATCCTTGGCTTGTATTACCAGGCAGACCGTACAAGTTTGTTTTGTTAATTTACTCCTGTCTTTTAAAATCACTCATTGTCTCTTGTTCTTTAGATACTGCAAATAATGAAAGACTGAAAGCAAAGTATCCTAAAGATTTAAGCTAGAATTTTTGTTATATTCTTAACATTATCTGATTCAATTTGTGCTTTCTGATGCTTCAATCACAGTCAGAATAAATTGTATTATTTGCTGTTCAGCCAAGATGTACTCCCTCTGTAATACAAAATTCAAGCTGCTCTGTAGATACTCTTCAAGCTACTCTTTTAGATACAGAATATACAGAGTAATCACTAGATTAAAATAAAAAAAATGTTTCAGAGAATATTTTGGGGTGAATTTCAGTTCTATTTTAGAAAGAGACTTATGCTTTATGTGAAGCTTCAGAATTTGCAGAAAAGGAGCAATTCCCCCATTCAGTTCTGCTCCTGTGCTACAGGGAAAGGTGTGGTGCCATGTTTTGCAATACAGACAGTGAGTGCTGACCTCAGAAAGGATTGTGAAAGTAAAGGAATCCTTGACTGCTTTAGGGATGACATCATGGGTTTCCAACTGCTGAATCCTATTAAAACTGTCATGGCCCTACTTAACCATTTCTTGCTGAGGTAGTTGTCTTTTTATGCGTATTAATCAACTTCAGTATTTAACTGTATTCATGACTTTTCTGAACTTTGCCATACTTATCTGGTATTCTGGCAAGCTGAAGAAGCTTCTTTGCTTACTGAAACCATTTCCTAGAAACAGTCCAATCTTTGTTTGCTAGGGGACATGGCCATGCAAATGTGCATGTCTGTGATTTCAAGCTAAATCTGCAGGGAGATGTGATGGAGCTGTTTAAATTAGTCATCTCTTAGGAACTGTTGTATCAGACAGATAAAATGTTTCTAAGAAAGATCTGGAGGAAGGAGGTGGGGGCACATTCTGACACTAATTGCCTTTACTATGTTGTTAAATAAGGTGGAAAATCAGCATCTGTACTCTAAATCTAGTTCAAAGAATAGAGGACTGCTAGTGTTTTAAGGTTAGGAAAAAATCCAGAATCTTAGTTTAGAAGCAAAAATTAAGAGAAGGTAGGTGGCAACTTGCTTTGCTCCTAATTTCTTGTGCTCTCGGGCAGAACACAGACCCACCATGCCCAGAGCAAGTACCTTCATCTCCAAGTTTCACCCACCTGTGCAGGGCTCATGAGCACTTAAGCCTGAAGGAGAGGAGGCATCTTTCCAAAAAATGGCACCTGAACATGGCTGTATCAGACTGAAATCTGTGGTGGGGCAAGACAGAGGAGAGCTGAAGACCTTGTCCTTCACCACTTTTGCAACATGTCAAGATTTGTTCATCTGTAGATGAACAAAATGTGCAGTTGTGTGCTCACAGGAATGCATCTGTTCCCCTCTCATTTTTGGTGCAAAAACATTTGCCTCTCTTCCTGTATGGTCCCAGTTCAGCCTCATCCCTTCCCTGATGCAACTCTGCCATCCCTCATGCCAGGCTGGTCTCTGAAGTAGTCTGTCTGCTTCCCATATAACCCAGACTTCTGTTCAAAAGTACACAGTGAAGAAAAGATGAAAACAGAGACAGATTTTGGCATGTGTGTGTAAAAAATTAGGATCTCTCAGACATAAATAGCTGTGCCATGGTTTGAGTTTTTACAGAACCCAGAAATCATCAATCATCCAGCAGGTGTGAAAATTGCTTTAGCATTAAAGCTCTTCAAGGATCAGAACAATATATAAAAGCCTCTCAAAACTTTAGTTCTTCATTTTTACTCTTGATGCCAGGTTATGGCTTGGATTTGTCTGACCTCACTGGAATTATAAATGTGCCTCAGTTGTTACATGAAGAGGTTAGGTGAAGCCTTATAGGATGACTGCCCTGCTTTTTGTAGCAGCAGTTTTTGCAGTATGTTTTAATTCTGGCCCAGATAAACAATACTATAAAAAGCAATTCATTTTCTTCACTGGCTAGCAGAAACCACAACACTGGCATTTGATCTTTGCACTTATAGAAAGTCTTTTTTAATGTAAGCTTGAAATCCATAGAAATTATTGTTGTGTATATTGCTTGATCCATATGATCTTGGGCAAAGTTTGTAGGGATACTATTTTCAAAATCTAGAACTAAATCTAGGCATCTTAATACCTCTGAATATAGCAGGTTCTTCAATAATTGACTAGTTTTAGATTGGAAAGATAGTATGATTCTATGAAAGAATGTTTTTAGTTGGGCAATCTCTAAATTTATCAGATATTTTTCTATGTTATTGAGGCACTCTCTTCCCCACTTGGAGATCTCTTTTCTGAAAGATACACTTACAAATCCAGAGGTGAAGAAGTATTAAGCTTCAGAATCCGAGAACAGTTTTTCACATTTTTAGAAGCAACCATTTCTGTTTATGTAACAAATGTGTCCAGGTAGTTGGTATTTATTTCCAAATGAAGCTTTTGTAAAGGTGATGTTGGAGGCCTTTCTGGTGGAAAGAAGCAGAAGCCCTTTTGTATTGGTGGATGTGTATCCAGCCATATATCTTAAATGCACACAAAAAAAATTGTCTTTTTCCACCCCGCTCTCTAGGGCGCTTTCTTCTATTTAGCAGTACATTTTCAATTCATCCAAGTCTTTTTGCAGTACTGACACTAGCACCCTAAATTTGATATATTTCTAGGTATTTATTTATTTATTTTGGGGAATCCCTGCCTACTGAGATTTTATGCTATGGGAAATTCATTTTAATGAATTTTAATACTGCAGGAAACAGTTTTTTAGAAAGCAAAGGTTATCCACAGTCCTGGAACTTGCAAGGAGGAATTCTAGCATGGAAACTGGACCACAGTGCCAGCTGAAATAACACCAGAGAAAATGCCATTTTGCAAGTGACAGCTGGAAGAAATCCAGGATACAAAGTCAACAGCTGTCTTCAGTTATCCCAGTACAGTGATTTCACCACTGGTTCACAGTGAGAATTTTTTACCAGCCTCTTAGTCTGTGAGAAAAATACTATTTATTTGTAGGAATGCTATAGCTGAATGATTTTTCTCTCTTAAGAAAAATAAGGAGTGAGAGTAGATTTTTGGCAAGGCTTTTGATGCTCTCTTGCACAGCATTCTTGTGTAAAGGTGTTTGAAATCTGAGTTGTGGTCTGATGAACAAGTACTTAGTCTGGATCATTGAGCCCAGATAGTGATTTTAAAGGGTCATACTTTGCTTGGAGGATGGTAGTGAGAGAAGTACTACAGGGTTCTGTTCTGGTTGTGTTCAGTATCTTAAACTAAGACTTGCAGGAGGGTACAAAGTGCTGCTTTGGGAGTCGTGCTCCTGGGAAAGAACAATTCCTCACAAAGTTACAGACTGAGGGGTACCAGTCTGTGGACTGGGGCTGTGGTGGGTAGAAAGGCAAGCATGGGACAGCACTATCTGCCTGACAGCAAAGGCAGCAACAGCCCCCTCAGCTGTGTGAACAGACACATAACCTGAGATCAAGTGAAGTGATGATGCCCCTTACTTGGCATTTCTTATAACCCGTCTAAACTACTCCTTACAGTTTGGGGCCCCTCTGAACAAGAAGGATATCAGTATGCTGTAGGGGCTTCAGCAGAGTGCTACCTGTGATGAGAAGCCCAGGAGCTGGGGCTCCTTGGCTTAAGTCTGGAAGAAGGGATGACTTGAGGAGCAGTGTGTCAGCTCCTACCAGGAGGTCATTGAGGACATGACAGGCTCTTTGTCTCTTGTTCCCCATGCTCAACAGGAGTAAATTGGAAAAAGAGGAGCTGTACTGAAAGGAAAATGTTTTTCACCATGAGGACAGTACAAGTAAAGATAGCACTTGCACAGGCTGTGCAGACAGTCCTTGGAGATTTTCCATCTGGGAGCAGCCCTGAGCTAGCTGGCCTGAGACGACTCTACTTGGAAGAGATTGGAGTAGAGGGCTCTCTTGAGGTCTCTTGCAGACAGTATTACTCTGTGATTATCCAGAGGGGGTACTTTATAAACAAATAGAACAGCTGTGTCCTGGTCTCGTAATTGAAAGGAAAAAGACCCAAACAAATCTCACAAGGAAAATATCAAAACCACCCCCATCAAAAACCCACAACACATCCCCTCCTCAAATATCTCCTATATAAAGACAGGGCCATCAGTAGACATATATATCCTTAGAACAGAATGAAGTGTCCATTCCCCCTCAAGGGTCCTTCTCCATCCTGTTGCCAGACATGCAAAATGAGAAACAAACACAGAAGGGCTCTGTATGCAACATCTGAAGAAGAGACTCTGAACAGAGGGTTCTCCCTCAGCTCACTAACTATCCCATGGGCTTCCTCTGTACAGAAGGGGGTTTTCCTCTTTGGTTGGGACTCCTGTTTTATTTTACTTTTTTGATAGCTTTGATCACGACCATTTGATCTGACAGGAGCTTCCCCCAGGGCCTTTTCCAGAAGGCAACGACAATGTATTGGTGTCATCCCTAAGGAAGAAGGAAACTAATATGTGTGTGTATGTGTATATATGAATGCATTTCCTGATTGGAGCTCTGCAACTGGAGGGACAAAGAACAGGATATAGTGATTGCAGAGAAGATGAACACAGAGAGCTAAGGAAGTCAGTCTCAGACACTAAGATGCATGTTCAGTCTCATTGCAAAAGAATGCTAAATTAAGATTACCATAAGAGAAGACAAGTGATGCCACATAAAACAAGACCCAGCTCTTTTTGAAGCATCTTGGGAATGCTGATCTCATATGTAGTCATGGCTTAAAGAATCAGTGTTCCCATGCAGCCCTCTCTGATGTCTCTCCTATCCCTTGTCCAGCTTAAAGCGTTGCCTCTCTTGGCAAGGTCAGGGTCCCATCAAATGCACTTGTGGACAGGTAATGCAAACACAGGAGTGCCATCGATCAGTGATGAGCAACAGTAATTTGTCTGTGAGGAGCTAACTGTGCATAGTGGAGCTGGGGTAATAGAGGGGACAGGGAACTTCTGTGCAGAGGCAGAACACCAGTTAAAGGGAAAGCAATATGTGGGAGCAGTCAGCTTCAAGAGTTACATCTTCATCTTGGTGATGGGAGTTAAGAGACATAAACACCAGTAACATGGAAGGGGTATGATCAGACTCTAAGTTACAACCAAAAGAAGACAAACCCAAATAAATACTTCTTACCTGGATGGAATGAAATTCCTTACCACAATGCCTCTTCCATGAGCAGCTTGATGAACACAAGTGCTTCCTCTCTGTGTTTCCTCAGTTCATCATAAGTAATTGTTTTAATTTCTTGACACATTAGAATAGAGTACTTTGTGGCCTGTCCATTTATCAGCACTGAGAGTACAAATTGATTATTTCTTGTGATGCTGCTTTCAGTTGCTTCCTATTGCCACATACATTTTTCTGCAGAGTGTATAAATCATGCTTTTCACATTTCTGAGTAGCAGTGCTGTTTCTGAACACATTCATAAGAAAATGACTATTGTTTCACAAAATCTTAAAATAAATTAACTATTGAGATTATTTTTTTACTTGCATTGAAGCAATTCTGACTTTCCTTAGGAAAGCTTTCGGTGTGAAAGCTAAAATGGTTGTTTTTTCTGCAGCACAATATTAAGATAATCAAAGAAAAAATACAGGGTAATCTGTTGGATATTTCTGTAATATCTACTGCAATTCCAGCTTTCCAGTCTCACAGACAACAACGTTTAAACCTGTGTTATTTTTCTCCCTTCCTTATTCCAGAGACACATGTGGTGATAGTATCCATATTTTATTGTGCTTCTTTGTGACACTATTTCAACCCAGATGATATTATCCAACTGGGAATTTTTCTCAGGTTAGCTCCAATGTTATGTCATCAGTTTTATAAAGTAGATCCTGCCATAGATGAAAATCACTTCCCAAAATAAATTCTATGCAGGTTTTTTTGGTTTGTTTGTTTGTTTGTTTGTTTGTTTGTTTGTTTTGTTGTTGTTGTTAGGTATGAGTCCTCTTTCTAAAAATAGTGTCAATATCAAAGTGAAAAGTTCAGGTCTCTGGTTTTTAGTCATTCAAATTCATTAAAACCTTATCTATGTCCCCTGATGCTGACCCACATGTGCAGACAACCATTCTGTTCCTTACTGCTGACATTTTGGGTATTTAGTCTTTTTGTTTTTTTGGTTTTTTTTTTTTTTTTTTTTTCTGGATGAGAAATTCACAGTATGTAAGTCTTATTGTAACAATTGTCTAGACCATGGCCTGGGGTAGAGAACAGATGCATTGTAACTGAATTTACCTCTCTGAGTAGTGAAGCCCACAGATATGACCCAATTCTGTAATAAAATCTTTATTAAGCATTGATGAACAAGTAATTAGTTTGTTGGTTAATCAAATTAGTTTTGTATTCTTCAGCAGGAGAGACTGAAATGGATTACTATTGACAAGTATTTTCCAAACGGTGAAAAAAATCTTTCAACTGAAAGATATTTTATATTCATCAAGTCATTCCTATTTGCCATTGACAGACTGATTGCTGTCCCCAAGGCTCAGGGGGACCAAATGTGTCCTTTAATATAAATGTCTGGAGTTTGTAGCTTGAGGAAAGATTTTTCAGATATTCACATATGAATGTGCTATTCTGTCTGTATGTAAACCTCAAAAATCTCTGGTTTATTAAAAAAAAAAACAAACAAGAAACACTAGCAATCAAAAAGAAACAGTTTTTTTTACTGCTTTCATTATTTTATTATTTTATTTTTTAAAATTATGAGTATTTTTGTGTTTCTCTGATTGTATTTGCCTTACAAACCCTCATTATCTACAAACCCTTAATCAGAACATGAAAGGATCATTTTATCTCCTGTACTACTTTTTATGCTCTATTTCCCAAGGCTTCTATTGATTTTTTAAAAAAATGCAAATGACTTAAAAGGATTTAATTTCAGTTGTTGCAAAGCAATTACCTTTAGTTAGAAAAGGTTTAATTGTAATTTTATTTGAATGTTATATTGGAATTTCTTCAAGTAAATCATGGTGTTTCTGTGTTTTAAGTGAATTAATTATGTATGTGTAAAAATATTAATGTATTTCCATTCGATTTTTAAAAAAATGTTATTAGAGTTCTACTAGAACTATGTAGGGATTCCCAAACTGTCAACTGGCTTCTGAAGAAATTTTTGGCAGATGTTTCACAAGTACTGGGGTTTTTTCATTATAACCTTCAACAAAGGCTCTTGTAAACAAATTTATTGATAATAGCAATAGCTAGCATTAAGTAGTCTGGGGATAAAGACAATGAACATATTTTTAATGATATGGGAATTTTTAAAAAAATGTATAAATTTATTTAGACTTCTGAGACAACTGGTCATACCTTACTGCCATATGGAGAAGCATATAGTTCCTGAATTGCAGGGTGATATTTTGTAACTACTGATGTAACTGCTTCTGATGGTATGAGTACATTTTAAAGTTGAATGGAAAGCTTTCATTGTTCCTGCATAAGTATCAGATTTCTTAACCAATTAATATTCCAGTAACTTTGGGATATTTTCATACAAGCATTCCCCTTTGTCTTTTTAGCTATATCTAATTATCTGAAATTACACTATCATTCTACAGAATCCTCATTTCTACAGGGTAAGAAAGCATGGGCTTCATTTAGGACATTAAAGTTGTTTGCCTGGGTTTGCATAGTATGAATGTTTTATGCTTTAGCTTTCCAAATTTTTCTGTGCGATTTATCTGTGAAATAAATCTCCCTTGTAGCAGACTGTGTCAATGCAATGGGTTCTGCTATATTGAGAATATACTTACAGAGCTTGTTTGTTCTTGTGTATCTCAGCCATATGTTGACATCCTGTCGAGTGCTGAGGAGCTCTCAGTTTTGTCCAGCCTGAGGAAGCACAGTGGTTAGGGGAAGGGGCAGGATGAAGCTGTGTGCTGTGCACAGGATGGCTGTTTGTGCAGGCAGCCAAAGGTGCAGTCGTGGCTGTGTACTGAAGGGGCAGCAGCAGCAGAATGCACAGCAATAGTGGCACAGCAACAGTGGCCTGTCATTAATGGCATGTCACAGGCCAGCTGCTGTGCTCCATCAGTGTCAGCTCGCAGAGTCTGTGCCACTGACTCAGTGTCTGTGCTGGGCACAGCCAGCCCCAGTGTGAGCCCATGGGCTGTGCTCTGCTGCCCCAGGATGGTTATCCGTGGGACAGGAGGGGTAGGCAGCACTGGGAGCTGAAAGCACTCGTGGCAGACACTGTCTCAAGCATGCATGTGTCTTTTGATAACCACTCAGTATCAATATCTTTTGATTTGCTATGAACTGCAAAGTTGCCCATGTCAGTTCTGGGGCACTCTAGATTGTGCCCAGAAGTTTAGGGCTGACTAAGTTCTCTCTAGTTTTCCTCCCCACCACCCCAGGCTTCTATAACTCCGGATGCCTCACCTTTTCAAATTCCAGAAGAAACAGTAAGGTAGAGGCAGTTGCAAAAATGCCTTTAACAGGCTTCCTAGGCAGCACTGCAGACCCTCTCTGCTAAATCAGACACAGACAGTGCAGAAATGCAGCATTTCCAAAATTATTAATCAGGGAATTCTGTGAAAGGGACAGGGAAGATTTTTATTGCAAAGGTTCAATTTCAGGAAGATGTGGTAGTGCTGCTCCCCTGTGTCTGCTCCAGCAGCAAGCACACAGTGCTGAGTGATAGCTTCAGGACAGATCCCTAGCCTAGCTGAAGGTAGGAAATCTGAGGTGTTCTTTGTTTCTGCCTCTCCTGTTACAGCAGCTTTTTTCAGAGGAATGCATTGATCTTGCACTACATTTGGAGTCAAGGATCCAGGGATCCCAGTCTATGTAGTCAGTTCTGTTTCTCTCTGTCCCCCCCGCCCCCCGCCACTTTATTGTCCCTTGCTCAACCTTTTGCTCCTAAATATCCCTTAAAAGGGCTAAAAGGTCCTCTGTTCTATATACAGTCAGGGACAACATTTTCAAGCAAGGAACTGTTTAATCCCAATGTGGGGGGTGAATAATAAGGGAATTTTTTTACCTAACCAAAGCTCTCCAAATGTTAGCTTTATCTGAGCAGTTCCATCCTTGATGAATCAACTGTCTCTCTTAAAAGCCTCTTATTTGTCAAGGTTATGACTTTTTTTTTTGCAGGAGCATTTTTTGGTAACAACTGCTGTTTCCATTCTTCTTTGTTTAGATGTTTTGACAATATTAGTGGGCTTACTGTTTCAAAGGCAGCATTTTAAGGCAAGCAACATTTTACTCTTTTTGAAAAGTGAGGTACTGTGCTATTTGTAGATAATGTTTACTTTTCTGCTTAAATGCAGTTAGTCTCATTTTGAAATGACCCCATGTTTTCATACAAGGGTCTCCTTGACAAGAGCTAAATGCATAGCACGTGTGGGTTTTATGTATCCTTACAGAGCAGGATCACATCCCTCAAACAAATAACCTCCTTCACTGAATACAAGGAAAGGCTGAAAATTTAACTCTCTTCAGCTTGTTACTGCATTTATCTTCTTCTATGTGTGTTGTACAACTGAGAAACTGTAAGAGCTTAAATATCTTTGCAGATGACCTCCTGATCTCATAAGGGCTTTTTTTTCCTCACCTCACATTCCTTATCTTTGATTATGAAAGTCAAATGCAGGTATCGTAGGATCCTCAAAATTTTTAGGGAGCCTCTGGGATACAGAACATTAAAGCAGGTATTTGTTTCTACATTAGAAAAGCTATCATTTTGCTTCTGTTATGTGCATCATACTGTTTGTGCTCTATGAAATATAGTATTTAGTAGAAAATTTTAAAGTTGTGTGCCTGTGTCAGCTTCAACTCTTGTTACATCTTGATTTGCAAGTTATGATAACAATATCAAGGAGAGAGAATGACAAATTCTTTCCTTTTTTTCTGTAGTTTCATTGACTCTCACACAGCACCTTTCATGCTTCAGTTTCTCTACTGATAGTAGTTAACTTTTTCTTAGTATTTAAAGAGATTTAATTTTCATCACATGCACTTGCTTGAGTATAGGAATGTTGTGGACAAATACTCGATCTATGCACATTACTTGTAACTATGGTAAGTACTCTTAATTAAACTCGCTGAGATTTTGTTATGCAAGTGAAAGTACATGTGGGTGTGTAAAGATGTCAACTGTGTCTGCACACATCTGAAGTGGCAAGACAACATGTATTGGGCACAGAACTGCACATGATGTTTATGTAAAACATGAAAGTGCTTTTAGTGTTGCTCACATAGTGATTTCATTGGCTTTTCTCAATATTTAAGACAAAATATCATATGAACTTGGCATTTTCAGACGTGTTTGCATTGGTGTAAACTTTATTCCCGTCAAAATCCTAGCTATGGATTTAAAAATTATCCACGTTGCTCAATACTGCTTTATAGTTTAAACTTCAGAAAAAAAAATCTCAGCCGGGTAAATTCAACAAAATTTGCATTAGAAAAGAATAGATGTTTGTTCCCTGTACCAGTTTCTGCCAAGGGAGAGACAGTTCTGTAAAAGGTAGAGTATGTTTCTGCTAACTTTTAAGCCCATTTGAGTACAACAAAAGCTTGTTAGCCCAAGTATGTTTCACAGTACACTACCCTAAAGATCAAAACCCAGTTGTCCCTGAATGGTGGTACTTTCTCTACAACCCTCTCTGCTTTTGGGTTTTAAATAGACACTTATGTCATCTTTAGAGGTGAGCGCTTCTGTTAGTCTAGAAGAAATTATGGGGGAGGATCTGGACACTTGTCATTGTGTCCTAGTTTTAGGAACTGCTGAGAAAGTGAGGACTTAATGTTCTTTTGATTTTGATTACAAATGCCTTGTTTTCAGACAGATGGTTAAGTCAGCCCTGATTCAAGCCCACTTGAGGTGAAACGCAAAAAAAAACAAACCAGGGGTTTTTTTAGAACATCAGAACAATTAATCAATTTAAAATATTTGATCCAGATATGAAGAAATGAAAGAAAATATCATATATGAATCTATATTCACCTGTATAGTCTGAGGTCATCTAAAGATGGCACTTTGGATTAGACATGGGCATGCATTTTTTTTGTTTTAATGAACATGAGAAGACGATGTAGAGTCCATTTGATTTAGGCTTGTTATGGAAGGGCAGATCATGTCTGGTTTGATGTAAACCCTGCACAGTACAAATTTACAGTACAAAGCTGTAAATTCACACTGAATTTTTACAAGTATCAGTGGCTATATGAAAAATGGAATTTTAAGATTATACAGACACTAATCTGTTTTCAGATTAGATTTCATTTTCTCTCTTCCGACTGTAAATGAAGTCATGGCCATTGTTCGTTATTGTTTTGCTTTCACAGTAAAATTCCTGCTCAAAGAAATAACATATACAAAAACTTATCTGTGACACTGACAGTAAATTTGGTCAGAATACTCTCAAATGGCAGTTGATTAATAATTTTTATTTATAACTATACCATCATTTCCTAGCCAAGTGTGTTCTTTAAATTGAAGTTCTTACTTTTTAAATAAAATATTTAATGAAGATTTATGAAGAAAGTAAGTTCTTAAATTGCCTGCTCACAATTTATGAGCAGCAGAAAATGCAGTATAAAAGCCTTTCCCTCTGTAAATAAATGTACGTCTCTGTGTTTAACAGTAAGATTGCTATCAGTGATTTTTCTCTTAAAGTAAGTGATTAGATAATTTATTTTATGCAGGTTGTCAGGATTTGATAGATAACAGCTGTACAATAATTTCTCAAAAGTGTAATAGAAGATGTCTCCCAGCTGGGCTGTTTGGTTTGGGAGTAAGTTTTGGGAGGTCACCATGAAGAGGGATTTTATAAATCATGTGTGCGTAACTGTCCCTTTGGTGAAACTCCGGTAACTATTTGGACTTGTTCTGTGATTTAGTAAAACCATTTATGTAAGAAAAACTTACATTTGTAGAGAAAAAAAATCAGTTCTGTGTCCTACCACTGATCATGTTTTGGAGTGAGGAAAGCATGAAGACTATATAAATCAGTAGCTTATTTAAGATCATTGGTTTCAGAGCAGTAAATGGGAATGTTACCTCTGAAAGATCACAATATAATAGTTCTGCCATTTTTCATTAAAGTGCTGAGACAAAGCCATCTTTAGTTTTATGAATGGAATGAAGTATAGTATACAGCTCTACACTGAAGGATGATTACATTCAGGTAGAAACAGGGGACTCCACAACTTTATTTTATTTCTTTCTTATCTACAAAATGTTGCTTATGTTGTACATTAGAATTCAGCTCATATCATCTGCCTTTCTGAGTGGCTGTGGTTTTGCCATTAAATACACAGAAGCATTTCAACCAACTACTGTAATTTGCCTGAGGAAAAAGTCCATAATGAAGACTGCTTAGAGCCAAAATCTGTGCCTCTACTGACACCATGGGAATTGCAGTCTAGGTTAGAAAATGCCACTGATCAAAAGGTCACACAGTAGAGGTTACTGATCTGAAATATAGTCCTTAAATCTCCTTAACTTCCCAGCTGGGTTTAGAACTGCAAATTACATTACTTTGCTTAAAAATCTGAAGCAAAATATTTCCTGCAAGCATGAAGATAAAAATTTTGGGTGAGAAAAAAAAAGAACAGCTGCAGCTAAGCTCTATTTAATAAACCAAACAAGTCCTGGTTAAATGGAAAATCACCTTTGAGTATACAGACGTATATGTACCGAATTCAGCTTGATAGGAATGTTCAGTAAAGTGGATATTGTGAAAAGCTGGGAAATGTGTTAATCTCTGACTACCTGGTTTGTATGTTTTTGGTTTTTTGTTTTTCTCCAGACTCTCATCATTTTCCCTTACCTCACACTTATCAATATATTGACCGTATGCTATCTAGAAACTTATTATTTTATGAAAATATAAAAATATATCACAGTGCACTAAAATCACAGATGAATGACTTTCTAACAGTTATTTTACAGTATTGGACATAGCAGAGTTACTCATTCTGTGGTAGCATCATTCTCTCTTATTCCTCTGTTTATTGTGTATCACTGAAACATTTTCCTTGTTTCTTCTGGCACTCCTGAGATTTATCTATATTTTATGGGATGTTGATTTCACTGTGGGACAGGAGATCCTAACTCAGTCTTTTAGGACACTTAAGAGTCTGGGAGACTGTAAAGGTAGAAGGACAATTCCAAGTACACTTTATGATCTTTCACACCATCAGAGGCAGATGGACTTTTTGGTGAAGCAGTGACTATGAAATTAGGTCAGGACTGCACTAAGTTTCAAAGCTAAATGTCCGTCTTTGGATTTGTGCCTCTATTACCACCCCTAAACTCATGGGAATAAGGAAGTTTATCGTACTATCATGTAGATTCAGAACTTTAAAGATATACTATATGTTTCAGTTTTGAGTACTTTGATGATAGGCCGTTTAAAAATTCTTTGAATGACCATACCTGAATTTTCTGCCAGACAGAAGGCAGGTTACACCACTATGTTTATTTAAACTCTAAGACATACTAGTCACTGGCAGTTTCAGAGGATGAGAGTCTGTTCTTTCAGGTTATTTAAGATAAAAATGGGAGCTTCTGTACTCAACAGCCAAGAAAATAGGGACAGTTTCAAATTATCTACTGCTAAGTGGGTAAAATAACATGTCTTCAGACTCCCAGAGGTTAAGGGGGAGTCAGATCAATGGTGGGAGGTTGAGACTTTAAATGTGAACATATACGCATAATTTTTCTTAGCATAATAAAATAAGTATTGCTGATTCTAAATTATGCATGGAATAAATAAGAAACATAACAGAGATAATAAAGCTATGACTCTAGCAATATTTGATTTTTTAATATCAGTCCAGACGTATTCTGCTTGCATCTGTCTTTTTAAGTACAAGAGATGTTAATAGGGCAGTCTGACCTTCTCAGAAGGAAAAGCAAGTGCACAAAGGGCTCTTGACTGTATTATTCTGCAATAAAGAATATCAGTTGCAACTCTAATGAGAAAATTCAGTGTTGTATGTTCTTTATGACTATTTGGTCTTCATGGCATGAAGGTAATCTTGATTTCAGATTGAAAGCATCATTGAGACAGTGTTTCTTCACCCTGTGAATTTCATCTGATGCATCCTACTGTTAAACTCAGAGCTGTAGTTTCTAATGTCGTTATGATCTTGTCAGTATTGTTTACAAATACATAAGGCCTACGAACTTTGCTTGGTGATGTATTCTGACTCACTTTTAGTAGGAGATCAGGTAATACATTGGCTGATTTTTATTCTACCTTTGTAGAAAATCACAAATCCATTCATTAGCTGAAGTAAAACATTGAAAAAGTACCATATACAAAAGACAAAAATACCATTTGCTTGGTGATAATTACTAGTGTTCCTTTTCTCACTTAAGTGATAGGGCACATCACACTGTTGCCGTAGCAACCTCGATTCTGTCCCATTAACTGCCTAATGTGGATTTATGAATGCAAGTTTCAATGTGTGGAAAGCTGCTCAAAATAGGGAGTGATTCATCATGTACAGCGCAGACAGCTGAGTTGCAGGGCTGTCTCCAGTCTTCAGTGTTAAAAGGCTATGCTGTGGTGTAGGCATCCAATTAAAGTTGGAGCAATTTGATATTTAGTGAGATTTAAAATGATGGTTGAATAGCTGTTTCAATTTTTAAAATGGTCTATACTGCATGACAACACTAAAAAAATAAGATCTATCTTTATGGGAAAGATAATGACTCTTTCACAATGATATTTTTGAGATTTGAGATATTTCTAATGTGTAACATAGCTTGCTAATGCTAATTTCAAGTTAGCTTGCTAATGCTGAATATGCTCTTGGATACAGTGTTGTAATGGATTTATCCCAAGCTTTAATTAGCAGTTTATACCTCAAGAAAACAAACCTGTGACTAAGGAACTGAAAAGATATCTGGGTTCACATCCTGCCTGCTCCATAGACTTCCCTGATTTTGTGGTACATATTTAGATCTGTTCATACTTTTCTCTGGTGAAATAAGGAAAAAATTAAAAAAAAATTAAAATCCCCTCTTTACTTTTTGTCCTCTATATCATAGAATTGTTAAGGTTGAAAGGGACCTCAAAGGTCATTGAATCCAACTGTTAACCCAGCACTGCCAAGTCCACCACTGAACCATGCCCCTAAACCATGCCATAGCTATTTAGGCTCCAATCTTGTGCCTGTTTGCGGTTTTCACACGTGTGACAAGTTTTAGCAAATGCATCAGAATTTATAGGAATAGTCTTCTAGCTTAAATAAAAAATATATCTGTGCTTACAGTCTGCCTACTCAGTCCCAATGTGCTGTACCCATACCATTCACTAGCTTTTTTGACTCCTGAGGGCTGCTATGGAATGGACAGTATCAAATGCAGTAAAACTGTGTTTAAGAAATGATATCACGAATATGAAGCTAATCATGTAGAGGTGGAATTAAGGTAGATTATAATATTTTATTTTGCATTTGTGCATCTGCGCGATGTTGCGATCCTCTATTACATTATTTTAAACTATTTTTAGCAGATTCTTTGGAGTTACAGAAATGCTGTATGTCTTTCTCTAAGGAGCATATCCCATTCATTGGGATAATATGTCTTTAATTTTACTCAGGATAAAAGAAATCTACTCCATTTTACAATATATCTGTCATTTGGAATTAGATTCATGCTATGGGACTATACACTCAACCTTTTTTTGAATAGCATAGCAGCAGAGTCAGGCTCCAGACTTCAAACTTTGCTTTTCTGTGTATTATTACATTACACTGAACCATTCAGTTCCAGAGAAAGATTCCTGCTTTATTGTAGTTGATAAATTTGTCTTTCAGGGTTATTCTGTATGGAAGCAAAGGACTCATTATTGCTGCTGTCGTACCTCTAATACATATGGCCAAACACAATTTACCCCACTCCTCTTGCTCTTTTTCATGGTACTATTTTGGTACCCCTGCTCCTGTGTGCACCTACTCATCTCTTCCAACACCATTTAGTCAGTACAATCCTCCCAACATTACTAATCTTCCAGACAAAAAGGCCCGTTTTGCTTACAAATCCTTAAACACAAACTTTCAATTATGTAGGAAAACTCTTGTTTTCTTTAATATGTGAACCAAGACTTGCAGCAAGTGCATTGAAACCTCTTGCTGTCAGGATATACAGTGAAAGTGTGTCACTGTTTAAAGGATTAAAAAGCCTCATAGTCTAAACTGTTCAGATTATCACTTCCCAGAATCACAGAATGGGTCAGGTTGGAAGGGATCACTGTGGGTCATCGGGTCCTCCTCTCTGCCCAAGCAGGGTCCAGAAGATAATTAAGAAGAGATACTTATATCTTTGGTAACTCATTGCATGAACCCCATGATATTGCTGGAACTCAAACACATATGGCATGTTTAAGCCATAAATGTACATTTGCATGCATAGTTCACATATGTCCATGGCTGCTGATACACGTGATCTATGCTCATCATTTTTAACAAAGAAAAAACAAGGAATTTTTTCCCAATTTATTAGCTTCTTAGCAGTTGAATTTGTTAAAATTAGCAGATCACAGATGCATATTCAAGATAATTCAATGGTTACCAGTGACGTTAAAGGGGAGCCTGCTATTCATACAAAGATAATGTCACCCTTTGCTGCTGACTGGGTGGCCTTCTGGAGAGTTTTGACCTCATATCTAAAATCTTGACTGCAGACAGTTCACAGTCAGCATCTCAAGGAGTTGTTGAAAGTATATCAAAGTTGAAAAGCTGGGAGGGGAAGAAAATAAGCTTTGTAAGCAATGTCAGAGAATATCCTGTATTTCAGTTAATGGAAATTTTGTAGAGTTGGTTGACAAGAATGTCTGGTAAGGATATGTGCTTGACACGGTTTTTATTTATTTTTAATTATTGAAATTGACATCAGGGAATAAAAGTTTTGACATTTAAACACTGGCAAATTAATTGATAAGTTTTAAAGAGTACATTTTCTACTAAATGCTGTATATGTATATGCAATGTGAAAGCTCATGAAAGTTATTACAGTTGACTAACAAATACTTGGAAAATGAATTATAACATTCTGAAAACTTGACAAGAGGTTTTCTACACGACTTGCATGATTAAGAATTTGAAACTTGATGTTTGGGTCCCAGAATTAGTAATATAATTAAAGTATATACTTAAGCCTCAATTGCTTAGTGCAACTTAAAAATATTTTAAAACTTAAAGACATAATAAATACTATCTGAGTACCTAAGTATTCTGGTTATCAAGATTGTAACAATTTTCACTAATTGTTACCAAATTTATCTTACAGACACACACATTAAAGGAAAAAACTAATTTTCTTTTTTTCTTTCTTTATTTTTTTAATGTGGAAAATCACATCTGTGTTTACAACTGCTTGTAATAACAGATTAACTAATAAGGGTGATGCCAGTTACAAATTCATAGCCTGAACTGGAATTTATATTTGATTTGTATCCTTTTAATCATATCTTTCACAGAAAAACAGCTTTTCCTCTGCTTTGCATGGTCCTTGAAAAGACGAGTATTTATAAGTGGGTTTTATTTAATGTTGTGATTTAATATCAATATATCAATATTTAGCTCTGTATCTTATTAAAATATATAAGAAAATGTAAATGTGGATATGTTCTGTTCCCAATACTCTTAATGGTAGAATGACCCGTATCGCTCTCTTCCTATTAAATTCTCTTAATGAAATCTAGTAAATCCTTTACGCTTTCAGAATTTTTATGAGGATTACTTTCTTCGCAACATAGACTTTTTTTTTTTTTTGGGAGGGGAAAAACAAGATTCTTCCATGAGCAAGCACAGTAAAGACCATGACTGTTTTTGTGGATTGTTCTGAACAGTCAATGTATTCAGTGGATTTAGATCACCTTCGGGAAATAGTAACACTGCCTTTCAAAGAGGGAGTTATTTTTAATGAAAATTATTAGAAATTATCTTAATGTCTGTCAAGAACATTTGTAACTTTCAGCAATTTGAAAGGGACTGTTTCATTGTTATTTTTTCAATAGTACATTATTTTTCTCCTGTTCTTAGATGAGGCCCTTTCTGTTATCCATGAAGATGACTAAAGACACCCTACAATTAATTCTAAGCATTTCAGAACTATCTGTTGCAAATGGTCCACTTGCTGGTAAGCAGTGGAATGAGATCAGGTGAATGGAAACAAGACAGGAAAATTCAGAGAATGAGATGGGGAGGTGGGATAAAACAGCAAGGAACTGGATGTTTGCTCTTTGTAGAAGGTTCGAAAAACACTGTTCATGCAATCCAATAAATTACATTCTCAAAATTGTATTTAAGGACTAACCTTGATGGTTTTTAAAATACATATTCTGAGGAATGTTAAATCTGAAGTCTAAGGCTTGGTGAACTTGAGGTTGCAAAGGAGGAAAGTGGCAAGTCATTATTAGCATTGAAGTTGTGAAAATGTATGAAACTCTTCCTCCAGCAACATGCTGTCACAGTTTTTCCCTGGCTACCTTTCCCAGTTGCATCTGGGTTTAGAGATGCCTACTTAAGGGGAAAACCTCATTTAAAAAAACCGAATTTCTGAACCCAGCTGACAATAAAAATATTTAGAAGTTGTGGGAGGATGCTTGGACACTATAACACTTAGATGGATCTCAGTGCTTGCAGAGACTGGGAATACAGAGCAGACTTTCTCTCCAAGGAACCTGAGTGGAAATTACGCCTAGGCAAGATGTGCTTGAAAGGGCATATGTACTTGGCCATCTCCATATTCAGTCTATGCTACAGGGCTTTGCAGAGCAACCACAGCTGCTCAATTTGGTTCATATCTTCCAGTGTCCCTTCTGTAAGCCTTTGATGTTAATATGATCTTCTTATAAGAGATTTTTGTGGCAACAGAAGCCCTTTATTTTCAGGTTTGAACTGAAACTTGAGAGGAGCCTATTTTTAAAAAAAAAATCAAAGTACCTAGGAAGTAGCCACATTACAGACAATCATCTTTATTGAAGAGATTGTACAGCAGTTTTTAGATTAAAATTAGTAAATAAAAGGCTTTCACAGACAATAAGTTTCCTTTGATAAACCAAAGAGGACCTTTGTCTTTCTGTTTCAGTTTTTGCCCAGTTTATTTTTTGTAGTATAGTGTAATACAGACTAAGGTTTCCTCAGGGGTTTATTCAGCTAGTGACCATTAATTGAAAAGCTCATTTCAGATAATCTCTCTGAGTGAAATTAATCTCCTGGTTGCGATGAAGTCATACATGACCAATTTCATTAAAAAATGAATTGGCAATAATTTCCATTTCTTTTTAAATGTCAGGTTTGGATGCTTATTTTTTTCATTAGCTATTATGACATAATGTTCTTGATATTTTAAAAAATAATACTACTATTGCTTCTAGGAAATAAAAGCAGGATCTAATTTTTATGCCCTTACTTGCTTCACAAGCTACACAAAGACTGTGGCTGCCCTTGTTTGTTTTCTGTGCCAGCAGAACTGTTCTTGAAACTGATTGACACAGTTCTCAATCTGTTTTAGTCTCATTGTGAATTAATTTTTCCACTAATAAATATTAAGAATTTAATCTAGAGAGGCACTTTTAACAATTCTAGCATAAGACAGAGTAAGGTACTTAGGAAGATCCCTCAAAAACCTCTGAGGAGAACTGGTGTCCTGAAGCAGTTTAATGGCATGTAATTACAGAGTAAACTTGAGCAGCAGTGCTTTCTTCTTATCCTGACACTGCTGTACATTATGCATGGATTTAGTATCCAGTGTGGTGTTGCACGACTGCTTTTTGCTACCTTGCAGGTGAGAGACCAAAAAAGTTTGCTTTTTCAGGACATATAGATTATATGTAAATCAGTACCATTCTAGTTTCCATATGTTTTTATATAAAATCATGTGTTTACACATGATATTTAGTCGTCTTAAAAGAGCATTGCAAAATAGCATTATCATGGTAGCAAAGACCAAAGTTGAAGTTGCTGATTCCTCAGAAATTCATTGCTCTGACAGCTCTCTACACTTAATGCCGAAACTAGTGAGGAAATTTTCAAATCAAATAGCTGATTTTTGACAAAAGTGCATACTATTGAAATACAGGTTTTGTAACAAAATTCAGGTAACATTGATATGCTGTGCTGCCATTCCTGTGCTTTGTGTGAAGTTCTGTGTAAACCACAAGTTCCTGTCAGCATGATTATATAATAATAAAGACTTAATGGAGCCAGTTTGGGTAGCTTTAGCCAGTAAGTTAAAGTGGCATAAGTGTCATGTTGTGCTTTGTGAAATAGAGGCCAAAGGATTGATTGTCAAACAGGTCCTATCTGGTGGATGTTGCTGCATGCACAAAAGCATCTAAATATCAGAATTTCCACCTGAGTTCAGGTACTAGTAGTGTCAATATGGTCACAGGATATAGGGCTGATATGACTTGAAACTGCAAGCATGATTTCAGATAAAGTAGTCTAGTCACTGTCCATTTAATTTTTATGCTCTTGGAGAGAAGAGGCTGAATGAGGCATGGACATTATGGGCTCTCTGAATATATTTTATCAGTATGTTTGTTGCAATAGGAAGCAGTTTTGCTGATGTAGAAATTCATTATGAACCCTAGCAAGGAAGACTTGGAAAAAAGGCAAGAGAAAAGTTTAGTAAATATTATCAAGTAGATTACTGTTGTCAGTGATATGCATGTGACTTGCCTAAGGCTTGCCTTCAGGAACTTCAAGGCTTGTAAAAATGACAGACTGAAGTAATTACCTTCATGAATGAATGGATGAAGTGATGGAGTGACTTGTAATTGTTTTGGTTACGTGGGGAGTAAGGCAGATATCTCGCTTCCTTTCAATGCAGAGGGTTGTGGCATTCCCAACTTGCTAATGCAGAGAGGACAGCATAGGCCCTAGTCAGTAAACCTAATTAGAGAGCTGTTCTGCTCCCCCATCAACTGCAGTGGCACAGGCAATCTCATTAGTGTGACCTGCTGAATGCAGACAATGCTTGTGCCTTTTCAAGCTGGAATGCATACTTTGCTGATAACACATTCTTTGCAATCGTCCTTTTCTCCATCAATTTTATGTGTGTCTAGGGCTCTGGAATATTAGCTCTTCTTTACACTGTTGGAAACATCTGAAAGAAGCACAGTGTCAGCCTTTGGCTCATATGCAGCTGACACAGGTTCATTGTCACAGTCTAGTCTGTCTGTGCTGGCAATACAAATGATCCCATGCTGATAGGTGTAGGCGTGTGCAAAGGTTTTGCAGCATTGAGGATCGAATTCAGATGTTGTGGACTTAATCCTACAGCTTGTTTTTGGCTACTTGAAGCAGAAGTAGTCTTAGAATTGTGCTGCAACTGTGCTTATTATTTTGACATTTATTTTCAATTTTCAAAAATAACAGGAGGCACTTGCTAAAAGCACCTGATTTCTTAAAAAACCCCTCACAACAACAAAAAACAAAAACACAGAAAAAAACACTAGAAGAAAATAATAGGTTTTCTATACCTTTTAACATTTCTCTAGGACTAACAGAGCTATTTCGTAAAAATTGCACAGTGTTGTTGACACAGCAAACAAAATGAAAAAAACCAAGATACAAATTCCTCTTCGACTAGTAGCCTCTAGTAGCTATTCTAAGCTCCTTTCTGTGTGAAAATCATACTAATATAATTCCTTTGTTTCTAATTTTTTATTTAGTGGGTTCTTTACTGAAGTGACAGTGGTATTTACAGAGCTAATTCAATTAAAAAACAAGATCTTCTTAGTGGATTAAAGAAATACAAAAATTTGAGGATTTCAGAGGGAAAAGATAAAATGTTATTAGTGTCATAAGTAATTCAAAAACCAAAAGCAATTTTATAGTAATTATTTATGTAATTATAAGAGTCATAAGTATTTTCACTACAAGCAAAAAAAAAAAAAAAAATCACTGTTTCTTCTTCTGAAGTCTGTTTTCCTAGTTTTAAATACCTCATTTCTTGGAGCTAATGGAGAACCAGTTTTTGATAATAAAGTGTTTCCAGAGATTCCTCCCTTGTAGGATACACATTGCAGGTGTGCTAAATTTGCTTTGGTTTTTCTCATATGATAGAAAATTATTAGTAGTTTAAAACAGGCACTAAAAAGAAAATTAAAAATGAGAGATTCCAGAATTATACTTTTACCTGGTATTAAATTTGTTTTCAAACAAATGTTTTTGAGACAAATACCTTTTACATCTCCAAGAAAAGCCTAGATTTTCATTTAAAATCTTGTTTATTTGACAATATTGCTACTGGCTGCTAGTGATGAAAGAATTACTACTACTAGCAGTTCTGATCTCCTTTATTATATTTGATTCTTTTATAAAATAAATTTTTATAAATGAATCAGATTCATCAACAAACTTTTTATTGCATATTGTAGAACTGTCCTCTTAAACCTCTTGTTCCCTCAGATTTATAGTTATTTTTTTTAATTTAAGTAGAAACATAGGTGGCCTAAGCATAACTGCATAAAAATTAGGTTTCTAGTCTGTATTTGTTGTCTAGCATCTATTCAGAGATGGGAAAATGGGAACACTCCTTCTTTCCAATATTTGTAAGAGAAGCTCAAGTATAGATACTGAAGGTGGTTGAAATTTGTTAAAGTGATGCTGTCATTAATGCTGTGCTTTTCATATTGATATTTCCTACATTTCCCACCTAGCTTGAATTAACATTGAGTAGAAGTAACACAGTTTGCTTTATCTTTCCAGAACAGACTGTTTTCCATGGTGATTTCAGGGCAGTCAAACAGAGTAGCTCCTGAGTTCTGTTTTCAAGCTTTCTTGTGATGCTGAGCTATCTTCTGAATTTTGCCTGGTCTGTCTTGGCTTGTTTAGTGGAGCTGATGATACATGCTGTGATGGTTTACAGACCAGACTTTTCCTCTTTCCACACTGTGAATACCATAAACAAACAAACAAGAATGCTGCAGGTTATTAAAATAATTTTAAACAACTCTCGACTCAAATACAGCAAGAACATATTGCCTGAATTCTTTACTAAAGGTTGGATGGAAAAACAGTGCCAGGTCCAGGCAGATTTACTTGAAAGGGCGTGTTCATAAAAAGTAATCTTGTTGCTTCACAGTTATATCTCACAGTGGGCTTTAAAGGTGTTTTTATTCTTCTTTGCCCATTGTGTAAGCTTGTTTACAAGACAACGACGTATTTTTAAGAAAATAAATGATGGCTTTATTTTAATACAGGACTGAGCTTGCTTTTAAGATAATGGACTTTATCTTTCTCCTCCCCTCCATCCCCCCTCACCCCATTCTTTGCTCAAAAAGGTACCCAGCCTAATAATTATCTTGAGTTTTCTAATGAGTGTGTCTTTTGAAAAATTTTAAGTGAGACCAAACTTCTCTCTGATAAGATATGCCTCTTGCTGTATGGGAGGGACAGGTCAAGTCCCTGAAAAGGCACCTTATCTCGAGCAGTTGGTGGGAGGTAGCCAGGTCCTGTCTGGTGGAAGTTGTCTCTCCCTTCTGGGATGCAGAAGGCAATCCCAGAAGGTAACACTGCCACCTGGGGCTCCAGCTCTGCAAAAGCACAAGGAGGAATTTATGGCTAGAAAACAGTTTTCTGATGCTGGAGCGCTGCTTGTTGTCTCAGGGTCAGGAAACACAAGCCCTGATGTTCCTTCAAAAGCACAGTATCCCCTCTCCCAGACAGTTAAGCAATGACTCATTGAAATGAGATTTTCTTGCTCTAACTGTAATTAGTTTCTTCTGGATGCTTTGTGGTGCCTTTAAGAATTTGTCCTCCGTGGATGCCTTCAAAGGACTTCTAAAAGCTGTTTCATTTCCAGTAGCTCTGTAATTTGAGAAGTTTTATTTTCCTGTACCTTCTATAATTTCATGTTTTACAGACTGAAAATATTTGCCTTTATTCTTCTTAAACACATTCTTAGCTTATTTGCCTTCCATTTGTGTTAATTGATGTTTCAGCAAATGCAATGTGAATAGGCAGAGATTTGTATGGTTCTGCTTTCTACAAGGTCACATCACAGGAAAAAAAGGGGTTTTTTTGTGGTGAATTTTCCAATATATACTTTGGGTGATATATTTCTATGCCAATTCCATACAGTATAAAAAAGAAAAAGAAACAAACTAACACATCAAGATTTTTTCATTATTAGACTCTGAATTATGTTTCATAAAACTAATCCAATAGCTAAGTATGCATCTAATATTTCCCTAATTATTAAGAAGGTAGGGGAGAAAGTATGGATTAGCATGTCCTTCTTCCCCTGCCAAACAGCCCTCACATGTATGACTAGAATATAAAGGGGTACAACAATTCAACTCCATGTTGAAGATATTTAAAATCAAATCAAATTTCACCAGTATAATTCCTCTAAATTTTGCATACATATTTTTTCACCACTTGCTATTTGCTCTGTTCTGGTTGTTATTTGTAGCTGTGAATGGTCAAGGACGAAAAAAAAAAAAAAGGAGCTGTCTGCAGGGCAAAGTAATTGCGGGAGTGGTGTGCATCTGATGTAGCTGGGGAAAAGAAATAAAATTTTAAAGGTCAGATATCTAATTAAAGATACCAACTGCCTCTAAAAACTGGGGGAAACACACCTTTCCTCTGCACAGTAAAGCATTCTCTCCAACTACTCTAGGTAAAAGAACATAAATTGTTTCCTTTCATAAAATGAGTATGTTTTTTGTATGCTGTGCGTAAATGATCCTTGAAAATTGCCTCATCTTATTTAAAGTAGTATAGGCATGGATTCTGTATTTAGCTAAATCATACTCATATGTATATTTATATTTATGTGTTATATAGAGATAATATAATATGTGTAGCATAAAAACATTGTGCACAAATCTTACGCAATCTATTCCATGGCTTCATTATGCCTAATTACAATTATAAAGAAAGTGAGCTACACCCTTGTAGCTGGTGTGGTGTGATACAATAAGAATATATATCTGAAACAAGAGATCTTAGATAGGCTTTAAAGAAGGAATAAATACTAACAATGGAATATGAAAAAGGTAAGTGTTTGTTCTGTATTTTGGGACTTGTATTTTTTCGGGCAACTGCAACAAAAATTCTGAATTAGTAACGAGGAGTTTTGACCGGTGGCTTGTGAAGCGCTCTCAAGGGAGTTAATAAACTATTAATGTGATGTTCATTTTTCTTATGCTGGTCATCTTTTCACTTGAGTGCCCGAGACACTCTGTCCCTATGTCATTTCAATAAACAGCATGTTTTATTCATTCTCTTAAAGAATAAAGGCATCATGGTCACTCTCATATGCAACAAGAGTGGCAGAGTGGTGAATTTTAAAAGATTTTTACAGTGATGGAGATGTTCAGTTACATTTATGGCACTAGGCAAATACTACAAGACATCCAGCCTATAGCTTGAGATGAGTTATGTTCATGGGTAGAATGGCAAGTTGGCTTCACTTGACTCTTTATGAGAGATCTTTGCAGAATTTTATTTTTTTGCCTCTGTCCTAGAGGGGATTGATCTATGATTATAGTTATTCATTTTTTTACCAAATGAAAGAATTACTTTCCTGCCCAAACATCTCAGTATAATCTAGCTCCTGCATGTTACCTCAAATACAATCTTGTGCCCACCGCTTAACAAAATTATTAGCTATATTGCAAATACAAGAACTAATTCTCTGTCTTTGAAAACTGCATAAACAGCATGGATTTGCTTTGAGGATAAAAGAGTACTCCCCAAAGCTGTTTGCAGCAAGGAAATCTGCTCTGTAGTTGCTTTTATGCTCCAGGAGCTTTTGCACCCCTTGCTGTTGCCTGAGGAAAGCTTACATCTAGTGTCAGAAAGGCATTTAATTGTGTGCTTAACACTTAATTCAGCAAGACCTATACACATAGTTAACCTCAGCACTTGCTTGCCATTATTAGAAAGAGTGGTTTGCTCAACTGAGATTGCAGGAAGGAAAGACAGGTTGTCCTGATAAAGTAGAAATACATGGATGCCTGAATTTATACCAACATCAAAGAGGTCTTTTTTCTGCTCAGAAGCACTCAGATCAAAACTGCAATGCTTCTCTTCCACTGACTTGCATAGCAGAGGAAAGAAAACAGCTCTTGCCTCTCTCTAGAAATATCTCTCGTCATTCCACACCCTGCATGTTCATCAGGACAAGAGAGGGTGCTGTGGAATTGTCTTTCCTCCTCTACTTGTTTCCACCATAGAGTGGCTGGCATTGAGATATTATTTTTCCATATTGCCTCATGCCCGTTATGCTGCCAAAGATAAGTGTGGAAGGAAGGCCGTAGTGATCTGCTGTATAAATTATATTATTTCAATTATTCTCTCAGAAGATGTCAAGTCTCAACATTGTACATTCTCAACATCACAACTTCACAGATGCTCACTCAGTGCCTGTTCATTTCTGTACTTGACATTTGTAGGATAGAGCTTACTGCTTAAATTATTAACACAAAATTCAAATTAACAACAGCCAACCAGCATTGACTCACAGTCTAATGCAGCTCCAGCTCAGCTGCTGTATTTTCCCTTGGGATTCACCTGAACTACTATAGTCAGCTCCCTGCTGAGCACGGGAAACCATAGCCATGTAGATTTCTGACAAGGTATTTCATTAAAGGCTTCAAAAGAAGATGAAGTGTAAGGGATGTCACACAGTCAACAACTGGCATGGAAGCATATTGTCATTTTTTTTTATGATAGACAGTCTTCTAGCTGATTCCTTTCAGGATTTGTGCTGTTCATGTGAAAAAGTCTATGAAAGAGAATCAGCATTCAACTGACAGAAATCTTTATGTAATACAACATTATATACTGTAATTCATTGCTGTTCACTTATTTTCTTCTATTTAGTTATCAATGGTGTAAGTGGAATATTTGAATGCCTGATATTTTCTAATTAGAGAGTTTATGCATCAGAATTCAAACATAAGTTATAGCCTGCATTTTGTTCGCCAATTATTCACAAACTGTGCCCAGTCTAACAGCTTTCCTACTGGATCATCCTGTATTAATACACAGAGATCTTAGGAGCAAGCTGTCTTTTAGTTTAACAGTGCTGCAAGGTTTGAATCCTGGACAAGCTGGCATGGCAAAGTTGGAAGAAATTCAGAGAAAGCCATCAATGATGATGAAAGATTTAGATTTCATGAAGACTTACTAAAAACTAATTATATAGAATTCATCCAAATGATGAAATAGCAATATGCCAGTGCAGAATTATCCTCGCTGGAGAAAGGTGAGAATCACTAATGAAGAAGATCAATTTCCAGTCCTTAAACCCGCTCTCCCCCCACCCCAAACAAAATAAACAACACCAAACCCTGTGGAATACATCACTGCTTTCCTAGTCCACAGAAACAGCTTGCTAGAAAGCAGTAGGATTTGGAGAAGGCAGCATCCTTGTCTACATTACTTCATATAATAAACTTAATGTTATTTAATTTATAGTTGTATTCGCATGCCCATTGCTGTAACACACTTCTCTCCTCTCACAGATTCTGAGAGTGAGCTTCCTGGTAGATTATCCACTCAGCATGCACTGTGATTGCCTGCTGCATAATTCACAAGTGTCAAACGACTAGACAGTCAATGTAGTGGAGTTTTAAGCAATCAGTTGAGAATTGGAAGCTGGAGTCCCTCAAACCTTGCAACCCTTGATCAGAAAAAAAAAAATTAAATAAATGCTTTGTACAGCTACTAAACACTTCCAGAATAACAGGATTTGACTCTGACAAGGTGCCTGAGCCCTCAGAAGTATCAAATGTTTGTCTTGGGTTTTTTTAATGGATTAGCACAAGTACATAGGATCTTGAAAATCATAGTGTAACCACAAGCCCAGTAAGTAACAGAACATAGCTTGATTTCGACAGAGCCTATAGAGTATAGATGGAAGATCCTATAGATTTTACTTTTACAAACCAAACTCCCCAGTGATATATTGTGCTCTCAGTCTAGGGCTCTTCCAACCTTTAAATGAAGTCTGAGATGGAGAGTTTCTCCATTGGTATTTCAAGGTGCACCCCTGTAACCCCAACCAGCGTATATGTAGGGTTTTTTTTCTCTATTCAATTAACAATGAAGGATTTTACTTTTTTTTCCCAATTTCTAAGTTGTTTTCAATTTTGTTTTCAGTGTGAATGGGTTGCATATCTCTGATCTGTGGAAAAAGCTTGCACATTTCTGCCTTTGCCAAAGCTTGTTTTCATGCACATCTACTTCCCAAGGGATACTTCTTTTTAATACTTTTATTATAGTGCTGACCACAAGCCCTAGTGAAGATCAAGGATGTGCTTTGCTTGTTTGTCTTTTCTTAATATGGTCTGAAGGAATGTAGCAAGTGAATGATGGCTGATGAAAATGGATAATTAACCCAGGTATCTTTGCTTGTGTGAGATTTGGCAAAAATAAAAAGTCTCAGCTTTGGAAAAGTAATAGGCTTTCTGCAACCCACTTGACAACAACTGCCATTGAAAATGAAGACAGCACATTCTCATGCTTGATTTACAAGTTTCTTATCTGGTATTATATTCAGCTATCCTTCTCCAATTGTCATATTAGAAATGCATACCTTCATTTCTTCTTTTAGACTTGTGAAATATGAAGCACACTCTCTAAGAAGCTGATAATCAAACAGCATGGAGAAATGAAAAATCTAAATACTGAACCTCATGACAAGAATAAAAAAATATTTAGAAAGGAAAAAATGCAATGAGGAAAGAACACAGTAATAAGCTTTCTAGCTGTTTTACAAACATTCTCAGAAGCATATCAGGATTAGCCTAACTCCTGTGTACACATACCAAATTTCCTCTTGAGCACTACATAGATGCCCATGAAAACAGGCATGACTGAAAAACAAAAGCCAATGAAGAGCTACAAAGGGAGCATGGAACAATCCAGTTTTTACTAGTTAAGTGAGTTAAAGCATGAAAGAGGAAGCTGAAACTATAATAAGGTGAAAGACATGCATGAAATAGCAAAGAATATTTTAGAATGCTAACAGTGATGAGTAGGCTAAATGAATAGCTCAAGTAACAAAAGAAACAAGCTTCAAAAATCTGCCTGTTTAATATGGTTTCCTGTAATTATTTAATCTGATCGAGATAATCTACTCAGTGAATGCTCACCAAATTGCAGTTAACGTCAAATACTGTTTAAATAAAATCTTCAATCTTTGAACTTAGGATTTTTTGTCTGTCTTAATAGTTACTCATGCCACCAGTAGTGAGCGGAGTCCATTAATTTTTTTACACAAATTTTATAGTGCTTCAAAACAAGGTCTATTCTGTAGCTCTGGAAATGGTTTTGGCAATACATAGCTGTACAAAACCAGCATCCATTGATTCAAAGTAGCATTCTTCCAGAAATATGAATCAATAATCATAAATCATATATAAAACTTGCTTCCTTTTGCCTTCTTCTAATTTTTCAAACTAGAAGCAGCCCCCTCCATCCCACCAAGCCAAACAATCCAGTTGCACTGAATAAACACCTGATTAAAACCTTAATATCTAATTCACTTTGTGCAAGAGGGAGAGACTGAAAAATAAGCCTGGTTTCTAAATCTTTAGATCTCCAGATCAGTGCTTAGCTGTCAGTGTGAGCTGCATCTTAAACAGACAGGAAGGACTTGATTTATCTACAGTGTCTGCTTTGTATGATAAAAGACATCATTTGACCTAGCTAGAATGTGTTCCTGAGCCACAGAAGACGAGTGTTGTTTTAATGGCCTTCAAATTTAAAAATGAAATACAAGTGATGTGAAAAATAATGTAGTCCTTGCTGCAAGTAAGCTCTCACTATTGTTATAGTAGCTGACTTTAGTTAAAAGAGAAGGGAATACTGGAAAGCTGAGGGTACAATAATGGCAAGGAAATTTACAAGTCTTACATCTGATAATGGAGATCATAACTACACCATTTGAAGATTTACTTGGCAGCACAGGCTAATGAAAGGGCTGGTTTTTGACCAGCGTAATTTTTGTGCAGTGTTTATTGTATCCTCTGGAAAAGTCACTATGTGGAGTTTAGGATAAAATCATTCAGCTTTACATGTGGCATATTTTAAAAACTTGGAGATTTGCACACACTTTCCTCTGATTCCCTCTATGGCAAATAATCTCTCTTGTGTGGAAAATGGGCAAAGGGAGTCTCCCGACTTTTCCTCTGCAGTGTGTTAATTCTAACTTCCTCTTCTAGGGAGATGCCTCCTCACCCTCCTTTCAGGACTGACATTTTAAAGACAGATGTGGAGATGTTTTGCCCCCAGGCCACTTTTAGTCCTTGGACCATTAAATATGCCATCCTTGGGTCAGTCCTTCCCTTGGCTCCAATTTGTTTATCAAGTTATAGTCCCTAGACATAAGAACCCCAACACAAATGGGTTTAATTTGTTCAGGTTGGAATGGGTATGACGTTTGAGATGTCCTAATACTTTATATTTGGGTTTCTTTGCCCATGTTTTATCTTATCTAATTGAGACTTGTTTGTGTTTCGTTGCAGTACATAGTGAGACATTGTAATGTCATCTGCCTTGGTCATTAAAGAACTTCAGTGATGGGATATGCTTGACAGACATGGAAATAATTCTTACATCCATTAGATCTGTTCAACTTATGGTTAATTTTAAATGTTTGCTCTCTTGAAAGAATTTGCTTTAGTAAATGTACACACTGTATTTTACTTTCAGAGCTGCTCCCTTTTTTACCTCGGCTGTATATTGGTGACTTTGTAGTTTTATTTTCTTGGCCTTCTTTTTCCCCTCCTACTCATTCTGTCCCCTTATATTTAAAGAAGAAAACAATTTCAGCAAGTCAGAGCAGAGCTGCAGGCACCATATTTGACTCCTTTAAATGTGACAGAACTTTTGGGAGCTGGCTTATTATTAGCTCACTTCTCCATTCATTAAGATATATTAGAATTCTTAATTTGGTAGTATTTTCTTTTTCCTTTCTTCTTCTTACATCCTGTCCTAATGCCTGCCACAGTTTACCATCAAGTTGGGTCCTTTACCTCCAGAGGCAGTAGTTGATGGTCTGTGGTCACCATGTTCCCTTTCTCCCACTGCAAAAACATGGGCAATCTCTCACTATTGCCTAGTGCCACACACAACAATCTGTGTGCTAGATTTGTCAATACTGTGGTGAGGACTTCTTCAGGCCATGAAGAGTGCTGAATGTTGTACTAGCAGAAAACATTGAAGATTCAGCATCTTAAGCCATTTTGTTGTTGTTGTTGCTGTAATGAAATAATGGAGAGTTCTCTTTGACTGTGGCTCTTCAATTACAGATGTGACCATGGAAAAACTGTCCCTGCAAAACATGGATAATTGACTATGATTCTCTCTACTTCCAAGCCCATTATTATAACCTAAAAAAACTCAGGCAGTGCTGCTGTAATGTCTTTCCTTTTATGAAAAGTGCATTGGCTGTGTATGTCCCCCTAGCTTTACTACTTTTCTCATTGGGTGACAATTTATACTTTAAGAGAATGAGATGTGTTTATTGAATTAAACTCATTTACAACACGATGCAGCGCTCAAATGCAAACATCTGGGCAGAGAGGTGCCTTTTACCTGGTAAAAATTATTTTTGACATCTTATCTTGTCAATGTCAACCAATGTGAATGCAAAGAATGAGGAGAAAAAAATAACTGGTATATTTTCCAACACTGCAGATTCCTGAAGTGTGGTTGCTTGTATGACCTTTCCATATGTTCCAAAAATCCTGTGCAGGTACTCACCCTTGAACACAAATAGGTGGCCATGTACTCAAACGATGACAAAGCAGAGATGAAACTTTGTAGGACAGAGCTTTTTTTTTTTTTTTTCTTTAATTAAGGCTGGTGAGTTTAGTGAATCTCATTATCCTAACAGTTCAGTAGGGACTGAAGGAGATTACTCAGCATTTTGTAAGAATGCATTTTTAATGTACACATACAGTCAGCTAAAGTGAGATTTTGTTATCTGCAATTTTCAGTATAATCTGCAGAACAGTGCTTGGATAAATGCAGAAGCACACAAGGTCTGGAAAACAGTAAATAAATAACAGAAGAAAGTTAACTGATACTGAAAATTACATTTTTAATGAACAGGCATTTGTTGAATAAGTACCACTTAGCACACCCACTGATTTTCTTTTCTAAGACTAAATAAACGCCCAGGTTCTGTGAGTTCTTTTTAAGTCTAAAAATATATATAGTCATATCCTGAATCAAAGTTGATACCTATGTGCATATATATTAACTTAGACAATGTGGTGATAACATCTTTTGGTACAGTGATCCCAAAATTTGTATTCCAAGTCAGAGTCAAATCAGGATTTGCAGGGAACTCCAGAGAGAAGATAGAAATTGAATCTGAAAATGAGAGCATTGCAGACCTGTGGTCAATAAAAACAAGGCTCAAGAGAAGCAGAGCCAAGAGCAGGAATGGCATTTTACCTTACAGATACTGTACAGTGCTTCTAAGCAGCAGGAGGACTCAGGGAACCATAGCACCAAAAAGCAGATAAATCTAATGGGCTCTCCCAAGCTGCCTCTTTCATACAATCAGTACAGTCTGCCTCTGATCAAGAAGGACTGAACATAAATCATCAGACTTTTCTTCCAGCCTCCAATTTAGCTGGCAAATCACTGTCCCACGCTTGTTACAGCTTTTGCAATTCTTGTTGTGTGTGTCTGGGCTCTCACTGCATGATCTTGTTGAGTAACTCCCTACCCCTTGTGAAGGGCATCAGAAGTAAAAATACAGATTAAAATTTGCAAGGCTAATTAAGGATTTTAACCTATTGTGCTCTGTGATGTTTTTTTCTTTTATTGTTTTTTCATGGAATGTGTGAGTATATATCTTCAAGGTACATCCTTCAAGAATAAGTTATGAGCTAACAAAAAATGGTTTTTGCTTTTTCTTATGTGTATGTTATTCCTGTTTGCTGTTCTTTTCTGGCATAATATTATTCTTTATATTTCATTCCCACTCTTTTGAATACAGTAAGATACAAAGTGACACAAATTTTCACTCCAAAATGTGTGGCAGCACTACAAATATGTAATTTACTGTGTACCAGTTGCTATCCAGTAATATTGATTGATTGGTTGGTTGAGTGATTGATTTGGGGAGCTTATTGCTTAATTTATAGGTGCAAATGCTGTAGTTTGACCTGATGATTATAAATTTAAGTGTCAGACATATTACTAATTAGACAGAATGCCCCACAGGAAGACTTTGATGCTAGACTTTGATAACAGGCTCTTGCAAATGAATTCTTAGTCTGTGGAGGTATTAACTCATCAATGTATGAGCCTTTGTGTTTACTGCTGAGTATTATCTGGAATTACGAAATAATGTTATTGTAGGGCAAGAATTCAGCATATTGAAGGAATTGCATAGATGGATTCACTATCTTTGAAGTAGAGCATTGCAAGGCCACAAATTAATTCATTATGTCAAGAGTAATCTCAGAGGTATAAAGAGGAATAGAATGCTCAGGATAAGAAATTTAGTAGCATATGATTTCTTTTCCTCTTATTCTCCTTTAAGATGCCTCAATCAGGTACATATTAATAGCTCAGAAACTATACTGATATTTTTTCTGTCAGAGACATCTCCATAAAATAACAATATCTTCCTTGTGTATTAAATATTCCCATAATATTCAATACTTTGTTACATGGTAGGATTTAAAAAAAAAAAAATCCCAACAGTTGGTACTATATTAAATATACCTGCACTGTATAATGGTCTCTATAACATATAATGTTTCCTCTCACAAAAGATTGAAAAGCTTAGTTTCTACCTAAGGATATCTTTGTATTTAAATGAAAGACAATGTGTTTTTATATGTATTTCTGTATGCAGCTGCGTTTTATTCCGTAGGCAACATTTAATTATGAAAGCATGTTCACCAGCTTACTGGTGTCTCAGTTTTCTCCCACTCTCTTGGTTTGTTTTCCTCCTCCTCATCCCTCCTCCCCCAAATTGTAAAAATAAATAAAGGATGAGCTTCTGGTGTTTTCTATAGAAAGTTAAGCTTCACTGACACTGAGTAATTTCTTTTACAGCTCACATGCACTTTGAATTTAAAAATTAATCTGTTCAAATCAGCTTGCATTACCAGGGAATTGTGCTTAGCATGTTCCATGAATCATTCAGTAGATCTTAATAGCTACCTTAGCAATTTCTTCTGAATCATTGAAAGAGATCACATTAGTAAACATCACTGGTAAGTGCTAAGCACATTTTTCATAAAATTGTATTTCTCTAGTACTGTTGTTTCCAATATCTCTTGTGTAGGTTTCTTATATAGAATTGTATGTTGCACCTTAGATTTACTGTACTTGTAAAAAAAGACTATGTTATTTAAAAAAAATATAAATATGTTAAAAATAATTTAACACACTGCAACTGAAACAGTGCACCAGCACAACCACTGTGGCATTGGACCAACATGCCATGGACCAACTCTAAAAGTGATACAAATGTACCTCTGGCTTCCATGTGGAGCCTTCCTTACATTGTACTTATTTACCACATACACTGATTCTGATTTCTGGGAAGACAAGTAGTGCTATTAGCCATTGGAGGAATAAATATAACACATGAAAGTAATATGTATTAAGGGAGGTGGATCTTTCATAAACTTTATGTCCCAATGACTTTGAAGAAGCTCCTAATTCAGCAGTAAGAAAGTGGAGTGATTTTTCTTAATTATGGTTTCCTTGAATATTCAAATTATGAATGAAGATTGCCATTGTTCCTTGAAAGATAGTAATACTTATTTAAATTCAGCTGCATTAATAAAAAACCCAGAATGAATAAATATCTTCACATTCAAAAGCTTCATTAAATTGCATACTCACAGTTAATATCTTCACTTTTATTTTGAATTTATAGGAAACCCTAATATGAGAAACTTTTAAGAGTTTTTTTATTTAAGAAAGATATATGAAGGAATCTGTGTGTTTTATTATCATCTATTATTTGGATGTTTTCAGTGAATTGTTTCAGGTGTGATTTTAGCATTATTATTGACTAAATGCATGAGCCATAAAGCTACAAGAACATAGAATGGATGATTATAAATGTAAAGTCTAGGAGTGTCAGTAAAAATACTTATATATATTTTGATTTTTTTTTCTTTAGAGTAATTGCAATAAAAATTAACGTAAAAACCCACTACATATCTCTTTGAAGTGTGAGATGGGAGGACAAAGATCCTAAATCTGGGAACAGAGCTTGGTTGTGGAGCACAGGTGTGTGCACAGGTGCTGTGCACCTGTGCTCAACAATGAGCAGGATCAGAAGACAGACAGGGTGCATTGAATCTCTCTACTGTTCTACAGAGCATCAATACATATAGATATTTTTGCAGTCTCATAAATATCCATCATTCATAACGGCCCTGTTTTGAATTTTATAGTTCTTTTGATTTCACAGCATCCCGGAATGCAATTCAAAGTATGCAGAAATAGGTGCATAAAGGATTCTGGCACATGCACACCTCTGGTACCCATCAACCTGTACAAACAGAAACAGGCAAGCAGTTCTCCTAAACTTCCTAAGAAAGAACAGTCAGGATATGCAAATATGTTTTAAGTGGGATTCCTTCCTTCTCACTCTGGAAAGTTCTGTGGGTAGAGACTTCACAGTTTTGTGCTTGTCCTGTTACATGACTCTCAATTAACTTCAGCTTGTATAAAAGTGCTGGTTTTGTCCTTGTGATAATGTCTGTGTTTTGGGGTTTGTTAGTGAGAATACATCCTGGTCATGAGTACTGTGCCTATGACTTATGGTTTGGAAGATGTGGCTCTAATGCATGACAGTGCATTAATTCCTAGAAGGACATGTAAGCAGAGTGAATTAAGGTGGAGCAAATAGGCATAATTTTAACATCCTTAAAATTTTTAGTGTTTGAGTTTGCAACTACAGTATTTTTTATTAGTATAGCCTTCTGTTAAACCAGGAAAAATAATTTTTGAACATATTTGGAAACTGTCAGAAGGCATTTGTGCATGTCATGTGTGAATTTTCTTCATAAACAAGTAAAAATAAGTAAACTACAGGAGTATAAATTGGACTTTATTTTGAGATGTAAATAGAAATTTGAGTAAATGAACCACGTGTCAGCTGACATTCAAGAAAGTCTGCCAGTTTCTAAAAGAGTTCCATTGTATTTAGCTTGAAAACGCACTATATTTCATCATTTTTCAGGAATTTCTTACTTTTTTAGTTTTTATCTTAATTCCAGAGTTAATAAAAATAGTGTGCTTCTCAAGTAAAATTCATCATGCAGCTATATAAACAGGATTATATTTGACTTTGTCTCTGGAAAGCTTATGCTGGAAACCATTCATTTATATAGGCATAATAAAGGTTAATGTAAGCAGCAACAACATTTATCTCTGACCATAAGGAGTCATCACTTTTTTTTAATAACAATATGTACCCATATTGTTGACATAGTAGTAAATCAAAGACTTCAATAAGGATTGGATTGGAAGAGAGAGCTGTACTGGAGTGCAAAATTTGCTACATTTGGAGGACAAAAATAAAATCATAGTATCAACAAGGTTTATGACAATATATAGGCACAAAATAATGTGCAAGCAGATGTTTTGTCCTCCCTTTCCATATTATCAGCCATTGCAAGGGAGTTTCTGTATGGCAGAGTGCAAAATAGGAGTGTTTAGGTATGGAGGATGTCAAAAATGAATTTTGCTTTGGTTGAAATAAATGGATCTCAGTTCAACAATACTTCTTGCAGCTTTTTTAGAAGTAGGTCAATCTTGAAATAAAAATCCTTTTCCAGAACAAAATGCTGAATAATTTTCTTTAGAAAATTACTTCTAGAAAGTCAAAAAGCTCTCCCAGGATTTTCATTCAGCCAGAATTCTTTGCCAAATCTGACTTGAAATTGTGAGTAATTTGGCCACGTCCAAAAAAAGCATTTTTAGTTGTATTTACTCTTGGCTAATAAATTGTTTCTGGCTCTGTTATTGTGTCCTTACTGTTCGCAGAATGGAGGCTGCAAAAGCCAAGAAAAACATCTCTCCATATTCTTCTAGGCCACTCAAAACATGCAGGGCACCACAGCCTGCAAAAACACCTTAATAATGTTGTTTAAGGAACAGTTGCAATTATTTTTGATTTCTGTATATAAAACTAATCAGAAGTAGTGCCAAGTGAGAGCTTACAAATACACAAACTTTCTTGGTGTTTAAAATATGCTGAAGCAGGCATGAAAAGCATGAAAGATAAAGGAGAATTTGGGGTATTTTGCAACCACATTAATTTTCAGAACAGATGCAGGGGCTTTCTTTTTTGTTGTTTGTTTTTATTGAAGATGCTTCATCTACAATGAAAGAGCTGCTTTTTCAAATGGCGTTTTGGAAGGTAATTAGCCTGTGATATTTCTATACTTCTTGTTGATATTTCAGAAATATTTCTAAATAATTCAGCATTTATTGTTTTCAAAGTCCTAAGACTATTTTTTTTCCATGCATCTATTTCACAGTAATAAAAAACATGTTACATTATCAGCAAATAAATTCTGTTTCATTTATTTGGAATGATTACAGGCAATGTGGAATTGAATGCACCTGCTAATGTTTCTCTCTCACTCTCCCTTGCATGTGCACTCATAATTTGCACATTTTTATCATTCCTTGTCCATAATGTCAGAAGTTTTCTGTACACTGGTGCCTTGCTCCCTCCATCTTCGAGCTCCTGGTGGCAATGGGAGAGTCCCCAAGTCCCTGAGGAGCAGCAGTGCAGGAGCAGCTCCTCCTCCTGGGTCTGTGCTGCCAAGCCCCTCGATTCTTGGTGCCTGTGCCACCTAATGCTGGCAATCAGAACACGCCTTTGACAGTTTTATCCTGCAGTTCTACCATCTAGCATTTATTTTGAGTAGCCTGTGGTTCCCCTTTTCAGTCAGATAGCTTGAGGATTACTGTAGCAAGAGCAGAAGCTTGCAGTATTTGAATTAATTCCTTTATTTTAGGAGCATATGCAGCTATCGTCCTGAGATGAAGTCTGGCAGAAAATGTTGCAAAGAGTCTGGCTTTGGCAAAGTATATTCTCACATGTGGTATCTGAGATTGATGTCACTTAGAGGTAATGAGCTATGTGCTACATTTTCAAAGGAATAACTCTCATTGTAGACTGAAAAAATATTACATGTCATTTTCTTTCCCAGCTCACAAGAGAGAGGAGATGTAAGGCTCAGAGAACAGTAATATAATTGTGATTGTCACCTCCTCTCTTCTTGTTGGGAGGAACTACAAGCTGTTAGCAACCGAAAATTAATTATTACCTTGCCAACTGTTTATTGTGTATAAAATAACTTAGCAATTGTGCCTCAGTTTTCAGTGTCAGGTATCCTCACAACACATAGAATGATGCCAGTTGGTATAAATTGTCAAAATAGTTTGGACTTTCAGACAGAAAAAAACATAGGGAAAGAACTGACCTGGGCATAAAATGATGGCTTTGTCATCTCTGTTCATCACAGAAACTACAGGATGCTGTTGAGAAATACTCATTGTTCTCTTTTGATCCCTTTGAACTGATCAAAAGTGAAGAGCTTCTCAGTTTTCATAATTTCTTGAGCAAATTTGATTATATTTCTTCAGTACTCCCATTTATTAAAAAAATATTTTTTGCTTGCAACACTAGATATTTATGAAATGTCAGTACCCCAGAAGATGTTACATTACTTTGTTGCTGGGCTAATTATTTACAGTCATGTTGAAAATAAGGAATCTTGCTTATTAAAAATAAATGAGATTTATCATTGGCTTCTGTTTGCTGAGCGAAAGATCATATTGTTGTATTCCTCACCGAGGAAAACATATGCTTTATTTTATTCAAATTTCACTTTTTTAGCCTCTAGCACCTTAGAAACATTAAAAACTCTGTTCTTGAAACTGGGAAAGTCGTTTCTTTAAAAATAGTTTTATGTAGGTCTAAAAGAATATTTAGAAGAAGAAATAAGGCAGAAAAAAAAAATAATTCTGACAATTATTTTTAGGCCTCCCCCTCAAAAACCCTTAGGCTCAAGGAATTTTAATGTATTTTACTTTTTCATCACCTACACCTGCAAAAATGTTTCTAATTCATAAATAGACTCAAAGGTGATCTTCTGCAGGGTAGCACATGATTTCTGATTTCAAGCCCTGTTAAGAGTTATGAATTTTGTAATCTGATGCATAAAAGCAGATCTTTGAAGAGTCTTGATGACAGTATTAGAAGCCTAATGCATAATCTGATCTATGCAAATTCATAGAGAAGCAGTTTTCCTCTGCTGAAGGACAAGAGGTTCATTAGGGTACTTTTTAAGCTGGAATAACTTGAATAGTGTAAATACAAGTCATGAAGTACATCAGCTGAAAAAAGGTAAAAACCCTGTTTTCCTAACACTGATTAGTTAGCTATTTTTTCCTCAAGAATAATTTTGCTTAAATTAATGTAACCTAAGAAACACTGGCAAAACACTTTGTTTATTACAGAGTCTTTACTTACAGATGCAGCCATAAATTCAGGATTTAAAAGTGATTTTGGAAGGTTCTAAAAATATAGAAAAAGCAGCTTCATCCTGTCTTTCCAGTTGGGAATATGGACAGGTGGTATGGAGAGTCAAGTGGGATTTGAGAATTATGAAGCCTGATTGCACACAGACATTTAAAAACTCAATTAATGTCATGAGTCATGGTTGGACAATTCAGTTACAGTCTGTGACCTTCCCCTTTTAATTTCATCAGTTACTTCTGCCCACGTTAGTCTAGTCTACATCTCCAGCTATTAAAGAATAGTTATATTTTCATTTTAAATGAAAAAAGAATAGTGACAGACAGATATCCCACTTTGCCACATTCCATGAGATTGTGTACCTCTTTTCATAGAGCTGGTTTTGCAAATATTAAATTGCATTAACATTAATGCTTTTAGACTCTTGAAAGTATTTGAATTTAAAATTCAAATGAAATTTCAGGGGGTTTTCTTAACAAATTCTGTGTTTCATTATCCTTTCACAAATGTTACAAAATCCTGAAAATGAGTATCAGGTTTTAGAAAATAATTATATTATCAATTTTTTTTTACTAAATGTTTTTCTTATCCTGAGAAACACATGGTGAATTGTGCCTTGTACTGAAAACCATTGTGTTTTAAGAAAATAAAAGAAAAAATTGGTTTCCATTGTTTGAAAGAGTTTTTAGGTTTGTGTTTCAGCCTTGCTTTTTAATTGCATTGAGATTCCTACTTCGGTGCTTTATATAATTAAGAATTATGTATGAGGACAGGTTAACTTTTCTTAACTATTTTCAGTGTTTTTCAGAGGGCCCTTTTGCAATTCTGTAACTTTACTGTATTGCATGTGGCATCTGCCACCTGCCGGATATTGCCAGAATTGCCAGTTGTTTACAGTCCCTCTAAAATAATTGGAAAGTGCCTTCATCCTTCACGTATCCTTGCACAGGTTAATGTCCCAAAGGAAGTAGCCCACAATTCTCAGCCAGCCACTTTAGCGATGTGTAGTGGTTTTAGATTGAAATCTGGTCAAGTTTTAAGCAGTGTTTCCATGTCCTGCATCATTCTAACAAATTGATTGGTCCTCTAAAATAGTTATGTATTTTGATCAGGCAGTGAAAAGCAACATATGAAATAAAAGCAGTAAGCTATCAAAAAAATAGTCAAACCAACCCAGTTGAGAAACATACACAAAGTTGGTCAGGTGGGAGAACTGTGTCCGTGTTGCAGAAAAATTGGAGATATGGGGTGAAAGCTTTTCAAAGTTAGCTATAAATATCTTGAAAATCATTCTCAGGTTTTATGTGTAGTTGTTAATAAAAATTGAGGTTTGATTTATTCAGTCTAAAAGTGATTTAAGTGCCTTGCCAAGTCCCTATAATTTCAGTGCCCTTTATCCCAGCCATAATTCATTCTCTCTTCTACATGCATTAATTTGCCATAACCTTACTCCAAATAGAAATATGCTGAGTCTTGTACACTGCCCTTCACTTCACAGTCCTCTGTTGGTACTGGAAAAGTCTTTCTACCCTTGTTCTACGTCCCACTCTCATGCATGTGAAATGACCACATGCTGCCTTCTTGGCTTAAAATGACAAACAGGAATAATTTCTTATGTGCAATAATAGTTGAACCCAGTTTTCAAATTAGGCTACCTAATTAGAGCTTTCATTCTGGAAAAATCAAAGTTCCAGCTTTCTCAGTCTGCTGGATTCCATCAGTGTTTAATTCAATGTGAGATCTTGGGTTGCTTCCACTAAGATTTTTGCTTATTTTCATTTGTTGCTATTTACAGGCTTAATTTTGTCTTTTTCTTAGTTTTCATTCTAAGCTGTTCTCTTTAATAAGATTTAAGTTCTAAATAGGATTTTAGATTTCATACATGAATTGTATACAAACTCCAAGATAATTGAAAGATGAGCTTTTTCAAGTCTGATGGCTAGTGAAAAGGGAGCCTGGCGTTTATAGCAAAGCTTGTTGCTTGACATGATACAGCAGAAATTTCAAGAAAAAATACATGAAAATTATGTCAACTCTTTAGACTGTCCCTTCAGATATTCTTTCTCCAACTGCTGTTTCTCTTAAAGAGATGCTGTTGAAGCTGTTGAAGCCAGGAATTAGTTCTTTTAAATCTTTCCAAAATGTGTCTTCCCAGGGGAATTTCAGCTTCCAGTAAAGAAAGGCAAAATGTTAAGTTTTTCTCCTCAGTTTCCTAGTGTCAGTGTGTTGACTGATAAGCTGAAGGAATTTTACACCCCACTAACTGCAAAAGAAGGGGTAAAAAACCTCTTAAAAAAAGAGGTAAAAAAAAGCCCTTGAGATTTGCCTTAGTGAACTCGGTTAAATTTTTTTTAAAAATGCAAAATAGGAACCTAATGTAAGACTAAGCCAAGCTATGTGTGTCTCTGTTAGTTTAAGCTTTTAAAGCTCTAGATGTACATTCTGGATGAAGCATGAGATGGAAGAAGGAAAGATGTAAAGAAAAGTAGCTTTAAGGTGATTGGTGTGTAATTGGAGCAGAACAAGTAAACTATGAAAAAGCTGCGCTCCATACCCAGCAGTTCATTTCAGGCCATACTGCATTGAAGATATTCTAACCTGAGCCTACAAGAAAAGTAAGCACTGTTCCATGAACATGGAATTGAAGTAAATATCATAAGGCAAACCAATATTCAGGTCAGATTACAAAGTACATCCTAGACCAAATATTCCTTTAAGTTTCTGCAGTAGAACTTAAAGAATTTTCTCCTTAAGGAAGATCTTCCTTATTGTTCTTTGGGTAAAGTTCTAACGCTTAAGGCTAAACAGAAGGCAAAAGGTGCTTAGAAGGGTGTGCAGCACATCCCTGCTTTCTCACATGTAATTCATTTATGTGGCAGCTTCTACAATGAAAGTTGGTTTGAATATACTTTTTCCAGAAGGTTTGGTTGCATTCTTCTTCACTCAAATGCAAAACAGAGTTCATCCCCAAGCAACTGTTAGCCAAGAGATGCACAACCATGAAATGTAAACAGTTTAAAACACAGAGGTTAGAAGGGGAAACCAGAAAAATGTCAATTCCCAGCCCACATAGTCGTCCTATCTCAGGGGGTCAAACAGACACTAGGAGTTTTATTTTGAAATCCTCTGGAATATGAAAGCAACTTCAGAAAAAAACAAAACCAAAGCTCAAAATCTGTCCTCAGAGGAGTAGCCAGTAAATATATATTTTATATACAGTCAACTTGCTCTCCATTAACACTTTTGATGTACCACATTAAAGCAAGCATATGGAATTAAGTTCACTTTCATGTTATATTTAACTGGTATTTCCTTTAAACTGATTTCTTTCCCTCTTACCCTGTCAAAGTTAAAGGAGTCCATACTTGTCTCCACTGTAACTCTTTTTCCATGTTGCAAACAACAAATACAATGATTAAAAGAGGTTTGAGTCACACCATCATATTATGAAGCATTTACAATTATTTTTTGTAAAACGTTTCTATGCTAAGGTTTATTTAGTGACTTGATGGAGAGGGCTGTTGTGCTTTTGTTTGTGGAAATAGTCACTGGGAGATAAATTGTTGATAAAATATAAAATTGTATTCCTGGTAGAGCTTGAGCATCAGTTACTGAAACTTGCCATGTTATTTTCTTCATCTGATTAAGGTGCAGCATCAGAGGAATAGATTTTATCGGATGTAGCTCAGATGAAAATGTCTAGGTAATGTTGGCTGAGATTTGTTTATGTAATGAGTGTGGTACTTTGAGAATTAACAATTATACAAGCCTAGACTGCATTCACAGAAATGAGTCCCTTCACTGTGGATAGACTGGAGTTCTGGCTTTGCCATGAATAATTACTTTAATGCAAAGCGAGGGAAAGAATCATGTAGTCTTGTAACCCATTTTTATGAAGTAGAAAGGTGACAATTAGATGAAAAAGGGCTGTCACTTTGAGACAATGAAGTAGCAAATGTAAGGAAAGCAAATATTTATGTGACTTTCAAGGTAAAATGCATAGATAAGGGAAGGGCCATAGTTAGTGTGGCCTGGAACTGACTGTGCTCCACCAATCACAGCTCAAGGGCATATCCCTAAATGTGAAAAATTTGGAATTCAGACTTTGAAACCAGGTATTTTTTGTTTAACAAAAGTATGGTTGAGTAATTAATACAACTGGCGCAAAGACTGAAGGGTTCAGCATCTACTGATATGGATAGCAAGGAGGATAGATAAATAAATTTGGATCAATGTCTCTTACATGAAAATGGGATAATGAAGACATACAGGTTTTAATGTACAATGTGGTATATTTAAAGTTGTTAGAGAGAAAAATATTTCTGAAATGTGGGTCAATATGGAAGATCAGTCCTTAATCACAAATTTGAGAGCAAACATTTCTAACAAAGGTAGATCCCAGCTGTCTCAGAAATGAGAGCAGTGTTTTTTACCACAATGCCAGTAAACCAGCAAAGAGAAATTTTTTACTTTTGATTTTGTTAAATTATGAAGACATTGTAGAACTGTTAGCACAAAAGATCTTCAGCTACTGTGGTCCCACATTGAACCATTTAAATGAAATGTAGCCTTCTCTTAGCTTTCATTTGTAATATAGCAAATTCTGGGGAATTAAGGAAGCTTTCCTACAAGGTTTCCTAGGCTTGAGGGTTGCAGAACTTTTTTTTTTTAAGTCAAAACCGAAGGATTTAGAACTTTTACTCTCCTTCCTCTTCCCCCCTCCCCAGCTTCCCCACCAAAAAAAAAAAAAAAAAAAAAAAGAAGAAAGAAAGGTTTTTGTCTTAAAAAAATAATATTAATGTTTGAAAGAGATATCTAGATATGCAAAGAACTTGAGCAGGCAGTACTGCAAGTCCATTTTAAAAGTCAGGAAGTACTGTGAATAAGTGACATTCCCAAAGTGAAGTTGATAAAGCATTTTTCAGGAACTGATAAGAAATTGTGGTAGGTTCTTTAATCACTAGAAAAGAGAGAGGAGAAAGATGGGAGATCATTACACTGTGACTGTATCATCCAGGTTACAGGTAAAGTCAGTGTGACCTCACAATTCAGTGAATACTTTGAGTCAGTTTTCAGTAAGAATATTGATGTGGAACAAGAGGCCAAAGGCCAAGTGACTAAATAACAGGAATGAGTGTATAAAATGGAAATTACCATACCTAAGAGGCACAAAGGACTGTATCAGTAAACAGACTGGAATCTTTTGTTCATAAGGTACAGAATGGTGGGAGGGGGAGGGCAAGTCTGGCATGTATGAAACCACAGGCCTTGAGTTTTACTGACTGTCAAACCAGGGATGGCACTGGACGAACAAAAAATGATGAGTGTTTTACAAATATTTAAAGAAAAAGAATAATCCAAGGAGCTATAAAACTTTCTAAAATGCTCCATGAAATACTTCAGAATAATGAATGTGGAGGTAAATAGATGATGAGCAAGAAAGTGACACGGATTTGCCAAGGCAGGTAATACCTTCTTGTCTTCACTAGACATTCAGCCCTCTTTCTGAAGGATGTATAATAGGTCACAAAAAGTCAATAGTCATCTGAGGAAGTATTTAGTAAGAGAAAGTTAAAATTAGTACATGATTAAAAAGATGTGTAAGGAACATTAATGAGGAAATCTCATTTAAAGAAGATTGCTTGAAGACTTGCTATAGGATAGGTTTGAGGGTGGATCTTATTTAACATTCTCATTAATGACTATGGCACAACAAGGTTTTTGCCAGTGGCATTTGGAGATCAAAAAGTTGAGATGCGTCATCAAAGGAGGATCAAGACATCATGAAAGAGTCTCTAAGGTCCATGAAGCAACATGAAATGGGGCAATGTGGCTCTGCATTTATAATATATGAGCTGCTTCATCAGAAAATAAAAGAAGAGAAAATCATACCTGTTGATCATAAGAGGAATAGGAGCTCTAAGGGGGATAAAAAGCCAAATGTGATCCTCTATCCAATGTTCAGTGAAAATAATGGCATGAAAACTTCCCTATCTGTGGTGTTGATAAGGTGTCATTTGGAATGTTGTTCTCAGTTCTAGCCTTCGTAGTACATATACTGGGATACAACTAGAGGGCTGCTGGGATGGTCAAGAGGATGCTCAATTTATCTTGCCTGTTTTTTGAGAGCTTCTCTAGTCAAGTGAATCAGAAGCTGAGAGGGGAAATAATTTCTCTTTATGAATACATGGTAGGGAGGAATGAGCAATAGGGAAAAACTTAATGACTCTTCCAAGAAAGAAAATTCCACATAAAATGATCCTAAAAAAAATATCAAGATTAGAAATTTGAACCATAAGAGAAATGAAGTTATGGAATAGTTTTCAAATTTAAATACTTGGGGTGGTGGGGGGAAATGACATTTTAAAATGGAGTAGGGTAGTAATCTATGAAAGGGATGATGTGAAGTGCTTGATCTTCATCCTCTGAACAGAAGAAAAACCCCAAAAAACAAACAAACAAGCAAAAAAAAAAAAAAAACAAAAAACAAAAAAACCAAACAAAAAACCCCCAAAATGTTGATTGTCTTAAATCACTGTTATATAACTTTAAAAAAAAAATTTCAGTAGGACTCTTATTTATACCAATACATGCAGTGTTTTTTCCTGTTGCTTCTACAAATGAATTTCTGCTTAACATATTAAAATGTTGGCAGACTTTACAAAGAACTCTAACTTGCCTTCTGTTTCTGTAATCCTACGTTTATGTACATAATCCTGTTTGTTTCTGGAAGTTCCATTTCTGTTATTTGAGCACTTGTAAATTCAGTTGTTATGAATAAGGATGTAAACACTAAGAAGAGAGTGGAGTTGCCCTAGGAGAAAGCTGATAATAATAGGATAAAACTAAGCAAAGCAAGAGAGGTGAATACCAGGAAGCTAAGAAATCCCTATCATAGAGACATATAAAACTCCACTGGAAAAATCCATAATATAAAATGCAGAGAGGAAAGATACAGTCCTGTGGAAATGAAAAATTACACCACCCTATTTTTCAGTCTAATCTTGATTTTTTTTTCTTGCTACATTTTTTTTTTTTTAGCCAGTGCATTGTTATGTTATTACAGCTCACATTTCCACATGGTGACCACTCATAACACTGTAAGCACTAAGATGACTAAACACAACTGACTCATAACAAAATGTGACAGGAAGAGAGGAATTACATTGTAAGATCATCAGTTAAGCTACGAACAGCTTTACTGGTTCGACCACCCTGTAGCTGCTGATACATATTTTAATCATTAGTCAAGATACAAATGAAACAGCTATTTCCCCTTAAAATCTTAGAGTAAATCAGTCCTATAAGAAGTCTTTTGTCTTGCCCCTAAACCTTCAATACTTGTTTTTCTGAATCATTACTACTGCATGTCAGTGCTACTGTGTGTCACTGTACTTTGTTCCTGTCTGCACACTGTCCTGTCCTTCCATTCTGCTTTGTTTCCTTTCCTGGACTAATTCAGAATGAATGGATGAAACTAAGCCTTGTGGATTTTTGTTTTGTATTGATGTGGATTCTTCTGGCAGCTATTTTCATCTTATTTGAAATGTCTTGGCTTTGTTCTTATTTGGATTTTCTGTCTTGGCATGAATATTATACTATTATATTGGTTTGCTGATTTCCAAATCAAATAGCTTATGAAATAATTGAAGTAAAGTACTCTTATAATACTGAAATACTTTGTACTGCACAATGACATTTGGAAGGAGCATAATTGCCATTTCTGATACTCCTTTGTTTTGGGAATAATTGTGGGTTGGGATTTTTTTTTCTCTATAATTTTTATAAAGCAAAGTAAAATCACTGAAATGTTGGGCATTTTAAACTAAGTATTAGTTACCAAAAAGAAACTTGTATGGCAGCAATGTCAGCTTCCTGGTGTTATTCTGGTTTGGAGCATCCTGATTTAACCAATCTCCCCTTTCACACTGTTTCTGAAGATCCTAGAAATAGCCAGGGGTCTTTCCACCAAAGCATGTTATTAATATCTGACTACTGCCTTTTCTTCTTAACAATTTAAGCACCAAGCTGAGAACAGCCAGCACTAGCAGTTCACTTCCATCTTAGAACTCATCAAAATCCCAGCAGGGGAAACTTCAGAGCAGACAAGAAAGAGCCTGAATGAAGCCATGCAGATAGAGCACTTGGAGGACAGGCAGAGGAAATGCTCAGAGCCCTGGCCTTTGCTCTCTGGGTTTTTTGGTGTTACTACCTGATAGAAGTCTCATGTAAAATAGGAAGCTTCCAGGGTCTATCTTCTCACAGTTGAGTGTCCTGATCACAGGGGCAGGTTTTAGTTGATCTGCGCTTCAGCTGTACAGAAGTTCAGGTGGGCTGGAAAAGAGAGAGCTGGCTATCTGCTGGTGGCCTGGAAGTGTGGGATAGTCCTCTATGTTACAGGAGATCTCATTTTGTTGCTATACAAACTGAATACATCTGAAGCCAAGACCTCCCTAATTCAGGAATCAGGTCTTCAGCCACAGTCCTGACCTTAGCTGTTTTGCAAGGATCTCTCTGAGCAACTGGAGCGCAACTCATGCCTGTCTGGGTGAACCTTGGTAGGAAGAGAATTTTGGGTAGTGGAAAGCAGTTGTCCTTTCAGGACACACTCCCAATTTTCCTACTGATAAAATTCAGAGACTTCTTGTTTAATAACATTTTCAAAATGCATACATATATTATTTTCTCTTCTTTCTACAGTTTATTGATTAATGCAACACAGCATTTTTTGCCTATACATACTCTGAAGATGGGGAAACTATTAGTCACTTTAATACTAAGTCTGTGCAAAATGAATCCAGGCTGGTCAACTTCTATCAAACTGAGGTCTGTATTTGTAATGGTATACGTCTGGATTTGACACAAAATGAAATTTTCCTTATTAAAAAAAAAAAAAGAAAAAGAAGACCAATGAATGATACCATTTGATCATACAAATGATACCATTTCGCATCTTTTAAAAAGCCATTTTTTGCTAGAAATGGTGTACTTTAAAACAGAAAGCTATTTTACAGTATTATATAATTGTCTTAAACAGCACTATGATATTAGTGCCAGTGGAGGATAACAAAAATTAAAATGGGGAAATTACAGCAGAATTATTCTTTATATTTTCATTTCACCTCTATGTTGCTTTTTAAACAGTGCTGATTTCATAAAAATGTAGTTCTTTTTAATGCTCAGTGATGCACGTGGTCTGAATTCCCTGACATTCATGCTTTTATCAGATATTTTTTCCCTTCATGTTCCTTATATTTCTCTGTGGGAATGGCAAAAAGAATCTGGCAGAAAATGAAAGGAAATGCACCCTGAAAGCTTCACCAAGTGTGGTATTAGTTTAGATGTCTCAAATAACATAATCTTTTGGCTGGAAATATGGCATAGAATCAGAGGTACTCTTCTGTCCTAGGGGAGGGCTCATATGTTTTTTCTGTAACCTGTTGACTGCTGTTTTGTTGCTGTCCTGTGGGTTTGTGTGCTCTGGGACCAACTCAGGGTGTTCACAAGTCTCATGACTTGTCACTTGCTTCCAGCTCTCAGTAATTACTGTACATGAGCAGAGCAGGAGAGGATGTAAAATCAAGACTGTAGCTATCATTTCAGTAGTGAACAAAGGTAATAGAAACATTTAGGCATCTCAAAAGAGCAACTATCTACTTGAACAAATTTTTTACCATGGTGCTTTACAATCAATCAATCAATCAGGAAAAGAGCAGAGAGATATTAAAGCAGAGGTGCAGTCATTCTATAGCAATTCCCTTGATGTAAGTAATCACTTATGACATCATGTATAAAGAAATAAGGCAAAGATTAAGGATGTTAAATTTACGTTGAAATTAGCATCAACAGCAAGGATGAAGGTAAACAGCATAAACTAAAAAGCCCCAAACTTCTAACGTTTCTCAACCAACACATTTTATGCCAATGTGTTGGCACATAAATGGATGAATACATTATAGGTATTGAATAAACATCTTCTCTGTTGAACTTAATTAAAACACATGAGCACATTAACAAATATGCCTGCTGCCATGGAAGCATCACAAACCTTGATCAAGAATCAGATAACTAAGCATAATGAGCCATAAATATTTTCCTTAATAAAAGTAAAATCTATAGGATTATTACAGTGTAGAAAAAATACTAATAATTTAATAAGTGAAATAAAACTTGCTATTGACAGGAAAAGATTTGATTTTTTTTTAAGCACAAATTATTGATGAGCTTTGAGATGATATTCATTTCTTCTATTAGTTTTTGTTAATATACCTCAGGATTTATTGTTAACTAAGTTCAGAACATATGGTCTGAATATTTGCTGACATGGTTCTACTCATTTCAAGTATTTTTGTTAACAGCCATATGTGAACTCTGCTGAGAATGAAGAAGTGAATTATGATAAAGTTCTGTTATTTTTTCTGGAGGACTCAGCTTGTTTACACCCTGATATTGTACAGTTATGCCAATCAACTTTTGTTTACAGGGCCTATTTCAACCTCTGTAAAGAAGAGCATCAGTAGGAGAATAGTGCAAAGTTTAGGAAAGGAGAGTAACGTTAATGTGTATTTACAAGACCTAAGTGCAGCAAGTATTTAGTCTTTCACAGTACAGCTTTAGAGTGCTGATTGTAAAGTCTTCACATTTACATGCTTGTCAGAGGTGGTATGAGTCTCTGTGTAATATATCTATCTTTCACTTCTTTGTTGCCCCTTCAAGGCCCCATAGAAGTAATGCAGAGTTCCCTTGTGTTTCTTGGACTTGCAGTTGAAAGTCACTGCTTAGAAAACTAAGACAAACACTTTAGAAAAAGAACTGAAGTCATTTTATGTACTATAACCAATGGTAACATTGGTAGTATTTAGTATTAATATTAGGATTATAATAATTTCAAGAGGAAGAGAAGGTTTTAGTTCCAAATTATATGGTCACACCAAGGTATTGAAGCCTAGGAACGTCACTTTAGAGTGACCTGACACTACTGCATCAACTCTCAAATACAGAATAATTGGCAAAAGTGAAACAATGTTAGAAAAATAAGGATCAGTCTCCTCCTATACTGTAACAGGTGTGGCACAAGGTGTATGCCTGTAGAGATTCCACACCCAAGTTATGGGGTAACTACACACAAGCAAACTAGCAAGTATGGGAAAACCTGGTTGAAAGCAAATAAATATCAATCAGAAAACACATTTTGTTCCCATTGTTTGAAAACTGTGATAGGTTGCTTGTTCAAGGAAGGATTTCTAAGCATGCTAGTGGACAACCTCCAGTCAGATGGAATGCAGCCTTTGTGGCAGGACCTTTGCATACAAGCTCAGAAGTGGTTGACTCGGGAATACACGCTGAGAGTTTCAGTGTTGCCACTACAGTTTAGAGAGAGTTGGAGGGTAAATTGCTCAGAAATAAGATAGGTTTCCATTGCTCTTGGATAAAAAACATATGGGCTCTCAATAAGGAGATGATTTTAAAAATATTTTTTGACCTCACCTATACAAATACTATTGTGTTTTAGGTTAATTACCTTTGTTAATACTACAGATATGTGACTAGATGTTTAAGAATCAGAAAACTGTAGTTAATTAAATTTATGTGAGGAGATGCAGGAATCTGATATGAAGGTCTGTAGTCTGAAACTTTTTGCTGATTATACAAAATAAATAAATGTCTTCTATATTCTTCATATTAATGGTGCATTACATTAGGTTTTGATTAGCCTTAATGAGATTTACTTCATGTCTGCAACAGTGTTCAAATTACATCAAAATTACAGAAATGGAATAAAATGAAAATACTCTCCTTCCATTTGGTTGAACTAGCCTTAATTTATGTTATTATGCAGCCCATTGAGCTCTTTGAAGAACATCCAAGCTGTTTCCACACTTATTTTTATAGGGATATGGTTTAAATAAAAGAACTATCAGAACTGTTCTTGTATTCAGCCACATACATTGTCATTACTGGCAGAATATCATCCCATTCCTTCAAAACTGGAAATGTTTGTGAGATATCACAGGTTTTAGCCACTCTTCTCTGTGAATTTTAATTAACATGCTATGTTTAATGAGCTGCCCTGAAGTTTTTTGTCTCATTTTTATTATGAGTATTTCCAGTGCCTGCCAAACCATGATACAAGGGTTTTCCTTGGAGTTTTATGAGTTTTCTGCATTGATCCTCACTTTTTACTGATTTGGTATTACATTGTTACATGAAGTTTGAGCTGATCATGGTCCATTGTGCAAGATATAGTCAAATGGGGAGAAGAACATAGCCCCAGCTTGTCTTTAGAATCAGAATAGAAAAGAAAGAAAAAGCTAAAAACCCAGCAGACAAACAGTAGGCAAGCACTAATGCTAGAGTCCCATGGCAGCCTAACCACAAAATCAGCAAGGGGCTCTACTCTCCTGACTTGCAGATTGGATCCAGCACACTGGCATACGTTTTTGGAGAGGCCCCACAGGCATTGGCAGGGGTTGATATCTGAGCTAGCTGATCATGGTTCTGTACCCCAGCTGGTTTTCCAGTGACCTTGTCTCTTCACTCCCCACAGTTTCTTTGCCCCTGGCTCTGACCTGGGTGCCTGTGAGCTGCACGTGGAAGCAATCTCAGGTCCCTGGCTCTTCTGCCAGCTGAGAGGGGTTGCTTGCTCTAGGTCGCCTGACAGGTGCAAGTTTGGTGGTGAAAAGACTGGAAGAGCTTAGAACTTGGTCCTGGGGACATCAGGTCTGGTAGACATTGAGTTTGAGAAAGTCTAGTGGGTCATGGTCTAAGAAACAGGGTTTTTAAATATATTTCCAGGCAACAACTTTGAGATTGTTTTAATATATAGATAAGACTGGGAGGATACTTTAAATTCTCTTCTCACCTCATGCATTACACAGTGCTGTTTATAATGTGTGCACCCTTGATACTGGGAGATAAGTTTCTCGAAGATAAATTGCTTGAAAATATATTTTTCATTCACATTAATTTATCTTTTGTTTTATTTCTTCAAAACACAGCTACATATTCAGCAAAAGTACTTCTCTTTACTATACCTTTGATACAGTTATATTGGATTTTCACTGAAAAGCAGAGCTAAAACTACATTTCACATATTAAAATCAAATATTTTCAGCAACAATCACATTCTCCTTAGAATTCTGCCTTAAATTAAACCATATTTTTAGCCTTGAAAGCTTTTGTAGAGAAAACATTTTTCATCAGCTTTGCCTGCACACAGGAATTTTGGAAGAACAGGCTGTGGTTTGCACTGAAAGGAACATCTGCACCCATGTGGAGCATGGCAACCTGCGAGTCCACGCGAGCGCTGGTGTAGCCAGCACAGTGGGGAAGATGGCACCTGTGCCAAGCTGTTAGCAGGAATACATGGATCCAAATTGCCTGCTAAGGGGCAACAACTACTATTTCAGTCCACAGTCAGCAAGAGACTGAACTGAATCCGTGGCCTTTCAGTTAATTACAGACCAATCACTTTGTCTTGAGACCCGTAAGAGTGGATTTCAGCCACAATATATTCTTTAGGTATTAACAAAACACCAGTCTCTTGCTTTATTTATATGCAGCATTCAGTTAAGATTCACTTCTTTCACTAGAATTGCAAGATGCTCTCTTCTTAAAATGCACAGTCTCATAGATTTTAGTGCTGTCACGAAGTGTCCTAACTTCATTGCTGGGAACCTGGGAAGTGCACTGAGCTGTTATAGCAGATTGACTCATAACAGATAGAGAACTATTGCCAATGTGGAATTATTGGATTTTTGTGGCTAAAAGCAAATCCCAGCACATTAAAGACAATGAAATTTAACCAGAAATTGTTTATTCTCATGGATATTTTCCAAATCAAAAAGATCATTTGCTCTATACTACTGTCTGTGTATATCTATCCTACCTTAAGATGTGACTATTATAGTTTTTTAAATTTTTCAATAATTATCTGTAATTTTGTTGTCTAAAGATTCTTGTTTTATGGTAGATAAGATGAAGCACACATTGCCCAAAATGTGACCAATAATCAAAGCAGGTTGCATTATTTAGACTTGTTTGAATTCCATTTAAATATAAAATAATGTATTAAATTGAGAGGATGGTCAAGTAGTGACACAGGGTGTCCAGAGAGATCAGGGAGTCACCAACCTTGGAGATATTAAAAACTTGACTGTACATGGAACCAGAACAGCCTCCTCTAGTTTGACCCTGCTTTGGGCAGATTGCTGGACTAAATGATCTCCAGAGGTCCCTTCCATCTCAATGATTTGGTGATTGTGTGAAGTTTTAGAATTGTAGGCCACTGCCTCTTTCATTTAACTTCATTTACAGATGCAATTCTTCATTATGAAAGCTCTATAAAGTTTGATAACCAGCAGAATAAAAGTCAGGCATTTCTAAGCTCAGTAATTTCATGCACTGTCTCCTCCTCATGGCTGTCTCAGCATGTTTAGTCAGTTCAGTTTAATTTTGAATAGCTTGATTTATTATCCTGTGCTAAAACTTAGCATCTTTCTGTTCCCTTGTTCATACTTGCCCGGCTAGATAGTCATCCCAAAATGGTTCTTCACATAAAAATCTGGGAAAATGGACATGTTTTTAAATGCTGTTTATAGATAAGTTATTATTAGCCTTTCAATACACCACTATGGCCAATTGTGAAATCAAGAAATTTCAGGTTTGTTTGTGTTGTTGTTTTGGGTTTTTGTTTATTTATTTGTGGGCTTTTGTGGGTTTGGTTCTTGGTTGGTTTATTTATTTATTTGTTTTGTTTTGTAAACAGTAAGATCTCTGGTTTTAAACAAGTGGTATTGCTATTCTTCCCTTGTAGCTACTGCTTCTAGGCAGAGGTCAATAAATGAATGTGTGAAACTAGCATAACATCTTTGTGCTCCTATGCAGAATATAAGTAGCTGGTCTACATGTATCCTGCTGATGACAGCATATATTCTCTTTTGAAATTTTAATACTTAGAGGGAAAGTGACAGATACCATAGGCAGAATATTGTTGATTAGAGCAGCAGTACATGTGTTCAAGTTACTAGGCATCTGTTTACTTGGGAACACCGAAGTTTGGGGACACCAAGATAGAATTCAGCCAAATTGTTCTTAACTTTAATTAAATTTTGCCTTTTCATCTTCTGTCAGAAACTGGTTCTGAAAGTTTCAGTCAGCCACTCATATTTAGGAAAAACTGGAAAAAACACTTTTTTTTTAGAATTGAAATAATTTTGATATTTCATTTTAAGTAATTTAAAATGTCATCATGTGACCTCTGCATTGAACACATGACTTTTTTGTAGCTGTGCAAACCTGTCGAGATCTGAGAGATAAATAAGTCTTTGAAGATTGCCATCAATCAGACATGTTCAGTAAAGGCTTCTGAGGCCTTTTCTGTGCTGGCACAAGTTTTTGTCTGCATGTGTCCATGAACTGCACAGGAACTGTTTGCTAGAGTGACTCTGTGCTTCTCAACCCAGGCAGGTAAAGCAGGATTTTCCTGAACTGTTAGTGTTTTGTAGAGGCCATAAAGTACTCTCCAAGGTTAGGCAACCAGTCATTCCTGAATTCTCAACAATTGTCCTGTTCCTCCCTCTGCCAAAGCAGGAGCTTGCTTTAGTTAGGAGGCTTGGATAGGGGATGAGAAGACTGGGGCCAGAAGATAGGACAATGGGAAGAAAACAGTGAGGGGAATTAGGATGGAGAGGTTTGGGAATCGGCAGAAGAGATTAGTAGAATTTGGCTGGTTTTGAGTGGGAAGGAGAGAGCTGTGGGCCAGCCACTGGTGAGAGCCATGGAGATCACACAAGCCTAGAGGAAGGGGAAATGGAATCTGGCTGGACAAACAGAATATTCCTTTGCAGAATTTCTTATTCCCTTGTCCCCTATACATTGCACACATGCATGTCCAAAGAAAATTGTGGTTACAAAGGATGCCTTTTTCTTCCTGTGCATTGCACATGTACATTTATATTCTTTTCAGAATTGCTGCACCCTTTTTTCCTCATGTCTGTTTAGTAAACAGCAACTCTAGGTTCAAAATATATTCTTTTTGGGTATGGGGAGAAATCACTAAAAACAAAGCAAAAAAGAAAATAATACTAAATCCCTTCTACCATTTAGAGCTTTCTGGGGTCTCTATGTATTTTTTGCCTTTCAGGAGAACTCTGACAACATTTCTGCAAGATGAAATTTGTGTCTTTGCTTTGATTTTTCTGGATACTTACTTTCTCAATGCATCTTTGAAATGTCAGTACTTTGCAGAGGCAACCACTGCCCTTTTAAATGGTTCTATTAAAGTACATTTGAGGTGCCCTGGAGCTTTCTCAGGCAAATCCAGAAATAACAAATTGAGCTCTCTTACTGAATGATTGATTTGGTAGACTTACCATTCAAAATAACAGATTTTTTTTTGTTATCTTATCTTCTGCTTTTAAGCAACACAAGTAAATACTTGTATTTTCATTTTTCTTGTTTTTTCCTTTATTTCAGAGGAGTAAATTTCAAATAAAGTGGATAATGGCATCAAAGAGATTGCCTAGGTATAACCTTTGTGTAAAGGACCCTTTTGGCTTCTAGTAAGTTACAGTACTAGCAATGAGAGTCAGAGTATGATTTGATTGAAAAAGGGAGCTCTAACAACAGCTTTATTCATGGCTCTGCATTATTAATATGTAGAATTACTTGTAATTATTTTTATTATTTCCCTTTCTGCTCTGCAGACAATAGCTATTCTAAAAAATTTGTGACGAACCCATCCTCTTTTAAAGTCAAGGAATTTTCAAAGCTGGCTTATAAAAGGTCACTAAGACATTCGAGTGTCTCAGAGGATCTGTTATTCCTCCCCCCACTCCTTTTTTTTTTTGATCCTGATACAAATATGGAAGAAGAAAGGGAATTCATTTGGATTCCTACCATGTGAAATTCAATGTAATTGAAGACAAAACCAGTACTTTTTATAACTGTTGACATTAATAGAAGTATAGGATGAATTTTTCCAGAAAAGCTGTATTCAATTTCCTTTTCCTTATGAAAAAAAAAAAAAAAAATGGTTTTCAGTTGGCTCATGACGGCCAGTTATGAACAGCACATATCAAAAATATTATTCTTAAAATAAGACCAATAACCAAAGTTGTCAGATTTATTCTGATATTTTTCAGGTATTTTATTCTGTAGCTTTTAACAGATACATAATCTAATCTCACTTATTGAGCATCTAACTAGCATCATTACTGGGAAATGTACCAATAGGAGCACATATGTGTAGGTACTGATCTGAATACATGGTTTAGTGCTTTCCTTGACTTAGATGGTAACTGTGGAAAGCAAATCAAATTTGGCATGAAATTTCAATGGTCTCACCTAAGATATCATTGGCAGAAATATCATGGCATCAAGAAGCATGCATTTTATTTACATGCAAGTGAAACCCATAAGTCATCAAACAATATTTATTTTTCCTGCAGAATGATAGCTAAGTGCTTCATATATTTCAGTACCTATTAATTTTGGATAGATATTAGGAAAAAGTATGCCAGAAAAATGTGTAAGTAATATAAGTCTTCATATGTTCTCTTTTTTGCCTTTTTTCTTTGCACCACTGAATTTAGGTTCAAAGTTTGAATAGAAGTAATGGGTAATTATGGTAATAGCTTGAGGATTATTACAAAGCTAGTCATTCACCTGCTAAAACCATCACCTCTTTCATCTCTGTTGCAACAACTTTTTGATGTTTATTACAGACTTTGAAATTATTTTTTTAAATATTACAAATCACTTCACATATTGCACAGAGAAAAGCTGTTGTGTGGCTGCAGCGATTTAAATTTCTCCTTTTAGTTCATGCTTATATTTACTTAAAACTGAGGTGTTAATGCCAGTATTTTGAAAGGAAAAATATTGGCTTAGCTGAAGCCTGCCTCTTCTTGTGCATTAGACAAATCTGACTCCATCTGGTAAATGTCAAGGCTGTCAGGGAGTAAAGACAATTCAAAGGAGAGTGAAAGATGCAGCCATGCTCCCTCTCCCTGAAATTCTAATTGCATGTCTGTGTGTCCTTGTATTTTTTTAAACATCTCCTCAAGGCTGACATGACAAGAATGTTGTTTTCACCTCATCCACCAATATATCCAAATATACTGTTGGCTTTTTTTATTATTATTTATTTTATTTTTAAAACAAACTCCTGTCATTCCTGTCATTGGAAGGTTAGAAACATTCTAAAATCAGCCGCATCTTTTATCTCTTCATGCACGGTGTGGATCACAGTGATGAGAAGAGCTGATGAAAAACATAGAGAAAATTAAGAAGGTATTTACAAGCCTAATCTGATGAAGGATATATGTGCATACTATATAGCATGAGATGATTTGGGCTGCCCATTATACTGTTGTTCCTCTTCCCTTCTCCCACCTCTGTTTCAATGATCAATGGAGAGTTTGAATCTGTGAAGCAGGGTCTCAGAAGACCAAAGTGCCTTCTCTTGCACAAAAGTACACATCTTAAACACAGGAATATCTATGCAAAGATAGAAAGATATTCCTGGTAAGAGTCGCTCCTTGGTTTGGTATTCTGCACAGGAGTAGTAAGAAGGAATGACTTCTTCCTCAAGTATTTTCAATATAGACATTTTTTCCTCTACATTGTACATTGAATATTTACCCCGATGCGTATTCCAAATAACCTTACTGGAAAAAGGTCCACAGGCATTTGAGACCTTAAATGGTACAGGGATTTTGATGACAGCCCACTGCTGCAGTTGTTGGAGCAGATACCACTGTAGGCCTCTCTGCATAGTAACTCAGAACAATGTTTCCATGCCCCATTTCATGGTGGAGAAAGAGAGTTTGTCTCTTGGATATTGATTGGCTTGTCTAACAATTCTCTTCATAAATATTTTTTTGTGGAAGTGTGTTGGAGATAAGGTAATTTTCTACATATTCTTGGGTAAAATACCAAGTTAACTGTCTCAGAAGGTACTGGACTTGGATGCTTAACTACCTTGTAAAACCTTGAGCCGTTTTTATGATAATAACTTTAGATCGCTGGCAGACAGTAACTGAATTGTCTCTACTATGTGCTTCAGCTTTGATCCAGGCCTGTGCTGTCATTTTGCTCAGCAGTAAATGGGTAACTTTGGGCACATATTTGCAGAATGAGTTACCATAACCTCAGTCAGTAGGTGGGCCATTGGGGCTTGAACAAACTTCTGACTTCTCATTTCAAAGCTGACTATTTAAAGCCAAATTGGGTGACTGCACATGATCAGGTTGATATTTAACTCTGAAACTTAAGAGTGCAGTTTGCTTGTGCTCTCAGTTTTGCATCTATCCAACTTCAGGCTCTGCTCAAAAAACTTGCCTCTGACTATCCTGACCCTTGAAGATGTGGTACTGGTTTCTTTGTATGTTTACTAAATTTTATAAAATAATTTATATACTAATGTTCATAAATATAATGGCATCTAAATGCTTGATATTATTCTTGAATATAACAAAAAAAAAAAAAAAAACCAA
>JAOTQP010000870.1:37136714-37222049 GCA_026413545.1 Cichladusa arquata
TGTTTTGTTTTTTTTTCTTTTTTTTTTTTTTTTTTTTTTTTTTTTTTTTTTTTTCCCCAGAGTATTCCTCCAATCCATTTAGGTAATTTTGAGTTTTAATCCTGTTCCCTCTAAAATGTATATGATTTTCAACAGGATATTTATTCTATCATTTATTAGGGCATGCCTTATTCCATAACCTAAGTCATTAGAGACCATGGTGCCCACCTTGATGCATCCTTCTAGTCAGCCAGTGAGTCACTGATAACTGTTTTACAACTGCAGTTTTCCAAACCGTTTGGAATCCTTGTCATAGTAATTTTATCCCGGCTATATTGCTCTAGCCTGCTAATGGAAGTCTCACATGAGGCAGTGTCAGAACCTAACAAGTCAAGGTGCTTTGTCGTTATCTACAAGGCTTGTTACCTGTCAGAGTAGGAAATCAGGTTGGCTTTATACAATTTGCTCCTGACAAAATCAAATTGCCTGTTATTTACCATGTTGCTATCCAGCTCATGATCAATCTATTGTTAGGTGCCACATAAAGCTCTCCTCTAAAATTCTCTCTGCTAACTGAAATCAAACCTACAATAGCAGCACTTTTGATGAGGCTCAGTGATTATTTGGTGATGAAGTCTTTTAGCTATCACATTCAAGAATAACCAGGCCCTACTTTTATTAATGGCCCTTATTTTACAATCTACATTTTGGAAAATACAGCCTCCTAAAGTGACTCAGCTCTCAGTTATATTCCTCTTTCTTATATGTTGAAGTGCTTCATCATCCTGTGGGCTAGAGCACACATCCAGGAGTAGCATTTTTTCAGTTCCTTCCCAATGTGATTTTAACCCAAGCCTTTAGTCTACAACTCATCTGCCCATCACACCGTTAATGGACATAATCCTACCTAACTTATCCTTGTTTCTGTCTTTCCTGAAAACTATATACTCTTAAATACCTATGTCTCAGTCATGACTGTGACTCTAATGTGTTTTTGAAATAACCAGGTAATAACATAGGTGTTTTGCTGTTTTCTCATGTTCCTTGAACTAATGTTGATCTACCTTGGCTGTTTCAGTCTAATCTTGCCCATTTTTCTAGCTAAAGTACATACAAATGTTCCCCGAACACTATCACTAGTTTCACTACTGTTCCAGTCCACATTTGTGCTCTCATTTGCATTGCCTTCTTGTTCATTCCTTGCTACACATCTATCTATTGTTATATACTCTTTTACCCATGTTGCTCTTTCTGTGTTTTAAAGAACAACAACAAAAAACCAATGGACAAATATTGTACAAGACTTTCCTGAACTTTCACTCTCTTTCCTAGACTAAAATCTCATTATTAATTGTGCTGCCTTAGTGCCAGAAATCAGTCTCTCAGGCATGCAGGAATCATCTCTCCCTGGAGGATGGCTCTCCTTACGGGAATGCCTCTCAGTGGTTAGGCTTTCTGAAAACCCTTCCAGTTATATCAGCCTTGTGATTCTTACTGCTTCTGTGCAAGCAAGAAATCTCACTGTATCTCACCTAAGCTTCTCTCACTGATCTAAGCACACTCCTTAGCACAGGCAGTTTTAACCTTCTCTAGTAGAATTCTGGCAGAAACACTTGTCCCACCATGAAGGACAGCCACCAGATTTTTTCACAGGATGGTCTTTGGGTTCAAAGATCTTCATTGTGGAATTCACTACTGGATGTAAAAGAAATCAATATTCTTGCTAGGATAAAACAAGGCCAATGAGTCCTTGGCTGTGGCTATGGAAGCACAACACCATACAAAGCCAAAATTTCAAATGTAAGTAGTAACCGTTGCCACAGACTAGGAGGAGGCCTTGATGAAGTAGCCTGGAGAGGAAAGCACAGAAGTTGCAGGGAACTGTTCAGGACAATGACAAGTCCACTGGTGATCCGTACTGTCATGCAGCAAACTATAGCTCGGAGGGAAGGAGAAAGAGGCATTCTAGAAAGTACAGAGCTGGGTAGGAGGAAGGTGAGGGGCTGGAGTGTCTCAGATGTATGAGAGGCTCTATGCTATGGATGCTTTGCTGTTCTGTCCGTGTAGCCTGTTCTGAGAGGTGCATAGACTGTGATATTTATGCTGCTTCAGGCAGCACTTGGAAAACAAACCAAGCCTTTGGGACTCATGACTGTTCTCGTTTGCTAATTCGTCTGCTAGGAGTCTTCCTGTTTGCTGTCATTTTCCTCTGTGAATGAATCTTGTCTTTCATCTGTATCCCCAGGCATGTCCACATTTTTTCGCTCTCTTTCCTTCCATTTACCTGGGATCATACATATGAAATACTGCCATATAACCACATCTAACTCTTGTGGAGAAATCTTCACTGAACAGAAGAGAAACCCAGTGGCAGCAAGGAAACTGGTCTGGAGAGGACTATGATAATGTGGAGAGCAAAGTATGGAGTCATCTGAAGAGCTTCTCCAAAAGCCTGGAGATTTAGGACATCATGAAGTTTCAAGTGCAGTTATATTCTTGAGAGAAAATTAAAAGATAACTTTTTTCCTCAGAATTTCTAGTCTTACAGATTATTAGAAGAAAATATTACAAGTCAGGGGAAAATGACACAAGATCTCTTGAAATGTAGTTTAACCTATTGCACCTGGAACATTATATTAAAAAAAGAAAAAAAAAAAAAAAATAAGAGAGAGAGAGAGAGTAGAAGAAATACCAGAGCAAGATAGGGCCCCAGAGACATGCTGTTAAAAAATTATATTTAGAATCTCTGAGTCTCCAAGGTACAGCAGACACAGAAGTCAATTATACTACCTCAAAGGGAGATTTCCAAATACCATACCTGATGGGAAATTAGACAGAATTGACTTCCTAAGTCCTTGGATCTCCCATGATCTTTCCCATTTCACAAGGCAATTGTGAATCTCTGCGACTTGGAATTGGCAGTTTTGCATGGAAGGTATGTATAAAAAATATTATCTATGTACATGTCTAATCCAATGATTTAACAGACATGAACAAAATTTGGAATCTCTATGCCAAAGGAAGATCCGCAACTTCATATTTGTCCTTGTTAAGGAAAAACAAAATAAACCTTGAAAGTCTCAGTGAAAAATTTTGGGTCAATCAGAATGTTTTATATGTATGTTAACTTTAATGTTACATTATACTGTAGTTCCAAAGAGAATCCAAGCAAGACGTTATAAAAAAGCCTAAATTTCAAGCTCCTGGAAGTGTTGATATGTTTCCTGAGTGAAATTTCATCAAATGGGGCACATTTCTACCAACCCTGAAGCTTTCATAAAATCAGCCCTTACAAATAGAAAATCTTTATACTAAAAAAGAGAAAAAGTCAAATACATCTGCTAATGTTTCTAATCTTCATTGCTGGAAGTACAATCATTGTCACTTGTGTCACTAAACAGCCTTCAAGGAATGAGTGGTAACAATCTCAGCAGTTGTCTGGTCAGACTCTTGAGAGAGCACACTCAAATTCATGTGGTTTCACACTGGTGACCTGCAGATTGCTGCAAGTCCACGGCTTGTGTAAATCACCCACAAAGCACAGTGCCTTTTGCTAGGTTTGAACTTACTAAATGAGGTGAAATTTCTGCTGGAAATGTTTAGTAGTTTTTGATTTTTAAAAGTGTGACTATTCTCAACATTTATCTGCCTTGCAGGCACCAGAAGATGAAGAGTCACTGCACAGAGACTTGGCCTGCCATGGGAGGAGAGGAAAATGTACTGCCCAGTGAGTCAACAACCCCAGGGCAAATCTCTGAGGAAGAGGAAAGTTTTCTGAAGAAGGGAGATGATAGATTCATCTTCCATTGAAAGACACTGTCTTCTGTCTCCAGGACATGCACAGATCTGAGGCAATTTCTCTCTTTGGCTTTCCCAGGTCATCTCCACTGCACAACTGATGTTACTTTTCCCTTGTATTTCTGAAATTACTCTTCTCTGTTGCACAATTACTCTCGCTGACATTTCTGGAAAGTGATAAACATGTTAATAAACGCAGCTCTCTGCCTATCAAACCTGAAAATCAGGAAAGCTGCAGGTTCAGAAGACCAAACTACAAATCCTTTCTTCTGCAATGCAGCAGATGAAGGACTTTGAAATACAGCAAATAACTATATTAGATAATTATCACCTGGGTGATACATTTGGGATGTTCATGCCTCAGATCTATCCTCCCTGCTCAACAGATCACGTACAACCTAGTAAATGTTCTCTAGTGATATAATCCCCTGCTTTTGTCACGGAGACTGTTCTTGCTTCATTTGGTAGCAGCAAAGTCGCACGCCTTATCTTCAAAGAGAGGTGTTCCACTTCAGGTTAGAGGTGGTCTAGTATCAGTGAAGAGTGAGTAGGACAAAAAATTGGTCACTATCTAGGAACTAATGAACGGACCAATAGAGAAATCCCTACATCTTCACTTCACTGACCATTTTGGACTAGCAGAAGGATTAATTACAGTATGGACAGTGGGATTTGCCCAAGTAAATACAGGGACATGAGGTGTAGAAATTTGCATCTGGGGAAGCCATTCTAAGCTTCCCTTGTAAGTCAGTAAAGCTGTAATCAATATAACTAATGCTGTTTAGGGTGCAGTTCATCTTATACTAAAACAAAGACCTATGTTTTATCTGCTGAGGCACTCTCCTCAGTAACCATTAACAATAATGGCATGCAGATGCCTAGCCGGGGTAAATCTAGGACATAGACACCCTTCCCTAAGTGAGACAAGTCCTCCCCTGCATCCCTTTCCAATCTATAAATGGGGCCCTGGTAGGCAGCGAGGAACAGGCTTACATTATCTGTGCACAATTTGTTGGGGAATTTGCTTCTATATGCTCTTGTAGCTAATGGTCTGTTCCATTAATTTGTAAGGTTAAGGTGACCTTGCAAAGCTAAATAAGTGCATTTCTCAAATAGCACACAGCAAATATAAGTATGCACACATTTAGATAGTCGTGAAAGAAATTAACCCTACCTCTCTAACTCATTTCCCACTTTCCTTTCAGTGGCAAGATAATCCACTTAAATAGAGTTCTCAACCTTTTTACAAGCATGAAATAACATGAAAAAGATGGAAAAACCCAATTGTTTGGTTCCTTTCCTGTTCATGGAATTAAAAGTATAATTATCTCCTTATTAAAACAAAAATTAATTATTTTCTGAGCTTTCATCCTTTTTTTCTCTTCATTATACCACCTCTTAAAATAAAAAAAAAAAAGAAACATGAAACTTAATAAAAATAAACCAAAATTGATGCAAACAGAATAATTGGCAAGGCGTGAAAATACTGCTTGTATCCTGGAGACAGACTACATTGTTGGTTGTTTCTTAATTTTCACTCTATTAAGGTAATTTCCTGTGACTGTGGCTTTTTTTTACAGCAGCCATTCTCACACACTGTCATCTTTACATGCTGGGTGGGGGTGTGTAGTTTTGGGTTTTCTTTTCTTGGTCAGGAGAGAAAAATACATGTATCAGGTCCATTTCCAAGAGCTCTGGAGGCAGACATGCTGATCTCTGAGTCCAGGTGTATGGAGGGCAGCAGGGAAAGTTTTCAAATGCAGCTTCCACATCACAGTAATATCTGCTCAACAGCACCTTCAATGGATGTCTCCTACAGGAAGACAATGTTTAGGGCAACAGTGCATAGCAAAAACTTATTCTAAATAAGTTAAATCTAAAACTTATTCTAAATAACTAAAAATTATTCTACCCAGAATACTGTGTCCACCACCAACACGCCCTAACTTGCACCCAGGTCTGGTTCTGAACTTAGAGCAGACTGAGAGCAATTTGAAACCAGTCTAAATCTGGATATATATGAGTTTCGGTGGCCACCATGACTGATGGCCACATGTTGGAGTGCATTGATCTCTCTCTTCCCTTGCTGGTGGCACTTCTCCCATGCTCCTCTTTATGAGCAGGAGATGTTGATATAATCCATAAAGGCTATCAGACGTACCTGCCTTAAGACATAAGTGCCCTGAGGAAATTTATAACTAAATCTAGATTTTGCAGAGATCTGTTTCAGCTTGAAATGAACAGCATGTCTTCAAACATGTCAGGAGTGACATAAGACCAAATTAAACTGATTTTAGAACCATAATGAAATTCTCATATTAAATAAGATTTAAACCTTTTTCTAAAACTCCTCCACCTGAAATAATTTTAGTAAGCTTTGGAAGACTGGGATGGAAAATGTCTTCCACCTTTTTCATTCTCCTTGCTTCCAGCCAGAGCCAAATATGGTAGTGTGGAAAAGTTTTATCTGGAAGGAAAAATTATCAGATGCTCTCAAACTAAATTTGCTGCCTGTCATGAGAACCTGGCATAGCTGAGCAGGCAAAGTGCTTCTTCTGTTCATCCCTCCACCTGTGATACTTACTATTCCTCTGTGTGCATGTGTTTGCATGTGTGCATAACTTTCCAATGACTCTGAAAATCCAAAATAGTTTTATTATTATTATTATGTAGATATCCTGTGTATATTTCACAAAAGTATGTTAGAGGCTGTACACAAACTTCCCTGGAAAGGATATATTTTTCACAATACTTGTCTCGTGTCCATCTGTGCACAAAATTGAATCACAACCCGGTATTAAGGTGTAAACCTTTGGCCATCAAGTAAAATGTGCTCTCTTTCTTTATTACCTTTGTTCTTTGGGAATCTCTCTGTGTTTGACTCTTGTATCAGTGACATCAACAGCTCATGTTCTTGTCTGAGCCACAGACAGCATAAAATAGCCAGGCTGGCACTGCCGAATTTGATTTCTGTTTCAGAAGCATTTGACCATAAGAGACAGTTGTTTTACTATTTGCTGCATTCAGAGCAGGTGTGGTCTGGATGATGGCCCCAGACGACTGGGTTCCACAAGCAGCTCTTGCCAAGGGAGATGAGATCCAGCCTTGGATCTCTTTCATCTCTGTCTCCTTTCTGCCCAGTGTGGCAGCCCCAAGTGAAAGCTCACCGGTTTCTACTGCATTTTCAGTCTTGTCAGAAACTGAAATGCTACATAAAGAGCACACGTCTGCTTACAATACTGCTCAGTTCTCTCTGTTCTCGATTTTCAGAGGAGACAAATCACTTCCACACTCAGGATTTCACACAAATGAGAGATTAATACCATAGCTGTGTCTACAACGCAGATCTACATAGAGCAGCTTAAAAGAAATTGGTATAGGTTAGCGAAGAAAGCTTAACCTTGATGGTGAGTGAAATAAACGAACGAGTGAGGAGGCAGATTCTTTCCATTCCCAAGGCCTTAGAGGTAGCACAGAGCAGACCTCATTGTCTTCAACATCCTCACCAGGGGAAACAGAGGGGCAGGTAGAGAACTCTTCATTCTTGTGACCAGTGCCAGGAAGTAGCATAAAGCTGAGTCAGGGCAGGTTTAGATTGGATACCAGGCAGAAGTTTTTCACCTAGAGTGTGACTGAACACTGGAACAGGCTCCCCAGCAAAGTAATCTCAGCACTAAGCCTGACATAGTTCAAGAAGCCTCCTCAGGTGCATGGCGTGACTCTTGGTATATCCTGTGTAGGGCCAGGAGCTGGACTTAGTGACCCCTTCCAACTCAGCATATTCTATGATTCTATGATTCTATGATTCTATGAGGTCTTTTACTACAGGTCTATCACTTACCTGCAGCCATTCCTCCAGGTTCCCACTCTCTGTGAGATCTCATGATTTTTACTGCTTTTTAGCAGCGAGGACTAAAGTCATTGGAGAGAACAAGCAAGGCTTTAGTAGAAGGACTTGTGTTAGGATCTTAATGAAGTGCAGAAGAAAGAGTAAAGGCAGAAAGAAGAGGTGAAAGGAGAAGACGGGGTAGAAGGGAAGAAAACTGGAAAACAGAAGGAAAGCTAGAAACATTCCTCTAATGGGTTGGAGCAAACTACCATACAGCATCAAGTTTTTCCAATCTCCTACAGCAGAAAGAAGCAGATAGGCACAGAAGAGTGAAAGGCTGGACCTAAATCACTGACAAAGCTGCTACACTCACTGCAACGCCTGTGACAATTGGCCAGTATGGGTGGCTTCAGAGAATTACTTCAGTCTCATGTTCTACTGTGTTTCTGCTCGTCCAGCACCAACAGCCTCCAAATTCTCCAGAAGACTACACTGGATAGAAGATCATCCATACCAAAGACCAAACCACACTAACTGCAGACAGTTCCAGGCTGAGAGTTGAAAAGACTGAGAGCATTACCCAAGTGGTAAATCCCAACACAAACCATCAGGGAAAGCAGGAGACACGCAGATGGTTCTCAGACGGAGACCCTGACTCCTCATATTATAGGAAAGCAAGAAGCATATCCATGGGCAACTAAGAAAGTCTTTTCTTATGTTTAGGATGCCATAGGTCTCCAACCTTCTGTAGATATATTGTCTATACTCTGTTGATGCATTGTCTATTCTTCCTTTTTATTTTCCCTCTTCCCATTTCTGTCCCATATTTCACATAAATTCTAGCTTATTCCAAACTGTCTTATCACCTCATTTTTTTCAATAGCTGTTTTTTCTTTCTCACCAGTCTCTCTGCTTTTCTGTCTCCTAAGGGAAGCATTGACTGGGAAACATCTGTATTAAAATGTGTGTACATCTGATGCATGAACAGCTTGATATGAAGCATGAGAAGTTTGCCATATCCCTAGCGATTAGTTCTTTGACTGCCATCTTCCCAGTAGCAGAATTCTCTTGAAGAGGAAGTACATGGTACAATCTGCTCAGTTAAGGGAAATTAAATGAATTTGGGATTGATAAAAAACACACACAATCAAATTCTGAAAGAGTGAAAGGAGACGTGTCTTCAGTATCCATCTTGACTCAAATTGCTTTTCAGCAGTGAAAGTAAAACATATCCTGTTTACAAAACACAGGGGAAAAAACTCAGAGCATGATGCGTCCTGACAACTAGCATTTAAAGACACAAGTATGTAACTCATGCAAATTCAAAAGAGTTCTCTTACTTCATACTAAGTTAATTGGCACTTTTAGGGAGTAGACCAAACAGCACAGAAATTGTCTACTTATTGAAATTAACTGAAGTGGAAGGAAAACAAAGAGTGGGAGAGAAAGAGACCAAAAAAAAAAAAATGCATTTTAGTTCCTGATAACTGATGGAATGCTGTAAATTAGAGGCAAAGAACCCTGCTCTGCCAATAACTGTATCAGTGTGTAACAGGGGACATAGGTGGACCAAACTCATGCTGCAGGGATTTTTGTTGATCCTCTGTAAAGTGGAATCACTGTCATTCATTTTGTTTTCTCCTCCCTTGCTCTCTTGCAAGGCAAAAATACCTGAATCAGCTGGATGTGATCAAGGCATTTTGCCACTGCAAAATGGGGAGCTCTTGAACACTCTCATGGCAGACATCCCACATCCCGCTAACATATTTTAGCTGTCAGGTGGATTAAATGTCTCCCTTTAAACAAACTCATGAAAATGTAAGAGTCTCACCATTTTGTCTTTCTCAAGATGAGTTTGCTGACACAAACTAAAGGTGGGCAAGAGCAAAGTTTAAGAGCAAACTGGTCATTAAACACTCAGTGATCTATCTACAGGCCAGATATTCAGGAGTTCAGCATCCACTGTAAGGGTCTTTCCAAAGGATTCAACCTCTGATAGCTCCTGGCAGGGAAAAGCCTGGTTTTTGGATGCTCCCTAAGTTCAGCATATGAGAACTGCAAGTTCTCAGGGCTTCTGAGGATCCTGCATAGCTTAACAATGGTTTGGATAAACAGTGGTGCCAGAAACCTGACACTGACCAGCAATCACGTATCCTTCTTTAGCCAAAAAATACCTTACAACTGGACTGTTTAGTGTTGTTCTGCAACTCCCACAGTCAGACACTGACAGCTCAAATGCAGCAGTCTCTGATTTTGGTCTCAATTTAAGTCATTTAGACATGCTGCCCAGACAAGTTTCTCCGTGCCTGGAGGAGCTAGGGACTACTTTAAAAATTGCCTCAGTACCATCTCCAACTCACCATCCGGCCCTGAGCCTGACATTCTCCCCTGAGCCTGCAGAAGTCCTCAAGGATATCACGCTCACCACTGCTGGAGAGCCAACGAATGTGACAGCTTCCTGCCTCCTGCCATGGGCCTGCCTGACCAAATCAGACTTTGACGTTAGTCTGGGGTGAAATGGGCTTTTCTGTGCCCCGAAGGAAAGCAAAACTTACTTGAAGTTACAGGCTTATGGTCTTGGAATCTTTTTGCTTCAGCTGATATATTGTCTAAATCTAAAACTTATTTAAAAACCTGTCTGGATGCGACGGCTTTTAATTAATCTTCTCTTAGTTTTTATACTATATAGTACCTTGAAGACGCAAGATCAATCACTGCTGTATTGTAATGTAGAGTTGGGAGACAGAAAGATAAATGAGCTATCAAGTTTAGCATTTTGATAGCTAAGTTTAATTTTAACTAGCTCAGGAACATACTGTGGATAGGTGGATAAAGTCATGAAATGGAGTTTTCATCTTTAACACCCAATCTAGAGTCCATCAGAAAGGAACAGAAAGAGTTCCTTAATGGCTGGTCAGTCTCACATGGACTTCTCAAAAAAAAAAAAAAAAAAAAATTAAACAATTCCTGAAAATGAGAAACATCGTCAAACACCAAAAATAAGAAACACAAATCTGATGGCATGTGACTATATTTAGCACTTTTCATCTCCATATTCTACAGCTTCCACCCTCCAAAGAGGGTGGAAGGGGACTGGGACCATTCCTAAGGGCACTGGGACCATTTCCAATGCATAATATAGACATACATGAGCGTTGTGGCAGAAACAGGTTCTTTATAAGGAAGGGTAAACACACTGTCATGCACATGATGGGGAAGAGAGAGAGAGATTTATCACTCAAGGGTACAAAATGAGTCAGCAGCAGAGCTGACAGCAGAACCACGGAATCCTGACTCATCAGTTATTCCAACCATGAGGCTTTCCACAGCACTGCAAGTAATTGATATAACAGGCAGCCATGTCATTCATCCTTTAGAAAGTACCCATTCAAGATGAGGGACATTCAGGCCCTTATGCTTTTTATGACTCACAGTCACTCATATTCTGATGTGTTTCACAGAATCTATCACAGAAACTTTAATTCCTGTGCTTTCTGCTTGGTCCATGGCAATGATTTTCATTATAATGTGTGCCACAGATCCATCACAGTGACGACTTCTAACATGCTCCACCCAGTCCTACTGCAATGACTAATGCTAATGCACTGCACCAGTCTGAAAAGAATTTCCATCATGCATCATTTTAAGATCATATTGTATTCAACAGGACATTTAAATTAAGGCAGTTCTTGTACATATGGTTGCTCTGAATCTTAACTCTGGCCTTTTTCCATTAGATCAGTAAAAAGGTTGAGCAGGGGAGCTAAATAAAAAGTAGCATTTTTCTGCCTGCATTTCCAAGGAATTTATAAACACCCATCACTTGGGTTTTCCACAGGCTGGATGAAAGCATCTTTTTCCCAGAGGTATAGTCTGATACACTGGGGTGAGAATTGCATTCACAAAAGCCAAAAGAAATGCTGAAGTCATTCCTTCTTGTTCCATCAGGCCTAGAGTAGTAGTGTGATTTGTGGTATTTTTTTGGTTAGGGAGAACAGCATATCTGTGCTTAATCACATAGTAAAGAAAGTAGATACAACTGACATGACTGATAATTATATCTCACCCAAATAATTAAGTTTCCAGTTACTCTCTGCTATGATACTGGGGCTCTGAGCACACAGTTAATAACACATAGCATCCATTATTTTACCAATGGGTTGAAAATGTTGTGGCTACATGACACAAAGATACAACTAAGTATTCATTCATTCAGCTGGTTAAAAATTTTACCAGAACATTTCAATGATTTAACTTTGCTCCAAAAGACTCTATTTGGTATAAGATACCATCTGTCCTCCACTATGTGGCATAAAGGCAGCATAATAAAACATCCCTCTGTAGCTTCTGGTTTGCTTATTCAGCTAACAGGTACATTTTTGCCCACACCCGATCCAGATCAAAATTGTAACAGGAGCTGATGTAGCAGCACACATGGCCTCAGAGTCAAGACGCTGTTTTCTTCCCAGCTCACTCCATATGCTTGTCAGTGCAAGATTATGTGCTGCTATTGCGTTGGTACAGGGATTTTAGCCAGTCTGTTCCATGCTGTGGTTTGTGATGTGGCTTTGGGACTGCAGACATGCTGGGAGAACCTCTGCCAAAAGAGGGTTTGTGTACTGCAAGGACAGGCTGTCACTACTAGAGTCAAATGCATAGCAAAGACATGCAGGTCAACCATTTTTAATAGATTAGAAATAGAATATGACTCCGGCCATTTTTATAGTTTGTTTATACATGCTTTAGAAAGCCCTCACACGTGCAAAGTCCCATTGGAACAAGAGTTCACAGGGAGTAAATCTCAAGCCTGTAGCTTAGAACCACTTAATCACACAACAGACTTCATTTCTGGCAGAAGTAATGAACAAAGGTTAAGTCATCTAATCAGGGAACAAAGGCACGGCTCTGTCGCCTCATTGACCAATCACACCACCCGAATATTGAATCTTGAATATTGACTACTCACAGCAGAGAGTTTGCAGTAGCTCCCACACCAAAACACACATTAACAGAGGCTGCAGGTCAGTCAGTGCAAACCCACCACATAAAACAATTGCTGCTGAGCACAGAGAGCTGGGGTGAGGGGCCAAAACAAAGCAAAGCAGCTAAATTTGTCACCCACTGCAGATTCTGCTCAGCTGCATGTAAAACAGACAGCAAGGAAATGCGAGTGGAAAGAGAGGTTGGAAAAGAGGATGTTCCCTGCATGTCCTCTCGATAAATGCTGCCCAGACGAAAATTCAGAAGTGTGGGAGCACTCAGGTTTTCACAGGGTATATCAAACAGCAGTGAACTCCTGTCTAAAAGCCTGTCTTGCAGGACTCCACACCATGTACTAATCTTCCCAGACAGAGAATTCCTCATTCACTTTCCTTTTCCATACGGTTGTTTTGACCAGTGCCAAGCAAAGGCATTCTGCCAAAGGTGATTTCTTCTGCCCTGCTTGGAAGCTTGCTCCTTTGCACTGTGTTCAGGCTTCCTTCTTTGTACCGAGGTGAACTCTTCTGCAGTATGAGAAAAGTAAAGTGTGGGACAGGGAGAGGGCTGAGGCTCAGTACCAGGTTTTTCTGGTAATGGCTAGGGCAGAACTGAGACTTGGAGCCACCTGAGACAAAGCTCCCATTCAGATCATAGCTTCACACCATGCTCTTGCCTCTGCAGTATAAAGAATAATAGCCCCATCATCCAGCCACTTTTTAGGGGGATCCATCAAAAATGAAACCAAACTGAAGAGCTCAGGTTCTTTCTAATTTATCGTGTAATCCTGACTCCCAGACAAACTGTCTTCCAAAGGGATTCACCTTTGGAAAACAGCCCCAGCCCTGTTCATGAACTTCAAAAACAAAACCCAATCTAAGAAAACCCTGAAAGATTTGGAGTGCAATAGCTAGTTCAATTCAAAGAGATGTCATTTACCAGTATCTCCCACCACAGTGATCCCAACAGAAAATTGCTATGAAAGAGGGCAAATAGCATGTAAGGAGGGAGTTGAATAGAGAATTTAAGTTCATACACCCAAGTACAGCAGGGCAGGTAATGAGAAATTCTAAAGCAAACACAGTCTTGCATCAAAACACTGTGCAGAGAAGTGAGAGAGCTGGGATTTATTTTCAGACCTGGCACCATTTTTATGAATGACTTGAGCACCATCAGTACAACTCGTTCTAAATCTTTATTTCTTTAATCATAAGAGAGAGCAATAATGCCAATAAACTACTTCAGAAGAAGCAGGAAGGTATCATTTGCATAGTGTTCAGACACTAGTTGGACTGAGAAGACAAGAAAAGGCAGGAAGACAAGGTCTACCTAGGTCCTTTCCTGTGAGGATGCAGTCAGGCATGGTGGAGGGTGCCCAGCTGCCCACACAAGGACAGACAATGTTTGGTCCAGTCTGGGTGCTGTAGGTCGTACAGGGTAAAATCTTTGGAAACTAGGTGTCAGTTTGCCAAATTGTCAGTCTTGGTTTGCCAAATTGTCAGTCTTGGTTTGCCAAATTGCTTACGTATTCATCCTAGGTCTCGGAGTTTATCTGCGTGAGGCTGTAACACTATGGGTTATGTTCAAGGTCTGGAAGGTTTCAGTGAGAAGAATGAACTGAATGCACAAATGAATGTGCAAAGCCAAGAGACCAGGCCAAACTGAGAGGGGAACCAGGGAATCAATGCATTGCTTAAAAAAAAAAAATATCCCCACTTCTTTTTCACCCCCACTCTGAATGTAATATAGAAAGACCAAAGCAGAATCTGATGTGGAGATGATTGTGGTGGAGGTTGGTGGGCCTGTGGCCCCCTTCAGCCCTTCCCAGCAATGACCAGCATCATGTTGTGATAGCAAACAAATTAGTCAAGAACTAAGAGTTTTAAAGAGGTCTGAAGAGTAAATTCACTCACCAGAGTAACCCATCAGCCTCCTCTAGGATCACAGAATCATAGAATGGTTTGGATCAGAAGAAACGTAAAAGATCATCCAGTTCCAAACCCCTGTCATGGGCAGGGACATCTTCTACTAGCCCAGGTTGCCCAGAGTCCCATCCAATCTATCCTCCAACACTTCCAGGGAATGGGCATCCACAACCTCTCTGAGCAACCCGTTCCATTGCTCACCACCCTCACAGTAAAGAACTTCCTCCTAATTTCTGACCTAAACCTTAGTTTTTTTCTGTTTAATGCCATTCCCCTTTGATCAGTCCTTCTGGGGGAGAGTATCTGCATGAGTATATGTATGCAGGAAAACAGTCTTCCCATGAGACTCTGAAATCAGGCAATTAAAGAGATGTAACCGAATTCACCTGTAGGGAAAAAAAAAATTCCTATTTTCAACCTCACAATGATCTCTCCCCTTTTACCTCTTTCAGTGTTTATACATATAGGAAGGAACAGTGTACTTTATTTACCACTTCTCTTAGGCTCATCACTTCAGCTGCTGAGGCCACACAGATGGTAATTCAGTGTCCTGTGCAGCAGTGCAGCTGGCACATGTTGGTTTCTGAATCCATGGGAAGAGATGGCCAAGAAATGAGAATGTTTCCCAGAGCAGCTGCAACTGACCCATTGCAAAAGACACACTGAACCATTCACATGAGGATTTCACCATTCACTTAAGAGTTGGGCTTGATAACCCTTGTGGGTCTGTTCCAATTCAGAATATTGAGTCCCTGAGGTCAGAGACAACATAGCACCTTCCTTTCCAAGTGAGAACTGGCAATTACTTCCCCATAGTGATTCATCAGGTAACTTCTAAGGAACTTTAATTGCTGACAGCAGCTCAGCTTCTCCAGCACAGGGGTCATGAACGTTGACAGAGTGGTTATAACCAGTTTGCACTCCTCTGCCTTGGAGCAACAGAGCTTTCTCCATTTGAGGTATCACAGGAAGAGAAATGAGGCAAATGAGAAGGGGCACCGTTTGCAAAAGAAAATGAGAAAGATGGGGATAGATGAACAATAGCAGGAAAGTCACACTGATTATCTCAAATCGCCTGGCAGAGGAGACTAGACAAAGAACAGATTTAAGCATGCAGGAAGAAGGGAAAGCAAGACAGGTATTCTGCCTTGCTTTGCCTCTCTGGCCTGCATCTCCTGCTTGCTTGCTGAGTGCTGTTGAGGACCAGAGAAATCCCGACGCTGCATGGAGAAGACAGGCAAAGCCAAAGATGCAGCAAAGGAGCTGCAGATGGGGAGCTGTATGTTCTCCTTGGGGTCAGAAAGGTAGGACAGCTCTTGCAGCAGAAGTGCTGTGTCAGCCAGGTCTCTGCCAGGGCAGCTTGGTATCAGCCTGCTGCAGCCAGGATGGCTGTGGGGAGTCTGCTCTCCAGCTGTGCTGGTCTCTCACGTCCACAACACAACCATGTCAGCCTGGGCTTACCCACACATCAGGGTACCCCAAAAGCAGAGGAGAAGCCCTGTTTTTTTGTCAGCTGTCTGGTGCATGCCAAGGTAAGGTGGTTCAGAGGCATAGCTGGAGATGGTGAGGAAGGGGAGAGCTGCCACTTTTCAAGGCTATAGCAACCTTCAGAGCAAATCAAACCAACTGTCCGACTCTTGTAACACCTTCTCTTAGGTAGCGCCTAGCATCAAGGAGAGATGTAAAACACTTAAAATGGGAAATAACTCACTAATATGTCCATTGGGGAAGTCTCTTTATAACCCTAGGCAGTTAGTGGTTGGATTTATGCCCTGAATCTCAAGGGCTGATATTTCTGATAAATTTTTTATTTTCTCTAATGTAACTGTGAATGTTCTCACTGTCCACAAAAATAGCTTGCTTTTTTTTTTTTTTTTTTCCCACTAAAGCCATGAGCTCAGTGGGTGACACCCTGCAGCAGGGAGTTCCACAGATTAATAGGGTACAGTAAAAAAAAAAAAACTCTCAACACTTCCAGATCTGCATTGCTTTTTGATTCAAAGGATACTCTTTTGTACCAGTACTGAGAACCTTTTTTAATATAATAATTTCTATACTTCTGACATGCTCCTTCTTATTCATCTCTTCTCTGAACAATATCTTCCTTCATCTTTTTCGGTTTCTCCTTATCTGAAAAACCCTTCCAAGCCTCCAGACCATTTTCACTGCCTATCTACAAGTTCTGCTATATTCCCTTTTTTCCATATAAAAAATAAGCTGATGAGAAATTAGCTAAGTATGAAAGGTGAGGGTTTATCAGTAAGTCTATAATGGTATTACATCTTTAATGTTAATTTCTGTCCTACACTGTAGATATTTATTCTATGCATCTAGTTATGCAAGGTTCAAGGAAAGATGGGGGTATTCTAACTGCTCTGAATACGCGTCTTTGTATAACAGCTATCTCCTGAAGTTCCTCATGCCTGTGAATACAGCTCCCATCTTCTTAGTGCACATTTTCAGGCTGTGATTCTTGTTGGAGATTGTCATTTGGGTGGTGAGTAGCTAGGGTTATATAGCTGCCCAACTCCTACCACAGGAGAACTTGAAACACTTTCTGTTATTTTAAAATATAACCTTATGTCACCTCGTTTAACTTTAATGTTCTGTTTGAATGCATTTCTCTGTAGTCATCTAAGGGAATGCTCCACAAGGAAAAAAGCACTGAAAAAACTTGCTGTTTTCTTTTCTCTGTTAAATTCTACTCTGAAGTGATGTTCACAGAGGAAGGATTGCCTGGGTGAAAGGACTAGCGCAAAGCCTATGGCAGAAAGCCAGATCCCTGCATTGCTCTCCCTTCTGCTCTCTCATGAGATCTTGTCACTAGCAGAGGTTATGGGTAGGCAATCACAAGTGATCCAGTCTCTGATGCTTAGCCAGTTACTGTTCATCAGCTGAACCATGGAAACAAAGATGTCCATATTTCATGTCCATAGAGACAGGAAAAAAAAAAGTCTCTTCGCTTAAACTACTTTCTAGGGGCACACCAAAGGGCGATTAAAGCTGGCCAGCTGCCACTCACTCGGCTATGAAAGTACATCCATTCTGTCAAGCTTTCCACACCTGCAATGATTCCTTAACTCACAAGAGAGCAGGGTGGAAGCAGCAGGGAAACTGTAAGGTACATATATACAACAACCTGTCAGACACTGGGCTATGTGTGTGTTGCACACCTGAGAATACAAACCAGCAAAGGCACCACACAGAAACATGGCCTCTCCCATCTCAGGTCCTCCTTTTCCCTTCCCCTGACTAAACTTCACCTGGGGTCAGTAGAGGGGTGAGTCCAGCCATATGGGCCAAAAGGAGAAATTGGAGTGGGGGAGGTGCTGAAGCCAGGGCAATGTTCCTGACACTGCCACAGGAGGGGTGTCAGCAAGCACGTGTGGCAGGACAGGCTGGCAGCACAGCACCCACTTCTGTTAGGTAGTGCTAGCTGAAGCGCAGGCCGATGAGAGAGGCGAGCCCCATATCCTCCAGGAAAGCTTTCAGCCAAAATATATAGCAGGATTAAGATGGTAAGGGTAGTGCACCACCTCCAGAAACAGCCTGTTTTGGCTATACTTGAAGTCAACTCTGAGCTTTCATTACACAAGTGCTTTTTTGGTGTGAAAAATAAATTGAGTTGACAAACATTGCTAACAGGAGGAAGAAATAAAAAGAACCTTCTCGTTATTGAAAACATTGCTGTATTATTTTCTTGCAGGTTTGGAAATAAACTCTGAGCTGTTTTGCAAACCCTTCATATTCAGTGCAAACATCTTATTTTATTATCTGCCTTTTTGTCATTGGTCTTCTTTCTTCTTCCTCAACCTTTTTTTTTTTTTTTTAATCCATTCAACCATTTATTGGAACTTCTATTCTCCAGTGTACATTTCTTCTTTGCTACACTATCTCCTGCTTTTCACAGATAAACACCTCATACCTGGGAGACAGGCTCCTCTAATTAGTATTAAAACCTGAAGTTTTTTTCCACCCTTCTTTGAAGCCTTCTAGGATGCCTCTTCATGAATAATAATGTTCTCAATTCTACATAATGCAACGCTCAATCAAAAGATGCTGTAGCAATCACTTTCCAACAACAAACATCGGCCTTTTCTCTTCCTCTGTACAGATGATGGTGAGGCAATAAAAAGTCCAGCCTGGAAGACGTGCTCGCTTATGGCAGCCTGTGGCCCTCAGTACACTCTCTACAGAAGGTTCAGTGTCATTTGTCAACTCTGCAGCTCCCCACTGCCTTCTCCAGCACAACAGGAGTTCTGGCTGCCTGGTCCCCTGTCAAATAAATCCCTTTGAACAGCAGTTCCCTCTCAGCCAGCCAGCCCCGCTGCACAGCATGGGACACCCACAAATCTCTTCATTCTTCCCAGCAGATCTCTTGTGGTTTAAGTCCCTGACTGCTGCCTAAGGGATGCCAGCTGTGCTGCAGCCTACAGAAGACACCAAGGTCCCAGGCACTATGAATGCACATGCTATAGACCATTTTCAGTGGAGACTTCCTTCAGAAATGCACAGAATCTGCTGTCTTCCCGCAGAGCATCTAGGTTTCAGTGAATGGAAACATCAGCGTTCTTCAACAAGAAGCTGTTCCATGAAAGTTTTACTGATCGCTTCCTATTCAGAAACAAGCTAATGTCACCCCACTGCTCCCTGAAGCCAGACAAGTAATCCCACAGACTTAATAAATGGTACTGCCAACAAGAGAGAACAACTGTAGTCACAGCTAGATAACATCTGCCACAACAGGAGCCATCGAGTCCTACAATCATTGGGATTATTGTTTCTTATATTAATACTTTATTAGTGAATTTCTGTGCTCCATGTTTGTATGCATATGCATACAAATGCACAGAGAAATGTTTGCAGGTAAATCCTAAAATGTTCAGAGTGGAACTTGAGTGCTGTTATAGCAACATCCACAACTTGGCACCCTTGCACAGGGACCAGTCCTACTACCCTTGACTTTGTGTGAATTTCAAAGGAACTTGAGTGACAGCATCTTCAGCTTTCATCTTTCTGCCAAATGTCATTATAATTGCTCTTCCAGTTCCACTCAGCTGCTTCCAAAAATCCTACTTCATGAATAAGACTTTGCTGTACACAGCACCACTGAACTCTGTGGGGCAAGCTACTAAGAATGATAACAATTAACCGATAGGTATGTCTTAAAACAAAATAGCTAATTGAAGGAATTGTTCCAATGTCAGTCCCAAGCAGGACAGAGGCACTGAGTTTTTATGTTCACAAGAGCATTTGAAGGCTCTCTTAGTTTGCTACTGCAGCTGATCTCAACCTGCCATATTAAGGTAATCCCATAAATATGAAGGACTGAAGAAAAAAATACCTTCCCAGTGTCAGATCTCAACTCTTGCAAGTCAAGTAAAGCTTCTGAACTGTAGGATACATTCTTCCTTTTTTAGTCAGTCCATAAGCACGTTCCTACTGATTCCAACAGATTTTGTCTGAGGTGACTTCAAGAGATGAAGAAGTCACTTGGGACCTTGGAGATCTCCATGGACAGCTCCTTTAGGACTACACAGACAAGTGGGAGCTAGTGACTGAGCAGTGCCAGCCTCATGGGTGCACTGTGACAACAAATCAGGAATCACAAGGGAATACTGTACTGAAGGAAAACGATCAGCCAGGGAGAAGGCTTGGGAAGACAAGACACTTGGGACATTTGTTCCGTATCATCCCAATCCTAGAATACCTTGAGAACCGAAATTAGTCCAAGAGTGGCTAGGAACTAAACAGGGGGCAAGAGGGATTAGGTATTTTTCTCGACCTGGTATTCTTCTGGACCTAGAAAAACAGTAACAAATCCTGCAAACCCCTAGCGAAGGATTCAAGTGTATAAACATCAGACCGTACTACTACCTGAGGTATCCAAGGATTGCTAAGTTTTCTGTAAATAACAGGTGGATGGGACAAAAAAAAAAAAAATCCACAGTGGAGTCCTGTCCTGGAGAGGCAGCTGGAGTGGCTACACAACTGCTCACCTGACTGTGGATGTCTTTAGGCAGTTTGTAGAGACAGTCTGAATTCAGGTAACTGGACCTGTATTTCTATGGGGTTTGTTGTTCTTCCTCAGGCATCTGATACTGGATTGTGACACAAGCCAAGATGCCAAGCTGGACACACTGCTGGTCTGATGCAGAAAGACAGTACTGGCAGACAAACACCCCCACTCCTAGTTTAGAATGTCAGGGGAAACATGAGAATGCAGCATTGCAAGTATGCAATGCTTCTTTTCATCAAGTATTTCTTGCCAGAGTCCCCCCATCCCATCCCCCTCCTCCTCCCCATATGAAGAGCTAGCTAGGCTCACTGCAGTTCTGAAAATTATCTAAATGCCCACTGGGCTGAGGGGTCAGCTAGTTCAACAGCCATAACAATTAAATTCTGGTTATTACTCTTTCAATACTATACAAACTAATCCCATACATCTCATGAGCTGGTGTTGAGGTGACTTCACGCTCTTTAAAACTCATGCTATTAATTAGAGTGCAGTCAACTCTCCTCTGATTTGCAGCTCCCCTTCTCCCCATCACCTCTGCAGAACTGTGTCCCTGCAGCCACAAGTATTCCTGTAACTGCAGAGCTGGGGTCCCCATTAACACCCCCACCCTTTTCCTTGCTTTTTCCTTGTTATTCTAGTCCTGATCTCCCTTCAAAATTCTGCCTCTTATCTTGAATTTGAAGCCTCTCTCTCTTTTCTGAGACCCTTGCCTATTAAACCTGCTTTTGCTTAAACAGAATTAGCTAATCATATTGAATTATGCCAGATTTTAATGTGGCTTCCTACACAGACACATGCCCATAGGGATCCAGGCTAAGAACACCAAGCCCACATCATCTTTGATCTATGACACTACAAGATATAAACCCTTGATCATATTTCTAATGCTAATTAGTCATCATCTTCCCCTTTTCATAAGATATATGTGTCCAAGAACACATTTGCTGATTTGGTCATGGCCAAATTAATGGTTGTATGTACAGTATGTAGTGGCATTTCTATAAGAAAGTTTAATTCTAGTGAAGTGGTTGCGTTGAATCAAAAAATTATAAACTTTTGCAGCTCTCCAGTAATTGCTATTCAGGGAGTCATTTTAAAAACAAGACTCCAAAAGAAAATGAGCAGCAGCATTTTTGTAACAAAAGCAAAATGTCTTCCATGAGAACCATACTTCACGCCCTTGGAAAACTCTGCATTATACACTGAGAAATGCAGACTGATCTAAAACTGAGGCTCCAGCCCTAAAATATCTTATTACTTTTTGTAATTTCTACACTTGAACTGTTATCATGTAAACCAACAATTACAAAAACAATAATGGTGCAGGTTTCCCCACTGCCATTATTTTCTCTGAATAGTAGCAGCAACATATCCCCAGCCACTATTAGGAATCACACTACAGTGCATGATCTTATGTTACTGCAAAATGATCTCGCATAATGAACCATGTACGGTGTAATTGATGGAAGCCATATAATTCATGCAAACAAATGGATGCCTAAAAAATAAACATTTCCAAAATGAACAAGCACTATTTGTGTGTTCAGCTGAGATATGAGCTGCGTCTGCTCCAGGTGACAGACAGACAGTGACAGAGACTGACAAAATTAAATAAAAACCTAAATATTTACTAATTTAATCAGTTCTTTCCTCCTTCTTTATGTCTAGGTGAATGTACTTTCTAGCAGTCTTAATTTTAGTCCTAAATCTTAATTCCAGTCCTAAAGTTGTGGGATCGAGTATACAGGCACCAGAATTACTCCACAGATAAGGTTCTGTTTGGAGATTCACACTAGCTGATGTATATAATTACTGAATTCAATTTTCAAATTTGGCATCAGGGAAATGAATTTGTTAGATAATGGCTTCAGTTGAAGATTTAGAAACTCTTAGAAAGTAGACATTTAAAGATGCCCATTGCAATTCAGACCTGTTTTTCTTTTATTTCTTTTGGTTTCACTATCTTAAATCACATATGCTGTACACACATCACATTTCACCCAGTATCTCATCTTTACAATCTTTTAGACATAGGGACTTGAAACGAAGACCTTAAAAGTTATTTCTATCATTTTTTGCTACTGAATTTAGCCTGGCAGAGAAAACCAATAGATGTGAGGGCTGTCATCAACATCATGCTCTGCTATGCATCAAGGTGAGAAAGAGACCTTTGTGCACAATGTAGTTTATGGACATTGCATTTCACTTAATGAAAGCCAGTAAAATACAGATGATGTTTCCAAGTAGCAGAGTCTCCTCTTGCTTCCCTTTCAGGTAAAAATGGAAACAAGCAAATCCCAACCCCAACTAGATCATGTCTTTGTTAGGAAAAAAAGAAGTTAGGCTCTTAATTCATCATAACTTCATAGGTGTAAAAGGCTTGTAAAGATGGAGCCACTTGCAGAAAGTGCAAAGACTGGATCCCCGCTCCTTACTCATCTCAAAACAACATCTGCTTTGGTTCTCCTAAGCTTTTCTCTCAAGTTAGCTGCTGTCTTTCCTTGCCAGGAGATAATAGTGCTGGGATGTCTGTAGGCTAAGAGCAGAAAGTGCTCTGGGAACCTGGCTCAGGTGCACATAAGCAAACAGCTGTGCTGGTCTCACAAGTCACCTCTTCCTGGCTGCCTGCTCCCAAGTCAGTCTGCTTGCCATAGCCGCTGGCACAAGAACTTGCCTGGTCTTCAGCTGCTGCCATACTCAGCAGAAGCCTAAAGCCACCCTTACCATCAGCTTCTGTTGTTATTTTGGGCTGTCAGCTGCAGTGGCTGGACAGCAAATAAGCCATGTCTCTGGTTTTTGGTTCCAGAATGAGATACACCAAACAGAAGAGCGAGGTAGGCACGAGGGTGTGGCTATATTAGCAGTAGAGCTGCCAAACACTGAATACCAGAGCTGCCAGGAACACTTTGCTACCCACATTGAAATAAAAGCCCCAAGTATCATCTGAGGTCTTGCTTTCAAGGGAGAGCTCCAGCAATCACATCAGTGAGGATGCACATACAGAGTTTAGCAGAATGAATCCCTGCATGAACACCATGAACATCACATGAGAAAAGAGGTCTTAAGGGCAGAGGGCTGGGGTGTTGCAAACGTCTTCCCAAATAACATCAGCTAACCTGATGAAATAGGCTCCCCTAATAGCCAAAAGATTGCACCCTGTACAAGGATTATACCTGTAAACCTTATCAGTTTAAATCTACCCCTGCAGTCACATTGGAAGGATGTTCCCACACAGGCAGAGTCTAAGGAAGTGATAAGGGACATGCTAGGAGAACCTGCTGTTTATGCAGGGCCAAGGGGGGAATGGCTGAAGCACAGCTTGAGAGGAAAACTGGGTGGGGGGAGCAGGTCTGACATACCAGTGTTTAGGAGTGTGAGGGAAGATAAAATGCCCTTCAGGAGGAGGTTCTTGGGGATTATAGCTCTACACCCTTGAGCACACTACTGTACAGCAGTCATGGTAATAATTAATAACAAGGAAATTATTCTCACCCTGTTCTGGTCACCTTATTAAAGTGAGGATATTGTGGAAATGGAAAAATCCCAGCAGGACAGCACCTAGGATGATAGATGGACGGGATGCATTTTTAACAGAGCTCACTACATTTCAGGAAACATATTTCTGAAGGGAAAGTAGTGCAAAGCTTTTTTTCTTGCCTACTCTGCTGCTATCAGCTGCTTTCAGAGAAAGGACAAGACAATGCAAGGTGGACGCTTGATCGGAACAACTTGTGACCAGTAATGTTGTGGCCTGTGATCCTAAAATGCTTTATTAAACCAGCAACCCCTCTTTACGTTTTTTTGTCATTCTCCTTTGCCATTTGTGTTCTTGCCAAGATAAGTTACAGAAGCTGTATTTTCTTAATGGCCAAATTGGCACACTAAATCTAGAAAGAGATGCTTTTTGTTCTGAATGATTCCTAGAATCCAGTTTTCAAGTGTTGAAGGCCAAGCTGTAGTTTCCGTTTTAATAAAGGAAGCTTTTAAGTAGTCGCAATGAACAAGAAGTCAAAACAGGCTTTTGATGTGTATTCTGCTATGGCAAAGCTGACATGAACATAAGCAGTGGATTTTGACCTACACAAATGTGCAGGAGGGCATAGATTTTGGCAAAGCTCTGCTAGGCTTTTAGCCACAAGCAGTTCCCCCAACAGGGGCCCTGGAAAGCCCAGAGGTCACCTCTTTTGTCAGAAAGCAAACCAGGAACCCAGCAAAGAAAAATTTCCATAAGATCTTTCAGTGCCTTTTGCTCTGCCCCTGCAAATTCAGTCCCAGACTGCAGCTTCTCTTTCTAAGGCTTTTAAGTGACATGGTGTGCTGACAGAATGGGACATTCACCTTATCCTCACTGAGACACAAAGCACAGACCTTTTCCAAGGATCTGTGTTACAGTTTAAAGGGGTCAGGAAAAAAAGAAAGAAACAAAAGAAAACCTTAGCCCTTCAAAACAATTGAACAAATATTTCCCCGGTTAAAAAATAACGGGCTCGGTTGGGGAATTTTAATTGTGTGTATAATGCATCTCAGATCTACGGTATAATTACACTCTGGAAACCATTGACTAATAAAAGGCACCAGCCAGGGGAAAGGATGCCTTCTTGCCATGGGTTGACAGGCAAGCAACAAACAAGGTACACTTTTTCACCTTCTATTCAATAAAACCAGGGTATTAAATATGCAGGCAGAGCACCTCGATTAAGCAATCCACTTCCTTCCTTTTCTTTTTTTTCTTTCTCCTTTTTTTTTCCTCTTCTCCTCCTTTTGTTTCCCTCAAGACTGAGAAGGTTAAAAAAAAAAAAAAAAAGCTATATATGAAACCCCCTGGCTATACGTGAGCTGTACTTTAATGAGGCTGCATCTTAGTACCTCTGCTATACTAAGTAAACATGTTTCTCCCCCTGCAAAGAAAGGCTTTGCTTGCCTGGGCCAAAGGGAAAAGAGCTTAGGGAATACTAGGAGGCTTTTTCTCTGCCCACACCTCTTCCTCCGACTAAAACAAAACCCTTCCTCACATTACAGAATGAATGCTCTTTCACAAACTTACAGCAATATGAGCTACTTCCATATTGCTCACAATGTATTTGAGCCTCTACAGGAAATCAGAGACCAGACAACTCACCTGAAAATCATGTTCCAGTTTCTAAAACATATCTAAATCCAGGAATCACACCTGGATTTAAACAAAAAAGCCAGGATGACTCTCTCAGCCATTTATGATTTCAACCCTGGACAGAGAACTGAAAAACTAGAGTCTTACATGGCTACATAACAGTACAAGAGTATCGTGTGACTACTACAAGAGTATCGCGTGACAATTTTGAGGCTCCTGGAGACATCTGGTGTGGTGTTTTGCTGTGGGACCCCCAACAGCTAACAGAAGGCTAACAGGTTCAAAATGCAACATAAGTCCCTTTTTCACCCTTCACTGCAGCACTGAGCAGGATTGGAGCATGTCCCTGACTTTGCCTCCCCTGCCTGGAACATGAACACTCAGCTGCTGCTGACATGTCTTTGTGAAGAAGGAGGAGGCAGTGAGCTCTCACTTCCAGCTTGCCCTGGCACTCTGGAAGGAGACCACTAAGAGGAATCCCTGCTTTCTTTGTCCTTGATCTACCCATCACAAGTCCCTGCTTAATGACCGCTTGAGTCAAAGCTGGTGAGCTGCTTCAGACTTCTCAAGCACTCCCTCCTTATGACTATGCTGACATGTCTGAAGTTTTGACTTCTCAGCTCCTGAGGAAGGAAGAAACAGCAGCAGAGACATGGCTCCCACAGAGTGAAGAGTCAGGTATTAAACTAGAAATCTGCATCCACATGCACCAAGTGGGTGAGCTGCTGTTTGAGAAACCCCACCGCTGATTAGCAAGCACTCGCGGTTTCAGACGCTTCCAGCCGCTGCACCTCATTTCCCACTGGAGCATGCAGGAGTGCGAGGCCAGTAATGACCGCGAGGAGCTCCCCAGGATGGGGAGCCTGGCTTTGAAACACGCAAGGGAGAGCGATTGAGCTGCGCCCGCTGTCACTGCCGGGCCTGGGGAGGGAGCGGGGAGAGAGGAGTTGACTTGGGAATGTTTCCTGACTCAGCAGCGGTGCGTCCATTCGCGGAGGCGCTGCCACTGCTAATAGGTTCTGGTAATGGAGAAGCCTCTCGCAGGCAGGACGGTGGGAGGCTGATCAGCTCCAGCAGAAGTGAGGTCAGTGGTAATGAGCGACAGTGATGAGGAATGCAAATTGCAGGAGGATTTATAGAGCAGTTTCTGCTCAGCGAGCAGATTCCAGATAAGTGGACTGTTAATAAGGCAGGCAAGCTCTTTGGCAGTGCCAGCTGTTGGAGGGGGATTTTTTTTGACTGGCATTCACACCAGCCCAGCTGCAGGGGTGCCGACAGCCCAGACAGCACTGCACATATATCCCTCATCACACACACAGGGGTAGCACGTGTGATAAGCTGAAAGAAATCAGGGGTAGATGGCAGAAGACTGCTTACCAGCACGCAAGGGAAAGCCCAAAAAGTGCACAGCTTAGCAGTCCCTTCCTTCTTCCTCAGAATACACCATGGTGTTAGATGAGTATCTCTCACTATTCCTGTCAGAAATGAAGTGACCTAAAGGCATGCACCAAAAATCCCAACAGAGCTGGGAAGGACAAACTTACCTTGCTTACCTCTTGCCACACAGGCTCGAGTCTCAGGATTATTGCTGCTGTGAATTACAAACAGTAGGTGTCACAGGCTCTGCTGAGGAATGCCACTCTCAGGGCAGTCTGCAGGACGTTGGTGACATGCTAGAAATCCCTTTTCTTTTGGTATTACTCCTTCTAAAAGCGGTGGGATTTTGTTACAATAAAGCCTCTCGGCATCAGAGGAGTAGTCAGTTTCTCAGCCAGAGTTGCCACTCTCAGCTGCTTGGTGCAGTGACACACCCAAGCCTGCAAAACTTTCATTCCCAGCACTGGCCTTGAAATTTTACTCCAAGTAATATGCCCACCAGAAAGTTGTTAGATTTAAGTCTTCAGGTTAAGGAGGCCCCACAGGTGAGCTGTCATTGAGCCATTGTTGTTGGTAAGAGCAAGTCCTCCCCATCAGAGGAGGTGAGCTGGAAAGCCCCACTCAAAGTTCTTGCTGTAAATCCTGTGCTGAGGCTGCCCCGGCAGGTTGTGCTGGGAATGCCCTGCCTCAAGAAAGAGAGGTGATGGGAGCAGGCTCTTCTGGACAGACCACCCCTAAGACAAAGGAATGGCAATGGATCCTGTCTATCAATGGAAAAAGCAGAACAAATTCCCAGTCCTTAGCCTTAGTCCTCCACTGAGAGGCTGTCTTCTCCTATCCATGTTCTGAGCCAGTGGACAGGGCTCTCACAAACATGCACACAGCAGGTGATATGGCAAGGGACAATGGGTGACATGGACGAGGGATGTTGGATCCTGCAGCAGCCACTGCTCAGACTGTGTTATTTGTGTGACCACAGCAACCATGTGTGTTCCTTGGCTTCCTGACAGCACCAGCCCTCCTGGCAACATTTGAGCACATCCTTCTGGAACAGCAGAGGGCCAGGACAGTGCACATCTGCATCTAAGCTACACCACAACAGGGGTGTGAGAGACAGAAACTAAATGAGCTCATTTCATCCCGAATACATGAGACTTGACAAGCCTATTAAAGGGCTGCAGCCTACTGTGTCTCGTTATGAAAAATTAGTGCTGTCCTATAAAAATACTGGAGACAGTGTGTCACTTAAGGGAAGAGTGTCTTGAGGATATGGTCTTTTCTTAATAGGCCCTACATCATCAGGGACATACATACATCAGGAGTGAGCCAAGGGGATTTGGACCTGGGAGCTAGTATTGCTGAAGTCTGACACCTTTAGGATACTCTGGTTTGCCCATCTCTTCCTGCTTGAATGAGGAGCAGCTGCAGTAGCCAGGGGTTAAATGGACCCAAGAAGAATTTTGCTTGGTTTTTGCAGTGTCTCAGTGAAAAATGCAGTAAGAAAAAACAATAGGTTGTATTCAAACAGAAAGAAAACTGTGTAAAGGTTTTCAGCAAAATAAAATTAAACCACAACCATTTCATCTTTGGCCAAACTCAAACTGGGTCAATTCAAACACAATGTTTTTTTCTTCTCTGGGTTATTCCAACTGCTGCCTAATCTTTTATTTTTAATGTAGATCAGTGTTAATCCCATTTCAAAAAACAAAAATATTTCTATGAAAAGAATGTCAAAATTAAATATTTGAGCGTTTCAAAAATTAAATACTTGAATCAAATCTAAGATGTTTGACATTTACAATAAGTCTTAGCTCTTTTCCCTCTACGTTTTTTGGGGGTTTGGTGGTTTGGATTTTTTGCTGTAATTCTTTGCCAGACTTAGTCTAAGCATATCCAGAATTTTGGCTTTTTCATTTTCTCCCCACTTCAGACCCTGACACACCTCTTTTAGTGTTCATTAAGGGGTTATCTCCACTTGTCAGGTTGAACCTTCTCATGGCTCTGGGGACTGACCCAGTGTAAGAATAAGTGTTTTTCACTCTGTCTCTTCCCCAGTATTTGGGAAAGACCCAGAGAACTCAAGCATCTCTATGCCATCTAGGACCTTCCTACCTTTGCTCTGACCATGGGCAAACAAACATATTACCTCTGTGTAAGTGAATGATGAATGGAAAGTCAAAGGTGAGTCCTACTAAGCTGTGCATCTTTACTGGCATGCATAAGCCACATGGGCAAAATGAAACTATCAGTCCCTGCTGAAGTGTAGTAAGGCCCTACCAAGAAAGCTATGGCTATAATGGGGAGAAGAGCAGTGACATCTCTTCTCCCCATTATAGAAATGCAATATAAGAGCAGTAAGAGACATTGGTCAGCACTCTCAGACATCAGACTTTCACATCTCAGCTATGCTCAAACAAAGGTTAACTCAGTGTCTTTTTCTGGCCTCTAGTCTTATAATTAAATTGAAAAGATTTCTCCTGCCAGTTACCTAGAAATGTTGCCTTCCAGACAGGCAGAGGAAAGAACACACATATGACAGCTGGAAGAGAAACCAAAGCGCTTTGCCTCACAAAAGAAAATACAAATGAGCAATCTGAGTGCCATCAAACCTGCTGTGAGAGAGAAAGAGAGAGAGAGGTAGGATCAAATCCCTTGTTAGACCTTAAGCTCTCTGGAATTAGGCCGCTTTAAGAAGTAAAAGGACTAGAGTTTAAAGGATTCTGAGAATTTCCCATTTCTTGAGATAACTATGACCTTTACAAAGAAAACTACAAAGAACCCAGAGCATAAAGGAATGAGACTTCTGTGTCTTTCTCTTTCTTTTTCTTCTTCCTTTTCTTTTTTCCCCCTCTCTCAGCTTTCTTTGTAGAAACAGGTAATTGTGCTGTGCTTTCTTGGAAGATGCAGCTCTCCCTCAGCTAGAGTTTCATAATAAAAGTGCCAGTACTGCCGCCCTTGGCCTGGTGGAAAATTTGCATGGAAAATACAGCCATGTGAGACTCATCATTAAAAAAACCCTACCTTTACAGTATTCTCTGGAGCAGAGGCAGAAAAGATACAACTACTGTGGTCAACTCTAGCCTAAGTCTGTTGAAGTCTTAGCCTAAATCCACTGATCTCTAAGTCAACTGCCCTAATGAAGATGGACAATTGCTGGCAGAGGTTATTAACCTCTTTTCTAATGCCTCACAGCTACACTGGCATGAAGTGGTATACAGTGTCCATTTCAGTTCCTCTGGGAGCTGGTACCTTATGTCCACTGATGCTCCACTCAGAGATGAACCAAATCCATCTGCTGAAATGTACACTGTGCTCTTCTGTTAGTCTGCCACAAAGGTTTGCATGCTTCAAAGAAAATGCTTGGAAGAAATTTCCTATAGCTGCAACTAGTTAGAGAGATGTAACTACAAGCAGGAAGAGGATGAGAAGGGAAAAATTTTCTTGCTCTGGAGAGAAAGGATATATCTCTTTCACATATCCAGACGCAGAGCACATTGTGTGGTCACAGGGGTACATGTATACATGCCCATCACATGTATACAACAAAGGTACTCTCTGTGGCACCCCTGCACACAAGGCTTTCACAGGCACACAAGGGACTGGAAAGACCCTAAATGAGGCAGTCAAAGCTCAGACTTGCATGGAGAGCTGTTACCAGAAACTCAAGTGCAAATAAAAACTCCTGTGAGCATGCAGTCATTTGCACAGGCCCAGACAATTCCAGGCATGCATGTCTGCAGCCAGATGTATGAGACAAGGTACCTGCACTCTGAGTGACAGACTTCATACACCATCTCACACTCTCAGGAACATGTACATATTCCGAATCCCAACAAACTTAGGTATAGTAACTGATTCATACAGCAGCACAAATGTAAACCTGTTCCAAATAGGTTTTCACACAGACTTGGTAATAAACATCCACACACATCATTGAACAATTTATCTACACCCGCAGGTATTCCTGGCCACAACCCATGCAGGCACAGAGAAATGCGACAGTTGCCTAGCCAGATGCAAATCAGTTGTAGGCACAGGAATGCCTGCTTACCAGACTGCTACCAGGAGTAACAAACCTCGCTGGGAAGGTCTGCCTAGCTCTTAGAGACTCACTCCTTCTCTTTGAGGTTCAGCTTCTGCATCCACTTGGTGTTCTTTGTCTGCAAAAGCTCTTTCCATTTCTCCATCCCTCTTTCTCTCCAAAGCTCTGTTCAGAGAAGAATAACACAGCTGAACTAGTAGCCTAACACATAGCTGTCTGATGGCCTCCCTTTAATTTCAGTTTGCCACTTGGCCACGTGGACAAATGCATATTTAGCTGCCAGTTGCAGCACAATAAAAAGTAATAATAAAAAAAACCCTCAAACATTAGAAGGTAAATGAAAGGGAGAAAAACTTCAGGGCTAAATCCCTCATTGGGTGTCAGGCAGCTAAAATCAACAGTATAACACCAGAGCTGAACTTGGCCCAGCATGGTGTTTTGATGAACTAAACAATTAATTAAGAAATATCTCCCCAGCAGATCTATTCTTGGGGCAGAGTATGTGAGGAACATGCAGATCCATGTAAGAGTTTTATTGCCACCATTACATGCCAGAGAATAGCATATAATTAATTAAAATGATGGCAAAGATTAGATCCAAATTCCTATACACAGTGTGTACACAGCCCAAACAGACAAAATAAATCAGAGCGCCCGTACCCTAATCCAGCTGCTTCAGAGGATTAAGTAGGTGCATTCTAACCACAGGCTCAGAGCAGCCCCACTCAGTATGCACAGAGCTGCCCTGTGTACAACCATGTCTAAGGGATCCCAGGAAAAGTACCTCACTTCAGATGAAAAATATAATTTGGGTTTTGATCATCTCCCATCATTTATGATGTCCTGGCTTGCTTTCCCTCCCTAGATTTTGGCCTACACATCCCAGGCAAATTCCACATTCATCTCTCTTGAAGCCTCTCCTGTAATGCCACCTGAGGAAGACATAAGTTTTCATTGCTCTACCAGAATTTTGTGTGCTGTGCTTTGTTATTTAACAGTTGATGAACCAATCTTGAGGTGGCAGCACTGAAGACAGAAGGTGGGGAAGAGTGGGGTTTCTCCCCCCATATTAATTTTGTTAATATGGACTATACAAGAAGGCTGAGGTTACACTTCTTGCAAAGCAAGTCAGTCTTTTCTCCATCCATCATGAATGATTTTCCATTTCCCATGAAAAAATTATTTCTCAGAATGAAAAAAACCTAATGCAAATAAAATTACAAAGAAACACATCTTTTCTTGCAACAAGGGTGAAATTCATTAATTGTGTCATTAATCATGGGGTTAACTCCACTCCTGGAGTGTCTGAGACTGAATTAATCCCATTGCAGCTGCTGCGAGACAGAACTCTTACGTTAGGTAAGAATAGAGCTGGGTGGTCCAGCCTACAAAAAAATATCATAATTTGTCAGAAAGAAAAGCTTTAATAACACATACTTTTCCAAATGAATAACTATGAAAACAAACAAACAAACAAAACCCCAAACCAGGCAGCAAAAAAAAAAAACCAAACAAAAAAAAACCCCAAAAAACCCTAAATAACATTAGTAGGAGGAAACCTTAAACTGTGAGTGAGTTAATACAGATGATTAGGGTAACTTCACATCTCCAAAAATAATTTATGGCTTTTAATAAAAATGGACCTAATGAAGTGTGGCCTTCAAAATATATTTATTAGTTTGTATTTTTCAGCTAATTTTGTATACTGACATCTTCTAATTGGGAAGATGGTTGTATGTTGATTTCACTGGGAAATACTAATACTTGTGTTTCTTCTTCTCCCATGTGTGAATTTGTGATGTCTGCAATCCAGCTGTGAATGTTTCTGCTGTACCAAGTGATATAAGAAGGGAGGTAACAAAGTGGAAGGATGCAGCAGAGTGGAGCTCTGGGGATCAGCCCCCCAGTGAGTGGCATGTCTTTAGGGACCTTGCAGCACCCAGCCGTTCTCATGGGGCACTGTAGCTGCTCAGCAGAGCAAACGTGCCCCTGCCCTGCAGGGCAGTCCACAACCCAGGCTGGGGCCATGATGTCAACATAACACTTCAATGTTAGATTTAGAGAAGGGGAATTACGCGTTTTGTTGTCTCTCTTTCTTCCCCACCTCCCCAGGAGAAGTGCAATCATTCAGGTCAATATTTTAAAAATATTTTGGCCTATTTTCTTCTTAAGCTGTTCTGAACTATTTAGAAGTTGTTACTTATTTTTTCTGTCTTGCTTTGTTGCTACAGCCATGAGAGAAAACTTTGATGTATGAACATTCACTGCTCTGTACAAAAACATTATGAATCATTGCATTTATTTCTGCTTCCTGGAGTACAAGTATCTTACTCAGCATATTTCATAACAAAATGTATTATTACATGTTTGCCTGAAGCCTACAGTCCCACTAATAGGAATCATAGCTCCCATACTAAAAGCTGATGGAGTTTCTGTCACAAGCAAGTTTTAAAGGGATATATAACGTATCTCTATATTATTTTGTATATGTGTATGTTATTTAATTGTGCTTTGCTCAACAGTAAAGTGCCATTAGTAAATGTTATTTCTGTGTGTGGTGGTGGATAGAAAGATGTCTCAAAGATCATGATGATGAATTGACTTTGGCAATATATATGTTATTTACAGATAAATCCTACCTCCTTTTCTTTATCCTTCAGCAGAATCACCATGGCTTCCTAGGATTGTGGTGAAACACAGCACTAGCATATCACTAGATGAGTAGGAGTTAATTTAAGGGATTCCAAACACAGATACACAGGAATGCATTTCACAGCAATTTTTACTTCCTCTATGTATTTATTCTAGTGAGAAGAAGCTTCCAAATTAGTAGACTTTTATAGATAGTCTTAAGTGCAATGTGGCAGAAAAGACTGTAGGCATCCTAAACAAGGATCAGACATCACCTAATTCTTTCATTCTTTCAAAGAGAAACATCAGCTAAGTCTTCAAGTGTTTATTCTTCTATCAGAATGATACATCCAGCATGCACTTTAAAGTATTGTCCCACATTTTACAATGACAAAATTTAAAAGTAAATTTTAAAGTTTCTTTTATTTCTGCGAGAGAGAAGGAAGGATTTGTAGTTATTATCTGAAAGGAAAAGTGACAAGTAGTTTATAAAAGGGACATGCTGGACTCAAGAGGAGTCACTAGAAGAGCTAATATTTATTACCCTCTTGCAATTCAAATCAACACAGTATCCCTGTGCCTAAAGGCATTGCTGTGCTCATATCAGAGCTGTGATAAAACTGCTGTGTTTCTGCCCACAAGGCATTACAATTATCTGCCTGCTTTTGCTTATGATTCAACTTCTCACCCACCTGTGAATTAGGGTGGCTTGGGTGTAGGTGCATGTTTGCTTCTGTCAGTTCTTCTAGAGGTGTGATAACCTCTGGCTAAGGAATGAGCAAGACAACAGTGAGATAACAGCTGTTGTGTATTTGAGAATATGTAAAAATAAATTATTAAAAGATCTGCTAGGGCTCCAGAAGTGTAAAAACTGTCAGAGATGTGAGGCAGGATGTGTTGGTGCTTGACTGTTCCATTTCTCCTGACCCAGTTTATGGTGCTGACTTTTTCTTACTATTGAATTTGATGTGATTACATTCTTGCCAGTCAAACGAGTAAGTGTTTATAAATGACACCTTGTATGCAAAACAAATCAGGATGAAAATCAGGAGAAGAAGCAAGAAAATGAAACCAGACTCAAATTTTCAAAATCCTATGAAAAAAAATAGTTTCCTTTAGAATTGCTTTTGTCTTCCTAAGAAGAAATTTACTATCTAACATACCTAGAGCATATTAGCAATTTTCCCTATTCCTTTCTTTATGTCACTCTTCTTCTCTTCCTCCTTTCCTCCTTCCTTGCTCACTCTTTATATCTATGCTCTAATAATTTGATCTAAAATGCATATTGCAGTTCAAGGCCAGTCATTTTCCTACTATTCACAAAGTAGTAAGCTATTCCATGACATCAGCTATTTTAAATGATCCTTCTGCTTGATTATTTGGTCGGTCATTTAGGGGTAATATTGGAATTATTAGACTGCTTTGAGAATATAAATCATATACCGCCAGACAGACGGGAGTTTGCCTTGTCCAAAAATATAAGATATATGACTCATTTTATCTTTGGTTTTCCACTGTAAAGAATGGGTGTCAGCTTCCTGTGTAATTTTGATTTGTTTATCCAGCAGTTTTGTTTGTCCACGCAGTTTTCTCTTTGCCAGTTGTGGTCTATATTTGGTTTCCATAAAAGGTATGTTTTCTTTGAGGCTATCTCTTCTTTTTTTTCCCCACTATTGCCAAAACCACAAGTGATGCACCATTACTTGGACTTTTGTTCTTAATTTAAACTTGGCGTAGTGTCTTCCTCTGGTGTAAAACATGAAACAAAATCCTTTCTGACATAAAATCTAGGAGGCAACTCCTTCATTAGAGACTGAGTGTGGGTTCTGTTGTATCAATTGAGCTTTTCTACTTTCCTTGCATTGGGAAGCAGGATATAAGGGATGGGGCAAGAAAATTGACCTGATGATTGAATATTTACTGGGGTCAATCTGTCTTATAGAGTATACAGGGCAGGCTGTAATAAGACATATAGAAGTTAAAAGTTGGGGAGAGGTAGTTTATTTTGACGAGGGTGTTCCATCAGAAAGCTGTACCAACTCTTTCTTACTTTTTTTCCTAGTCTGAATGACTTTGGTGTCTTTGAGCAAACTGGAAATATGTGAAAGTGGAAAAAATTGGTTCCAGTTGCTAAAACATAAACACATGTGGGTTTGCCCAGTAGCAATGGTAATAAGAAGTTCTGATGTAAAATACTTGTTAGACTAAGATGACAGCAGTTGAGAAGGTTTCTTCTCCTTTCCATGCCTTTTTATCCTCCCTTTTTTATCTTCTCCCTCCTCCTCTCCTTCATCCCCTTCCTCCATTTTCTTTTCTTTCTTCTTTACTTCTTTTCTTTACTTCTTTTCTTTATTTCCTTCCTTTTAAGACCAAACTTGAAATGCCAAATTGGTGTGAAGTATGACAAACACAGTAGTGGACAACAGGGAGGTAATAAGCATGAAAGCACAAAAGTTTCCTGTACTTCACCTTGTACTGTAAATACAATTTACTTATTCATCCTGGAAAGAAATGAAATTACAGTATAATATTTTATGTTATGCAGTCTTAGCCAAGGATATCCAAAACAATCTGTGAAGAGCATATACAAAATTTCTATGGATAGGATGGTGAGCTTACTTACCTCCTGCAGGCTATGGCAACCTCTTATTTTGTCATGGTTGTGCCATCTATTTGCCCACTCCAAAGATGTTTCACTGCAATCTCAGACAGCACTTGCTAAAGTTTTTTCTGAGAACAAACTGTTCAAGTCCAGCCTTTGGCTTTTCTCAGTCCTTCACCTCTACTGAAATTGGTATGAGCTCAGTCTATGTTTGTTGCAGTATAGAATATCACAAGCTAGTTCTTAATGACCTACCTTTCTCTTTCTGCCCTTTATTTAATCATTTGTGTTCTGGGGAAAGCAGCATTAAGTCAGAAGCCAACAAAAGGCTGTTGATTTACCTTGTCTTAGCCTCACAGAAGTAAGTTGGTGTGTTTGAGCTCTTTAGTGCCATTTGTATCTCAGCAGGGAAGAGAGAATTAGGATGTGGAGAAGGGAGAAGGTTTGAATTATACAAGCTATACTGCTTTATCACAGTCTCTTTCTTTCCTTGCCTAGTTCTGAAGTGGAAAATGTTGCTATTTATGCTTTCAAACACGGGGGAAAAGAGAACATACCTTTCTATTTGTTAGAGCAGCTCAGTTCAGATATTAATATAAATAGTGTCAGCCTGGAACTTAAGGACGATTGTTCTGTATTTTGTAAATAAAGGTGAAAAAAACCACAACAATTTGAACAACTAACCTAACTCCTCCTAAGCAGATCAAGTACTCTGCTATTTGGCCTAGATATATAAACATGAATCTCCAGGTGTCTGCATCCTTGCTGTTGTGATGTTTGACAGTGCAAGTCATTCCAACTTCATTCCTACTGACATTTTTAACTGATGCTTTTCTGAGATTTTCAAAGCAAAACCCATAAGAGATCCTAGCACTAGCTCTACAAGATTTATCATCTTTACATGAATATTACAGCAGGCTGGGATCTGTTGAAAAAGCAAAACTTCATTTTGTAGTGTTCTAATTTCTTCCTATCTTTATCAAAATTTTCAGTCAGCTATCGTCTGCATCGAAAATAAAGGAAAAGAAGTCTCCCATTTAGGTAAGAGCACAGCTAGATAGTGCTTTTGGCTGGCAGGATGTGACTTGTCAGTGTTAGAGCAATGAAGAATACAGGTATACAGTTAAAGTCCCCATTTCTGTGCACTGCAACTGAGAGAAGAGCATCTGAAAAGCCTGGGGAAGGCTAGTTAAAGCCTGGGAAGGCTAGTTATATATACTTATATACACACACATATATATATATGTTAGTTATAATTCTGGCTAAAGTCTCATATTTGGTGTAAGTAATTTCTGTTGCTTTGGAGTTTTCAACTGTAAAAGTGGTAGTTTATTGCCTTCAGTACAAAATACTGAAATGGCTAATTTTTGTAATGATATCTAGTAGTAAAAGAGAACTAATATATACTGTTACTTTCATGTTAAAATACACTGTGGTATATTTGAAATACTAGTTTAAGTTTTTTTCCCAACAGAAAGGCTCACACTCTCTATGGCACTTTGATTTATTCAGGATTTCCATGTACAGTTCATTGGAAAAATCCCATATAAACCACAGTTATGTAGCATAGCTTATTAGAAAAATCTATTTTTCTTTATAAGTTTCTATATATTATCTAGTAGGGAATTTGTCATTATATCAGTAGGCATTTCTATCAGCCCTCACAAGAGTAAGAAAATTGAATTTTGTTTAGCAAGGATCAATTAGAAAAATAAAGATAAGGCTTAAAGGACAAGTCAGAGGAGCTAAAGTCAAGTGGACTCCCTGAAGTATTAGAAGTCTGCTCTTTGTTGTTCTTGACTTTTTTTTCCTCTTAATCCCGTCTGAGATATTCTCCAGCCATATAAAACGAACTTTGTTTTTATGCTGTTCTCAGGGCTTAGTTGAGAAAGAGGAGTGCAGCTGTGATGGCCTTGGCCATAGACTTTTTCACTGAGACACATTCCTTTCTCCTTGCCTGCATCACTGGGCTCTTGTCCAAAACCAACTCCATCGTGTTTATATTGTGTCCTCCTATGCTTCAGCCTTCCTTAGGATCCTGTCCTGCTCAGCCCTCACACTATGTCACATTCATCATGACAACTTTATTCCCCTTTCCTCAGACTAAGTTGTGAGAACTGTGTCACACCACTGTGCTGAGCACATTTAAGATTTTTTTGGTTAGAAAAGATATGGACAAACTGTTACAAGGATATCACGAGAAGAAAAAAAAAAAAAACAAACAACCTTTTTCAGCCAAAATTCTTAATACTCTTCATAATTTTAGCTTCAGCTAAATGTTCAACTTGAATGTTCAAGTTCTATCAGTCAGAATTTCTAAAAGATCTAAAGCTTCAAGCGCCAGACTGCCATCCAAGACTTTTCTTGGATTGCTTCATGCCTTTTTGCACTCTTCTGCTTCTGATATCCCAACCCCTTGATCCAGTGTTCTTAAGACTGAACCATTTGCTTGTAACTCTTAGCAGAAATACATGGCTGCTAATGCTAAGACTTTCTACAAAGTAGTGAATACAAACTGACAGGCAATTCAATTTTCATGTGCCTTTGAAAACTTTCTTAGCAACTTTACCCTTACAATGAAAGAATTGTGCAAAACTTTCTAATCAATTTGTGTCAATGTATTTTGATGCACAAAATGAGGTGAGTCTGATTTTCATTTAAAAAATTACTTTTTCTTGTGTGGTTCACTTTTGTATTAATATTGCAGTTCAATTTTTCAGTACTGTGACAACTGCATTTTTCTTTATGCAAAACTTGAGAAAACAAAACTGACAAAGGTTATAGAGAGAAATGCATATAATTTGCACAGCCCTGCAATTTAATATACAAGTGATTGAATTAAGAGTTTGTTCCTTTCCTTCCGTTTCTGATCCCCTTCCTTCTTTTCCACTCCCTTTCCTTTTGATGAAATAAAATTACATTAAAAATCTAAGTCTCTCTAGAGTACTAGGTCACATTTCACCATGAAAGCCAGTGATATTATGAAAATATATGAGGATCTCCCTGAGGCCCTATGTTACAGTTTTGTATCTAGTGTTTATCAGTGATTTATTTGTCTGTTGTGCAGTGCTCCATTTCTAGATGCTGCAAATACCTTTTCCACAGCTGACATGTCTCTTGGCTCATAAAATTTTCTCTAAATGAAAAATATTACAGATCTGGCCACAGTAAATAGCAGGAAAATAATGTCATGGTGGAGGTTATTCATAAACAAGTTACCCACCACATCTTCCATCAAGTAACACAAACACAGCAGTGGATTATCCTATCTACATATGCTGTGTGTTTTGTCAGAAGCATATAAACACAGCCAAATGCAACTTAATGAACTATCACTATTTTTTATTTTTAGTTAGAAAAGAAAAATATTTCTTCCAGTCCCTCCTAAATGATAAATGAGAAAAAATCAGAAAACACATGAATATATATATATATATATATATATAATGTAAAGCAGGAAGGGCATTTAATTTTGAAATTTCAGTGACACATCATGGCAAGTGTATTTACTAGAGGCTTTTATAAAATCTGTTTCTCTACACAAATAACTCCTTTTGGTGTTTTTAAAGAAAATTTTGAATTACCTTTAAAATCCAGACACACGTATCGGGCTATAATCCTTAAATTGTGAAACAAACTGTGTACACCTGGAGTTTTTTGAAGCTGAGGGGAAGTTTTTTAAAAGTGCAAATAGCACATAGGTACATGTAATTGTGTAAAAGCCCCTTCTGGGAATTGTCTAGAGTGCAGTCTGCCTAGATGGTCCACTTGCTTTGGGTGGTGGTGGTGTGTCTCTGCAAACCCAACTGCATGACTGAGATAATGGGATTAGTCCAAACCCAATCTGTCTATCATCACAAACTTGAAGGGAGGGTTCACAAGAATTTTTAGAATGAGAATCAGGCAAGACAGTATATAATTTATGGAAAAGCCTGATCTGGTAGGCATGAACGTTCCTGATCCTTTACTATGTCCTTTACTGTGACTCCCGTGTCACTGCATTAGTATCACTAAAACTGAATGGAGTCTCATGTTCTCCTGGAAATGGTTCTGCTTCTCCTGCAGATGGCTGAGTGTTGCTTCCCATTCCACCTGTACATGATGCACTCATCTATTTAAGGTGACTTTTAGCACTTTTAAACTGACAAGCTTGTGGGAGTTTGCAAGATGGAAAGTAAAGAGAAAGAAAATGAAGAGTATAAAATTTAAACTAGATTTTTGAAAACACATTTTTGAGTCCCTGAAAAGTTGTCCTGGCCACCAACTTACACAAACCAGTATAAAATACCTGTTGGGGGCCACCTGGCCATAAGGACCTTCCTTACCATATTAAATATAGGTTTCTTTTAAATATTACACTTAGATATGTTCCTGATAATTGGATGGAAGACACAAAGCTGGGCCATCCCATTGGACTATAACTACTGGACCTCCTGACAGCCATAGCATGTGTTCACAAGGTGAAACTTCAGTTGAAGAGTCAGGGAGGTTCAGACTCTGGGTAGGAAAGAGCAGGAATTTCCTATATTCTAGATTTAAACTTCAGCCATGGGATTATAACTCACCTGTTGAGCTTAGTGTGTAATAGGTGTTCATGAGTTTATCTAATTTCTTTTTATACATAAACAATGCTCAGGGCCCTCTGCATCCATATGTACCCAAATACACAGATTTTTATTATTTTCAAGTGCATGGAGTAGCACAATTTTCCAGGAAATTCCCAGCTGAGAAATGACTTCAGGCTGCAAATCATTATTCTGATCTTTCTTCTTGTCATGAATTCTAAACCTGCAGGAAATGTATTCTCATACAGCTGAAGGGTGAAGTAATTATAGGTTTTCTTTGCTTTGGACACAGTTATTTCTCTGGGGGTTCCTTTCCTAAATGTGGAGCATAAGAACTACCTAAATAATCCAGGTGTCAGAAATTGATTCGTGCAATCGTTTTTATAGTGAACTGAGTAGCTGAGCTTTCTAGACTCCTGAACTCTGCTAAAGCTGTAAGGATTCTCCTGTGTAAAATTAGGATATGAGGCATTTAACATTTCAAAACCTTTTTTGCATGAAGTTAGGCCCAAGCTTTGCAGGATAAGTTCATGTGCGTTAGGAAAATTGCTGTTTGAATTTGCTGTGATTATGATGAAGAAAACATTTCTTTTTCATTTTGCTTACTCTCTTTGTTGGCAGTCATTATTAGATTTTAAGCTAGAATCTTTTAATTAATAGGCAATTGCTGAAGTTCTACTCAAATTTGTGTCAGTGTTTAGTTGAATAATTATAAAAAACAGATTTGAAAATCTCTGGCCCATGCTAGAAAGTGCTCCATCATTCTTACCTCATGATTAGCTGCTGTCTTATAAAAAAACCATTACATTGAACTTTGCACTTGAATGGCTGTAATTTATTAAATAAGGAATAAGGTTATCCTCATCTGCATTTTGCACTATGCTATACTTACCTATATATAAAGGCTTATCCTGCTGCCTTTGAGAATTGTGGGACCATCACTTGGACTTGAAAAACTAATTTAGGTCCTTTTGACTCTTTCATGGATGTTCTTTCCATGGTTACCATAAAAGAAAGAACTTTAATATAAAATACTCCTTCACTGAGGTGTTGTCTCAGGTTGAAATAAACAGTTAGAAAACACTAAAAAAACAGACAAAAAATTTTCACTTGCTTTACAGTTGGAATGAGAGTTTTAGAGGAGAGGACTTCGTTGCCAGAAGCAGACTGCTGGGAACAGAACAGAACTAAGAGAGTGAGTGGGTGTGCAGGACAGGAACTGAGTTCTGTGATACATTTCTTAATTTCCAGTCTGTTCCTCTGAAATAACGTTCTGATCCTTTAATTCTGTCCTGGTTTTCCCACTACAGGGTTGCAGTATTCATCTGAATACTGAACATTTTACATCAAACTGATAGGTGATGTTGCTTTTCAGGGGAATTAATGTAGTAGCACCAGCTGCAGCACACTTAGAAGTATTTCAATTTCTTGGTTATTAAAATCTACATAGGAGTTCTACGCTTGCCAGCCAGAATTGACAAAATGTCCTAGTGTTGTTTCCATTGGTTCAGTTTCTTCTGTAGAAACAGCACTGAACCCCAGTGTAGAGCTGGTGTGGAACAACATTGAAGCTCCAAGAAATAGAAGAATGTGTGTATATAAAAGCAGTTCAAAACATCATACTGCTGCTCCAAGAACAGTGGTGCTATTGGCCATTTTTATTCTCTCAGGTGTTTTGCTTCTTAGGCAGGACGTGTGTTATATTCAGTAGTACAGTCTTTAAAATTGGCTCTTAAAATAGTTTAATGTAAATATACTTACAGGTAATAGACTCTTCTCTCCCTGTTGAACAGTGCAGGTATTAAACTTTTTTTAGAGGAACTGTAGGAAGTATAAAGGGATTCTGATTTTCTGAACTCTTACTTTCTACTAAAAGCTCCAATGAGTTCACAGTGCTACTCCATATTAAAAAAGTCATTCTGTGATGCATTCAGCAAACTTTAGTCCTAGAAGTAGGACATCAAATATTACTCTATGGTTAGAAACTTCTTTATTATTTAAGAAGCAGGAGTAGCACATTTTTAATGTAAATTATGCATGGGAATTAAAAAATTCCTGGGTGACTGGAGGTACAAAGCCAATTAAAGCCCCAAACTGTTGAGGTAATTTAAATATCTCATCTTAAATGAAGTACAGAAAACAATTATGATCTTGTGGTAAAGTTCATGAAATAAGCTGCAGGGCTTCATAATTCCTGATTGTGTTGTAAAGTGACATTTTTGATTCTGGAGGAACAGTTTTCTCTGTGCCCAAGTTCCATACCATTAAAGGAGGAATGGCACTGCAGAGACAGTTGATGATGGTAAATCAGTTGGGTTTTAAAAGAAGTTCCTGTGCTGATTGCAATAAAAAAAAAATAAATTAGAAGCACTATCAAAAAACACAGTACAATGATATCTCATTATCTCTCTTTTTAAAATCAGTCTTGACATAAGGCTGCTGTATGTTGACTTCAATTTCTTGGGGTTTTTTTTTAAGACTTCTTGGCACATGCAGAATGCTTGGTTGCCAAGAACAATCAATTTATAGAGATGAGAATGGCTTCCAGAACTATGAATATTAAATGATGTCTTAAACATTTTCTATAAAAACATATTGGTGGTTATGTTTGAATGGGTGAATTCTGACTGCTGCAATTGCTCCTTCAAATAGTTATGTAGTAATGTAAAACTCCTCTTCCTTACTCCTTTCACTCTCTGAAGACCAAATCCAATTCTCATTAGTAGGAGCATTAGTTCAACTATTTTCAACAACTGCAGTTGAGGTCAGTGAGGGCACTAAGTTGAAAAGAAAAAGGTTAAATTGCAAATATAAAATCATAGATTGTACTTAACTGTTTGGTAAAGATCAATAAAATGTGTGGAACTTTCAGCAATCCCTAGAGGCAAGCTCTTCAAAACTGTCAGGGCCTTCTGTTTCCCTCTTTCTGTGGCAGTGACATATCTTAATGCTGCGGAGAATTTGGATTTAACTGATGTATCTAAAGCCCCACTTTACAAATACAGGCTAATTTTCAAGGAGTCTTATCATGCAAATAGGAATTCATGGAGTTTTGAAAATACCCTTAAGAACTTACCAGCATGTTAGTCAAGATGCCTTTAAAAATCAGACACAAGTGACTTCAAAACTGGGGTTAAACACAGATGTTTAAGATTATTGACTCCTGTTTATGTCAGTGGGAGTTAGATGCTTAAGTACTTTTGCAGATTTGGTCATTGGGATGTGAGAATGCTTTACACTTCTGAATCCATGTCCCTGTATGCAGTCATCTAAGTATCAATCCCTAAGGATGAATACGTGCTTCATCTCATATGTATTCAACAGCTTCCTGTGGCTTTAATTTTAAACTGCAATAAATTGCAAGCTTCCAGTACTTTTTATGGGAATTAGATGATAAAATACATCTGAAACCTTTATCTAATAGTTTTTCAGATTCAAGATGGATTGCAGAATGTTCCAGATATAAATGAGCTCTGCAGGTTTCTGAGCCATGTAGTTGAAGTATCAGGAGTGGACAAACTGTTGTAATACCAAGTCCTACACGAATTACTTTGCTTTGTCAAACACATTAATCCATAGAAAGAGCCATACTGCCCTGTATCACTTAAAGCAGCTGCAGTCTCTTTTAAAAGAAATATTTCAGTGCTTTCAAATACTTATTTGTTTCTGGTATTTGCTTAAGCACCACTGTTATGAATGAAATGTAAATCTGGAAGTATTAGACATGTAATAGAGTGATTCCATCTTGGCACTATTGTAAATGCAAATATAGTCATTTTGCATTTGGGTAGCTAAACAATAGTCTGGGTCAATATTCTGTGTAAAAGGAAAAGAGATGGGCACAGAGCATCTGTAACTGCATTACTGAGGATATATCAACAAGCTAAAATGGTCAAGATTCCTCCTGAAAAATTAGAAACATGAAGAGGAAATTATTATTATGCCATTAGGGGGAAAAATATTCGATGTTCTGAAAAAAGAGTTTAGGAATCAGGAAGGCTCATAACACCACAGGAAGGACCTAAAATCAGAATTAATACTAAAAAACCAAGGAATTGATGTTGATCCAGAACTTCTACTAAGGAAAAAATTACATAAAAACAATTGAGCTAAAATCTAAAATCTTGCCTTGCTTAAGACAATATAAATATTTTAGAAGTTCCTGATTCTGCGTATATTGGATGAAAATGAAGATTCCTTTTGTGTTCAATGGATTTGCAAATGGATTTTAGGCTGCTAGATCATACATGCTTGCACTATGGGATAGAAAAAATCCTGTTCTTGGAAAAGAGCTAATGAAAGCAATATCAAGAATACTCTTGAGAATCACTGGGACTATGCATGTGAGTGAGTGTACAAAGACTTTTAGGATAAGGACATGGAAAAGTAAATTATGTGGCTCTCCAGTATCTCTGTGTAAACTCAATTTTTATATGAAGATTTTTGTTTTTCTTGGCCCTTCAAAAATTTTGCTTTGTTTTTGATACGTTTTTGAGTGTATTTATTTTGGTTTTAGGGCCAGTAGTTAAAAGTGGGGAAAGATGTAATTGTCTTTTCTTTTTGCTTAATATTTTAAGTATACAAAATAAAACCCATAATTATTCAGTTGGCTAATTGCATATTTTTTCTGGCTCATTGTTATCAGTAGACAGTAATTTGTTGTCATAGATGGTCTGTTGGGAGAGAGAGTTAGTCTAGTCCAGTGGTGGCAGAGCAGACAGGAACATGAATTACTGAATTACTTCAGTGTTTATTTCTTGACTGGTTTGAAGCTTCCGTGCTTGTTTCCTCCACTCCATGGAATGGCATATAATATTCCATGGGTAAAATCAGTGAGAAGCAGTCCTTCAGCAGGGCCAGGTTTTACTCCTAAGGTTTATCCACAGTAGACTTGTGACAACAAACTTAATATGCTTAAAAAGCCTTCTTTTAAGACAGTGATGTAGGTTTTGTGTACTAATTAGAATATATGTTGTTCAGAGAACATAATACTCGGAACATTTCATGTGACAATGTTTAATTGTCACAGATGAGGGATTTTCATTCTGTGGTCTGCAGTTTCTTGAGGTGGCTTCCAATATACTACACACTGGTTGAAGTACTTCCAGGAGGTCCACACAGAGGCCTTGACTGCTAGCAAAGTATCAACTCCTAAATCTTTTGTGGCTTCATTTATAATGCTTTAAATTCCAAAATAATTTTGGGACACTGAATTTAAAAATATGAATATTTCTTAGCCTGCAGTTCAAATTCTTCAATATTAGGGCTATTGCCATCGAAATAGCTGTAGTCATATTTTTTTCTGAAAAGTCAGGAGAGGAAAACCATAGATGTAGTGGGTCTGTAAATGTTGATGAGTGCTAAAGTTGAATTCCATAATCAGGGAACAAAAAGTTAACACTAGGAACACAAGGAAAAAAGATGTGTCATATCACTTTATAGGAAGTGTTAGCCCCATTGATATAAGCCTATTGCATCTAGCTCCCTTCACACCATTCTAATGGTAATTTTGATACAATCAAGCATGTACATATCCAAAGGAAAAGTACATTGGAACTGGGTGGCTCTGGGATAAGCAACTTTAGGATATTTCCTTCTTAAAAAATGGTCTGCAATGGGACCACAATCGAAAAGCAGTATTCCAGGTTATATTTGGCCAGACATTTTATTCAATTGAAAGAAGAAAAAAAAAAAATCTGAGTTAAAATATGGGGAAAGGAGCAGAGTCTTGGCTATGTCCCAGGTAGTTAGTGGTCACAGGTGATCCTAGTATACAAGAGCATGAGAACTATGAGTTTACTCCATCCCCTGAAAGCTAACGAGGGATTCTCTATCTTGCTTCATGAGGTTTTTTGGTGTCTCAGCACAGGATGGCTAACCCAAGGGCTTCTGTGCCTCTTATTTTGTGTTTTGAGGGTTTGAGCCAGACTAAAGTAGAGACTATATCTTCACTGACCTCCTGTGCTAAAGTGAATTTCACCCTAAAGGCCTCTTTTGGAATAAACAGCTTTTATTTCCTTAAGTAAAAACAAAGTTTCTTCTGATTTGCTGAAACCAGATAAAAGAATCTAAATCCATTCAGTTGTGTTTGGTTTGGGTTCTGAAGAAAGGCTTCATCTCAGTTGGGTTCTTACTGCAATTTATTTTTGAGGATTTTTTACATTAGGGAGAAGAAAGGGGATGTGGAAGGGAGAGATAACTATGTTAAATCAGAAGCAGCTCTTTTCTAAAAAGAGTTGAGAGTTCCTTTTTCCATAATTAGCACGGTTTTTAAACTGCTGACAGGGCTGTGCTGCTGCTTATTATGAATAAAAGCTGGACATGGATAAAGTTGGGTTGAAATCTTGCCCGGAAGGTTTTGAACACAGAACTATATTTTATGTTCAAATGTTATATTTTTATCTTAATTTTCTGTCCCTTTTGACTACTATTATGAGATTAAAGTTAGATGGATAAAGTCATTTGAGAAGCTGGGTAAAAGTTAAATTGCCTGAGTCAGTACAAACAACCAGAAACAAAGATGCATTCTTCCTGGGTTGAAAGGATTACTTCTGATCACTAAAATGGTCTTTTGTGACATTGAGATTAAACAACGTTATATGATAGTGCTCAGACTTGATTCTCCTCATTCCACTGGAGTACTCTTTCCTACCAGCTGCTTACTATCATCAATTCATCGTTTTCAGGTTGGCTCTAAGGATCTCCTCTCATTAAAGAAACATCAGATTGATCCTTCTGGGCATTTTAGGGATATCAAGACATGAAATAATTTAATTAATGATAATAAACAGAAAGGCTGAAACTATACAGTGCTGCTGTCAGTTAGGTTTGACATATGGTGGGGTGGGGATGGTGTGTGCACGATTTTTATCTGAATGCTAGTGGCAAAAAAAACCCATATGGCAGTACTTAAAGCTTGGGTCTGACTTGTACTCTGCATCTTTGCATCACTTACCTGCAAGTTGAGGACAGACAAAGTTTGGGCTATGTTCTGTAAAGATATGTTTCTATTTAATCAAGAATTGTTGCTATGAGTGTTCAGGTGCTCAGTCAATATCATGTAATTTTTATTCCTATTTAACTCATAAGGAGAGAATGTTTGGTTGCTGTGTCATGAGTAAAGTGCATGGGAGACGTGGAAGACTTGACTGAATACCTGAGATAAAAATGGAATCTTTCCTTGCAGGAATGTCCTCTTGTCTTCTCACCAGTTCAGCAGAAGTTTATCTAGTAGGTGAAGGTGTAATAAAAAGTTCACTTGCAGATGGGTCTCTGCAGAGAAAACCTGGGAGTTACAAGCTGGAGGTGTCACCAATTCAGAGATTTCTGTCCCAAAGGTGTCTTGATGGCTCATATGGAGATAGCATAGAGGGAAAACACTGTAGCAGAGAAAAACAAGCACAGAATACTAAGTGTTTTAAGTGTATGTCTATCTATATCTATCTATATCTAATCTATATCATCTATATCTATATATATCTATATATCATCTATATCTATACCATCTATATCTATATAATTTATATCTATATCTAATTTGTTTATAAGTATTTTTTCACTCCGTCTGTGTTTTCTCATTTTGGAGCCTGTGTTTTCATTTTTTATCTTTTTGTTTCTCATGATGACCTCTTTTCTAGCTCTTTCATTTTGTGTGTATGGAGCAATAACATTTCATTGCAAATTGTACATTTTAGTCCACATGACAGTCATTTTCTTCCTGCGCGTTTTCTGAGATGCTGAGGGCAGATGTCACAAACAGTTCTTTGCAGGGGTTAGCTTAGGCAAGTCCTTAGAGCTGTATCCCCTATGTGCTATGCACAGCACTGCCTCAGTATATACTCTTAATTGTCCTTTAGTAGGTCATCTGTCTAAAACCTGGGAGAACTGTATTCTTGTTATGAAATTTATTCCATCAATGTAACACAGAGACAATTTAAAGAGAATGCTTTTTGAAATGCTTTTATTTCACTGTAAATCTTGTCGTATGAAATACTGTTTTGTACACTTGGGCAATGCATCAACAGAAACATCACTCAAAGAATGAAGATAATTTCTTCAGTGTTTTGAGGCTTCCTATACTGAGCAGCATTCTGGGTGAAGGGTAGATATTTCAGTGCAAACAATTTATTCTCTTTAATCCAAAATATTTGCTGCAACTATTGCTAAGCAGTCCATAGAGCCATCTTTTATCTTCACCCAGATCAAAAAAAAGATACTTTTTTCTCTATTAGTTGTTCAGTATTTCAGATATTTCAACAGAGATATCATGAACTGGAAAAATTCTCAGTATAACTTGTACTCCTTATGTCTAGCATCTGTCAGCCTAAGGAAAAATGCAAATATAGAATCTTTACTCTTGATGGGAATGCTTTTCTCAGTGACCTTATACTCCTAATCAGGAAAATGTAACTGAAATATTCCTGTTTTTTTTTCTTTTTTTGGTTGGTTTATGTTGGATTGGGGTTTTTTGTTTATCTATAGGGTTTGGAATCTTTAAAATTGTATACCTTTCCAGATGCAACTGCCAGTGCCTAGGAATCACAAGATGTATTTCTGCTTCAAAGAAACTGCTCATGTGAGATTCAGGAAGAAAACAGTACCATTGCAGATGCCTGCAGATTACCCTGTGCATTTTTGAGCAAAGTATCTTCTACAGGTAGTAAGAAGTCTGTAACAACCATCAGTGGGAGTAGGCTAAAAAAATGGGCTTAGAGGATGTTGGGAAGCATGGCAGGCTATCAAGCTTTGCTGTCTGCTTCTAGCTCTGCATGACATGCCAGGTCTAAATGCAAGTGTAGTGGGAGGTTGTTTTGTCTCTCAAAATAGCTGACATTAAGATCTTATAGGTAAGTTTTAGATTTTCTTGGTATTTTTACACCATCTGTGATGCTTTGTTCAATGTTTGTCTTTTAATAATGAAAGTTACTTCACTAGAGCCAGTGACTTAGGAATGGGTGACTTATTCAGAAGGAAATTTTAATGCTATTGTGAGATAAAAATTGGCATTTTTGGGCTTGTCTGTACGTGTAGGAGTGAGGACTGCAATTTTTTGGCTTGGAAATATCAAAACAAATTCTGATTTTTTTTCATGGAAACATCATATTATATTAAAGATGGCAAAATGTTCTCTGTAATGCTTTCAGTTGTATGGAGCTTGTCAGAGAACAAAGCACTCTTCAAGACTCCCAGCAGGAAAACAGTTTCCACAGTGTGATTTGATATGCAGGCAAAACCTCACTTTCTGCACCTAGGATAAGACACCTTTTTTTTGCTAGGAATCACAGAACAGTTAGGGTTGGAAGGGATGTCTCAAGATCATCCAGTCCAGCCCCCCTGCCAAGGCAGGGCCAGCTAGAGCAGGTTACACAGGAAAGCATCAGGTGGGTTTTGACAAGGAATATACAAGCAGCTCCTGGGCAGCATTGCAGTTGTTTTGCTGCTTCCCTCCAGGTCCCAAATCACTTGATCACCAGCTGCCTCTTCTGCCCAGTTGTGAGAGTGGTGCTGGTGCTGGTGGCATGGCAGGAGATGCCATGCAGGATGTGCCTTGTCCCCAAGCAGCCGTTCAAACCAACCCACTCACTGCGTAACAACCTTGAAAAGTGCAGCTTAATGGGATTTTAAAGGATTTGAAACAAGACATTGAGGTCTCATTTCAGTTCACTAGAGCTGAACCAGAGCAATATTTTCTTTTCATTTCGTTGTGGCATACTTTTCTAAATCATCAAAGCTGCACCCTTCCAAGTTGAAATTTTGGGGAACACACCTTCTGAAAAGTATTTGGATAGAGTGCTTCCACTGGAAAAATTTTTGGCATGTTCCTAAATTCTGGGTCTCAATAGAAAAACAGTGGAAAAATAAGTATTTTTTTTTAATATGGGTAAACCCCTGCATGAATTCTAAAATAGAACCTTTCATTTTATTTGAATTTTATTATGTTACCATTTGTTGTCTTGGGAGAATATAAGGCTAAAGTGAGAAAAAATACTGGAAGTTGTTCAGTATTACATTAATAGTCCCTGATTAGGAGAAAATTAAAGAACAATACAGTAATGATAAATTATTCCAAGAGTGGCTGAAAATAGTGCATATGCTCATGGAAAATCAGGGACATAACTATGATACTTCAGATTGAAGAAAGTTCATTATTTACTGTTTTTTAAGTGGGATTGGCATACTGCAGGAAAAGCAGAAATTCACATACATAGAGGAAAAACATATTTTATAGAGTCTAAGAAATATTTGTGACAGCATGAATTTTTGCACCTATTCCTAAAATTGGACTTAAGTAAGATATAAAAAGAACACAAGTCTTGTGCCAGCTCTCTGCACAGGGGTGAATTTAATATAGAATGAATAAGGGTCTTTTACTTATTTTGTTTATTTTTTGCAGTCTCTCTTGCCCACTTCCTAACACTGTGTTTTTTAGATGGTATTTTGGACAGCAATGCACCACCTGTAAGTCAAATACCTGTAAATCAAGGGCAGTGTTTGTAGAAAAGTTAATATATTGCTTTCACGTAAATCAACATCTTGGTTTTATGGCTTCCTCAAATGTTAAGAAATGCACCAATATTTTTAAATGCTATAGTTTAGAACAAGTGCATAACATTTATGAACTAAACCAAAAGAAAAAATAAATATTTGCTAATAATTGGAACAGAACTGGACTTTTTTCCCATCAGGTGTGTAGCATGTGGTGCAGCACCTGATAATTACTGGCATCATTTGTGTGGTATCTTGTTGAGGACAACCTGTGGCTGCAGGTTTTGTCACTGTTTCACCATTAACCTTTTTTGTGAACTGTGATTTCAGCATGCTGATCTGTAAATTCAGCCATTTAAACATTTTAAGAACAAGATTTCTTGATGTTCATGGGAGTAATCTGGTTTCTTTTTAATATGACTGTTGTAAGTGGCGTTAACACAGGTAAATTTTCTTTTAATATTTATTTTTTAATGCATCATTAAAAATTTAGAGCCTGTGAGAAACCTCTGGGTGGTTTGAAGGTAATTTGCCTTTCATCAACAATTACTTTATGCCTGATGTTAAACAAAGTAGTTTGCACTAAGAACCTAGGAGGCAAGTTTGGACTTTTGTGTTTGAAATAAGGTATTCCTTTTTATTATGAAGAGAAATATAATGGCCTTCAGTAATGGGCTTGGACCACAATATATTTCACATATTATTCTATTTGGATGTTTCTTGAGTTCAGCTGAACAATTACTCTTTTTAATTACTTATCTTGTGTGAATTTTGATATATGTGCATGAATGCTTGCATTTGTAATTTATATTTCTTTTAAAGTAAAATTTGTTGGTAGATGCACTTTTGTGAAGGTAGTTGTTTCATGCAATTTTATTTTGTCCAAAGTTACCCAGGGTTGAATTGTCTCCAATACATCAGTAGGCACAAAACTCACAAAATTTTGTAATGTAGGCTTGCTTTCCTTTTGTGTCAGATATTTTTTTCATATTAATTCATATTAATTCTTTGGTAGATTCTTAAGACAGAAATCAGCCTTTTTTTCCCAAAAAATCTGCATGTAATTCATACAGATTGCAGGGGGAAAATTTTTGTTTGAAACAATCTTATTCTATACATATGCAAGCAATCTTCCTGCTGAGCTCTGAAGATAAGGTCTAATTTTTCAAGGGAACTCTCATACAAGAGGTGGAGGTATGCATCTGCTTTTTTTTTCTTTTCTTTTTTTTTTTTTTCCCCCAAATATCAAAAAGCATCTTGACTTTATAGATGTTAGAAAATTTAACGTAAACATTTATCTAAGCAATGGTAAACTTTACCTCAAGCATTTTTTCAAAGAAAGTTATTTTCATCCTACAGGGATACCATACATTAAAGAAAAAGTGCATACAGCTGTTTGTGGGGGGAACTGTATTCAGGAAGACACTTTGTGGCACTGAGAAACTTAACTTTGGGGCTACTTTCAACCCCCCTCAGTGCAAGAAGTAGAGTAAATATTTTGCTTTCCTACTGTGCTTTACAAACAATTCATCAAATGTTGTTATGTGAGGATGAAATGCACTTGTCCTCAGGCTTCCTCATGGAGATCAAAATGGTCATGTAAAAGGCATGAACTTTGAGCATTAGGTTATCATCTGTAGGTTGTAAATAGGAAGGTACAGCTATAATCTTGTAGTGGATGCTTTCTGCAGTTCTTTTTGAGCAAAATGTGCAATGCCCCTTATGGTAACTTTGCAGCTGAGACAATGTGATGGATGTGCTGCAACTCTTAACATTTTAAATAGGGAGTCTCTTCTTAAATCGTGTTACTTGAAAGCTCTTTCTGTTCAGGCTCATGTAATAGCCAATTTAATGGCACAGCCAGATCAATATTTAAGAAGGTGTTATTTTGCTCAACCATAGTAATTAGTCTGCTGAAGTCAATGGACAAGTTATAAAGCTCTAGATGTAGGAATTTAAAACAAAAGCACTGGAAAATCCTTAACTGTAATAGCCTCCATGTCATAAGGCAGTTGTGTCATGGTTAGAGACACGTTTTACAAATTGAGGTAATTACAGTGACCCTTTCATGCTCTGCTCTTCCTTCTGTTCACATATCACATTATTTTTCTTTAGTGATCTTACATCCAAGTTAGTATTGGGAATAAACCTCTCAGATAAGTACAAGCTAAAGTAAAGGGATGTAGTATATGTGCTACCCCTAGAATAGAATACTATTTAGGTTTTGAAATTCTAGGTTTTATACTAGGTCACAGTTGGACTTGGAGTCCTTTCCTATCTACCTCCAATTGCATAATTACACAGTCACAGACATTCATGGAGTGTAATTCTCTCTCCTTCTTCCTCCCACCACTCCCATCTCCTGTCACTTACAAAACCTGTAAATTATCTTTCATCAGACTGCAAATGCATGACTGTTTCCTCCTTTCAGAAAACACTGTCAAACCTGCCAAATTTGATGGGATTAGCAAGAAACAGGAGTAATCACAGAGGACATTTACTCAGGTAGTTACCTACTCAATGCCATAACTGTAATGTTTCTCAGCCCCAGCATTCCACTGGAATCCCTAAAAGGTCTGCCAGTAGTCTAAAGTAGTTTTTCTAGTAAACTTCAAGTTTTCTTGTCCCACTTAAAGGAAGACCCACGATGACAGCTGTGAAGCCACAATGGTGCTCCTCGTGTCTCTCCCCTCTTCCTCAAATTGCACAGGGTAACCTGTTGTGACTCAGACCTCTCTGGAGGTCGTAGGGTGATGCTCCATTACCAGGAATTAACCTCATACCATTAAAAAGGGGGAGCAAGGCACACTCATTATTGGATGTGAACTCTGCCTCTTCTTGTACTGCCACAGGATCACCCTGATTGCACATCATATTTTTCACACCTTTTAATATGTGTGTGGCTTAGGTGCGAGCAAGGCATTGGAAACAGTGCTGTTAATATGCAGTATTAACAGGCCTGTGTGGCCTGGTGTCTCAATCTGCAATAAGAGTACTTAGCTACTCAAATGCTGTTGCATTTGGAGGTAGAGAAGATATTTTTAAGAAGCCTTGATTCTTCAGCATGATGCACCTACCCTTGACTCTTCAATCTGAGGCCAGATTGAAACTAGCTCAAATCACACAGAAACTGGGACCAGACAATCAGAAAATCAAAACAGTCAAGTGTCAGCCTAGGTTCCCTTTTAACACTTTTTCATTTGCTACAGCTTTTGTTTTTTCTTTGACTTCCACTATAACTGACGTCTGCTTTTTAGATTTTTTTTTTTCCTAAAAAATCTCATCAAGTTGTTGAATGCTCAACACTTGCTTCTTTTCAGCCTTCTGAATTCCACATTTGCCTTTGTCAGAAGGAAAATGGTGCTTTCAGCTACAGATATTTCAGCTTCCATTGATGAAAGGACAGCTTATGGTATATAGGGAGATATGCTATCTTTTATTATAACAGCTGATACAGCTGAAGGAAAAGACAAGCTTTTGAGCACAAAGCCCTACTCAAGGACAAGCTTATGAGAAAAAATTTCACTCTCTGCTTGATCCACATTAAATAGAATGTGGATGAGTACAAGCTAGGAAAATCTCTGAGCAACAACAGCTGCTCCGTGTTTTGCAGTAGTTCAATACAGAAATGTTATTTCAGCCCAAACTCCCCTTTTTTTTTTCCATGCTGTGCTCACATGGAAAGCAAGTCAATTCCCTTCCACTTTCTTCTACAAGTCTCCCAGTAAATGTGTAGGTAAAGACATGAAAATATTTTAATAATGTACATTTTGATTTAGATTATTGAAGAGATTGTATGTATATAGAGACATGCAAATTCCATGCTTATTGTGGCCATTTTTGACATTTAGAAAAACTGGCCCCCTCAAGCAATATCTGCTCATGCTATCCATGAGCAGATTGGTCTCACCATCAATAAATAAAACTACTTCTGGGTCCTGGGATGGAGGTCAGCCCTGGGGCAGCTCTAGCCATGCTAGAAACACCTCAAAATCTCTTTAAAGCAGAAGTAGCCATGCCCTGAATCAATCTATTTGTCCGTGCTCAAAGCTGGAGCTGGATATTACTCCTTTCCTATCTACCTCCAAACATTCAGGACAACGAGTGACCAACTCAAGGTGTTTCCCACTGTATTCAGAGGGCAGAGAACAGAAAACACAGCAGAGAGAAACTCCTATTTTTATTTTCATTGTCTGGTACCTCGAGATAATAATTCAGTATCTTGGGGCTACCCGTGTTATGTCAGTTGCATTTTACTCTTACTCTTAGAAAACAGAGGCTGATTTTGCACCATCAGGGCTGTTTCTGCCTGAGAAATACACTGCATGCACATCTAACTCTCAATCTCTCTCCTTTACATTTATAATTGATGATTGGCTTTATGGTTAGTTCCTTCTTAAAACTGCGTTTTCCTGACACAATAGATGATGGGAATACTCTGTGATATCTGGTCTGGATTTCTGAGTCTCCAATAGTTGTAGCTGAACTTTTCAGCAAAAATTTAATATTTCCTAAAATATTTCTGGTAATGAAGAGATCATCACAACCACTGACTTACATGTTTATTGGTTAATTATTCTGAAAATTTAGAAATACATATGTATTTTCTGGTTTTAATCGGGGGCTTGAGCTTTCAGCCCTCCTACACCTTCTTTCTATTTTGCAGTTAACTGTCTACAGATGAGCCTTTGTGGTATTTGCAGCAGCCCACTTAGTTGTGTTAAGTCTGGCCTTGGGAAGAGGATTTTTCTCCTCTATGTGTATTAATCTGATTACAGCATTCATATAAAAGGTTGAGACTGTCTCTTCTTTTCTTATGTAAAAAAAAATATATATCAATCTACTCAAAATATTTATTACTTTATGGGTGATAAAAGTCATGACATTAAGAAAAAAATGTACTTTGCTTAACTTCATTATGTGTTGGAAATAGCACTTAAGGTGATCTAGAGTTTAGTGTTGGGAAAAACTGGCCTATTTTTGAGATGTGGTTTGCTTTGATCTCTTATTTCCTGGGGATTTTCCACAGCTTTTGTGTCATGAAAGCTGCTTTGCCTCTTTGACCTTAGTAGAAGTCATATAGCAGGCTGTTTCCTTGTGTTTGTATAGCCTGAAGTTTCTCTTTCTTCCCCTCACACTTTCTGTTATGTAATCCTTGACTACTTTTTTCCTTAAATAAAATTTTTTCCAAGTATCCATTCTAAATATCTCCTTCAAAGTGATGAGAGCTGCCTTGTCTTCATTCTTCTTCATTAAAATGATACTCAGTTTTAAGCACTGTCAGTAGACTAAGACTTTTGCCAGAAGACAGAAAACACTCAGTGGAATCTGGCAAAATTCTGGCCTTTTTAAATCTAGCTGGAACATACGCAAGAACCAAATCCATGGCATTTGTTTTGGGCTAATTCTTCAAATTTTAAACCATACACTTCAGACAGTTCATTTCTTTGCTTCTCTGAATCTTGCTGAAGATAATGTACATCCCCTTTATATCTATCATGATGGCATATAATGTTTCTGTTGTTTTGACATGAATTTCCTGCTATTTCTTCCTCTGCATATTTTAGAGTAGCAACTTCTAGTGAGAGAGAGAGAGAGAGATTTGAACATGCATATACTTTTGGAAAAATACAAATATCCTGGATGAAATAGCCAGGAAGGTAATTTTGTATTCTGTTAGAAACTCTTGAAATGAAATGTGGTTTTGACCCTGTCGCTGCCATGTTTATAGAGACAAGACATTCCTCTGGAAAAAAGTGCTAATGTAGTCAAAAGTTTGGCTCCTGTCAGTGTCTTCTGTGCACACACTTTATCAGAGCTTTAAGGAACCAAGCTATTCTTTTGTACAGTTAGCATTTGAAGAGCTTTGTGTGACACAATGGCTGTGTAGGAATGTGCAGTTTAAGGAAGAGGTGAATTTTTTTCTCTTCTTTTTCATGCCTTAATTTTTGCTCTCCTGAGTTTTTTCTTTTGCTTATGAAATAAAATAAATCCAAATCAAACACAGCTTCTTTGCTCTAAGTTCTTTCCTTTTATTTCTTTTTGTCTTTTCTTTTTTTTTTTCCTTTTTCTTTGCACTCTGTTGCTGAAATTGGGTTGAAAGTTTCAGTCCCATTTTATAGCAAACCCACAGTTTTGTAGCTTTTTCCATGGTGAATTACAGATCAGTTTGACATTCAAGGATGATAGACATGCACTTGGTTGGACTGTTGTATCTGTTGTAACTTGGGTTCATTATATTCCACTCTAGAAAAAAAAGTTTGCCAAATATTTTTATTGGCTTGTCACCTTTACTGTTATAAAAACATTATATTGCGAACCTATTAAAACCAGATTTTAAAATGCCTGAAAATCATAAGTATGTCTTGCAGTTATGTGTATGGAGTCATTTTAGTGAATGTCTGATTTTTCATTAAGTTTTTGTAAATTTTAAAATTGCCTTGCCTAATTTAAAAGCTCCTTAGGCACCAGAAATGCTGTCTTTTACTGTTTCATGAGGGAACGGATAATTAGTGTGAAAACTGTGAAAAGTTTCAGCTAAATTTTGTCTGTGAAGTGTCAGGGGAGGGCATGGTAGGAAGAGATGCCCTTTGAGCAAGCTGATCAGCAGTGTCACATGGAAGGTAATGCCATATGTCTGGCAGAAAGGCTCCAGGAGACAGGCACTAGCTCAGATTTTCAGAAGGGAAAAAAGATTGTAGGGAGCAGGAAAATCTGAGCCATTTGACTGAAATGAAAGGAGAATGAACTGCAAAATTACAAGGCATCTTTGTATTTTGGGTGGCAAATGGGCCTGGATACTTCCTAAAGTTGTGGTCCCATTTATAGTAATTTGCCAAAACATTAGAGACCTATACAGTTTAGTAAAACCAAGTAGTTGTATAACATATGCAAATTTTGATTTGCAATACTCTCCTGAGGAGCACTTTGTGATGAGGGTTATGATTAAATGGAATATCCTCATATAATAGCAGAGGTATTAGCAGTGGTTTTTTATTCCTTCCTGCCACAGAGCTGTCTCTAGGCCACCAGTGACATTTCTTCTTTTCTTCATTTTTTTTCCCTTTTGCATTGGTGAAATCAAGATTGAATTACTCAAGAATTAAATAAGAGGAAAACCAAAACTGAGTATATGTTTGAGAACCATTTTTAAAGTTAAAATTAAAAACAATTTATGCACATGCACATATATATTTACAATCTCTTGTTGAAATATAAATTAAGGAAATACAGCCCGATTCTGTCCTGTAAGACAAATTCTCTTAATTCGACATTGATGGGAGCCCAGGCACAACCAAAAGACCAGTAGACCTGACTGCTATAAACTAACAGTTCCACTTTGTGCTCAGGTCTGCCAAGTACTGCAGCGTGCAGCCAAAGGACCAGCCTTTATTGAAGATATCCTACATCACTTGTAGGGTAATAAAATTGTTGCAATTGAATCTCATCAATATTTTTTTTCTCCTTGACATGACATGCTAAGAGAAATTCCAAGGGATTTTTAAGTTCCCTTAAAAAGATTTAGTTGCAGAGCTCCCACCAATTAATTTATTTTGCTAAAATTGCCACTTAAATTGCAAAAGAATTAAATATACAAAATGTTTTTACAGAACCAAGGACTTTTTTTTAATTTATGCATTTTAAAAAGTGTTTGTCTTTTTATTTGGACTATCTTTTGCTTTGTTTTATTAAAAATAATTTTTGTTTTCTTTCTGTGTCTATTGGTATATTTTCTGTTGAAGGAAAAACTGTAGTAACATTGTATGAAAAGAAAAGCCGTTAATGGATTTTTTCCCCCACTGTGGTCTGAAATATGGTGGAAAAGTTCCAGTGGGAGGTGTGATAAAATCAATACCTAAGGATTTAGACTATTCAAAAACACGATCAGTGACAGAACAAAATTTGACTGAACTTACTGAGGTGCTGCCCACAAGAAAGATTTTAGGGCAGCTTCCTAAGTTACAAAAGCAACAACCCGAAAACTTCCTGCTGCTGAAGGCCACTCCCGTACACATGCTCCCTTGTCATCCACACCTCTCCAGAGCCAGGATACATGCTGTTACCAAAACACCATGTGCCAGGAAAAGCTTTCTAATTGCTTTGAAGATAAAGTGCTGGAACAGGTTGCTTAACAAAACTGTATTATCCCCTTCAGGGAGATGGTGAAGAAACACTCAGGCAGTGAGCTGATGTGTGTGGCCCCTGTATTTAACCCCCCTCTGTGCCTGGCGGTTGACTGGATACCCTCTGGAGAGCCCTTCTAAGGCAAATTTCTAGGATTTTTGTGATGGTAAACAGATGTGATGGCTACAATGAGTAGATAATTGGCATTGATATTCATTATATCATTAGTATTAGAAGGACTGAACCAGTACTTGGATAGAGCGGAAAATTTCCCCAAAGCCCTCAGCACAGACTGAGTTTGACTTGTAAATCAATAAACATTTCAGTTAAGGCTACACACAACCCTGTGGTCCTTAAATCCAGGGAGTGACAGAAAGTGGAACTGTCCTTCCAGTTAGAGAAAGTAGTTTCAATCCCCTTTTTGTCTAGATAAAAATGCAGATAGCCCAGGTTTTGCCACCAGTCATGTCAAGCCAGGTGAGGTCATATGAGCTGCAGTCATAGCATAACAAATATTCCAGATACCTCTGTGTTACTTCTGAGCTGATATCCTTGGAGATCTTTTACCCTGAGGGCAGAAAACCTATCAAAGAGAGGAAATTAAGAGTGAATTGTGCCGTTGAGCCAAAATATACTGTAAAGACCATCCATAAGCAATAACACTTAAGGATAAGTTTGTGGTAAGACAGTTCATAATATCATTATGTGCCTGCATAAGCAACCATTTGAAATATTGGAGTGTGGACAAAGATCTATGAAAATGAATGAGATTAATTCCTGATTGTCCTAGAACAGGCAAAACCCTCTTTAATCCTCTTACTCTCTTGTGTGATTCTTTTCTTTCATACAGCCAAGTCTTAACTATGACTTCTGCTGGTCTTCTCAAAGGCTTCCTTTCCATACTAAGTTGCCTCCTGAATTTTAGTGACTCCCTGCCTAGCATTACATAGCTATTCCATGGGATAACTTTAGTTAAACAGATGAAGTAGACTTAACAGTTGAGGAAGTAGGCTTCAAATTGCAGTTTCAATGGTTTTTCAGTGTTATTCTTCCACTAAGATGTCAAGCATCTTTTGCAGGAAAGGCAGCTGTCTGGCAAGGAATTCGATAGGTTTGCTTTGGGCAAGATTAGACATGTGCTCTAACATGATACAAAATGTAGTTCATAATTTCATGGAGACATGTTCCTCTCTGTAACAGATACAACAGACAGATGGGGGAGCACAAGTTTCAAGAGACACAATTATGATTCATTTGTGAAACAGGCGTATTGCACAACAGCTGCTTGCCAACATCAACTATTCTTCTTTTGCCTTACAGCTGTGCAACTCTATTTTAAAAAATTGTTTCAGAGAGAGAAAAGTATTTAATTTGATCTAATATGTTTTAAATGCTTTTTATAAATAGAGCATTTTAGAATGTTTTGAAATGAAACACTTTCAGAATTAAGAGCAAAATATTTGGAAGAAAGGTGGCAAAGAAATGCTTTTCAGGAGTTTTTAAAAATGTGATTAGCCACTAAACTTTATCACTACCTGATTTAAAATGTAACTTAAACAGGTCGGTTTGAAAGAAGAATTTTGAAAGAGAACAAAGTAGTTTTCAGACAAGAGGCAGGACTACTTTTAAAAGTAAAGAAGGAATAATTTGCTGTTAGTAATTTTCCATGTGGAATTTAGATTTTCTTAATATATTTTATCTAGTTTTTGTTGAAGCATTAATTTTGTTGCCATCTGTCTCTTCATGTTTTTATAAATTCTCTTTGTCAAGTCCAGATCTAAATCTATGATGGTTATATATCTTCAAAGTTGGAGGAATATCTAAATCAATCTCCTAATAAAATCTCTATCGCCTGAAATATAAAAGCCTGTGCTTTTATAGTTATTTCTTTAGTGTTCAATAGATATTTTATTGCTCAGTGGATAACAACCAAAGATAAACTCTGTTGTACTTGTAAGTAGAATGTTTATTACTCCTATTACAATTTTTCTGGTTTTCTTAGAGAACCAACTAACATCTATACGTTAGGGTAGTAGCTTTTAATTGTTTCAGAACCTTCCTGGAAATGGGCATGATTTAATATTTCATGTGGTTTTCTTTCCTTCTTTTATGCTTCAAAGGATGGTGAACAAATTAGCAAAAACCTCAGAGCCAGCTACTGTCCTATATCTGCATGACTCCCACCTGCTTCAACTTGCAAGCTGTGCTTAAAGACTTGCAATGGATATGGCTTTATAGTCTGCATGTGATGATTGAACTCATGATGGTGATGAGAAATGAGTATGTGCTAGAGCTGCAGGATCAAACCCTTAGGAAGTACATTACCCTATTGTACAGCTGAAGGCTTGTAGTATTCCTTAGGTTTTTTCACTACTGTTGAACTCATGTATTTTAATCTATATCTCACTATATTTGACTTAATGTGAAAAAGAGAATTTAAAAATACTCATTAACTACAGTTATTTATGTGTACTTCTATCAAACTTTATAGACACTGATTGTTTTAAAACAGATTCAGCTGCAAGCAGAAAAAATGGTGACTCTCAGTTCTCCACTTTAAGAGCTCTAAGAGCTAATAAAACTTGGATTTAGTATAGAATCTTTAAAGTAAAAAAATTATGGTAAGTTAGGAATTTTGTAAATGGGGGGAAAAAAACAAGTATTAATTTCAAGCTGGACCCATAATAGTTATAGGGTACATTTTTAAATCTATATAATTAAGGGCTCTAGAAGGATTAGAAGGAAACTTAAATCATAGGATTTTTTTAACTGAAATGCAGTCGTGGGCTATGCATAATAATGTGGTATTTTTTCCTACATTGATCAGCTGAAGGACAGTAGAATGAGTAATGATGAAATTACTGTAGAATCCAGGTCATGACTCATAAACACACTTATTACTATAAGCATAAGGATACAGCAGTACTGGTTTTTTTTTCAACAGATAGGTGTATGAATAATGAGTGGCCAGGCTCCATAATATTTTTGACACAGATAAATAGATGCATGATTGGATGATGGATGATGGTGGAATATCATCTTGCTTTTCCTGCAAGTAGATACTTTTTCTCAGTATCCACTCTGTTCCATCTGAATTCTGCTGACTGTAAGATCTTAATCACTCACAATATTTCTCTTAGCATCCTAGTTGTGATGGTTTCCTGATCTGACAGTTCAGATCTCTTCAAACAGTCTGGCATGTGTTGAGGTATTACCAGCAAAATCTGGATGATGTCTCTTGCCCACTATATCCCCTAAGGGAGGACAGACTTTTTTGTTCTCTCTACAGATCTTGGGGTCCTGTGGTTATGATTCTTGTCTTGAAACAAATAGAAAAAGACTAGTGAGGTTTGATACTGCTTTCCATTGCTATACAGTCTCATCTGTATAAAATTAATAGTCATAGGAAGGTTTCTAACAGACTTCAAAAAGACTCTGGTAGCCCTTCCTTTAGGGTCAAAACTCCAGGGCATGAGACTTGAAATTTGGAAGGCATTTGGGAATAGACATTTTACTCTTATATCATGGCAAAAAAAAGCAATGGCTTCTCTCAGTGACCTCTCTCCAGAAAGGAGAAACCAAAATAATTTAAAAAGCATCTGAGGCTTTGAGGTTCTAAATCCTTTTCTGACTTCTCAGACTAGCACTATCAATATAACATTCACAGATTTACTTCTGGGCAAAAAGTCTTAGCTTTTACATAACCCGCTGACATTCAAATGATTTTTTCCAATCACAGTTGAGTTTTGACTTCAACTTGGCTGCCAGTAGCATAAGAGAATTTGAATAAATAAATCTTTACAACCAGCCTTGATAAGTTTTTTAATCAGTTCAGAAGAGCTTCTGCTTAAGCCAAATTTGTTTCAAGGAGTTTATAGAAGTGATGCCGAATAGTTTATCCTGCCAATTTAAGCAAATCTTATAGTGATCCCAAAGTTTCTACCATTCCCACTAATTTCTACATTTTCTTTGAACTGATTTACATAAGTGAATAATATAATCCCAGCCTCAGAGTCCTTGAGTGAGAACTATTTAGCACATGTAGCCACCAAAGTCTATGGAAAGATTTCTGTCTGTGGAAAGATTTTTGTGGAAATTTGCCTTGGTGCTTGGGTTCCCTGAGACCACTGTGATTAGGAGTGGATTTTTCCTCTCCCTTTCATTGAAATCAGTGAGAATTGCTTACTCAGAGACCTTTAAAGTAGAGACCTTTAAAATTCTAGCCTTTCAACAGCCTAGCTTGAAGCCATGTTTGAGAAATAGTTGTTCTGTAAGATTTTGATTTCATTTGTACACTGTAAATCCAGATCTTAGTGAGAATTTAAGGTGGCCTAAACTGAAGCTTAAAAGGACTGGATATTTACACCCTGCTGAGGGCATGATCCAAAAGGTATGGTGCTAAGGTTTGGCTCACTTTAACTCTGCTTCCTGTTGGGAAATTCTCCTGTTTAATGTTTGTATTTTTTTTTTAAATTAAAACCAACTGACTTGCCTCAAAGAGGGGGAAAGTGTAGGATTCTTGAAAGCAAAGATCAAAGGAAAGCAATTCTCTAGTCACAGTTGGACAATGTCAGAATTTCTGAGCTCCAGGTACTTTGGTGTTATGTGAACAAACAGGGTGGGTTGAAGCCACTAGCACATGCAAGAATATCTCTGAGACCCTGCTGGCTTTTGTGAAGAGCAAAAAAAGGGTGACATTATCAGCAAAGTTGTTTCCAAAAAAAACCTTACTGGGATAAATTTTTAAACAGAAGTTATAACATAAGAAGGATTCATATTTTGTTAAATCTAGAAAATTGTTGGCATGTAATATAAACAATAAATTCTTTCCAGCTGGGGGAAAACTCACTGGAATAAATTAAACTTATACCAGGGGTAAAGTTTACCTAAAACTTCAAAAGTATAATTCATTGAAATAATTTTTATTTTTAATGAGTTCACTGGTTACAAAAAAGTTGTGTAACAGTTTTAAAGATACAGATTTAGTGAACTTTTTGAGCTGCTTGCTATTTGAATAATATTAATAGTCTAGAGATTAATAAATAATAACAGTTCTGCAGACTTGAAAAAGAGCTGGACAGTCATGCATGCAGCCTGTGTCAGCCCAGAAGAATGCTTCTGTATTGTTCTTAAAGATTTTCTCTGAGGAAAAAAATGCTCCTCTTGATACATACATTCTCAGTAGTTACATTTTCCCTTGATTTGTAAGTAAAATATTTCCAAATATGATTTGTATTAAAAAATCATAATATTGTGTCAACTTGCAGAATAGCATAAAGGAAAGAAGAGGGGGCTAGGGTAAAGTTGAGTAGTCACAAGTGTGTTGGAGGATAGAAATCTTAAATAGTATAATATCTATGAGCAACCAAGAGGTTACATTCTGCTCTCAATTACTCTGGCATAAATCTAGAATTACTCATTGGAAGTTCAAAGTTTTTGCTGCAGATTTACACCCATATAATGAAGAACAGAGTTCAGTTATGTAAGGGTGGGAAAATCAATTTGGCCAGAATGTAACTAGCCTGGAACGCAAACTCTAATCACAGAAGGAAACCTTATCCAGGTCAGAAAGCAGACTGCACATTGTGTATCCCTCTTTTATTCTTCCCCTGCTCCTCCACCATCTTTAGCTAATATATTTGAGCAAGTATAGACTCCTGCTCCTTGCATTAGCATCCCATGGCATTAGGCATTGGACTTCTTCAGCTTTATTATGTAAGGCAGAATAAAAGTGCTCAGGCATGTTCGAGTCAAGAAATTCCATAGAAGGCTAAAAAGAAGCAGTGCAATATAAGCAAAAGTGGCTGGATTATAGTTTAGGCAAGTAAAATAGAAAAATATAAAATGTAAAATATAAAACATAAAACCAAAATCATGGGATATTGGGAAATTTCCTAAATTGAAGTAGGTTTCAGAGAAGACCAGAAGCTTTTGACAGGTTATTGGAGGAGATTTTTGAATAGTCTGATAGTTACAGATCTCAGTGTTGCTCAGGTGGTTTGTACTGCAGAAATTGTAATGCTATGCTATAATGGTTTCTAGAAAGAAAATAAAAATACTGCCCTCACATCTTGTTCTTATTCTGGAGAATATTCCCTCACTGGGTGCAGAGAAAGGAATGGAATGAAAAATAAAACTTTCAAAGAGAATAGAAGAAAAAAATAAAGACATAGAAAGGAGCAATGTATGGAATCTAATTATATCTCTTTTCTAAACTGAGAGAGAGACTGCACTGTAAGTCTTGTACTTGGCTGGAGAAGAAGCGGGAATCACACGGTTTTGTAGCAATAGAAAATCTTCCTGGTGCTATCAGCAAAGTTACTGTATTGTTGGCTGTGATTCTGCATGAACACGTAATGAAGACCTTTTCTGTCTGAAGACAAATCTATCTGAAGATAATAGTTTCTGCCTTTGTTACCTTTGAAGGTGCACATGCCACCAGTGACCTTTTCACTAGTGGCTGTTAACTTACTTATTGCTGATTTATACCTAGCAGTGTCTGTTTAGCTGGATGCTGCAGCTAAACAACCAGATTAGTCTCCCTTCTGGTTTTGATAAAACTGTGCTTTCTTTGTAGCTCATCCTAGGGTTATTGTAGGTGGAAAAAAATTATTTTGGCTTTCTGTTTTATTTTTTAATTTGCGAATGCTGATGTTGCTTTTATGGCTGCCAAATGCTTGTTACATATGTCAGTTCTAAAGGTCCAAGTGATGGATGAAAGCTGGGAGAGGAGTTGTATCATTTGTCTCCCATTTAGGACTTTTCTTGCCCTTGAAGGTAAAACCGATATATACTCATAGCTTCATTTTTTTTTTTTTTTAATAACATGCCACATCTGTAAGGTAATATTTCTCCCCAGTATGCAGGGAAGCAGGAAGGAAGCATCTAACATCTGCAGGATTTGAAGTTATTTTTGACAGCTGTGTGCTATTGAGGGTTTGATGGTTTCTTTCTTTTTTTTTTTTTTTTGTGAAAGATAAAACAACCCAGGTGAATTGCTCAAAGCACATTAATGTCTGCCTGACATGTTAAACATGTGTACTCATGTGTACATAAAGATATACACAAAAGATAAAATCATGCATCTATAGACAGAGTAGTGGTGAGGAAATACAGTTTGCTGACCAGAAAAGCTGCTATTGTAATTTACTCTTAGATTTTTGTTGGGATGACACAAGGTGTATGGTTTAGCATAGATGGGAGATGTTTGGTAATTAAAAACAGCAGTTCCTTGACACTTATTGATCAAAAATTGGAAGGTTTAGCCTAGTGACATACAGAACCCATTTCAGAAGTTGGCCTGGAGCACGCTCTGATCACAGCAGAACGGAGAAAGGCACAAGCTCTCAAGGCTCACTGTAGCAAATGTTCACATATGGCCAACAGGAGATAGAGGCAGATGGTTGAGATTTTTAGTATGTGCATTAGGCCAATTTTTATTTGAAAGGAAAGAACACCCACTAACAGCTAAACTGTACGTGGTCAAGGTTTTTCATTCATTGACACACAAGGCCCTTCTGCTTAATATTTCACAGGTAGAGGTGAGTGACCATCTCTGCCAGAGTTCCAAGCTGGTCAAGCACAAGACAGGAGCAGGAAGACCACAGTGAGTGTAGTGATATGCCCTGATGAGGAAACACTGTTGAAAAATGTGAGTTCTACATAGTATTACCATAACTTCTCCATAAGAGCAGGCAAATGGCACAAAAAAACATGGTTAAAAGACAATGTCTGTTTATCAAAACAAAAACCCTAGTGTGACTTCAAAGTACAATATCTGCTAATACAACAACTTGAGATCCAAAATTATAGTCCTGTTCACAGAAAAGATCTAACACTCAGGGTGATGCCTCTGACCATTAGCAAGAGATGATGTGCAAGGAAGGTGTGTGGCAATGGGGCCTATAGAACCATACAATTATTTAGGCTGGAAAAGACCCTTGAGATCATACAGTCAAGCTGCAAACCTAGCACTGCCATGGGTAGTAATGTTTCACCAGTACATCCATCCAGCATGAGAGCACTGTAAATGCCAGATTTTCTGATGCAAACTGTGGCAGGGAAGGGGATATAATGGTAATCTTGTAATGCTTCACCAAGATATACAGTGGTTTTTAGTACTTTATGTTGAAGTGTTATGTTTGCCATGGGAAATCTTGCCCTTAAAATGCTTATCAGTATCTCTCGTATTAGTGCAAATTACAGGAAATGTAGGATAAACATCAAATATTTATGTGGTTAAAGAAGATGAAAAATATGGGCATTGTAGGAAGGGTTAGTTGATAACAAAATTAGTTATGAGGACTATCTACAAAGACCAACAGGAAACCAAAAATATTGTTGGGATAATTCCACTATACTGATAAGCAGTGAGGAATAGCAGGAAATATTATGCAATAATTAATACTTAGATCGAGGGCTGGGGTAGCAGATGGGTAGAGGTGGCATAGTTCTAGTAGGTATAAACTGTGGGGGATGCAAGTTGGCATTGAATGATTACAGTCTCAAAGCAAGAAGGAAGCAGAGAGTAGATCATCAGTCAGAAGTACTCCTCCAGCTGCAGAGCAGCTTGCACTTGTTTAAGGTCAAATATCAAAGCTAATCCCTTAAAATATATCCATCTTTCTTTTCATGATGTATTCTCTAAGTATTAATATAGTCTTCTTTTTAGCACCTATTGCTAACCTTTCACTCCTAACAGTTTTAGTGATTGTAAAAAAATTGTTCTTTCCTTCATTGCTGTCTACATACACATTTGGCAGAGCGAGTTTTCTTCATATCTCCTAAACTCTCTGTGCAGTAATTTCCACTGACTGCAGGAATATCTGCTGGTGATAGCAAAGCTGATTGACTTCAAAGTCTCTTACTGTTGTTGCTGCTCTTGGCCAAGAGTCTGATCATGACTGTAGCAGATGTTTCTAAGCTATTCTCCTACAGTAACGTTGTTTTTTTTTTTTTTTTTAATAGACTAGTGGGAACCTTATGTAGAAGTTTTTCACTGCAATGCTGAAGTGAATGCCAACATAACTGTGATTTTGAAACCCTCTATCAGATCCACAGTGCTCGTAAGAGGAAAGTTTCCTGCAGATGAAAGCAATGGTTTGCCACTCTGCCAGCCACCTGATGGCAGATAATCAGCAGATTCCTTCCTGCTTAGTCTCAGTTTCTTTTTATGGGTTATTTTTTACAGTTTGTTAGGATATTTCATAGTAAGTAAAGCAAGTAAATTTCTCTGAAGAAATTTTGGATGAAAGTTCTGAACAGTTCACACTTAGTATCAAGAGTCAGAACAGCTTTGATTAATCAGAAACATTGCCAATTTCCTTCTCATCTGATTAGGACTTATAAATGTCTCCATAGCATCATGAAATAGTCCATCAAAATTTTAGGGTGCATTTGCATTGGGAAAATTTTTTTCCAGGGGAATCTGTATTCATAACAGTCGTGTTTGCAAAAAATTTATGAGGACCATTTTTCGAGGGGAACACGAGATAATTTGAGCTTTGGTCAAAACTTCAAATGGAACGAAACTTCTTCCATCAATAACATTATTAAAAACAGGCTAGGGATTCTGTTCCTCACCACTTACACTAAAAGTAATGTTATCACGTAAGAGCTTAATCATGCATTCTATAAATGTCTGGTTTTGTCGTGTCTACCTTCGACATTCCTGCTGCAGTTCTACAAAGAGCTGAAGCACTTAATCACCCTGATAAGTGGGAGAAATGCTCTTTGACAATGCAGCACTGAAGTCATGTATCTCTCATATGTTCTAAGACAGAAGAATGTAGGGCAAGCAGTAGAAATCATAATTCACCAGGGCCTACCAAAAGCGATACAAAGCCAGAAATCCTTTCAGAGGAAGAAAGACAAATTGGGAAAGCAGAACTGGAAAAAGGCAAAGATACCTGCCAGTGTCCAGAAGGATACTGGAGAAGCCAGTATGCCTGCTATGACTGTGTCCTGGAGAGAGTTTGTAGATGAGAAACCAAGGAGACAAGGAAAAAGGGATAGAAAAGCTGTCACTTCAATCCTTAGGATGACTGTTAGCTTTCTGACCAGTTTATGCTGATTGTGGGCATTTCCTTGTTAGCTTCAGTTCACATCAGCTTTGAGAATCTTCAGCGTTTGTTTTTTGGGTCATTTGCTTAGAAATGAACAAATAGATTATCCTTTCCCCCCGCCCCTCCTTTTCCTCTTCCACCTCCCAAAGAAAAAAGCTGATCCTTTCATTAAGCTTTACCAGCTGGCTGTGTGGTCTAGCCAGTAGATCAGTATGTAAATACTTACATAGTGTGTTCAGTTGCCATCAGTTCTTTCTTATCCTTATAAAATTTTAGTTTATGTTTTCCAATCCTATAGTATTTAAACTTAATTCCTTTAAGCCAAACACTTCATGATTAAATGGAGTGGACAACAAAGAGAAAAAACTAATTTTTAACCCACACAGATTTATAATTAAAAAAAAAAGACTAGTTAGGAAAAAAGTACTGAAGTTCTGTATAGACCTGGGAAGGTCATTTAGCCTCATGGTTACACTTGAAAATATTTTAATATACCTTACATACTTTACAAGGTGGTATGGTACTAAATTACACATAAAGGTTTGAAACCATCTGATGGAAGATGCTGCAAGCATACAGCATGAATGAAAATTATAGAAGAACTGGTAACTTTATCAGTTAATGCATTCAAACCCTTGAATTCCTGCCTGAGTTTTGAAAGACCAAATTGTTCAGACAATAAAACTATATCCTTATTTAAAAGTTGTCCTCTTTGAAAAACTTCCCCAAACATTCAGCCAAAGCAGAAGGATTTCCTTTAGGAAGCCGGATGCACCTTTTTCTGTGACTGTAACTGGGCTTTGGATTCTATATCTTTTGGAATGCAAAACTGTTAAGAAAAACAACAGCAGCTTACTCAGTTGCATTACATACTTGCAGATAGGATTAAATACTTGTTTAAAGTATCTTGCCTTGTGACTAATGGATTCACCTGATTTTTGTAATAACAAAAATAATGTCCATGGAATTATGCTGTGAACATGAGTCAGAGCTGCAGGATTTGTCTCATCAGTATCTGGCAGGTTGAACCTATTTTGATACACCAAACAGACACGTGGTGTCCATTATATTTGCATTTTTAAAGTTTAAACCTTTCTTATCTGGAGTAAATAAATTAATCATATTGATTCAGGTACCTTCAGTGTTTTAGAACCCTTGGTTGCTTTTTCAAGAGTTGTCCGTCCTCAGCTGGGGAAAACCTTCTGTTCAACCTGAAATCAGTGAGCACAAATTCGTGTGATTGTATCAGCACATTCAAGCTCACTCCAAAGTTGGCCTGTCTCATGTAAACTCTATACACAGCTGCTACACCAGTGGGATGAAGTGGGGAAACAGCTCAGAACAGAGCTCTGCAGTCTCTGCACCCCTGACATTTCCTGTTTGACCCTGTACACATGCAACAGCTTCCTTGTTGAAGATCATAGAGCAGAAGGAGCAAACAAATAGCTTGGCTCCACTTTTGAGGCAGGTGTCCCCTCTCTTGATATTTCCTGTGCTCTGGGAGGCTCTGCCAGCTGTCTGTTCAGTTCATGTGAGCAGTCTGTCTGAGGGCTGGAGGTGCAGAAGGGGAGCAGCCTTCATGGGACTTTGTGTTGGTATCAGACTCAATGAAGGAAAGAAAATATGTGCTGGGGTGTTGTGCTGTGAACAGTTATTGCTGTTCAGTCCTGAGAACAAAAATTCACCATAACATTACAAGTGACTGATACGTTCTTTTATGATGTAGTTTAGACTTCAGGTGTGTTTGCTCCTGCTATTTGAAATAAATACTACAGCTTTATTTTTTAGGATGTGGGTGCTATTATACTGAATGCGTACATGCTGTCTTAATTTGAGGTTCAGATCATTAATATAATCTATAATTTCTGTAAAAATGCCTATCATGTGACACTTGCACAGTCATGATTTACAGACTGACACTATTTTATCAGCTAAAGCAGTGGGCCTACCTTCAACATATCACTGGAAATGCCACTACCATTGACAAAACTACTAAAGATTGTGTTTTGACCTTTGCTCTGCTTTCCCATTTTTTGGTTCCTCTTTACACTTTTATCCTCTTATCTAGCATCCCACTTGAAATGTTAGCATCTATTTTTTTTTCTCACACCTCAGTTTTCTTCTAGCATCCTCATAACTCTCCAACCTTTCCTGCACATCATTTCCCTTGTGTCAGGACTTCAGTCATGATCTGTGTTTATCCTCCTGAATTCTGAATCCAGATGATGTCACCTACCTGCCTGGCTGGAGGATGTATACTCTAAAGTCTAAGAGGATAAATTATAAACCTACAGTTCCTCTCTGAACAATGCTTAGCCTGACCTGTTTATCTGCCGTCCATTTCTAGATATATCAGTTTCATGTAACCAAATGAATATGTTTGTCCCTTATTTCTGTCAGTCATACTTTTTACTCACTGCTTTTTTCATCCTGACTGTAATACTTTTGTGCCTCATGCCAGACAGCCTGGTGTTGTGTTTGATTTCCTGTAACTCCAGGTTTAGCCACAGTTTACAACTTCTCCACCCCTATATTCTCATAGATGCCTTTTTTCCTGTTTGGACATTATTCACACATATCTAAACCATCCTCATTTTGACTTCAAGTTCTCCCTGTCTGCCCTGCTTGACAGCCACTTAGCTGTCCATTCCACAGATACTGAGGAAACTCCCACTACACTCACATGTTCAGCTTGATGCCTGACCATGTGCCCTTCTTTGCAGCTTCCAACTTTTCCCTTTCCGCACAATTCCTTCCCTTACAGAATGTTCAGACACCTCCTGCCTGCAGGGTCATCCCACCACCACCTGCATCTGCTGACAGTTTGTGTATGTTGTCCACAGATGCTTTATCCTGTACTTTCCTATTTTGTGGAAAACAGTATACTGAAGCTTAGTTGTTAAATATTCTTTCCAAAACAGCCTTCATAAAACCCACATTCACCATGAGGTATGCAAGGGCCTTTCAAGCAAAAATTGTAGTTAAGTGATTTCTAAAAATACCAGATGTTTCTTTATTTATCTTTTGATAGAATTAGAGAAAAAAAAGGAGCACTAGATTTGTAGCTGCATTCTTACTTACAGAGTATAATTGGTTTTCTCCATTATTTTTCCATAATTCCTGCAAAGAGTCTTGCATACTCTTGTTTGCATCTTCAATAGACCGGAAGCACTTCTGTGATTTATCATTGTGCAAGTTCTATGTAGATGGGGTCCTGAAAGTAGCACCAAGGCCCTAACTTGGTACTAGCTTTAAAGTCAACATATAATGAAGAATTATTTCGAAAGAGTAGCAGTAACACCACCCTCACATCATTGTTTCCAAATCCTGTTGGTTATGTATTACAGATGACTCTCTCCTAGTAAGTTTGCTTACTTATTACTTTCAGGGTTTCTGTGCTGGGAAAATGGGTTGCAAAAGAGACTGTGGGTATCATGACCTCATCGTTCATATTCAAAAGAAGATCAGCAAGATTACCAAAGTGCATTACTTTGTAAAATTATAACCCCGGGAAGTAATAAGATTCAATTACATTTTTTTGGCAAAGTTCTTTTTAAGAAAGTATCTGTCTCATGGCTGTAGTTCATTCTTTGTCTTGATCATTGGGTAACAGTTCTCGTGAGGATTTTTCATCTTCTCAAACCTTGAAAGAGATAAATCCCTCTTTTCCTGTGGTCCACTTCAGTCTTTGTATATGTGTATTTTCTGAAGTGTTAACTGTTAACAGTTGTGCCTAAGAAATCAAAATTCCTTACACATCCTCAGTGCTTTATAATGTTGGAGAATGAATGCAGACTGCACAAGGAGTTTTCTTCCCCTTTGCTCTGCAGAAGATCTGAAATATCACACTGAACAAGAATATTCCACCCATTGGAGCAAATAGATGGATCCTGTGGGCTGAACTTGTCTAAAATGCAAGCTGCAAGGCTGCACAGGGCAGCTACCTCTTTGTATTCTTTTGTGCATTCTTGCACAAAACCTTGCATCTATTGTTAATTGTGGCAAAACCAAATGGCAGATAAGCAGAGGATGATGATATGTGTTTGCTGATTCTCTGTATTCTCACTTCAAAACTCAGGAGATTACTACAACAGGTCAAATTTACTCCTACAAAGCACAAACAAGAATAGGATAATTTGTAAGTCAATACAGAGATCTGAATTTATATACTGTGTTAGTGTAATCTTTGTAAATGATTGATAGAAGACAATGCTGCAGGTATCACACGTTTATTCTGCAAAATAATTTTAAAGCATGATTTAAGATCTTTTCAATCTGCTTTTGCCATCCTTGTTTTGAGAACATAAAAGTCCAGAGGGCTCTTATTTTCTCTTGCTTTTATCTGTGGTGGTAATAGTACATACTGTTCAAGGAAGGCATAGTTAATACCATGTAGTATATTGGGGCACAATAAGTCATCTTATGTTTTACTTTGGAAGACATAGCAAAAAGCCCCATGTCTATAATGCTGGGTGATAAAATCCCATGGGAGTTGAACAGCATGGTGTTTCTGCACAGGTTTTTTCCTCATGTCAGTATTAAAGGGTACAGGATCTCAAAGGAATTTACAGTTGTTCTTTTAAGTAAGTGTTTATGCTGCTTAACCATTTGGACTGTCCATCATGACTCACTTTGGAGCCTGCTCTGCCTGCCTGACCTGTATTTCTATGTGCAAGGATTTGAGGTTGCCAGAAAGAATATTTCTGTGAGCACAAGCAGAAATGATGCACTGGACATGGACTTCATGGAGCTTTCAATGTTTTTTAGAAAGGGAAGTGTTAACACTGAATAGATGACGTTAACACCACCACCAAGAAAGAAAAAAAAAAGAGTTCTGAAAGCTGTATTGACTAAATCTTCTAACAATGCTTGCAATTCTCCTATATCCTGCTCTGTGTTTTTGTATGGATTTTTCATAGCACAGACAGACGCTACCCACAGTGTGATTCAGTGTCTGTTTCTAGCCATGCTCTTGCACGATTTTAACCTGATTTCACGGGAGGAACAGAGAATGAAACACCGTAGCTCATGGTTGTCAGCAGTGAAAAATAGCCAGGAATCAGACAAACAGCTTCATTGCTGAGATTATTTCCGGGATGAAAACTCGTCCAACAGCTGTTTGCTTTGGCCACTACTCAGGTCCTTTTTTTTTTTTTTAAACAGAAAAAAAAAAAGAGGTTTGTTGGTTTTTTTTTTTTTTTTTAAGATGTGGGCTGGTTATTTATGTAGCCAGGAAGAGGACTCTGCTTCCAGTGTTGTGGTCTCTGAGCTGTTTTGACAGTTGGAGTACGGGGAGGTTTCCTCTCTTCTCTCTCTCCTTTTCTACCATTCTTCATTCACTTAATGCACAGACCTGGAATGCTGTAGGAAGAAGAGAAAGCGAATTTATGAGTTCTTTAATCCCAGACAGGCAGCTCTGTGGCAGTTACCTTCAAGAAAAGTTCACGCCCCAGAGGAGCGTTTAGTCTTACAGAGCCACTGACTCACTGAGCAGTGCGTGTGAGTGGCTGCGAGGCAGAAGGGGAGAGATGAAGGAAAAATTTTGCTTCCTTGTGAAACTCGTAATATTATTGTTTTAAGGCTTTTTGAAAAGATGACTGCTACTTTTGTTTAAAGCATTTGTTCTGAAACTGCTGAAGCTGGAGTCTACCAGGCTGAGGTCAGGAGCATTTTCTTTGGCAGAAAGAAGCTACTTTTACAGAAGCCATGCCTGTGCTTGGGGTTGCCTCCAAGCTGAGACAGCCAGCCGTGGGGTCAAAGCCTGTCCACACTGCCCTCCCGATTCCCAACCTTGGCCCCGCCGGCTCACAGAGGTACTCACCAAAGCCTTTGGAGCTTACAGGGGCAGAGAGCTCCATGCTTTCTTGTCAGCTCACATTAAAGTCAACCTGTGATTTTGGAGAGAGGAGAACGCTTCAAGGAAAAACCCAGGAGATCGAAGATAGCAAGGTTAGTTGTAAACTTTACCTGTGGAGCTCAATTCTAAAAAAAAAAAAAATGTTGATTTGCTTTGAAAAAATCTTTGATACAAACTTTCTGCATGCTGAACTTGGGGGCAAATGAGTAAATAGACTTTTCTGTCATCACTGAACTCCCATAGCAGCCTTGAAAATTTGTTTTGCTCAGTGCTGCTGTCTGAATAAATATTCTGTTTTTAAATGTTAGTGTTATTCACTTCACAGATTAATTTTGATAAGGATCAGTGGAATCATAAGGAGAGAAAAATCATTCTGGCACCCAGTAAACAGAGTATTAAAAAAAAAATCTTGGCAGCTTTATGCTATATTATGAAATTTAAAAAGAGATCTCACGCCCACACCTATTCCCACAGGGAGGCTCTTTTAAAATAAAAACATGCAATTGATTTTATTTTCAATTTTCAAATGATCTGGCTATTCATGCTGCAGAACTGCTGAACCAGAAAAACAACTTCTCAGTGAAAAGTACTTGTGCTTTTCTCTTCTGCAAAATAGCTTCTTCCTAGCCCCTATCTAGCCCCAATTCATTGTGATTTTTGCAAAAAAGGATTATCTGAAGTAGGATGCCACGATATTTTTTAGTCTGCTTAGGGTTTTTTTTATTTTGTAAGGGGATTTAGTTTGAGTCATAATTAACTTTTAAAAAACTTCTGCTTGATTTTCAACTAGGCTTTCTGTTGTAGTTGAAAACATTTTTCATGCTTTGTACACGAGTATTGAGTCCCTTCTTGTCAGCAGCATATATTTCTGTAGGTCTTTCAGTCACTACATTAAAGCTGCATGTGTGGTTTACACAGCTTCAGCAAGCTGTGAGGCTACTTCCTCTTGCTTTTCTAGTACTCTTGGTTTGTGGAACTGATTACCACACTGGAATTAAACATATACTTTTATTTGTATCTTAGTTTGAAAGCACTTAAATGTCATTAGAGCTGTTACAGTGGCAAGATGCACATAATATATGGACTTGTTTTTCTTTGTTTTTAGTTAGTGGGTTAATTCAGTTTGAGTGAAGAAAGTTGGTTTTGTGGTTAAAGCATAGGGTTGAGACGCTGAACATTTGGTTTCCTTTTTCAACCTTGCCACATATTTACACATGAGATTTTAGTCATGCTACTTAACTTTTCCTTTGGAGTTTTCTGTGTCACATCTCCCTGCCTCCCAGAGATGATGCATTGGTGGTGTCAGATAGCCTATACAGAAATGTAAAAAAAAGTAGAAAACTGTTTATGTCTTGATTACAAGTGATGAACAGCCCATTTCTATAACATGAATACAAAGATAATATAAGTTTGAAGGTAATAAGTTTTCAACACAGTGCAATTCCTGCTTGTTTACTTATTTTTAATAGAAAATATTCTTTGTTTGTTTTTAATGGTGTTCCTTAATGGATATTCCATGAGAAGTAAATTAGATTTGCAAATACTATTTTCCATGAAAAAAGCAGAAGGTTACATTGGCTGCTGAGAAGTGTTTCTTGTTTACTTATAAAAGTGTGGGGAAAGATATAAAGCATTTTGCCTTCAGCATTTAAACCACTTGGGACCTATTAGTAATTAGTGTGAGGCCAACTGGGAGACACAGCCTTCCAAGGCATCTGGTCCTGAACTCTGCTGAACTTCTAGTGAGTAAAGTAACAATTTGGATGGACACAAACTGTGGTACCAATTTGGAATTTCATTGGTTTGACAATAGCTGTCATCTCAGTGACTGTGTTTTTAAAGAACAAAAAGCAAACCAACTTCCCACAAACAACCTACCAGCCATGACATCCTTCTCTATGTGTGTTCTCAAGGGAGGCTGCTGAGCAGTTTTAAAAGATGATCCATAAGGAGTAAGACCAGGCTGTGCACGTGATGGTCTGAAAACTTCCCCCAGCCACCTGGATTCATAGAAGTGCTGAACATTCAAAAAGTTCTAATTTCTGAAGCCTTTCTGTATTAGCCCCTCATAAGTCTGACATTCCCAGTAATGCTTAGTGGCAGCCCTTTACTCAGTCCTGGCAGATTTTTTGAAAGATTCTCTTTTATTCACCTTTTAAGCAAGTTTCCTGAAGTCTTTTTGCTAAAGGGGTTTGGACTGTAAGGTGGATGGGTATTTATGAAGATGACATTATTTTAATGCTCTTCTTACCAGTAAGCTTCAAAGGATCAGCCTGAAAGTATTAATGCTGTTTTCTCTATCAGGGATGGAGATCCACACCACCTGGGTAGCCTCAGAAATATGTGCAGGTTATTTAAACAGTAGTTCTAAGCACAGATCTGATGGAGCTGTTAGAGTTAATGTCTCTTCAGGTTTGCTGAACAGATTCAAGTTCTTCACTACAGGTTGTGTCGTCCTGAAGCTTGACCATTTGTGAGTGCTGATTCCCACAGACCTTTTGTTAGCAAACACATTAATCCATGTGATATCTCTGTGTGACTGTTGTATGCAATGCTGTACACTGGGACTCTGTAACAATAAAAATGGTTAGATAAAAAGTTTTTCAATCAAAATGTAGTGAACACCTAGTCTGACTTTCCAACTCAGAGTAAAATCTAACATATTTCTTGTATGCTTATGTTATATATATCATTGCATATAAGGCAGCACTGATTTTAGAGGAAAAAATATGGAATCTCTATCTGCAAAAGACAATGGAACACATGAATTCATCATCTAGTTAACTTTGGTTCTTGTCTGCTGAAAACAGTGCATTTTACATTGCTTGCTTTTTAGTGTTTAACATTTGTTGCACTGTGGATCACAAATTTTCTCATCCTGTCTGCAAGGCACTTAGATTGACATGTGACATATCCTGTTGCTATTTATTAAGTGCTAATAATTCTAAAATAAATCTGGGATATGCCTGTCAATAAAGTAGGTCATTGCCATCCAGCTGTTTCCTCTATGAACTTCACTCTCACCAAATCTGATTGTTTGAGACTTTTGTCGCTTGTGTTGTCTTTCTCACAAGGCCAAGGCTGGTAGGGGATACAGTGGCAAACATCAGTTCTCTTTTCCCTTGCTGTTTCTTTCATTTCACACCATTTTGTTGTGCTTGCACATATAGTCGTGGTTGTTTTCTTGTTTGTGGAGATGATGAAGTTTGAGGTTTAATAAAAGTGATATTGTCATAAAAGCTGTGGTAGAAAAAGTTTGAGGTGATTGTGTTTACCTTTTTTCTTAATGGTATAAAACTTAGTTAAGCTTACGAAAGCAAATAATAAGTTGCTAATGATTTAAATTATTCTGTGTGCAGTTTATTCAAATGCACTTTTGTTCAAGATTTTCATAATTTGTGCTTTGGTGCCTAAGTCTCATACAACAGGTCCATCTGCTTTCTTGCTAAACCCAGTAATGTTTAGGCTGACTGCATGAACACTTTATGATGTGAATAGTCATGCAAAATATTTGAACACAAGTATTCAGAGCACATTCTTTTTCCGTGAGTATCATATAGACAAAAGTTTATTCCTATATATGTACACAGGAACAGAATCCAGCTGCTGGATTCATGAGGTGAAATGCTGGCTGTCTTTGAAGCAGATGGAGTTTTTCTGTTCAGCTGGACCATAGAATGTTTTTATGCAAAACCATGTCTGTAAACACTGCTATATTTTCAAATATTTTTCTGGTATAGTGGGTATAGTATTATTTACAATGCTTGCAAAACAAATAATCAGATCATGGTAGGCTTCATTTTGATACTGTTCTAGTTATAGAATGAGCCACTAAACAATAACAAAGTGAAAAAAAAAAATCCATTGATATTGTAGAAAGGTAAATTAAACAATTAATTGAAACCAAGAATGAAGAAAGAATTTATTTGCCAAACCAACTTTTTTGGTCACTAAATAATAACTCTGCACTATATTATTTTAAGGGTGGTTGTTGAGAGGCTGGGGCCAGACTGTTCAGTTGTGCCTAGAAACAGGGCAAGGATCAAAGGGCACAAACAGAAGCACAGGAATTTCCATTGAATTTCAGGGAAAAAATTCTTTACTTTGGGGGTGACAGAGCACTGGGACAGGATATCCAGAGAAATTGGGGAGTCTTCATCTCTGGAGACATTCAAAACCTATCTAGATGCAATCCTGTGCAACCTGTTCGAGGCGTTTAGTAGGGGGGGGACAACAGTTCTCCAGTGAGTCTGTAATATTGATCTGTAGCAAAATGCCAATGGCAATAGTGTTTTACTCCAAGTCACCTGAAAGCATGACTGACTGCAGCTACTCTCACCCATTTGATGGTGTAGTCACAAGGGAATTGCCATGAATCCTCTCCAGCACAAAGCTGTGCAGCTGCCAGGAGTCAGCAACCCCTGCTAGGCACACTGGTCTTCTGATCCAGCTCCTTGCAGTGAGAGCACTGCTTTATGTTCCCAAAGTTTTCCTTCTATCATTAGACTTCCTTCTTTCAAGAACCCTGTACCATCATTTATGCTTCCAAAGTGAATTTTCTCTGAGATTAATCTGATAAATTAATTGTAGTGTTTTGGTTGTATGACTTGGATGATAAGATTTTAGCCTTCTTTCCTGATTCAATTAATTCCTTTACTGTTATATTATTTTATTTCTTTTAGGTTTTTTTTGTTCTCAGTTTCTCTTTGTTCATGCTATCTCTCTGCGGCTGTCTGCTTTATCTGCTTCTTCCTTCCTGTTGGCAGACATCTTTACAAGCTACTGAATATGACTTCTTTTTCTCTGTATCCCCTAATCAAGTCTTCCTGTCTTGCCTGCAGCATTTTTCATATCGCTATTCATTATCAGAAAGTGCTAGTCATCCTCCCCAGCTGATCCAGTACACATATGTAAACCCAAACCTTTTCTAGATACCTCAGTTTGGGGGGCTTGTAGTAAGATCCTAGTAGTATGGAGATACTGGTATCCAGAGGATGAATAGACAGTTGTTTGTGATCTCTCTTACAGGGTTCAGCCCCACTAAGTACATTAAACAATTCCATTTTTATACAGGGAGATCTTAGGGGAGCTCATGAAATTGATCTTCTGCAAGGCCTTCCAAAAGAAACGAAAAAGAGTTTCTTTCCACACTTATGTGTCCACCTGAGTGAAGAGACACAACTAACTTCTCTAGAGCACAGAAATCTGAACAATTAAGCTGAGAAAGCAGTCCCCAGTAAATCATCAGGACAGAGCAGAACAGATTGTGCAATCTGAGGAGCATGCCCAACAGAGAATGGGATCCAAAACACTTAGTTGTACCAAGCGGATGTTGTTAAAGTAATCTAAAATGAATGTCAGTGTCAAAAAACCAAGCTAAATACTTTGATCTGATTAGGCAAAAGCGTGTGCTGGAGCTGTTAAAGTCACTCTTAAGGTACATTTCATTTGGCATCGTACCATTGCATCTCAGTTTTATTCTGAGGGCTTCTGGTGTCATTCAGCCAGCCCTTTTGCACTAGATCATTAAGATGTGCATGGAAACCTTTCATTTTTCCTTCATCAATATTAAGTAGTTTGTAAGTGATGTGGTAAATCCTGCCTGTCACAAGACACCAAACTGGGAAAACAGCTAGGCTCTTTTATAAAGACAGATCTCAAGACAAATATTTTTGTTTTCCATACATGGGTGGAGCTCCTGGTCACGTCAACGGGAGTGCTGTGCACATTGGAATACCAGATGTGTGCCATAAATGACTTCCATATCTCTGTCTTTCCTCAGCTAACCCTTCCACACCACTTACTTAGGTTTCATGTGACCCTTTCCCACCATGCCCCAAATCTCTCCAAAGCAAGGCATCTGTTGCAATCACAGATCTCTTTGACTTTTCAATTCCTTGGATACGTTTTTGTCGGGTCTCTGAGGGCCAAGCTCCACTGAGTTTCCTGATGCACTGAATCTAGGGAACAAAAATAAATGAGTTTCTTTCCCCATTTTGTCATACCCTTCCTTTTCTCAGCACTAGTGCCCTGGAGGTATCTGCCTTGTGGGTTGGCAAGAGAAGAGGCTGCTCATTGTGCCGAGTGTTTCATTTACAGCACCACAGCCAAGGCAGCAGAAAGGGCGGCAGAAGCAGCCAGAAACCGCCTATCTTCTCCCCATAGTGACCGCTAGTGATGGGAAGCCAGCAGTGTTCCAAAAGCATTCAACTAGCTGCCAGAAATTTCAGTCAGCACTGTGGACACCTGGGACTATGTGTGTTTAAAATTCACACAGCCCCAGTGAAGCCAGGACAGCTGGCAGGAGTTCACATTGTCAGCAATTTCAGCTTCTTGTCTAGTGCTCTGAATTATTTCTTTATCAAACAGATAACAGTGTCTTTAATGTGCTTTATGTATCCAGTACCATCTGTCTACGCTATATTATAACTGATTTAAAAGCTTCATCCTGTTTGAGCTTGGAGTAAATTTCACTGTTACATGTTTATTGTCTAATCATCTGTGTCAAGCACATTTTCATAGAGTTGAGATAAATATAAAGTAACAAGATATCAACTCTTAAATCTTTTGTATTTGTGAACAAATTGTATTGAATTTAGATTGAATTATGTTTCTCATTTGTAATTTTTAATTGAGATCATGGGTAGGAGGGTATTCACCAACCTGAGCTTAAGACCTCTGCCTGAATTTCTACTTCTTTCATATTATTTCTCTTACAAAATAAGAACATAGAATTCAGCTTATTCCATATTAATTGGTGAGTCGTGAGCTGGTATTATACATCATCAGAAAACAATCACACGCTTTCATATTGCATTTCTGCCTGCTTGGGGTTTTTCTGACCAAACAACTATTCAGTAAAAAAATCTTTTCCTCAAAAATGGGAGTGTATCTGCAGGATAACACACTGTGAATGCACCAGCAGAACTGAAGCAACCCAGCAACATTTGATTGGTGCAACACTCTTGCAGCCCCCTGGGATAATCTGTTCTCCATAACAACAAATGGATATAGGTGGTCTCCATCTTCAGACAAAAGTAATGGGCTTATATTGTACCCCAGGAGGTTTTAGTTAGGCTTTAATAAAACTTCCCAGCCATAACAGTAGTCAAATAGAGAAACTTTGCCTGTGGAAAATATAGTATCTCTGTCACTGGAAAACCCAATGTGTATAGTTGCCAGTCATGGTATTATTGGCAGTGATCTTTTGTTGTGCAAAGGAATGGGTGACAGCCTTGTTGGTCTTCTCCTTCTCTTTTGTCATTCCTTGGTTCAGCTGCCTTCAGGCACATTGAAATGAAACCATGCTTCCCTGAGAACCTGAGCTGACAGCACTATGGCCCACAATGATATAGATGTGTAAGGACTCACTTTGGAGACAGATTTACTTCCTTGGAAAAAGGGCCATTGGCAGTATGGGTGTTTCCAGGGGCATTGCACTGAAATATTGCAGTTCCTGTTAAGTTTCCTGAAAGCACTGGTAGGGTGTTCTTGAAGCCCAGAAAGCCCAAGCAAGCTAGTGGCTTGCTTGGAAACACTTATTTCCCTGGCTTATCCATACTGGAGTGTCCTCATGCCTCAAGAGCCTGTGAGACAGTGGAGTGACTCTTGGGGACTCAATTCTTTATAGCAAGGAACATAAGTCATAGAGGCCCTATGACTTAAAAATCCTTGATTTAAAATCCCTTCAGGAGCACTGCAATGAATATTTCTTCCAGCTGTATTTTATAGGGGGTCCCTAGAAGACAGGAGCATCCCAAAGTACCCATCAGAATGAGGGGTTTGTTAATGAGTTTATTGAGGGGTTTACTAAGATTAGGGAGTTCCGTTGCACTGAAGAACATTTCTTCTCTCAAATAAAAATAATGTCCTTTCTGTGGATTTTTCTGTTTATTTCAACCATGCTTTGATCCTAGATATTTTTACTAGATTGATGTCCTACTATGACAGGTAGTGTGCATGTGTGCAAAAGTCAGTCCAGCCCTGTAGAACATATGGCTGTATTACACGGACTGTGGGAGAAAGGGAAAAACATAAAGCCCATAGTGCAGAGGGAAGGCAGAGATTAAAGGGAAAATGGGTGATTTTCCCACACTCAGGCTGGGACTCTGTGGCAGGGCTAGGAATTTCAAGTCATATATGTCTCAAGTCCCAATCTCCACATCATAACCACAAGCCTATCCTTTGTCTTCTAAGGGATCAGTTAAGAATGAAACATCCAAATAATGAGTTACTTCTCCTGCTTGCCTCATAGGGACAGTTTGGCTTTGTCATCATTTTTATGTCCATAGCTAGCTAAGTGTGGGCCCAGCTCTGAGCTGGAGGTGGAATTTTACTCCAGGAGACATATTCTCTTGATTTTGATGTATCCAACCAGCACCGACTAGCACAATTTATTAAAGATGCAGAATATTTTGTGCCCTTTGTGAGGCACTATAACACTCATCAATGGTCTTGTGTGTAATGCTGTTGATAGGCTGTTGACTTGTTAAATATGATGTGGAAAATCTAAGTATTTGTGAAGCAGGCCTGTTTTGAAGAAAAATGGCTTTTCTGGGTACTAATTTGTGCCTTTGAGTACACTGCCTAGCTTCTTTGTAGCAGAAACTTGTATTTAGTAAATACTAATGGTGTGAATTACAAATGAGAACTGCTAATTTTTTTGTCTAACTGTTCATTTTGGTCTGGGTCCACTGCCTCTTTTTCTCTACTATACTGGGCTATTTTTTGAGTCACACAGTTTTCCTTGCACTTACATACAGGGCATGCAAAGAGTAGTTCATTTAAATCAGCTCTCTGTTTCACTCTGACCTGATTCACAGGATGTGGTCTTGGAGGAAGCCCATGCCTTAACAATAGGCTTTTGACAAGTGAGGGTGTTTGGGGATTAAGCTGGAAGAGGAGGAAGCATATATCTATTCTCAAACCTAGTAGTGGACTATTTTGTGCGAATCTTCACTTGCCCATGATGTTTTTAAGGTCACAAACCTTCCTTTTTGTTTTTGCTGGCAAGAGGATGTTGGCTGAAAGATAGCATAACTGCTTTAAAATTCAGAAAAAGAATGCAGAGTGTTTTGTCTGGTAAATGTGAAGGGATAATTCCCTCATGTAAGATGTGCAGATTTCTGATGGCTCTTGTGTATGTTCTGTGTAAACCAAGCTGAAAGAACTTGGAAAATAAGCAAATTGAAGGGAAGCATAATTTTGAAGTGGTTAGAGCTGGATCATAATATTTCTGGATATATAAACTGAGAAGGTGCCAGCCACTAAATGTACTAACTCTGCATAAAACATGAGAGAATTTGACCAAGTATAATATTAGTATTGTCCTAACCTACTTTCAGCATGGCATTTGGTCTGACTTATGTTTTTTGTTATATTTATTCCTTTGAAACCCTCCTTTGCTGCTCTGCCCTTCTGATCTTAATTCAGCAGAAAGCATTTCATCCTTCAATATATCTCTCAACAGTTGATGAAAATATTTTATTCAGGTGAAACTCTCCAATTGCAGCAAATTTGAAAACAAATTGGAGCAAAAATAGCTGTTGAGCTCTCTCTTGTGTTTTCCATTTCGAATTATCTCTCTGTGACAGTTTTAACACCTGGCTTTGTATCTTGTTGGTGCTGTATTAAGCTCCAAAATGTTTGGCAGTGAAAACTTCCTGTTGTGCATCAGGATTTAAATTACAGGGCATGAGTAGAACCATCACAGCTTAGTAATGAGCATGGCAATGCACAGAAAGATTATTTCCTAGCAAGTGCTGTAAAACATTTGACCACTTTCATTAATCAGGAAAGGCTGCATGGCTCATACGTGATTTAAGGGTGAGTAAGAATAAGTCAGGGTGCAGGATTTTTACTCACCACTACAACAATGAGATTTCCTGGCAACACATCTATGCAGTAAACAAGTTGGTTTCTTTTTTTTTTTTTTTTTTTTTTTTTTATAGT